>JAWXYG010000007.1:3727940-4968920 GCA_034222035.1 Acacia crassicarpa | reverse complement strand
GGGTGTATCTTAAGTTTTGGTGAGCTTGGAACAATTCAGTCAAATGAATGAGTTTCTATTGGACTATGTGTTAGCCTATGGCTCCAGTCAGCGGTATATGGTTGGAAGGTGATATAAGGGAGGGTGCATACTGCATAATGTATTTCTGAACAGTTCAAGAATTTGATATAATGATGAATATTCTGTAAAGACATGAGATGAGAACTTTTGAGATATATATGTTTTATTACCTTCTATATTGATGACTATTAGTATAAATTATTTTGTATGAGAAATTATGGAATCTACATATATATTTGAAATCAGCCCATACTTTTCTGTCATATATTATTTGCTCGTGTACGGTAGAAATATTCAGTAGTTACTGAGACGTGGAATCTCATCCCATATTAACATTTTTCAGGTGAATATCCTAGTAGAGAGCAAGGGAAGGCACCTATGGAGTGAGCTATGAAGGCTCTTTTGTACTCCTATAGTTTATGTTATGTTATTTTATTTGCCATGAACCTAAGACTTCCGCTTTGTATTGAACTCTGAAATAATTTTCTGAAATTTATTTTGATTAAGGGTTAAACTTTATTTGAAACGGTAATGTAATCTAATGATTTGAATAATGATACACCCTTTTGGAGGAATTATAAATATTTTGGCCAAGTTTTTGGGTGATGAAAATGAGGTGTTACACCCCCCCCCCCCTCTCTCCAAGCTTGAGCTTTGAAAAATGCCTAACATGACCTAAAATTTTTTAAAAGCCTGCTTAAAATGTACTCTTCTAGTCCATAATAGAAGACATATTTGCCTAATTTGATTAGATTAAGAAAGTTAGTTAAATTACTTAATGTGACATTTATTGTCTAGAACACCCCACTTAACTCCTTTAATTCCTTCATTCCACATTCTCCTTGATGATTATTGAAATAGAATTAATATGAGTAAATTAGGAAAAGATTGATAAATATGGAAACAACAATGTCCTATGTTTGGGACGAAAATCAACACTTCAAAGATCAAAGGAGTAGGTCTCTAAATAGGGTTAAAAGTATGGGTGTGGTATGTCTAATAAGAGGATATGTATAATTACCTGAAAAGAAAAATAATATGGCTATATGTAACCTCTCAAATCTATTTAAAAATTTGATGACAACAACAATAGGGGTTGAGTTTAGTGGAATAGGTTAGTCTTTTACCCCTTGTTGAGCCAAAATTCAAATCCTAGTTGAAAGTGGAGCCCACATTTGGTGTTCGATGGTATCTCGATTAAAATTGACTCCAATAAAATGATACCTAAGTTAGCGGGGGGAAAAATTAATGACAATGTGGCAAGAGTAAAAAGGAATAAAAAAACAAATTATCAATTAATTAATAAGAGATGAATTTTTTAATATCAACATAACCAATCACAACATCCAGCATATAAAACTGGATTTTACCTCTTATTATTCACTAAAAACTAGGACAAACTCATATTGATGATAATACTTCATTTAATTTGGACATCATTTTAATAGACTTACATAAATTATTATGTCTATGCAAACAAATCGAATCAAGAAAAAGAAGATGAGCTAACATTGTTGCCGTGAGCAATTGAAAAGATGAGAAGTAGAGGTGATGAATGGAAGATTTGAATTTGTGTGTAAATAATGAGATGTGAAACTTAGGATTAAGGCTAGATTTATAATTTCATAAATAATTTATGAAATTGATTTATATTATAAGGGTTTGTACTTTTCATGTTGCATGAGAAGAAGAAGATTTCTACACACACATGAAATGGTAGGACCCACATCTTTTTTAAAAAATAAAAATAAAAAACTTAAGAACGGAAATCAAAGTAACTATGACATGAGGATACACTTCTCCTACAACATGAGAATTGTATTTCCCTATATTATATTATATTATATGTAATTACATTTGGTGGGACAATTTAGAGAAAAAGATTAAGACTTGGAGAGTAGGCATTATGAAAATAGCAACAAAACGAGAACAAGTTATGTCTAAATAAATAAAGTTCATTACATTTTTCTTTACCAACAAATGGAGTTAATTTTTTTTTATGAAGTAGAGATATCCTCTTAAACAAGCCAATCATTTTTAAGGTACTATCAGATACTAGATATGAATACATTTCCTACAGAGAATTCAACATTGATTCGTCACGGTGAAAGCTACTAACCCCCCCCCCCCGGGTCTTACCAACAAATAAAGTTGATTACATGAATCATACAAGTAAACAAAAACAATTGACAATGGAGTGGGCACAAAATACGTATAGGCCATAGGCCAATTCTACTGGGGGGAAAAAAAAAGACGTATAGCACTTGAAGGGGGTACAGTCGTATAGACCTAAAGAGAGCTATTCAGTATGCAGGACAGAATAGTACTCCTTTACAGATTTTTCTTTCCAACGGCTACTTCTTTTTTCCACATCGCTGAAATTTGACCGTTGGAAGAGTAGAGCGGCCCCTTTCAGCTTGGTCGCGTCATTCTATTTAAAAGACCCAGGAGCCTAAAAAGAACTGATTGGTGATTCGAAGAAGAATAGCAGAGCAACCTGTTCTTGTGCGTCTCCTTTCGCTTTCTTTTGTTTGTGTTTAGAGTTTTTGTTCATTCTTTGTATACTTTGATTCATATCGTCGTGGGCTGCTTGCTTTCCATCAAAAAATTTTATTTTCAAATAACTTTGAGTGTTTGTATGAAATCTTGTCTATCGATACTATGCATACGATCTGATTCTCTATGTTAATTAACCAGACAATCAATCTTCATTCTCCAGTTTATTTTATAGAGCATTTGTTGCTGGTTTAAGGCCGAGGAACGGTATAAAACATAGTAGGGAATATATCGTACAAGAGAAAAAGAGAAGAGGTGAATAATATTTCATTTTATTGGTCTCAGATTTTTTGAATGATAATGTTAATTACATCAATGATTTAAATGAACAGAAGTGGCAACAAACTGACCCAAAGTAAAGGACTGAATTAATACAAAAATCAATGACGGATTTAATTTGTGATTTTCAGCAACCCATACTCCTAATTTTTGCCGCGCCAGAGTTTGAATCACATGTCCTACATTTGTTGCGGACCCTGATCTTTGAATTTCTCTTCGGTGATTATTCATTCATATTTCACAATCCCTTCGATGCTCTAGCTTAATCAAACCCTGGTCTTTGAATTTCTTGTTGGGAACTAGACAATCTATTCAATCTTATTTAATTACCAGATTTCTTGATTACGTGTGTCTTTCTTGATGCCTGCTTTTGGTGAATGCCATTTCTTTATTGAATATGATTTCCCTCGTCTGATATTTTGCAAGTTCTGTGTTTTTTGTTTTTTGATGCTTCTGTTTGACGTTTGTGGTTCATGATGCACATACTGTAGCCAAATTGTGCTTGTTGCTTTGCTTTTCTGATCATTTCTTCAAAATTTGTTTATGGTTATTTGAGCATCGCATGTGGAAGCATGTTAGTAGTACATGTAACTCAGTTTCATTATAATTAAGGCCTCCTAATGTTAATACAGCCTTCACATGAAAAAAAAAAATTGCTTTTTCTGTGACTTTTGTAGAAATCTTATTTACATTGTGCCATTTTTTTTATTGACTTACATCAAATAAGTTCATTCATGTTGAATGTTGCTAGACCTAATCATATTTGCAACTTTCTAAAACGCTCATGTTGGAGGGGGATTATAATAAGATCCTTTACCCTTTCTTGGGAGTCTTGATCTGCATTTGGAGAGTATGTACATTTTGTTTCTATTATTTCACTAAACATACATAATTTTAATATTGCCAAAGATCAATCTTTTCATGTGGTTGCATCTTTTCCGCTGATTTCAATTTTCCTTTACTTTCTTCACTGCCATATGCTGCAAATCACTTAGAGCCATTTGAATTAACGGTGACAAAAATAACTTTATTTTAATCTAATTTTTGCAAACTTAAGATATGATAAACGTCATATACGTAAATGTGATTTGTGTTTTGATTGATGGTGTCAGAAGTGGTTTTTTCCCAAACTGAAATTTGTTTGGATGGTTATTTGAAAAGCTAGTTGAGATTTAAAAAAAATAACTAAAAATGACGTGAATCTTATTGGTGATTATTGAAGTAAAAAATTTAAATTTAATTTAGATAAAAATGTTAAATTGTATATAAATAAAAAATAAAAAGCACTAAAGCACTTCATTAAAAATATATTTAATAGAATGCATATGAATGTATATAAACAAGTTGATACTAAATCGTATATTGCTAATTGGATCACCTATCTCTCACAAGTTGGTCTCTTATCAAAAACATTATTCATTTCTGTTTAAGATAACATTGTATTTGATTATGATCTTCATCAACCATATTTCCTCGTTCACCTTAAAAAAATTCACATCAGTTTGGAAATATTTCGGATAAGATTATATATAGTCATTGTTGCACAAATTATATGGATATATGAATGCATATCTTGTAAGATTTAAAACCTATTCTTCCATACTTCAATGATTTGTAGGAACGATGCACATGACCGAGGAAGCCATTAACTTGACTGTGACATATTCCTCCCATTTGTCAAAAACCCCTCTTTTTCTTCCTTCAAAGACAACATAAAATCTTTTCTCTCCCTTGTTCCTTTCAAGCGACGAAGCAAAAGTGGGGTTGTCGCCTTCCATCCCATCCTTACTTTAGAATAAGAGTTGTCTACCTTCTCAAGCTAAACAAATGATTCCTTTTCCTCTCCTTTAGAATTAGAATCAACACCATAGCTTCCTGTTTTCCCAAGCTTATATGCCTCAAAAGCCCTTACTGCCACATCCAATGATTTGTAGGAACGATGCATGTTACTGGGGAAACCATCAATATAACTAGCACATTCTAAAGGAGAGGAGAAGGAATCCTTTATTCAGCTTGAGAAGGTAGACAACTCTTGTTCTAAAGTAGGGATGAGAAGCGGCAACTCCATTTTTGCTCCATCTCTTGAAGGAACAAGGAGGAGAAAATTTGGGAGGAATGTGCCAGTCAAGTTAATGGCTTCCTCGGTCACGTGCATCTTTCATGGAAGAATAGGTTTCAAATTAATAAGATTTATGTCATTTTCAGTTATTTTTCATCTCAACTTGTTTTTCAAATAATCATCCAAACAAGTTTCAGTTTAGATATTTAAAAAAAAAAAAAAAAAGCCGCTTCTGCTATCGTCAATCTATTTACAGTCTGACTTTTATCATATCTTAAGTTTGTAAAAATCATATATATATATATTTTTTAAAAAAAAGTCATTTATGTCGCCTAATCCTAATCCAAATGGGCCCTTTGTTCTAATAGTATCTGAAGAATCCCATCAAATAGATTCATTATTATTTTTCACATCATTGAAGGCAATGGAATACAAGTCCTGTGCATGAAAACGTGGCAGGGTCGATACGTAATCCTTTTATTGTTTATTGATATTTATTTTGAACTATTTACTTGGGTGTACTATATTTATCTAAGCAAATAATGAGTAAATAAAAAAAAATCATTGGCTAAGAATTCTAAAATACTTTAAAATCATGGATATGCATATATATATATATATATATAATATTACATGTTATCATGAATATATAATATTTTAAAACTCATGCATATTCGGGTTAATATTTATAATTTGTACCATGAACATTTATATTTTTTAAATAAATATATAGTAGTACATAACTCAAGCTATACTTACTTACCACCTTTCACTAGATAATTGTTTTTCCCCTAAACAAATAGAAGCATTGAACTCAGTTTGACAAAGACTTTATTTGATGATGATTAAAAACAAAGCTAAAGGGGGCGGTTTTATTTTTTTGACTTTTTTATACAAGCTATTTGAAGCCCACATTTATGTTAGGCAAATCATGGAAAAAGCATCACTGTAGCAACTTTCACCAAATATTATACCCAATTAAAGTACATTGGATAAGTTTTACCAAAATAAGGCAGTCAATGACGTGGGGTCAGGAAACGCCACCGGTCTTGACACCACTCACCAAAATGTACTGGAATTTGATGAGTGGCATAGAGGTATGTAACGCCACCAATCGCGCCACATGTCCTGACGACACTTGCCGTCATGGTGTGTGACGGCACTAGTACCCTATCCCAGCGTTGGTTCATCTCCCACCCTCAACTCTTACCTACTCTTTTATCTTCACCGTTCATCTTACCTAACAACAATTATAATTCTCCATATATAGGGCATTTCTGTGTTGTGAAGCTTTACGAATTCACACTTAGTGTTTCATCTTACCTAACAACAATTATAATTCTCTATATATAGGGCATTTTTATTTTGTTGTTTCTTTTGTCTATCCCATATCTGTTTTCTGACTATGTATTTTGACGACATTCTGTTTCTTCATTTCTTTTTTCAATTCCACACTTACATTGTGTTTCTTCTTCTGCTCAGTTACAATTTATGTTGTTGTTATTTGTTTTATGTGTAATTTTTTTTTTCATAATATAACATAAGCAAAAAATGAATCAAATTCGTTCATTTGTATATTATAATAGTTCTAAAAATATAGGTGCAAACGGATTGAGCTTTGAAGGTGAAAAAAGAGCAACGTATATTGTTCGAGGCATGTCCGCTGAAGATTTAAATGAAAAGATCCGTCAAAAGTTAAAGCTGCAACAAAATCAGCTAATATCTTCAGTGATGGGTAGAGTTCCTTGTGGAAACCGCAAATATGCAAGTTTTGAGATATCTGATGATGAGGATGTGGATGTTTTAGTTCAAACATTCGACAAAAACCCTACATCTCAATTTGTTGAGTTATATGTGGATATTGAGACGTTAGAAGAGGATGTATCAATACCGAGATTCATGGACTCCACCTTAGTAATCAATCACATTATCGACTCATTCTGGTACACCTCAGCCAACACAATCAACCGTTGCATATGGAGAAGAAAGCAACTATATAGTAGATGAATTTGACAATGAGGAGGAGCAAGAGGAAGAAGATAAAGACACTTTATTGGCTAATGACCATGATTAGAATGATAGTGATGTAGATGACAAATATCATGGTAATGTCATGTCACAGCAGACTGGTATGTTACAATCATCAGGTTAGTTACGGAGTTGTATTATTATATATATATTTTTTATTAGTTACCATGTTTTCGCATAAACCATATTATGTGTGAATATGCTAATATTACACCATTTTGGAATGAGATTCTGCATTATGAGGCTATTGATGAAGATTACCCGTGTTAGGATATACTAAATGTTGAAGGCTTGGGCTGGGGTCCGTGGGCAACAAGAGATGGATTATATCTGAAACAAGAGTTTGGTTCCAAGAATGATGTGCAAGCCGCAATAAAACATTATTGCATGAAGGAACATCAAGAAGCTATAATGGTTGAGAGTACTACAACCAAGTTGTCAATGAAATGTCAGAATCATGAATAAGGTTGCAATTGGAGAGTAAGCAATTAAACCGAAGAATAGCAACACTTGGGTGGTAAGTAAATGGGTTGGAAATCATAGTTGTGTGAGCAAAATTCTTTCCCAATATCACAAACAACTTGATTCTGAAATTATTTTTGAGGCCATAAAAGGTATGCATTTATAAGGTAAGTATAAGGGGGACATTATTGATTGCCACCGCCTAAGATGGAAATAATGAGATCCTGCCGATTGCATTTGCAATTGTTGAAAGTGAAAACTAAGGAAGCATGAGAGGGTGCCAACCAATGGCCTCATTGCCGACTGCTGATATTATGTTCCCATGCTTCCTTAGTTTCATTTTCAACAATTGCAAATGCAATCGGCAAGATCTCATTATTTCTATCTTGGACAGTGACAATCAACAATGTCTCCTTATACTTACCGTATAAATGCGTACCTTTTATGGCCTCAAAAATAATTTCAGAATCAAGTTGTTTGTGATCTTGGGAGAGAATTTTGCTCACACAACTATGATTTCCAACCCATTTACTTACCATCCAAGTGTTGCTATTCTTCGGCTTAATTGCTCTTAACTCTCCAATCGCAACCTTGTTCATGATTCCGACATTTCATTGACAACTTGGTTGTAGTACTTCCAACCACTACAGCTTCTTGATGTTTCTTCATGCAATAATGTTTTATTGTTGCACATAATTCTTGGAACTGAACTCTTGTTTCAAATATAATCCATCTCTTGTTGCAACCCCGGCCCAAGCCTTTAATATCCAGTATATCCTTATGCGGGTAATCTTCATCAACAGCCTCATAATGCAGAATTTCATTCCGTGTAATATCAGCATATTCACATATAATACAGTTTATACGAAAACATAACTAATAAAAAATAAAATACATAATAATACAATTTTGTAACTAACCTGAGGATTTACCAGTCTGCTGCAACATTACCATGATATTCGTCATTTGCATCACTATCATTCTGATCATGGTCATTAGCCAATAAAGTGTCTTCATCTTCTTCCTCTTGCTCCTCCTCATTGTCAGGTTCATCAATAGTTGCTTTCTTCTCCATATGCAACGGTTGATTGTGTTGGTTGAGGTGTACCAGAATGAGCCATATAATGTGACTGATTACTAAGGTGGAGTCCATGAATCTCGGTATTGGTACATCTCCTTTGACGTCTCAATATCCACATATAACTCAACAAATTAGTACGTAGGATTTTTGTCGAATGTTTGAACAAAAACATCCACATCCTCATCATCGCATATCTCAAAACCCGCATATTTGCGGTTTCCACAAGGAACTCTACCCGTCACTGAAGATATTACCTGATTTTGTTACATTTTTAACTTTTAACGGATCTTTTCATTTAAATCTTCAGCGGACATGCCTCGAATAATATACATTGCTCTTTTTTCACCTTCAAAGCTCAATCTGTTTGCACCTATATTTTTAGAACCATTATAATATACAAATGAACGAATTTGATTCATTTTTTGCTTATTATATTATGAAAAAGAAGAACAAAATACACATAAAACAAATAACAACAACACAAATTGCAACTGAGCAGAAGAAGAAACACAATGTAAGAAATGAAATTTTTTTAAAAAAATGAAGAAATAGAACGTGATCAAAACACATAGTCAAAAAACAAATATGGGATAAACAAAAGAAATAGCAAGATAAAAATACAATCTCATGAAACACTGAGTGTGAATTCGTAAAGCTTCACAACACTAGTGTCGTCATGCCATGTGGCGCCATCGGTGGGGTCACATACCTCCACGCCACTACATCAAATTCCAATACATTTTGGTGAGTGGTGTCACTGACGGCCCTGGTGGCATTGCCTGACCCACGGCATTGATAGCCTTATTCCAGTAAAACTTATCCAAGATGCTTTAACTGGGCACAATATTTTTGAAAGTTGCTACAATGGTGCTTTTCCTGGCAAATCATGGTTCACCTCTAGCATGGACTTAGTGTGAGAATATATCATATTAATGGTTTTGCTAACATCCTTGTCATTTGATGGGCTTCACATCCCGAACCATGGCACCGATAATTGGTGCAATCTCTTGAGAAGGATGGTGCGGTCTCTCAAGAAAGTGACCCATCTTGAGACTATCGTCACCTAAGTACACTTAACTATGAAGCGTTAATCATCATGCTAAAAACTTATAAAGGCACAACCCTATCCCTTTAAACTCAAATTAGACAGAGGGGCCTCGCACTTCAATGATTATAGGTGCCACTAGACTGAACCTGATCAACACCCCCAAACGTAGGACGTATCATTCCCTGAGGTTCGTCCTTGAAGGTTACAATAAGGTAGGACTCAAAGTTGTGTTGGCTCTGATACCAAACCTTAGAAGGAAGCAATGCAACACAAGGACTTTCCAAGAAGTCACCCACCTTAAGACTACCCTCGTATGAGCAAGATAACCATCATGCTAAAAGTTTAAGTTTGTAGCAAAGTCGTACCCTGATTCCTTTCAATCTAGATTAGACATAGGCCTTGTCTCCAACGACTGTGGGTGTAACTAAACCAAACCCAATCCACACCCTCTCTTAGACCTGGGATGTATCCTTCACTAAAGGAGGTTTGTCCTCGAACCTTTTGATGAAAGTGGGATTTGAAGTTGGTGCTAGTTCTGATACCAAACCTCAGGAAGGAAGCAACATAACATGAGGAGTTTCCACAAGGTCACCTATCTTGAGACTATCCTTGTCTGGGCATGTTAACTATCGTGCTAAAAGCTTAATCTTGTAGTAGAGGTACATTCTAATTCCTTTTAACCCAATCAAACATGGGCATGTATCATTCTCTCCCTCTCAAAGTGGTTCATCCTCGAACCTTTCTAGAAGTGAGATTCAAACATGTGCTGGCTCTGATGCCAAACCTAGGAAGGAAGCGACACATCATGAGAAATTTAAAGGAGGTCACTTATCCTAAGACTACCCTCGCCTAAGCACATTTAACTATCAAGCACTAATCATCGTGCTAAAAACTTAAGCTGATAGCAAATGCGCATCCAAATTCCTTTCAACTCAGATTAGATACGAGCCCAAGTCTCCAGGGATTGTGGGTGCCACCAGACGAACCCGATTTACATCCCGTCCAGACCCGAGACATATCATGACTTCCTATGAGAAGTATGATATTATCCCTCGATAAGGATCTAAAACTTTGGGTTTCACCTAGTTGAACTTGATCCACAGTCCTAAAACCCCGAGATGTATCATTCTTTCCCTCTTAAAGGATGTTAATGCTCCAAGAGGAGGTGCAACTTAGGAAATATTCAATTACTAAAAAACCCAACTATATTCGAATAATTTTGTTGGAGTTGAGTAGTATATCTTCTTACTATGGTTGGGACCTTTTAAGGCAAATAGTGGTGCACAAACCCCTTTCTTCTATATTTCTAGAGAAAGATAATTAATATATGATCTATTCGAAGCTACCACATGTATGAGAATGATGCATAATTTTTTTTCGTATCGAAGGAGGTGCGACTTAGAAAATATTGAAGTACCTAAAAAAAGCCAGTTATATTCAAATAATTATATTGGAGTTGAGTTGTATAGCTTCTTACTATGGTTGGGACCTTTTATGACAAATATTGGTGCACAAACCCCTTTTCTTCTATATTTTTAGAGAAAGAGAATTAATATATGATCTATTTATAGCTGCCACAACATAATTTTTTTTCGTATCAGAGTGGTAGTGATTGATCTGAGTGTATGGATAAATGTTTGGATTTCTGCGATTATCTTTTAACAAGGGCTGTTGAAAATCAGGAGTTTTTTTTTTTTTAGAACGAGTTGAGGGAGCTATTGTTGGTCAACATGTCCCTCGAGAAGGATGGTACATCATATTGAGAAGGCTTAACGATATGGAGATTCAAACAATTAGGTTTCGGCCTATGACTTTGTGTTTCACCTTGTTGAACCCAATCCACATTCCCAAGACTTGAGCCCTATCGTTTCCTTTGAATTTCATCTTTAAACTTATTCTAATAGAGGCATAACTTGAACCCATAAAAGCTCTGAAATCCATCAAACTAATAGTAGATGCATCGCCCTATTTTAATGAAAGTGGGATTCGAACCCTGAAGGTTATAGCAAAGCTAACTAACACTAACTAAGGCTTTTGTTGTAATGGTCAAATGGTTCATTTCTAAAGTTGAAACGCTAGCCACCAAGTTAGTAGTAAAGGCAATTTCTTTAAACCCAGATCAAACTCGGACCCCAGCAAATGCCGACATGGGTACCAGTACCACATGGCCTTGGTTCAGGAAGACTTGGTGTTTGTAGTTTCTTGGCTCGTTTTCTCAAGTGAAGTGCCATTAACAATGTAAAAAATGCCTAAAACATTGTAAAAAATATTTACCAAAGTATTAACATTATTTTCCACAAATACAAGTTTAATCTAACTCAAAAATCGTTGACAAAATATGTGTTTTAAAATCTATAATTTCATTCTCTGTCTCGATCTCAGTCCTTTAAAATCTACTACTGCATGCCAAACATGGCCTATGCACTTACCAGACTGTTGGTATATAATATGAGCCCATGATTTTACCTGCTCGTTGATTGCCAATCATTGGGCCCAGCTGATACCCACCAAAAAAAAAACCCATGTTATTCACATTACTTGTGTATTTTTTATTTGAGAATTAAATATATGTTCAAGAAATACTATCTCCGGTCCTAATTATAAGACATAATTGATTTTTTTAGAGAGATTAATGAAGTTAAAATTAGTTTTAAGTATTTTTATTTTTATTTTTTTCTTCAAACTAATTAGCTTGACTAATAAACTAATATATAATCTAAGGATATATAACTCATGAAATGATTAAATAACTTATTTAGCTTTCTTAATCTCTTTTAAAAAAGTCAACTATATATGTCTTATAATTAGGACCAAAGGTAGTATGAAAAAAATACTTGAAATGAATATTTTAAAAATCCAAAAAAATCATTAATTTTTATCCTACAGCTAATAAATTGTACAGTATTATCTTATGGGAACATATAAATACAGAAGGGCCGGAGAATAATGGCAAAAAAAAAAAAAATGAAAATAAAACAATGATGTACGTTTCCAATGAAAAGCGACTACTTTTTTAGTCGACGAAACAGATTGCTCCCACTGTTTTATAACTTGGTTTGATTATAGGTGGAGAGAGGCTTGATTTGTTAATATATAGTACCACTTAATTGTTTTTAGCTTACATAATGGGTTGATTGCACAGTATCACTCTTGCTTTCTATTAACTGTTGCATCACAACAATGAGATTCTGCAGCAGAAGGCATAAGTTATAAGTAAATGGTTCATTATATATACTGATAACAGCAGAAGACATTGGTAAAGGGTTGACTTATAACCATAAAGTTAGTGGTTCAAATCTCACTGATATAAAAATCTTGTTAATTGACTCATAATCATAAAGCTGTGAGCCTAGCTCTCTTCTCTTCTCATTTTTGGTGCATTTGTTATATTGCGGAATCGGAGTCCATATCAGTGTTTTGGTTTTGAACCATGTGAAGGAGATACAAGTGAGAACTAAAACTTTTTTTTTTTTTTTTTTCTCAGAAGCGAGAACTAAAACTGGGCATATATAAGAGGGATGCAGTAGTACATCAAGTCACAGAGAAACTGAGGAAGTAGAAAAACTTAGCAAATATCGTTTTTTGGTGACCTCCCATTGTCTTTGTTTTCTCTTAACTGTCATTTTTGGACTGCCAATGGGTTCTCTATAAATATAAGATATATTTAAAGAATTGATCTTAATCTTAAATATGAAATATAATTTTAATTTTTGTTAATCTTTTTTAAATGTACTTATATTGATGATCCATCAACAATAATCAAATAGAAGGGAAAATAAATGAATTAAGAAAGATGATTAAGGTGTTTTAAAAAATATATGTCATTTTAATTAATTAAACTAACTTTTTTAATTTAATTAAATTAGCTAAATATGTCTTAAATTAAAGACCAGAGGGAGAATTATTTATGAGTTACCTTTTTAAAAGTCATGCCACATGCTAATATATATTAAAAAGCTTAATTAGCCAAGGTGAACATAAGAAGGGAGGATATGAAATATACCTTGATATACACTCATTTCACTTTAAAACGTTTCAAAAACCTCATCATATAAATTGTGTTTACGTATTGTTTGGTATACTAAGGGCCTGTTTGGATGAACTTTAAAAAAAATGATTTTTTAAGTGCTTATTTTTTAAGCTTCAAATTAGAGCTTTTTAAAAAAGTAGCACTTTGACTTTTTTGTTGTTGTGATTTTTACTTTTTTAAAAAAATATCATCTAAACATATAAATTAATTATTTTTTTTTGGCATTAAAAATGTGCTTTTTTTCTCAAAAAAACCCATCCAAATGGCACTAATTATTATTGACTACTTTGCCGTTTTATTTAAGAAGCTGAAAATCTTAAATTTAGAAAATAAGAACCAAAATGCCACTTCCATATCATTACTTTTTTTATTCATAATGAGCTCCATCACCGCAACATACATACGTATATACATATAGTCATTGAACTATTTTAACAATTGTGACATTTTTTAGCTCGTTTTTCAAATTTATGAGTAATTTTGCATCCTTTAAAAAGTATATAGTGTTTAGCGCATGAGAAAATTTTTTTAAATATTTTTATACAGAGTTAAGGGGCTTAAATGTCCTAGAAGTTTTCTCATATAGCCATCAGACACCTAAAAGTTTTTGAGGAGGCAATTAAATCAAGGAAGTTTGAAAAATGGGGCAATTTTGCCTCTTTATTAACAAACCAAACGGTCAACGTTTAGTGACTGATTTATACAAAAGTGGCATGCTTACATGGCATCCACGTCACCCTTCTTCTTCCACATCAGATTTTTTAAAAATTATATTTGAGCCAAGAGGATAATGGATTTAGTTTTTCTATGAAAAAAAAATCCTTATACTTTCATAAAAGAGTATGATTTGGAGAAAAGAAAGGTAACGTGGATGTTACATAAGAATGCTGCTTTTATAAATGAGTCAATAAACATTTACCGTTAAGTTTATGGGGTTTACTTTTCTCATGTTGCAGGAAAGAAACAAGATTCCTACACATACATAAATTGGTGGGACCCACATATATATATATAGTGCTAATTATATATGTATGCGGGTCCCACCATTTTATGTGTGTATGATATGGAAAAATATTTCTCCTACAACATGAGAAATATTTTTTCCTTAGTTTATTAACGAGGCGACAAAATTACATCTTTTAGTAAACTTCTATAATAAAATTGCCTTCTTCAAAAACTTTTCTCAGAGAGAGAGAGATGCTGCAGCCAGCATATGATACTGTGGTTGATGAGAGGAGGGGAGGGCGTTACCTCAATCAACTTTATGATTCTTCATGTCCTCCCTTCACTCATGGAGCGCTCTTTGGATGAGGTGTATGTGGGACCCTTTTTTGTCCATCAAACATCGATTAATAAATACATCATCACCCAGACATTACTCAGGTTGGTTGGGTTTCTCTACTCATCATTTTCTCATCATCCATCATAATCTTTAAATCACATCCATCCAATCAATACAATTTTACTTTTATTTTTTTTCTCACTTTTCAAATTAACGGTTCAGATTTGACAGATAAAAAAAAATAAGAATGAAAAAGTAGATAAGAAGATGATCTCCTTCTAACATTACTCACCTATGTCAAATTACATTTTTCATTATAATTATGATAAACCACATATCAATCATACAGCTCATTTCAAATTTCAGTGGGGGCCCACTTTATACTTCATTCATTCAAACTGCAAAACAATCCGTTGTCAGATCCTACCCTCCCGTTGACTTATATCTAAACTCTTCAAAACAGCTATAGCCTTCTTCTAGCCTTGTCCCCTCTATATTCCTACTTCCTCACAAAATCCCCTCCTTATATAAAATTAAGTTGATTTTTTTTAAAGAGAATAAAAAATTAATTAAATTATTTTAAAATATTTATATTTTTTTCTCTAACATAATTAGTTTGACTAATACACTAATCTATAATCTAAAAATACACAACATATAATATGATCAAATAACTTATTTAACATCCTTAATCTTTAAAAAAAATCAACCTAATTTTATAATTAGGAACGTAATAGTATCATTTTTGTTCCTCATTTTTCAAAACATTGAGGACACCAGTGTCATGATTCAACATTTCTTCCCCCAAAAAATGTCATATCACGTTTTAAAAAGGAATATTATAAGGTATAGATCCTTATTATTATTTAAATAAATAACAGTAAAATGTATGATGAGTGATAATAATGGAATTAAAAAACCAAATGTGCATGGTTGCTCTTTTATTTATACTACTCATTGTTTGCGCGCCCTCTCTCTCGCTCTCTCTGGCCTGGAATGTTAACATACTCATTTATTATTGACATAATTAATAAAATGTCATCAAATACATGGAACGTTATTGGACGATGATGAGACAACGTTAATATCTTGCTATTATTTTATACCATTGAAAAACGTGGCTTGCTTAATAATAATTTCTTAAAAAATAATACATTGTGTTTTCTATATTAATTTGTTTGAATAAATACTAATTTATGCAACACGGGCGTTTACATAAATCTGTTTGCACTAGCCTTTGTCCCCCCCCCCCCCCCCAAAAAAAATAAAAATAAAAATTTACCACCTTTTAATTCAAATAAAGTAGGGACTCATCAAAGGTACAAAAAAGATACTACAAAAAAAAAAAAAATCATTAAGCAGTCTTGCTTCTTCAATCAAGTCATTGTAAGGATGCCCCATATATATTTCTACGGCAATATTTGTCAAGTTATACCATAAGCACATGTGTGTGTTTTATCACATATATGCTATAACCATGTACATTAATTCTCATTCTAAAGTATTCGTGTACCGGCCAGTCAGCACATATTAAACAAGTATAGTTTCTATTTTTCGTTTTTTCCCCCTCAACTCACGTACCACTAAGTGGCTATATATATAGATATAAAAGTCATTTGTACGTAACTCATTCTCACAAATTTAATTTAAAAAAAAAAACGCATTAAACCCCTTGTCCTTGGTTCAATTGGCAAAGGGGTTAAACACTCTCATCAAAGAAAGGAGGTTCGATCTTAGAGTTGGTCAAAACGCTGAGGGAGACATCCTAACTCCTAGGTGCCTATGTTAACGCTTGAGGGTGATATAAATGAGCAAATTTTTTTATGTTTGCCGTTATTTATGAAAGAATGTATTTTTTCTCTCACATCCCTTTATCACTTGGTATTCACACCCCTCTCTCTTTTTCCCCCCTCTTTCTCATATGTCCAAACGATAGGCAACATAGATAAAATTGACAAAATATTATTTAATATAGTCTACAAGTACTTATATATCAGCAGTAGTGACCGCCTGACCGGTACTCATATAGCCTTCACAAAGAGTTAAACTACAGTCTAGTTTCTTAAAAGTACATGCACACGTTGCTGAATCGCTAAATGGAGTGTGTTCTTTAATTTCACATTAATGCTAGTGGCAAGCTGAATTTGAATATTATTCTTGGAAAAGCTATCTCTATGTAAATTTCTATTAACAGAATTTAAAATCAAAAGTTTGCTTATTTAAGAAATTACAACACCCTTTCATACAACATCTTACTGTTATTATTTTGAGAAAATTAAGTCTGATTATTCAAGTATAAATACGAACAAAATTATGATATTTATCAAAAGAGCAGTGAGTTCTTCAATAATTAACCACCTTGCTAGGAAGAGAAACTGAAAAAGGCCTTTTGAGTTTCTTAACTGAAGCGTTGAGGATTTTATAAAAAGGGATGATAAAAGGGGACTCCTTTAATATTTTTAACCTAAAAACAAACGAATGTAAGAAAATTTCTAAAAGGCCAGTCCAATAAATAAATAAATAAAATTACTAAAAAAGAATAAAAGGGAAGAGGTTTGACCGAATTCTTCGAGAGTCAAGGGGTTCTGTGGCAGCGACCGTAATGATTCGATTTCAGGTTGTTTTTTTTTTTTAATGGGAATTTAGGTGAATGGATTTATTGCAGAAGATCTCTGTGTATTACCAATACTACCCTTCCTCCCATATCATCACCATTATAGACGCCGCTTACCACGCTCACCACTTGCTCTCCCTCTCTCTCCTCCTTCCTGTCTCTGTCTTCCACCTTGTTCTCTCTCCTCGATCTCTTTCTTAATCATTTATTCATTTATATATATATATATATATATTACAGTTTATATTCGTACACCACAAGTGGGGATGCACCTATGCCTATGATTATCCATTTCAAGAATATGCAAAATGACAAAGCTGTCCCCTACAGGAGTTGGGTTTTTTTAAGTTTTTTGCTTGCAATTATTGAATCCAGTCAAATGATAGGGTTTCGTCGGGCAAAAGTAACTATATTCATACAATGTGATGAATCAAAATTTGAATCTTTTGCTCAAGCTCAAGATTCAAATTTTGATTCATCACATTGTATGAATATAGTTACTTTTACCCCTAAAACTTCCGTCAGCCTATCATTTGACTTACTTAAAAAAATACTCATATTTAATGTCTTACAATGTTTTGACCAATATTACATGCTTAAAAAAAGTTCGGAAGTAAAAAAAATTGACTTTGCTATCTTTTTAATGGTAACATGACTTGTTACTTTTTACTTATATATACTCAAACACACTTTCAGTAGTTTAGGTGTAACAAAGTTTAAAGCATCAAGTTTTTGGTTTTATAGGAATGTCACCTGAATGAATCACATATCACATGTGCACAAAGAGATTAGCAAATTAGGTTCATTTGTCTTTTTTTGATTTTTTTTTTTTTTGCCAGTGGTTCTTTCTCTAAAGTTTAACCAATAAAAGCATATTATTGAATTATATGCCGATATTTTCCCAATCATATTAAAATTATAGCCAGTGATAATTGCAAGGAATATACATAACATAGATAGAAAAAACAAAGGAGGGCGATTTTGGAATTTAACTTCTCCCCTGTTATATAAAGATAATTTGAACTTTGAATTATCTATTATTGTTGTATTGCTGTTGTTGTCCCCAAAAAGAAAAGAGAAAAAATGTTGAAGGAGATTTTAGAAGGTTGTGCCGGAAAATTTTGGCCCACAGAAAACCTCTCCATCACCATTTTCTCTGTATCCTTTTGGGTTAATAGAATTGCAGGAAGCTGAAACAAGACGAGGAAGTTGGAACTCAGCGGGACAAGGGAGAAGCAGAACAAGAACGAGAGAGAGAGGGAGAAAGAGACAGAAACTGATAAATCATTAACAAAAAATGAGAAACATCTTGGGATAGAGAGAGAGAGAGAGAGAGATAGTTGTATTTCAATGGCATCATTTTTCTGAACCCCACAAACGTTGTTAACAGAGCAAGCAACGTTGTTGTTAAGGTGGACGACGTAGAAGGGAAAATTTTAAAAAAGGAAGGTTGAATACAGCGAAGCAGATGTTTTCTCTGCAGACCCACCTCCCCACAAAATATATATATTATTGTTGCTATTATATATATACATGTATGATATAATATAGCAGAGAGAAAGTGGTGATACAGCAAAAAAGGTTGGTCTTTTGGTCTTTCACATTTCATTGGACAACCTATCCTTACTGTTTTAGTGGGTGCCCACTAGCAGCTTTTTTGTCCTCTCCTCTCCCTCTCAAAACATAATCTCTCTCTCTCTCTCTCTCTCTCTCTCTCTCTCTCATTAACTTGTATGTATTATATGATACTACAGTTGTTTATATATAATAATTTCTTGAGAGGGGTTTCTTTTTTTCTCTTCCCTCACATCCTTCCCTTTCCACCCTAAGCTGTAATGATTTTCTCGTTAGGGGGTATCGTTCTTGAGGAATCTGAGGAGTTGTTGGTGTTGTGTTTGTGAAAAAGTGTCAGTTAAATAAAGCTTCAGAAATATAAATACCATTTCTGAAAGAAAAAACAAAGGACGAGCTAGAGCTAGCACAAACAAAACCCCCAGAAACAGAGAGTCAGCATATATGACTGCATGAGTGGTTTTTTCCCCCAATTCGTTGATGTGATCTTCAAACAAAACAACAAATACGCTCTTTTTCCAGCTTTATATCATCGTTGTTTCCTTTATTTTTTTCCCCCTCCCCCCTTTTATCATCCCCTCATATTTTTTTTGGGTTCTGGGGTTAATTAGTTTGATTTGATTTGATTCTTCTCTGATACACTCATCAATGTCTCATCCAAGGCAATTCCAGATGGTGGGTGGTGGTGCTAATAATCCTGCAGGGCATTACAATGACACAACTTTTACTAAAATCTTTGTTGGTGGATTGGCTTGGGAGACTCAAAGGGACACAATGAGGAGGTATTTTGAGCAGTTTGGTGAGATCCTTGAGGCTGTTGTTATCACAGACAAGAACACTGGGAGATCCAAGGGTTATGGCTTTGTAAGACCATATATTGCTTTAACTTTTCAATCTTCTTGTCTCCCACTCTCTCTGCATTGGTGTTTTTTTCATTATGATCTTTTGAACAAACAATGAGTCATTGGTTTCACCTTCTTCTGTTCTATATTTATCTTAAAAGGTTACATTTAAGGATCCAGAAGCAGCCATGAGAGCATGTCAGAATCCTTCTCCAGTTATTGATGGAAGAAGAGCAAATTGCAATCTTGCATCTCTTGGAGCAAACAAGAATCGCCCACCAACTCCTCCACATGGTACCTTAATCCTCACATTTGTTCCTCTATTGTCTCTCAAATCCTCAAAATGCCAATGCTTTTTGTATTTTTTTGGCAAAGATTAATGACAGATTTTATTTTGGTCTGAGTAAAATCCTTGGGACTATTTTGCAGGAGCAGGAAGGTTCAGACCAGGACCTGGACTTGTGGCTACACCTGCATACCATGGCTCTTCCTCTTCTACATTTTTCCATCAGCCCTCTGGCCAATACACATTTCCTTATTCAGCTTATGGGTAAAAAAAAATGAAATATCTATGGATATGATTGTTTTTGCCTCTTTGCATGTGCTTTCTGAACATTTCACTCCATTTTTCCCATTTCCCTCTTGATCTGCTTTGTTTCTGTCTGATTCCCATTCTTTGGATCTACTTTACAGGTATTCTGGATATTCACAAGACACCATGTATCCCATGGTAGGTATTTATGTGGTAAATGCTTCAAAATAAGACAAAAAACCATAATATCCCATCTGTTCAATACTGCAGAGTTTTATTTATTTATTTATTTTTTTTACCGCCCCCTCTGCAATGGTGAAATTAAAACCCAGATTAAAAGTGACATGAATGGTTCATTTAATGTGGCTGCCAAATTGTTCATTGATGATGGTAACTGTTTTTTGGTTTTTGAACTGATATATGCAGAACTATTATAGTGTGTATGGAGCAGGAGGTCAACAGTTTTCACCATATTACACTTCCAGTGGGGCATCTGGGCCACCAGGACTAGTCCATAATGTTTACCCTTTCTATGCTCAGACTAGCCAGCAGGCTCATAATCAAGGCTTTGGACTTCATCAATACCCTCAAATGCTACAGTTCCCATTTCTTCCACAGCACTATGCCTCCTCTGGGATCCTCTCTTTTCCTTCTTCAATGCCACTGTCGTCAACAACAACAACTAGTGCAGGTGAACAACTCTCTAATGCAAAAAACATTATAAAAAATTTAGGGGGAATTACAATGAAGTCCCAAGGGAGGGACTGAATAATTGAAGAGCATGCAATGACAAGTTTCAGAGTAAAAAAGGACAACACCTTATTTATTATTAAGATTTCTTAGTAATTAAGTTCCTTACTTACTTGAGACCTCATTGTAATTCCCCCAAAAATTTACTGTTTTTAATGATTCTAAGCTAGTTGTGATAATAAATAAAAGCAGGTTAGAAATGATGAGCTCCAGCGGATAGGTGTGTGTGTGTTTTTTATGAATAGTTTGATATGCTTATCTTCTATAAATGGGATGCATCTGAGAATTCCTTTTAAAGCTATTTGAATTGAGACAAAGAGTGCTAAGGGAATAAAATTAACAGCTGCAACAACGGCGACAACAACAGCTGCAGCAGCAACAGTAGCAGCAGCAGCAACAGCAACAACTGGGGCAGGTGCTTCACAATCTTCTTCAGGAACAGCTTCTGAGCAAAAATCTTCAACTTAGAATCTCCAAGCAGATAAATAAATAAATAAAAATGTCTTTCCTTGCAAGGCTAACCAGTTTTAGAAAAAAAAAAAGCTCTGATCATGAGAGGGAAGATCAGGGATCAGCCTGCATAAGAAGAAGGATTTTTTTCAGCATATTGATGGGACTCGACGGGAGAAATTCTTAAGTGAAAAATCATGAATAGACGTATAAGCATGTCAGACATATTTCTGTTATGGAAGGAAAAAACTCAATCTGGATTCACTTCTGACACACTTATATGTTTAATTCATGATTAATAGTTAATACTTGATTTTACTTAAGAATCCCTGTGTCTTAAGATTCATCTTACACAAAGCTTGTGCCACTATCTGGCCTTTAATGACGACGTCTCAAACTCATGCCAAGAACTATCATCATGAAAAGTGTCTGTTTTAGGAAAATGGGGGGTCTTTATTTTTTTGTTAACTTTTCTTTTGGGAGAAGAGTTTAGAAGTAGCTAGAGGAGGTAGGATCATATATTCATTATTATTGCATTAAGCATGCATAATAAGGTAGAATATCTAAATGTTTGGAGCTTTGGATTCTTTACCTTATTGACTAAATTCTTATTATTAGTAGCTCACACACACATATATAATGGGAGTGTCTTGGGTGCAGGGAGCATCCAATGACAAAACAGGCCTCTTGTTCATAATGGCAAAAGTTGAAAGAGAGGGTTCAAAAGATTAGTTTTATATCGGTTGGACCCTTTTTTTGATTGGTTGGTCAATTAGGAAGAAAAAAAGTCAGTGCTCATCAAGTTTGTTAATTTAACTTGTTATTTTATTTATTTATTTATTTATTCAAAAAGTCCACTTTTGCTTTCTTCCTAATTCATGACTTGTGGCTGGGTGAAAATGATGAAGATGGCTTCTATTTTATATGTATGTGTTGCTTTAATGATTGGGTTTTGATAATAATGGCTTCTGATAAATACACATACACACATATAATTCAGCTTTCACTGTCAAAACGGGATTTCTATGAATCTTTGCCTTTGCGTCAATCAGATCGCTTTTGCAATCTGTACATTCATGCGTTTGGAATCCAATGGAAGCGCCGAGTCAATGGTTGTTGCCTTGATAGTACCTTCCTCTTTCACTTTTTCACTGTACTTTTTTTTTTTTTTTTTTGGGTTGATGGGTGAAAATTAGTACTCCTATTTTATTCCTTGATTTTATTTAATTAGATTGTGGGCCCTTATTTACCTATATATATATATATATATATATATATATTTGATAATATTATTTACCTATACTTTAGCAAGAGATAAAACGTACTATTCTGATATTATTTATAAGTTTATTTTGACTAAATCTCGTATACTAAAAAAATATAATTAAATCAATGATTATGGAGGTAAATTTTTAACTTTGTCCTTATTTATGATTAGATATTTTAAAACTGTTTCTTCTTTCTTTATTACAATTAATATGAGTAAAATTGAGACAATCTCATTTATTACATGAAACTGAATTTATATATAGGATCAATTTTTTTTAATCAAAATGGACTTATAAATAAAATCAAAATGATAAGTCAAGTTTCTTTCCACATATATCAGCTCTATCTTTGCGGAAGCTTTATTGGCATTTAATTACATAGTCTTCCTTTAAGTTTGATTTGATGATATTTTTCATTAAATGAAACTACCAATGTTAAAATTAAAAGATAAAAAATAACTTTTGTATACAGAATGGACTAACTACAGAGCAACTGACACATGCTTTAGCTTTAATTAAATCAATCAAGATATTAATTCATGTTTAAATAATCCAAGTACGCACTGGTTATAATTAAATTACCATGTTTTAAATAATATTTAATTAAATAAAAAATAATCTTTTTTTTTTGCCAATAAAATTATACAAAACAATAGATTGGATACTTGGGCTCGAGTTAAATAATCACTATCATTCATATTTATTTTATATATCCCGTTAAATCCACTTATGTCGTTTCTCGTGTTTTTTACTTTTCTTGCCATTTTGTTGCTTATATAGTACTCGGTGTTTAATATATGAGATATTCAGAGGATTGATTTCGGTTCTAAATATAAGATAAGATTTTAATATTTATCAATATTTTCTAATTCACCTTTATTAATATATTTTTTTTGATACAGCCCGTGGGGGGAGGGGAAGACAGGGCTCGAACCCTAGACAAGGGGAAAAGCCGGCTCCTAAGACTGACCCTAGTGCCATCACGCTACGAAGTGCTTGGCACCTTTATTAAATTCCCTCAACAATAATTAAGGAAAAGATGAAAGAGAAGAATTGAGGAAGATAACTAGAATATTTTAAAAAATACATATCATACATTAATTAATTCAGTTAGTTTTCTTAATTTAATTAAATTAGATAAATATGTCTTATATTAAAAATAAAATCAGAGACTCAATAGTAAAACTGCATGGTTTGGAGCAAAATATATGTAAATAATACAATTACTGCTAGCTGATAAAATTGTACTCTGACTGAAAGAAGGGGGTAAATGTTGATATTTAGGACAGGTTTGTCTTCATCTTAAAAGAGTAATTTTATATTGTAAGAGATCTTCTGAGCAAAAAAAATAAAAAAAAATTTTGTAAGAGATCTAATCTATTTCACATCTTTATTTCGGACAACCCAAAGTCAAGCAATAAATTAAAGGAGGAAAAAATGTGGGGAAATTGGGGAAAAAAAATTCAATTCAAAATTTTATTAGTGAAAAGTACCTAAGAATTTTTAATGCACAAAAGTACCGGTAATTTGTAAATATTGTGTACACCGTATCAATGCTTGGATTCTTATTGGCTGCCAATAAATTTTTAAATGGAAAAAAAAATCTCCACAATTTACTGAGAATATACTCATTTGATTCTAAATATAAAACTTACTTTGTGGTCCAATAATAAATTTTTTTTTTTGGATATCCTGTGGTCCAGTAAATTTTAGTCATAATTTATAAACTGATATACAATATGATATCATACAAAAATATTTTAGAGAGATAATATCATATCTATTATAATTAGACAATTTATTTAGCTTTTTTTTTATTATTAAAGTATATATAATCTGGATAAAATTGTCACAATCTCATTTATTATATGAAACTGAACTTATAAATAAGACTAAAATTTTTTGATCAAAATAGATTTATAAATAGGATCAGAGTGGTAATAATAGAGGTTATTAAATTTATATACTCCTTCTTGTGCTTATTAGGGTGTGCATGGCAACCATTCTGTTGCCCAGCACTGTTTCTAAGATGAAACAGTTTTTTCTGATTCTGTGCTTTGGAAGAGTTATGAGAATCAGAATTACGTTTGGTAACGCATTTTATTTTTACTCCGAGAATCAGAATTACGTTTGATAACACATCTTTCCTCTCCTTGTTTGGGAGTTAAAAAAATAGTAAGGGAGGAAGATGAATGATTAATGAGTTATTTTTACCATTTTGTCATTTTCTTTAATAATTAATATAATTATTATACCTTACAAATAAACTTAAATTTAAATTTCCTAAAAAAATTATTTATGTAATTTTTATATTCAAAAAATTATTTATGTGGCAGCGACGGTGGTGGGGTGGTGGCGATGGCGGTGGTTGTGGTGGGGCGGTGGTGGGGTGGTGGCGATGGCGGTGGTTGTGGTGGGGCGGTGGTGGTGGAGGTGGCGGGGGTGGTGGTGGTGGTGGCAGCGGGGTGGGGTGGTGGTGGTGGTGGTGGTTGTGGTGGGGCGGTGGTGGCGGCGACGGTGGAGGGGGCGGTGGTGGTGGGGGCGGTGGTGGTGGGGGCGGTAATGGCGGCAGCGGGGGTGGGGCGGGGCGGCGATGATGGCGGTGGCGGCGGAGGTAGTGGCGGCGGCAGGGGTGGGATGGCGGCAGTGGTGGCGGCAGTTGTGGTGGTGGTGGTGGTGGCAGCGGCGGCGGCGGTTGCAGTGGGGTGATGGTAGTGGTGGCGGCGACAGTGGAGGTAGCAATGGCGGGGGTGGGCTGGTGGGGGCGGTAGTGGCTGTAACGCCTCATTTTCAATACCAAAATCTTGGCCAAAATAATAGTAACACCTCCAAATATAGGATATTCAACACTCAAACACATATTTACAATATGGCCAAAGGTAGAAATCCATTTATACAGGGCCAAAATAAATCCAATAAATAAGAGTTATTTTAAAATGCGGAAGTCTTTTAGGTTCATGGCAAATAAAATAACACAACATAAACTAAAGGAGTACAGAAGAGCCTACAAAGCTCACTCCATGGGTGCATTCCCTTGATCTCTACTAAGTTATTCACCTGAAAAATGTTAATATGGGGTGAGATTACACATCTCAGTAACTACTAAATATTTCTACCGTACACGAGCAAATAATATATGACAAAAAGATATGGGCTGATTTCAAATATATATATAGATTCCATAATTTATCATACAAAATAATTTATACTAATAGTCATCAATATAGAAGGTATTAAAACATATATATCTCAAAAGTTCTCATCTCATGTCTTTACAGAATATTCATCATCATATCAAATTCTTGAACTGTTCAGAAATGCACTATGCAGTATGCAGCCTCCCTTATATCACCACCTCCCTTATACCGCAGACTGGAGCCATAGGCTAACACATAGTCCAATAGAAACTTATTCATTTGACTGAATTGTTCCAAGCTCACCAAAACTTAAGATACACCCGGCCAAAGGTATATAGCTTAAATCTGGACTATGGCTCCCCTCCTTTAAAATAACTAAGGAGGTGTCACATGTCCCACAACTCCAATGAAATCCCGGCCAGAGGAAAACATGGAAGATGGGGCCCTGAAACAAGTACCATCCACTGTGCACCGAGTGGTGGCATAAATCATTCTTATCATTCAAATCCCTCCTTACTCCACCCATCATAATACAACCGCCATGATGAATATGTTCACTCAAAATAATGCATTATTATACCATAAAGTTTTATACATCAATATGCGTATTTATGAATAGTGAATACTATGCGTATATGTGAATAGTAAAATACGATATATATACATGAATAGTAAAAATGAAGAGTACATACGGTATGTATACGTGAATAGTAAATACGGTATGTATACGTGAATAGTATTATGAATAGTAAATACGGTATACGTGAATAGTAAAATGAATAGTAAATACGGTGTGAATAGTAAATATGGTATACGTGAATAGTAAATACAGTATACGTGAATAGTAACATGAATAGTAAAAATGAATAGTAAATACGGTATACGTGAATAGTAACGTACGTATAAATAGTACCTCTGCAGATTTGCAAATCAAAGTTCCCACACCAGATCTTAAAACCATAAATATTTTCTAAATATTCTTGCCAAAATAGTAAACAAACAAATTTATAATCATACATAATTCACAAGTATAAGGAAGAATATTCAGAGTTACCTGTTACTTGCTAATACCCGAATCACCAACCAGCTATTATAACTCTCAAGCAAATATCTCTCTACTCTCTCTCTCTCTCTCTCTCTCTCTGCCTCTCTCTATGGCTCTTAGAAGTTGTGAAGAATGAAATGAAATGGAAGGTCTATTTATAGTTGGAAAATGGGTCTTTAAGTGTAATTTTCGTCTCTGGGTCATTTTACGTAATTTTCCTAAAAATTAAAAAGAAAACTTTCCCGTGACTCTCTCAGCCGCCCCGTGATGATTCTTTTAAAAATTTTTAATAATATTTTAATATAATATAATATAATATTATAAATTAAATAGTAAAATATTATTACGTGGGTCCCGCGTGAATTTTTTTTCAAAACTCACGAGAAAGGTTGTCGCTCACGGGAAGTTTGCAGAGAATTATTTTGGCTGTGGGTCCCACATGAATAGTAAATACGTATTTAGGAATAGTAAATACCGTATTTTTAAATAGTAAATACGTATTTGTGAATAGTGAACACTATTCATATTTCACAAATTTCAAGTATTAAATACGTATTTGCGAATAACATATATATATATATATTTTTAAATACGTATTTGTAAATAGTAAAAACGTATACGTGAATAGTAAATACTATTCACGGGGCCCACAAAATACTGATTTCAAATTTATCACTTTCCAAAAATAGAGCCTACTAGTCTTCCCAAAATAGGTTTATGTTCAAGATATTAGATTCAAAATTCAGGATGTTACATTTCTCCCCTCCTAAAAGAAAATTTTGTCCTCAAAATTTCGCTATAATAAGAATTCTAACCTATTTAAATAAATGAGGATAGGTTTGTCGCATGCTCTCCTCCGTTTCCCAAGTAGCATCTCCGGGAGCCATTCCTTTACACACAACCTTTACAAGCTAATAGCCTTGTTCCTCAATTGCTTATCCCCCGCATCAACAATCCGCTCCGACTCAGCTTTATATATCATATTATCCCTAAGTCCTATCTCTTTCCCAAACATGCTCACCAAGCACACAACACAATTTTCGTTCATCCTGTACCCAAAGTAATATTCAGACACAGGATCCACTAGTTCCTTATTTGAGCGCTTGGTTACACTGGCCTCACAGGCCAGTTCATTCTTCCTTTCTGCTTATTTCATTGTATTACCACGACACTGGATATTCAGATCTTACAGCTTAAGAAGTTACCCTCAGGCCATAATAACCACAATATGATATAATCTGATTATTTTGCCAACCTTAAGATAAACTTTAGACATATAGGTCTAATGTTACCATGATAGGCAACAAACACAATACTAGGCACATAAGTCTTATAGCCTAGAGATACCACCATATGCAAACTAGCTCAACGGGTCTTACCGCTTCAAGCCTCTGCTCGTCTATCCTATACCCGTGCTTCCTCAATTCAAGTTTAAGAAAACACTTACTTACTAAATCTAGCTTTCACCAATGGCAAGTAATTCAAAAACAAGTACATTTGGCAAGATTCCGCAAACTAAGTATATCCACAACAGTTTCCAACCTCTTCTAGCTTGTACACCTTCCACCACAATCATAATGTAAAAGTCAATTCTTGTTCGAATTTCGCAAGGATTCATTCCATGAGACATCATAGTTTATAAATGTCGATTACAAACTGGTCTTAAATCCTGTTGTAAATATTGCGTAAAAATTTCCAAACACAGCAAGTGCATTGGTAAGTTCAAAATTCAAATACTCAGGGACCTAGCAACTATTTTAAATAGTCACCAACTCCGAATACATTCCAGGTTCCAACTTATTCTACTCAACTCATCCATGAAACACTCAATTCATTATTTCTAAAGAAAGATTCTATTATCAAGATCATTTCCTATGCTAGTTAAACAGTTGGCAATCTCTGAACACCTTATACATGTTGGTATCACATTTTGTTCCCTATTTCTCTCAAATCAATTAATACCATATTCTAATATCTCAATTTATTCAATCAATTCAGTCTCCTAAAGAATCAATACAACTGTTAAGTTGAACTGTTATATTACATTTATACTAGATTCATCATACTCCATAGCTTATATCATTTAAGAACTATCCTCAAACTTTCCCCAAAAATGATAATTGTCAAATTACAAATCAACTCTTAGAACTTCAATATCAGCAAGACAGAGATATCATGTGTCCTCAATAATATCCATAGAACATTCATGTTTCACAATTCCTAGACTAAGATTTAAAACATTCAAATATTTTTCTCACAACCTCAGCATTGTTCACATGATTCGAATTCAATCCTTAGTATCTCAAAGACATATACTAAATATCATCTGTTCCTCTCATAGTTATCTATTAATCACACCCAAATAACATACTAATATTATAACATAAATCACCGGATTTCATACTTTCTTAATTAGACACACTATCTTAACTCAGATTGAATTCAAGTCTATTTTCAAATATTCCCAGACATTAATAGTCAAGTTTACAATTTGATTCTTATAACCTCAACATCAACTGATAATTCGTGTTTCCCCAAAAATACCCATCATACTAAGATCATGATTCACAATTCCTAATCTAATTCTTGGATTATATGAAGACTATCTACAACCTCAGCAGTATTCACAAGGTTCTAATTCTACCTCAACCTGCAATATCACAAAGGCTCATTTCGTTCTTGAGTTCTATTTCAGCTTAGATTAAATTAAAGCCTATCCTCAATATTTACTATATTCATTCTAACATCTTACTGGCATTCCTAAGGATCACCATTTCATACCTTTCCATCGATCTTCCAACATGTTTATCCAAAAACCTTAGTCTTTGAATTATCTTTGACAAATTCATAGAGTTCTTCGGATACTCGGAGAGTGAAGAATGCTCTCGGGTTAATTGGCACAACTCATCATCATTTCAAATCTTCGGATTCTCTCCGGTTCATCTAATATTATTAGGAAGTCACCCTTCCCAAGATTACTATCACCTTAGCACGCTTACGCTTAAAATCCTATTTTCAAATGTCAATTCCGACATCTTGAGTCAGCTGCACATCCAAGACATATTTCTTAGATAAATGCGCGTATAAACGTCCAAACTTAATTTCTTGAAAACACAGCTAGCAATAAATGCCATAGCGATTTCTGTCTGCAAAGGTCTAGGAAACTGCGACCCCTAACGGTGGCTAGGGTGCACTAGGGTGCGGTGCCATAAAATTTTCCGCATAACAACAAAATCTACATGATTCTGAGCTAACGACAGATGAGAATCCGATGCTGCTTAACAAAATATAGACGTTGCTAGCCCAGCTATAAATAGAGTAAAGAAAGAGTAAATGTTTCACGTTCTCTCAAACTTCACAAAACCTCCACATATTCATTTCCTCTCCGATCGTAACCTTCACTATAACCTTCCACATTATCCTTAAACATGGCCGGTTCAAGTAACTCTATTCCAGTCTCCGATTCATTCAACCCTTTCTTTCTTGAAGCCTTACTTCATGACTATCAGACTAACATGTTGTCTGATTTGTCAAACAATGCATCATACCCTTATTCTTCTTTACTTCCCCAAAATCCCGTAAGTATGAACGTTCATTCATCTGCCTCAACGATTAACATTCCTACTCCTCCTCCAAGGATACAAGATTCTATTTTTACCACTACTAACAGAAAGGAATCTGAAGCAGGTCCATCAAGGCGACCTGTCCAAAGGTGTCGTAATGTGGCAGAACTTATGGAGTCTACGGTACCTTCTCAACCAAGGAATCCTGCTTCTACCTTGACTGAGACTACTAATCCATTTTCATGTGGTTGCTGCCATGTTCTACGAGAGATTATTCATACCAATGGACTTCAATACCATAAACTTGAAGTTCATGGGAGGATTGGTATGATATGCCACGCTGTCTTTCACCAGGACGTACAAGGAGGTTCTTCCAGTCCTCAAGTATTTGACTTTGGTAAGAAAAATTTAGAAGATGTCAAACATTTTCTAGAAAATTATTGTTTGAATCAAAATTCTTTAGGGTATGTCCTGGTGTCAGATCCCCTATCAGCCTACTATGAGGCCCTTTGTGTTGGTTTGGAATGGACTAAAAATCAAAATGAACTCCCTAATAGTTCATTTCCAACCAATACAGAAAATATATCCAATAAAGGAAAAGAGCTCATGGTTGTAAATAATAATCCTTCAGTCCCCATACCTAGTAATCCATACCGATCAAGAGCTGAACAAAATATTAGAGCTGCATCAATGTCAATTAATGATCTTAGAGACTTATTCCATTTACCTCAACAAGAAGCGGCTCAACAAGTTCGTCTATGCAAAAATGTTCTAATGAAAATATGCCATAGGGGAGGAATAAAGCATTGGCCTTATGTAAAAATTCGAAGCACTATGAAGCAAATAGCTAGATTGAGAAGAACAATGTCTCCTGATGGTCCTCTCTCAAGAGCAGCCGCTCAGGAAGAAATTAATAGACTTAAACTTGAGATAGTCGAAGCTTGCGGTGGGATTGTACCAACTGTTGTTCTTGATGCTTGAATTAATATAGTCTACTCTTCTTAGCCTTCTTGCTAATGTTTGTAATCTCTATTCTAGGATTCATAAGGATTTTCGAGTTTTCCTGCCAAACTCAACTTTATCTTATTAAATTCAAACATAAGCCAGTTATTCTGTATAATCAAGACTATGCCCGTATTCTGTTATGGTATTGTCATCTGTTACTCATATAAATTAGCTAGGTAAGTGAAAATCTAGCGAACATCTCTTCATACTTTTTTTTTACAACGGCAACTAATTGAATAAACATCAAATAGGGGCTTAGTCTTTCAATCACTTTCCTAGACACCAATAAAAATATTCATCCTAGAAAGTAATTTTGGGCCTACAGAATCCAATATTCAATAAATTTTCTACTTACCAACTTCCGCTACGCAGCTCTGAAATTTAATCTCAATCACATCCTCAAATCATAAATCCTCATTATCAATCACTTGAATATTTTGATTAACCCATTCTTCTCCTATCATGAATGTCACAAGAAAATTGGTAAAAAGAATCCAAAGCTATAAAGGAAAATGCACATGTTATGATATTTAATTTGCCATGACCTCAAAATTTTTATTTAGAAAACTGATAGGAAATTTACAGATTGGCCAGAACCTTTGCTCTGATACCAAAAATGTAACGCCTCATTTTCAATACCAAAATCTTGGCCAAAATAATAGTAACACCTCCAAATATAGGATATTCAACACTCAAACACATATTTACAATATGGCCAAAGGTAGAAATCCATTTATACAGGGCCAAAATAAATCCAATAAATAAGAGTTATTTTAAAATGCGGAAGTCTTTTAGGTTCATGGCAAATAAAATAACACAACATAAACTAAAGGAGTACAGAAGAGCCTACAAAGCTCACTCCATGGGTGCATTCCCTTGATCTCTACTAAGTTATTCACCTGAAAAATGTTAATATGGGGTGAGATTACACATCTCAGTAACTACTAAATATTTCTACCGTACACGAGCAAATAATATATGACAAAAAGATATGGGCTGATTTCAAATATATATATAGATTCCATAATTTATCATACAAAATAATTTATACTAATAGTCATCAATATAGAAGGTATTAAAACATATATATCTCAAAAGTTCTCATCTCATGTCTTTACAGAATATTCATCATCATATCAAATTCTTGAACTGTTCAGAAATGCACTATGCAGTATGCAGCCTCCCTTATATCACCACCTCCCTTATACCGCAGACTGGAGCCATAGGCTAACACATAGTCCAATAGAAACTTATTCATTTGACTGAATTGTTCCAAGCTCACCAAAACTTAAGATACACCCGGCCAAAGGTATATAGCTTAAATCTGGACTATGGCTCCCCTCCTTTAAAATAACTAAGGAGGTGTCACATGTCCCACAACTCCAATGAAATCCCGGCCAGAGGAAAACATGGAAGATGGGGCCCTGAAACAAGTACCATCCACTGTGCACCGAGTGGTGGCATAAATCATTCTTATCATTCAAATCCCTCCTTACTCCACCCATCATAATACAACCGCCATGATGAATATGTTCACTCAAAATAATGCATTATTATACCATAAAGTTTTATACATCAATATGCGTATTTATGAATAGTGAATACTATGCGTATATGTGAATAGTAAAATACGATATATATACATGAATAGTAAAAATGAAGAGTACATACGGTATGTATACGTGAATAGTAAATACGGTATGTATACGTGAATAGTATTATGAATAGTAAATACGGTATACGTGAATAGTAAAATGAATAGTAAATACGGTGTGAATAGTAAATATGGTATACGTGAATAGTAAATACAGTATACGTGAATAGTAACATGAATAGTAAAAATGAATAGTAAATACGGTATACGTGAATAGTAACGTACGTATAAATAGTACCTCTGCAGATTTGCAAATCAAAGTTCCCACACCAGATCTTAAAACCATAAATATTTTCTAAATATTCTTGCCAAAATAGTAAACAAACAAATTTATAATCATACATAATTCACAAGTATAAGGAAGAATATTCAGAGTTACCTGTTACTTGCTAATACCCGAATCACCAACCAGCTATTATAACTCTCAAGCAAATATCTCTCTACTCTCTCTCTCTCTCTCTCTCTCTCTGCCTCTCTCTATGGCTCTTAGAAGTTGTGAAGAATGAAATGAAATGGAAGGTCTATTTATAGTTGGAAAATGGGTCTTTAAGTGTAATTTTCGTCTCTGGGTCATTTTACGTAATTTTCCTAAAAATTAAAAAGAAAACTTTCCCGTGACTCTCTCAGCCGCCCCGTGATGATTCTTTTAAAAATTTTTAATAATATTTTAATATAATATAATATAATATTATAAATTAAATAGTAAAATATTATTACGTGGGTCCCGCGTGAATTTTTTTTCAAAACTCACGAGAAAGGTTGTCGCTCACGGGAAGTTTGCAGAGAATTATTTTGGCTGTGGGTCCCACATGAATAGTAAATACGTATTTAGGAATAGTAAATACCGTATTTTTAAATAGTAAATACGTATTTGTGAATAGTGAACACTATTCATATTTCACAAATTTCAAGTATTAAATACGTATTTGCGAATAACATATATATATATATATATTTTTAAATACGTATTTGTAAATAGTAAAAACGTATACGTGAATAGTAAATACTATTCACGGGGCCCACAAAATACTGATTTCAAATTTATCACTTTCCAAAAATAGAGCCTACTAGTCTTCCCAAAATAGGTTTATGTTCAAGATATTAGATTCAAAATTCAGGATGTTACAGTGGCGACAGCGAGGGTGGGGTGGGGCGGCGGTGGTGGCGGCAACAGTGGTGGAGGTGGTGGCGGCAGCAGGGGTGGGGTGGTGGCGGTGGTGGTGACAGTTGTGGTGGCGGCGACGGCGGGGTGGTGGTGGTAGCGGCGGCGGTGGTGGGGTGGCGATGGTGGTGGTAGTGAGGTGGTAGCAGTGGCGGCGGCTAAGGTTGTTTGCGTGAGAGAGAAGAGAGGTGTTGTGTAAAATAGGTTTTGATTTTATGCCCTGCAAGAGAAAAGCTAAAATTTTTAGTTTCTTTTTTTTACTCCCCAGCACAAAAAATAAACCGGTTCATCTCAGGAGCAAAATAAAAAACCAGATTTACCAAACACAATTCCCATCCATTTTTGTTCCGAGGCACAGAAATTAAGAAAAAAGTCATTCTGGGAGTGTTACCATGCACACCCTTATAAGACACCAATTAATAATTCTCACAAACTAATAAAAACAGTTAAAATCATTAAATTTGTACTTTAAATTTAAGTATTTTTCAACATTATCTCTACTAATTGGACTAAACTCTAATTTAATTATTATTTTCACCCACTATCTTATAGACATGAAATCAACAAGTGATTTATAAAAAAGATTAAATATTGCCCCTTGTAATAAAGACTGAAAACTAATAAGAAAGGAGGGTGTTGTCGTGTTGATGTGTCGTGCTATAATTGGGTGGTCCACAATCGGAGCAGTGGACCTCTTTTGGGCACAAAAGAACGAGGAGTGTCAGAGTTGGGAGGAGGACCACATGCAAGTCGCTAATTTTGGGGAAAATTTTCCGCGGGCACAAGTAACTAAAAAGTTATCAAAAAAATCTAAAAAAAAGTCATATATCAAGGTATTTTTTGATATTATTTTAGAAAACATTATACTGATATAGTTTTTAATGTATGCTGGTTTAGTTGTTAGGATATTATTATTAACGTCTACCGATTTAGTTATTAATATTGTATTTAATATAGTTATTTATGTTTATAAAATAAAATCAGAAAAGGCTCGAAAATCTTTTTTGACAATTTGTTGATTACTCAAGCCTTGAAGGGTATTTTCCCTTAGTTTTACTCATTCATGCTTACTATTTACCCAACCCCATTAATTAATTACTTAATTAATTAAACTGTAAAATCTAACGGTTCTTTTTTCCTTTTATTTATTTTTTATTTAATCCTAAGGTTTTGCTCGAATTTATTTAATCCAAGGTTCCGGGGTCAGCTTTAGTAACTTTCAAACTACGCTGTTCTCATTAACATTGATACCCCACACGCAGTAACACCTTCGTGAGAAAATATTGATTAGGGTTGAGATTGACCCAACACTTTAAAATATATATTTTTTTAAGTACATCTAATATTTTAAAGTATTTAATAATACAATTTTACACTAGAGTAATTTTTCAGGAAGAATTTTAATCTTACCATTAACTATCCAAAAATCTGTTAACTTAAGATGTATTTAATACTATAAAGCATTTTTTAAATAGCGTCTGACATTCTAAAATAATTTTTTACCACAGTTTTTTTTTTTTTGGATACAATTTACCACAGTTTCTTAAGTCGGAAGATATAGGTGATTTTCGGCCTGTTAAGGCAAACAAGATTTATTAAATTATTTCTTCTGGGCTGGGCTACTCCTCAAGCATTTTTCATTTTGATGCCCTAGGTCAGGCTCAAAAGGCCCAATGATCAATCTGAAAATTCTTCATCCCAAATGGGTTTGTGACTCCATTACAGTATGGGAGCTTTCCTTTTGGGCCAAGGTCGTCGGTTTATCTGGGCCTCTATTCATAAAAAGTTTAAAAGCATTTTTTTTAACCATGAAGTGCATGTTTATTTTTATATATAAAAAAAAAAGTGCATGTTTATTTTACCTTTTTAGAGTGGCCGACGCATTGGCTAAGATGGGTTTAAATAGATCTGATATTTTTAATGATTGCCCTTTGTTTCTTAGGTCTTGGGTAGATCAATAGTCCTTGAGATTAGTTCCCAACTATTAGTACTACTTTGGTCTTATTTATAAGTCCCTTTGACCAAATCACGCATACCAAAGAGAGATAGGTAGCTTAATTATTATGGGGTAAATTTTCAACTTTACCCTCATTTATGATTTGATACCTTTAAATTTTTCTCCTCCCTTTATTTTCATTGGTACAATAATACAGGCAAAATTGTCACAATCTCATTTATTTGGTCAAAATGAACTTATAAATAAGACTAAATTTTTTGGTCAAAAAGGACTTATAAATAGGATCAGAGTGGTAATTTTCTAGTGTATTGTGGCTTCGGCCCTCTTTCTTATAAAAAAAAAATTACGTTTTTAGAGTCGAAATCCTCTATTTCTGTCCCTAAATATAATATTTAAAAAAGCATTTTTTATTTATCAAGAAAATGGTTAAGATCAATAAATATATAAATAATATATATTTTTCCAACTACATCCTCCCTCGTAAGTATAAATGTCATCCACATTCTTAATTAATACAATTTATATAGTCACTAGTCAAAAAAATATGCAAATCGACAAGGGTATCATTGGGGAAAAAAGTAATCAATATTGAAACAAAACTTATATTTTGAGACGCTCAAATTTTGAATTTTATATTTAGGGATGAAGGGAGTAACCTTTTATAATTTTTTGATTTTTGGCTTTTGGAATTTATATATTTAAATATATCAAATTATAATCCAAATAAATTTATTGTCAAACTGATCATTGTTATAAAAATTATCCATATTTAGATCACATTACACTAATTACTCCAATTGTAAAAATGAGTTGGAAAGAAAGTCATGTTTGCCATTATTAATCCATGCCCTTAAGCCTTATGTCTTGAAAGCCGTTGCCAATGATTAAACTATGTGTCTGTTTAGAATAGTGATGACTGAAGTGACTTATTTTCAATTTGAATTTCATAAAAGTAGGATAAGATAAAAATCATATTACAAATGCGATTTATATTTAAAAAGAGGGGTGAAAGAAGTGATTTTTTCCCCCCTAAATGGACTGTTTGAAACGTTTATAGGGCCGAATGTATTTTCAAGAACACCTAAATTCTATTTTATAATTTTTACCCCCCAATTTCAATTCCTAGTTCCACCTCTAATGAAGTGGATGGTGATGATCATTGCCAAGGTTGCCAACGCTAGAAGTTAGAATTTTCGGCTTCTTCTATAAGCTCTTTTTATCAGAGAAGCCCAATTTGAAGCTTTCCTAAACACTACATGAAATGAGCTTTTAGCTCCCATTGAACTTTTAATTTATTCCATAGTTGTGGGGTTTTGATGCTATGCGAAACAAGCTTTATGAGGAAAAAGAATCCAATTTTTTCAAAATGTAATATGCAAGATCGATTTCTTAAGAAGATAAGCTTTTGTTTGCATTTTGATGGCAATGCAAGCCAGAATTCATTCTCTAGGTGGAGGAGTTATATGCTCACACGTAGGGATACCGCTAAGTTGGATAGTACAGAATGAATTTCATGGGATCTTCAAAATAATATATTTCATTTAAATATATAAATTGATCTGCTGGAGTTAGAGTATTTATTTTTGGCATACAAGTGTAGAATGATGATACCACACCGGGCACTGACATCCTAAAATCTCTCTCTCACGGACACGGTTGATATATATATTATAAAACCCAGAAACTTACTAATGATCATGATGGTCTTCATCGTCGTCGTCGTCACTACGTTCTTGAATTGTGCTCAAACTGATGTTGGCACCTGAAAACACTGTTGACTGATGAGAACCATCATGAGAAGTGAGAGAAACAAGACGAGCATGAAGGCTTCCTTTCAAGCATTCCCTAAACACCAAACGCCCCAACTCAGAATCATCAGAAGAAAGGCCTTTGCCTGAAGAATCTTGCTTCTTCTTCTTGAGCTCAGCTATCAATTCCTTCAGCTGCCCACTCGTCATCCTCACCTTCAACCTCCTCACACCGCCTCCTTCTTCATCACCACCTCGACGGCTTTGATCCAGTGGGTGCACCACCACCATCGCCGCCTTGCTCCTCCTCCTCCTCCCAAAGCAAGAAGCGTTACCCATATGTCAATTTGATTTTTCTGGGTTTGGGGACAGATCTGTGGTCTTAGAGATAGAGAATGGAGATAGCGTTACCAACAAGGAAACTAGTACGATGCAGGGTTCATTAAATAACAGAAGAACATCAACACAGCAGACGTCAGCCATTATGGCGGTTGACGTAGAAGACGCATCCCTTATTGACGACGAAGACAGATTATTAATTGCGTCACCCCTTTAATTTTGTTACAGTTGGCAGTTTCACATCTGTTTCACATTTAATTTGCGGCCCTCCCATGCAGGAGCACCATAATTGACATTATCATCAATCTACCGCCCCGGTTATACTCTCTTGGTCCCTGAATATATATAAAATAATCTTTTAATCCTAGTTAAATGTAATAATTGTGTAGGAAATTTAATTTATTTTCTAAAAATATCTCTATTTATCAATGGGTGAGAGAGTAATAATAAGAAAATGATGAAAGAGAATGTATGTAGTATAATAATTAATAGAGAGAAAAGGAGGAAAAATGTATTTATTAATAAGACAAACACAAAAGAGTTTAAGGATAAGCCCATTAAAAAAAAAAAAAAAGACTCATATCTAGAAATGGAGGGAATACTTGATATACTCTTTTTTGTTGCAAAAATGGTAGTAAAGTGTGCAACTACTTCGGGCTGGGAGTTGTTAACGACATAAACCTCACTCACTTGATATACTCCTTTGGTCCTATATATATATATATATGAGGTAGTTCGAACCTTTTTTCACATAAATTAAGAAAAACCTTAAATATCATTAACTCTGTCATAAGATTCAACAACTTTCCAACTCTATTCCTATTTAATATATCACTTTGACTCTATTCATAAGTCTAATTTAACTAATTCTCACATATTTATGACAGTTAGTTCACTCATTAATTATGAGCTAAATTTCTAATTTTTCCTTATTTATTATTGGTTTCAAAAGTACCAAAATCAATAAGTTCTTTTTGTTTATTGTAATTAATAAGAGCAAAATTATTAAAAATGTATTTATTACTTGAAACTAAACTTATAATAAAGACCAAGAGTTTTGGTCAAAATAGACTTATAATAAGGACCTGCAGAGTCAATGGCGGAGCCAGAAATTTATATTTGTGGGTGCACAATTTGTGAAGGGATTTGGGTAGAAAAGTTTTAAATGCCTTAAAAATCAAATGAATATAGATAAGAAAAGAAAAGAAAATTCCTTTCAATGAGTTCTAAATAAATCATATGTGCATAAAATAGGATCAGCATCTACCATCAAATCAGCAATAAACTATGAATTTTCTAAATCCTAACAAATTTCATCCGATGTCAAAAGGCATAAACTATCTATCACACTTTTGTAAGACAAAAATTGGAAAATTTTACATAAAATCAAAGTTTCAACCACCAAACTCATTACAATTTTAAATAAAGACAATCAATGAAATTGAACTACTCAATGATATATGAATTAAAAAAACTATCCTTACTAGTTTAACCAAATCACAAAAATCTTTATGCTGTTTATAGTGGCTAGTTATAAAAAATATATCTTTATGCTATTTTGAAATCACAAATAAAACTACTACTACATGTGTTTTTTTATAAGGAGTAAAAACTTGAAAAAATAATAAGAAATGAAAAGGGGGGGTTTTTTTTTTTTTTTTGGGTTTAGAGATGAGGGAGTATAAATACCAGGCTCGAACTCGCGATCCCCAAGAATCAATGAAGAATGACCCAGAAGGCTATGAGGGAGAGTGAGAGTGGTAAAGGAAAAAAATGTGTGTGTTTTTCATGAGTAAAACCTGGGAAAAGAATAAGAAATGGAAAGAGCCCAACCGGATTAGGACCAATAACCTCATGATTCATGATCAAATGCTCTACCGCTGAGCTATGGGTCTATTGATGCTAAGACATTTCAGCTAAATAATATATATATTTCAAAATTTTATGGGTTCCCTTGCACCCATGGAAACACATGTGGCTCCGCCATTGTGCAGAGTGGTATATAATATCAAATGAAAACAAAGTCAACACAAAAATAGATGAATGGTTAAATTGTACATTCAGCTCAACTTTAATGAGGGGCGTGCCTTATAAATAAAACCAAAAAAAAAAAAGCTTCTCTCTCTTCCTTATATGTAGAATAAGAGGAGGTAGGATAGATTTTTCTGAATAAGGTGGGACTTGAACTCATCAGTTTACACACTTCATAGTCTATCTGATCCACCACTGGACCAAGCACCTTTGCTACTGTTAATAACCTTTTAAATTGACTTAAATTTAGGGAAAACATAATTTCTTCTACGTGAGGTTTATAATAAGCATTGAAGTGATCTTCAAGTGGTGGATATTATAGTATAACATACATGTGTATCGATGATTTATTATGTTTGCTATACAATTAGGTATGTTATATTATTCTTAATCAGGGTAAGATTTCCAATTTTTATTTTACGAAGGAGGAGTAAAATCTTAGATATTGTCCTTTGTTATGGTTTTAGGACTAGCAGAGACGGAGCTTAATGTATACATGGCCCCCTCAAAAAAGAAAGTTGTCTTAAAATCTTAATGGAAATTAATTTTTTTTTATACATTTTACCCTAAAAATTATACATTTTCCCCCAAAAATTATACATTTGGCCCCCCAAATATTTTTTTCTTTTTAATTAGTTGATAAGTATATAGTTGGCCCCCCCAAATATTTTTCTCAAGCTTCGTCCCTGAGAACTAGGTCAATTGATGTACAGAGTAATCTGTCATTAAAATTTGATAATAATCATTTCAAAGAGGTCTTGAGTTCCAACCTAAGAATGTGGAATTTAGTTTTTTTTTTCCCCTAAAAAAAAAACTCGTTCTGATGATTTTTTTATAAGAAAGCACTAAATCACTTGGAGAATAATAATAATGAGGTCTCAAAAAATTCTTTTTTTTTTTTTTGGTTTGGATTTTCAAAGAGTATAATGATGAATGAGGGATAAGAGGTGGGTAGAAGGAAATGGAAAACTAATAATTCAAATAAGAGATGCCGAAACTAAGATAATTGCAAGAAATTAAAGATGAGGCATTCACATTTTATGACCAAATTTCGCAGTTACAACTGGCAAAGTACTGCTTAATTACGTCACTTAATTTGTATTTTTCCTTAATCTACCATATATTGGACACAAGGGAGGAACTGCCCAGCGACAAGACCAGAAGACTGTTTCAAGTTGAAATAGAGAGAAACCGTTGGCCGGCAGCCACCCACGTTTAAATTAATTAGCGATGACGACATATATGAATAGAGCTGGGAAAATAGATGGATCCCGTTGGGTTGGCCAGTTTAAGTCTTGATCTTTTAAGAACCCGATTTATAAAATAAAGTCTTCAAATAAAGTCAGATTTATATCTATGATGACATGTATGAACATAGTCATTAATTTTATGTATATAGCGATTTTTTTTTTCAATCTCCTCCCTATCTTGGCCTTCTTTTTTTCTTTTTTGGGCATGAGAGATTTGTATGGAAAGGGGAAAAAAATTTTATGAGTTGGATTTTAATAAAATCGAGGACTTTGGATTTTAAAAAATTAGAGAACAAATTATTTCAAAATCCTGAAAGTATACCCTAACACACTGGTGAGCCGATTTGCTAAAATTAAGAACAGTGTCGGAATTAGAAAATATTTTTAGCCCGGGTCAAAAGATAAACATATTAAACTATTTATTAAATATATTATATAACATTGAAAATAAAAATAAATAATAACCGACAATTATAAATCAAAACAACATATAAGATGATACTAACTTTTCAGTAGGTATCTTAAACAAAAATTTTACTTTCATCTCAAAGCTCAATGAATAATGAACCAAACATTGTCTTTATAGAAAAGATAATAGAGTAGTTGGAGCCAAATTATTGGCCAAAATAAAATACTCCTTGCAGTTCTAATTATAAGACAGAATTGACTTCGTTTAGAAAAATTAAGGAAACAAAATAAGTTACTTAATCATATAATATATTGTATATCTTAAGATTATATATTAGTTTATTACTTAAACTAGTTAGCTTAGAGAAAAAACACAAATACAAAATATTCTAAAGTAATTTAATTAGCTTCCTTAATCTCTCCAAAAAAGTCAACTTTGTCTTATACTACCTCTAGTCCTAATTATAAGAGCTAGTTGACTTTCTTTGGAGAGATTAAGGAAGCTACATAATTTACTTAATCATTTTATTTGTTGTGTATCATTAAATTATATATTAGTTTATTAGTTAAATTAATTAGTTTGAAGAAAAAAATATAAATATAAATACTCTAAAGTAATTTAATTAACTTCCTTAATCTCTCTAAAAAAGTCAACTAGCTCTTATAATTAGGATCGGAGGGAATAATTAACACCGAAAGTAGTATTATATTATGAATACATATATAAACTAATAAAATTTAGAAGGCCACTCTAATTGGCTAGTAAGTGGTCCCGCCACTGATTAAGGAGAAGTGAAACACACATGGGAAGAATCTGATCACTACGATACACACACTTGACTTTGAGAGGGATTAATTCAGGTATCAAAACTGAAGTCCACGTTTTTAGTTCTCGTGTTTCTCGATAACTTGAAGAAAAGGGCATATATATAGTTGGATATGAGAAAATAATAACTTGTAAGAGTGATGATTACACACACACACACAGTCAATTTAAATAGGCATTTATATTTTATACATTGAACATGTATAAAATAGAAGGTCAAGGCAAGTTTCACGTATGAGTGAGATATGGAAAATTGAGGGGCGTTGAATTGAAGAAGAGCGTGTGTGGTATTTAAAAACCATTTCTTAAATAATTTAGGCTGCTTTCGTCAATAGTGTGTATACATTTTAATTTGGCTACATTATGCGTGAAATTAGGTGAAGATACTTTATAAAATTTAATTATGCATATGTGTTGGACAAAATCACGACCCTTATTTGATCACCACTTATATATATTAATTTATTCCCCTTCAATTCATTCTTTAGTTTGTCACGATGGTTTTGTTATGTGTTTAACTCTTCCTTAACAACTTGATAGTGACAGCAATATTTTAATTCATTATTATTCTTCCAAGTTAATCAGATCTAACTTGTGTGTGTCAGTGTGTGTAACACCCCAGGCACACATGCACGCACGCGCAATATTCATTCATATATATAGGAATTAATAGCGTATTAAAGAGTCTCGTATATATATATCTACCAAATGAGACACTTTTCGTTATGCCCACTTATTTCCAGTCACTTCCTCCGGTCCTAGCCATTAAGTTAACTTTTTTTTAAGAAATTAAGGAAACTACTTAAATTATTTTAGAGTATTTTTATTTTGATTTTTTTTTTCTTTAAACTAATTACTTTGACTAATGAACTAATATATAATTTAAGGATACATAACATATGATATGACTAATTAACTTATTAGCTTTTTTAATCTCTTTTAAAAAAAGTCAACCCGATCTTATAATTAGGATCAGAGGTGGTGAGGTAGTATTATTTTCAGTGATGAATGAAACTGAGTTTTCTATATCTTGGGTATACAATGGGGCAAGTTGTATGGATGGAGTTTAATAATTTATACCAAAGCATGCAACTTGTATCCCCACTCACAAGCCAGCCACACAATTTTGTATATGGCCCACGAATAATCATGGCTGATTGGTTGGTTCGAAAAAATGATGTGTAAAGATGGGGCATTTTTACCAAAATAATGTTTTTTAAAAAAAAAATTACTAAATTGGAGCACTTTTAAAACTATTTACCGAAATAGGGTTGTTTTGGTTAAGGGCCACTGGGCAGTATGACGCCACTTGATATTGCGTCAGACAGTTTGACGGTACTGGGTATCGCGTCAGACTGTCTGACGCGAGCCACACTTAGTGGCATCAACCATGTTGATGCCACTAAGTGTGGCATTTAATAATTAATGGATGCCACTTAAAAGTGGCGTCCATTTATTAAAAAAAATTAATAATAATTATAATTATAATTAAAAAAAGTATAATTATAATTAAAATTCTAAATAACAATTCTAATTAATTATAAATAATAAAAAGAATAAATAATAATTCTAATTAATAATTAAGAGAATTAAAATATTTAAAATTTATTTTAAACCTGTGAGACTTGCCTCACCCTGTGAGATCTGGGTGATGGAGATCACCCAAAAATCTCTGTGAGGCTAGCCTCACCCTCAAAGACTTACAATCTCCTGTATTCACATAATTTGTGATCAGTGTGACTGCTGTACCTTCTCTGTTGATGTTTTTCCCTGGATGACTGCTACACCTTCTTTATTGAAATGTGAAGTCAAATTTCGAGGGAAAAGCATCAATAGATAAGGTGGAACAGTCACACCAATCACAAATTGTGTGGAACACAGGAGATTGTAAGTCTTTGAGGGTGAGACGCCTCACAGAGATTTTTGGGTGCTCTTCATCACCTCGATCTCACAGAGTGAGGCAAGTCTCACAAGTTTAAAATAAATTTTAAATATTTTAATTCTCTTAATTATTAATTAGAATTATTATTTGTTCTTTTTATTATATATAATTAATTAGAATTATTATTTATAATTATAATTATAATTATACTTTTTTAATTATAATTATAATTTTAACTATAACTATAATTATTATTAATTTTTTTAAAAAATAAATGGACGCCACTTTTAAGTGGCATCCATTAATTATTAAATGCCACACTTAGTGGCGTCAACATGGTTGACGCCACTAAGTGTGGCTTGCGTCAGACAGTTTGACGCGACACCAGTACCGTCAGACTGTCTGACGCAACATTAAGTGGCGTCGTACTGTCCAGCGGCACTTAACCAAAACAACCCTATTCCAGTAAATAGTTTCAAAAGTGTTCCAGTTTGGTAATTTTTTTAAAAAAAAAACATTATTTTGGTAAAAATGCCGTAACGATGGTTATATATATATATATATATATATATATATATATATATATATATGTATATGTATTTTAAAGCTAGTGATGATTAGTCACTAATTTTGTCCCTGGGGGGGGGGGGGTTATGAATATATAAATAACAAAATCTCATCTATATAAATTTTTTATATATGCAAAAATTTTAGAAAAGGAGTTGGGTTCATCCACAATCCAAGGGTAGGGTGGAATCTCCCTTTCTCCTAAGTGATACTAATGTTGGGAAGGACGAGTCATCTATTACTCTCAAGCATTTACCTAGGTACTCAGGAGTTAAGATGCCTCCCCCAACGTCTTGACCAACTCCAGGATCGAACCTCCTCCCTTTGTAAGAGTGTCTAACCCCTTTGCCAGTTGAACCCAAGAAAAGGGGTTAAGTTCATTCACAATCCAAGAACAGGGTGAAATCTCCTTTCCTCCTAGGTAATACTAATATTGGGCAAGGCATGCCGTCTATTATCCTCAGGCGTTTACCTAGGCACCCAGGAGCTAGGATGCCTCACCCAGCGTTTTGACTAATTCCAAGATTGAACCTCTCTCTTTAGTGAGAGTTTCTAACTCCTTTACCAGTTGAACTCAAAGACGTTCATAACTAGATAACTAGGTACATTGACCAGGGGAAAGATGATGACCTGAGTGAGGAATGATCAGCCCAAAGCGGTAAAATAATACTAATATAGGTGGCTTTGATGGGCTGGTCCATCCTTTAAGAAGCCCAACCATCCTTGGGCTGCGCATTAGGCTAGGCTAAGCCGTACGATTTGATTTTTGTCTTGCAGTTGATTTTATATAGTTAGCTTTCTCAGAAGGAGTCATAAAATTCACTCATTTTATGGATAACACACACCCAAAAAAAAAAAAAAAAAATCTGATTCTAGAGGTCTCATATTTTTACAGTTTTTCTTTTTCCCCACTTTATATGTCTCGATGTAACTTGTATAATTTTTTTTTATAGGCATGTGTATCTTCCGATTAAATGCATCCTATCTGAGATTCTGAGACACATATATCTCAAAGTTTTCCATATTATATGTAAGTAGCCCTTTTTGCTTTACCTAACACCGTATCCAAGATTAGATTGAAGATCAAACTTACCTTTTTCCCTCTTGAAACAACCAAAAGGTGTTGATATGTAGTTTTGGAAATAAAAAACACGAAAGAAACGATGAAGGAAAAGAATGAGAAAAAGGCTGTCAATCTCACTGGGAACAACTGAAACGGTTAAAAATGATATTCCCTCTGATCTTAAATATAAAATAAAGTTGATTTTTTTATGAAAAAGTTAGGAAGCTAAATAAGTTACTAAATCATATTATATGTTGCGTATTATTAAATTATATATCAGTTTATATATTAGGCAAAATAGTTTTAAGAAAAAATGATAAGTATTATAAGTATAACTATTTTAAAGTAATTCAATTAACTTCTTTAATGTATTTAAAAAAGTCGATTTTACCTTATATTTAGGAAAGGAGGAGGAGGAGGGAGTAAGTGTTTTTAGAATAAGATGATTAAAGCCAACCCATGCGGTAGTGCTTTCAATATCGTACCAACTTTGAAATTTAAAAGCACAATTTCATTCTAGCTACTTTCATCATTATAATTATAAGGCCGTTATTTGCTATTTGTAATTATTAGTACTAACCTCAGATTAGACATGTTTTGTTTTGTTTAGTAATACAACATTCCCACATGCAGGCACATCAACGGACGGCATTTAACTTCGCTAAGCCACAAGCATATATCATCATCAAAAGTCATATAGGAATCTTACCTTTTAGGCTTTTTGCTAATTATGCTGCTTACTCCTTTTCAATTATCTTTGTCATTTACCACCAAAGGTTAAGTGAATATAAACCAAAAACCCATTTGCCCCTTTTTGACCTAGCTTGAATAAAGATTCAACACACACACACACACTATAAGCTACTGAGAGATCTCAAGTAGTGCACACCATTATTCATCATTAGTATAAACCCCAAGTGTCAAAATATGTAATCGAGTATCACCGAAAGTTGAACGATCCCCTCATGAAACTTCCTCACCATATTGTTCTTCAAGGTTTTGAGATCATTATGTTTACATTCATTTCATGTACTTCCTCAAAAATATATTTTTTTTAAAAAAAATCGATCTAACTATGTCAGGAAGCATCCATGCCTTCTTATATATAAGTGCTTGATAATTGAATAGATATAATTATGAGAAGATGTTAAAGAGGCTGATTTATTAAAGACAAAATAAAGAAACAAACATACATATAGTTAGGATATATATCGTCTTATATTATGACATGACACACACATACATATATATAATGAATATAAGTTAATATTATATATAATAGTTGGTCACGGGCGGCGATGGATTTTGATTGGAGTTGACTAGTTAATTAACAGGATCAAATCTTGGCCAGCTTTTAATATCAGTAAGATCAACCAGAATCATTCGACAACGACGTCGTTTGCGATTGTGAAAAGCCCCCTATATACTTTTCTCTCTTGCAAGTTCTTTAGATGACTGTTTTCATTATTTAAATCGGTAAAAAGTGGGTCCCCTTTTCAAAAGCAAGAAAAAGTTAAAGTGATAACGTATGCCCCTTCAACTACATCACGTACATTTTGTTCGCACATTTTATATAATATTTAATTGTGTATACTCTGTAGTCTACATATAGAATTTGTTTTCATAAGTATGTGATGTGTCGCATTCACTGAGAAAAAAACGAAAGACGTCTTATAAACCATTTTAAAAGTTAGAAACTGACAATATGAGAGTTGATATATGTAGCATTGTAGATTCGTACCTTATAAAGTATTTCATATGCATTGTTTCTAAATACAAGCCAAAGTGGGACCTCCCCACGATTAAACTACCAACCATATCCTTAAAAAGGAATCTGCATTTTCTGATCGCATACAAGAAAAGGATTTTATGCTTTTAGTGTCGGCTAGTTTTTTCCCCACTTCCAAGAAACCCTCAAGAAACCTCCTCCTTCATCTTCAATAAATTCTTCAAAATCTGAATTTATATATATATATATATATATATTCTTCGATTCAATAATTTCATTTCAGTTCATTCCAATATGGGAAACTGTGTCTTCAAAGGCTTCAACTATGGCGACGACATGATGGTCAAAGTCGTCACCTCCAACGGCGGCATCATGGAACTCTACGCTCCCATCACCGTCGAGTGCATCACTAACGAGTTTCCCGGCCACGGCATCTTCCGCCGCGGCCGCCCTGGCTTCTTCTCCGAGCCCATGCTCCACTCTGACGAACTTGTCCCTGGTGAACTCTACTATCTTCTTCCCCTCGATACCTCCGTCGGCTTGTCTTCCTCCTCCGGCAAGAGCATGGCGAGAAAACAGGCCGATGAGTCTGCTTCGGCCAACGTGACGCCGTACCGGATGTTCACTTACGACAAGAACGGCCATAGCGGTGGTAAGATGATGGGGTCGTCGTCGGAGGCTGAGGTGGTTCCGAGGTATAATAGCTCCGGAGTGTGGAAGGTGAAGCTGGTTATAAGCCCGGAGCAGCTGTCGGATATTTTGTCGCAGGAATCACGCACAGAGGCGCTGATCGAGAGCGTGAGAACGGTGGCAAAGTGCGGCAACGGGTTGCCATCGGCGGTTAATTCCGATAAGTGGAGTGTCTCTGGCAGTTGGAAGGGTTCTCTGTCGGAAAAGATGGCTTACGATAGTTAATTAGTTAATTGTGATTTTGTGTTGTTAATTAATAACCCAGATTAACTAATTACCTCCTTAATTTGTTTGTTCTTTACTATTAAGTCATTATAGCTGTTAAGTAGTACATTTTCTTTTTCTTTCTCTTCAATTGGTTGGTATATATATATATATATATATATATATATATATATATATAGGCTATGCGATCTGTATGCATATATGTGAATTGGGAATGTTAAGACTAACATTTAAAACTTCGACATGCCCTTCAAAAACACGGGTATGTTACTTTACTAATTAATCATAGCGAGATATATATATATATATATATATATATATATATATATATATATTAGGGGAATTGTTATATTGATTATTATTATTATTACAGGACAAAAGTTAGTGTACTCTTTATCTTTTTTTAAATGATCATCATCAGTGTACTCGTTGTATATCATCTTAAGAGCTTTCTTGTTGTGCTTTCAACAAAGAAAACATATTGTGAATGTATGATTTTTTTTTTTTTTTTAATGAGCACAAGTGATTATTTTTCTTTATAATAACTTACAGAACATGTTAATTAAATTATATGTGTGTCATAATTTTATAACGAATTATTATCTCATTTTGCAGTGAAAATTTGACAATAAACATATAAAAAATACATATATAAATTTAATTATAGGGTAAATGATTTCTCCAGTCACTAGAGATAGAGTTATCTTCAGTAACCCCAAAACTATATTGTTTGGAATTAATAAATGGTGTTTTTGTAATTTTGTTTATTTTTTAATCATATACATTTTACCGAAACATCCTTCATTAATTCACCTAAAATTATTAACAAACCCTTCATTAATCCAAAATAACGTAGTTTTAGGGTAACTATCTCCCGTGACTGGAGAAATACTTTTCCCTTAATTATAATGGATGAATTGCTTACTAGTCTGAATATATATAGATTCATAATAAGCTGTGCTGGGATCCTGTGTTAATTACGAGGGCCTATGTAACAAAGGAACTTTTAGAAAACATTTTATATATTAATCCTATTATTATTATTATTATTTGGCGTGTTTTAAATTTAAAAGAGTGGAGAAATGCATTAAAACAGTATAGGCGACAATAGATAAACCGGGGAAAAGCTAGGGACAGGGGAAGTCCTTCTTGGCAAGGCAGAAACTATATATCTGTAAGTGTGTGTGAGACAGAGGCACTAGAATTGATATATAATGCTATATATTATTAATTAATGGGAGTAATTCTTGGGGTTATATAATTATATAAAATTATCTTGTTTAAGTGAATATAATTATTAATTTAATTTGCATGCAGCATGTGGGGGCAAGTAGAGGACTTTGTTCTTATGCACAGGAAACGACGTCCGGTTTCTCTCATTGGCGAATTTCTGTTCATCCCTCCTCATTCTTCATCCTGGCCGTCCAAATCTTGATCCAAAGGACCAGAATTCAAGATTTGGACGGCCAAGATGAGGATGATGAGGGATGGGCAGAGGGAAGATGAGGAGAGTATCTCCTTCCCAGGAAACGCCAATCAATATTTATCACAGTATTGTATTATGCCAATCGCATTCGCACGTGAACAATCAACTGGGGTAAAAGATCAAATTAATAAACGGAGAATATTCCACCTTTTTGAATATATTCCAACTACACGATAAACTTGTTTGAGATCGCTTTTGAGATCCTAAAAGTGTTTATTTATGTAAATCGAGATAAAACTCTTCTTACTTTATATACTATAAATCACGATTGAAAAACTACTTTTGAAGACTTTAATTGTTATTCTAAATCAGTAGAATAGGAGAGGAGAAAAGGGACCAAGACTCAATTATCAAGAAAATTAAAAAGAAGAAAAGGAACCAAGTCTGAAATGGAGAGAGAAATAATTTGATTATTGTTTTCTTTTTATTAATTATAGATATCTTTGTATTAAAGAAAAGCATGTATCGAACACTAAAACTAAAATGTGTGTATTCCTTCCAATAAGGATTCAAACCTTGATATTTTTTTGCCCTTTTTTATTAGCAATATGTTGCTTTGTTTAGTAACAGTCAAAGGGAGAAATCTCCAGAAATTGTTAGCACATAAAATAAACGGCATGTTGATGTGTGGTAAATTGGCGATCTATGCAAATACAACAGCAATAAAGTTCTATCTCACTAATACCCGCTTGTTTTAATTTTTTAAAAGTGCTTTTATGATTTTTGATATAAGTATGTAAGATGAGTTTTGTTTCGATTCAGGGGAAAAAAGGCTTTTGAAGCCATAATTTTAGGGTTTTCCAAACAGGAACTTGAAGTGAGATTGGCTACATAGATTATGTGCATGTTTGGGATAGCTTTCAAAGCTAAAATAACCACACTAAAAGCACATTAGAAGCATAAGCAAGGAATATTGCTGTTTGGGATAGCTTTAAAGCTTGATGAGCTTTAAGGTTAAAAGTAACTTATTGGATGAAGCCACCTTTAGGAGCTTATTAAGAAAAAGCCACTTTTATCACCGCTATCTCAAACACAAATCACATTAGAAAAGGTCCATCAGAAAATAAGTCCATTAAGAAAAGTCCATCAGAAACAAAAGCCACTTATCCCAAAGCTATCCCAAACGGACCCTATATGTTGTTATTGTGCTTTATCAACAATTGAATCTTTAGATAAATTGTTAACTAAAAGATATCGTGGTGGACGGGTCTTTGGTAACCTCTGCAAATCACTTAGTATTATACCTTAAAACCTTTATCTAACTTAACCCAAAAGAAAGCAGAGGGCCAACTTTTTTCTTGGATATCACACAAAAAGAGGCACTTTTTGTGATCTGCAATCTATTTAACCGAATGGGCTTGATCAGGCCCATGAGCCCAAGTATAAAGAACAGTCTTCTTTGACGAACATCATGTCCTTATTATCTTATTCAAAAAAAAAAAAAAACATATTCTGTTCCAACAATATGAAGGGTTTATTTCAGACTATAGCTTGACCCAATTTCAATATTTTTGGCCCACATATCAAGTGGGAATCACTAATAGCCTGTTTGGTTATGAAAGTAATAGAATCCAATGGAATGGAATGATGATTATATAAATTTATTTACTTCGTTGTTAATGAATGATGATGTATAGACATAAAAACATTTGGTATGATTAAAGAAATCTTAACTACATAAAAGTAGAGCAGTAAGCATCTTTCTAACTGACACAGCAGCAAAATGACAAGTTCAAAACACTAAAAAAAAAAGATGGTTATGAAAGATGGATAATGAAAAATGTGGTTACACAATATTTTATAAATTAATAATGGGAGTGGTAGGTACAAAATATTTAATAAATATTTAATTTAAGATTTTAATTATTCCCTTAGAGATTTAAATAAAAAACAAAAAACAAGGGGCTATGAAAGATAAATAATTGGGAAGATATTTACACAATATTTTGTAAATTACTAATGGGGTGGTACTAAATATTTAATGTAATATTTTGATTATTCCCTTAGAAATCTAAATGATTTTTGATTATTTAGATTATTCCTTTAGGTAAAAAATATTTAGTAAATATTTAATTTAATATTTTGATTATTCTCTTAGAGATTTAAATAAAAAAACAAAAAACATGGTGGTTATGAAAGATAAATAATAAGGAAAGTAGTTACACAACATTTTGTAAATTACTAATGGGGGTGGTACTAAATATTTGATGTAATATTTCGATTATTTCCTTAGAAATCTAAATGATTTTTTACATAACAACACATTATTAAATATCTTACGTTTCACCCACGCAGTAGGCCTTCGCTAGTTATAAGAATATGAGATAATAATTATATAGCAGAAGACAAAATTGCTCATATATATATATATATATATATATATATATATATATATATATATATGTATGTATGTATAATGGATTTTTGTACCTGTATCTATAATGGATTAAAGCAGAAAATTTTCACCAAATATATATAATAACCCAGTCCATGTATAAAATATTAGATTAATAGACAAAATTATTCTTTGGTCATATATATGCATAACAAAAATTTTATTAATTAAAATCTTCTCTGTGTATTTGCAGACACTTTTATGTTTGTAAAATATCAAATTAAAGAAAACGGAACTCAAGCTGCAAAAGAATGGCTATCTATCGGTTCACCAATGCCAAAATTCAATATCTCCAAGAAAATGACAAGCTGGAGATTCAATTCCAAAACCGATGGCTCCCTAATAAACTCACTTGACCTTTCAAAGCACCCCACTCAGGTGATACGCAACACCACGTGGATATTGCATTCAATAAAGATCGATCATTACTATTCTCAAAATAATTCTGATCTATATATCACGGGTGAACTTCACCGAGCAAGAACCCAGAGGAAATAGAAGCGCAAATAACTGCTTCCTTCGCCATAGATCCTCTGATCACGATCAAGCAGCTGGGACCTTTTTTCACAGCCATGAAGACGCTAGCAAAAAGCAGCAAAAGAGAATGGGCGCTAGCTGTCAATAGGTTTTCACTTAGGGCACTTTAATTTTATCAATTTAAAAATATATAATCATTGCAGTCCTTTCAGCAGGACTACAAGAGGTTCGCATCCTCAACAGGATTATAAAAATATAACCATCTTTATATTATATAAGTCTAACTAAATATTACAATCTGTCTATTGCATCAGGATTATAAAATGTAATCCTTTTTAAATTATATAATCACATCAGGATTACATGCAATCGATCCAATTGGGCTATAATAGTTCATTAATCGTTTACTCTTCAACTCCAAAATTTAGCGGCTCCCTAACAGATAAATAATCGTCTGTTACTGATATTTATGTGTCTGCATATATAAAAGTAACAATCAATAAACAGTCATCATTGTTATTTTAATATGTAGTTTTCAAGCGAAAATTCGTGGGGCAGCAGGAAGTGAAATGTGTAGAGCCCAGAAATGATTGAAAAGCCTGCGAAAATGGAAAAGAAGAATAAAAAAAATGAGAGAATGATGCACGTTGAGGACTATGAAATGTACGCGAAAGCTAAGGGGGCTGCTGCTTATTCATTTGTCAACGACACAATATTGAAAGCACCAAAAAAAAAAAAGTGGCCAACAGAGAGACCTAACGCTCCAAATAATTAAAGCAAAAGCCTGAAATGAAATGCAGCAAGTGGTCGGAACAATGACCATTTCAGAATCTCTAATTAAGACGCCCTTTGATCTGCTTTGCAAGCGAAATGTCAATTCCTATCATGTTTCAAGTTTGTGTGCATTCAAAGGGTCTGCATGTTTTTCTCACATTTCTAATCTTCAACATGTTTCTTCATTTTCCTCCTTTTTTAGCTTATTACAAAAATTCAACTTGATTGGTTTTCAGTTCCTCATCATTCAGCAGTATACAATGGATTCTCTCCTAACCCCGGTCGATGATGCGTCACTTCTAGTTCAGATTCTAACTTAGAGAAGTTATTCAAAGATGATCCAATCCAAAAATCTTCTAATAATTTTGGGTTATAATGAGTTGTTGGACTCTTCTTCTCATTTGAACATTGATATCCTAAAAACATTGCGTGAATAAGAAGTTTAACATACTAATTATCGGGGCAAAACTGTAGTTTAACCCTAAAATCTGTTTAATTAACAATACAAGCTAGCCAAATGTTTAATTAACCCTATATTGTTTAATCAACAATATAGGGTGACATTTGGGGCCAAAGTGTTGTCACCCATTTATTATAAATAATTAAATTAACCAATTTCTTTAATATTCTTAAATCAGTTATCTAATTTTTATATTAATGCGAGGAGGTATAGCATGGTATTTTTTTTTCCTGCACACTTGATTATTTGCCGCATCATCATTTGAATATTAATGGTGTTGATGCCACTTGAGCATTGGGAAGATTTTGCGAAAAATTGAATTTAACTTTGAGGATGAGCTCTGCTAAGGGAAAAATTTAACTTTAGGGGCACATTTTGAAAGGTTTATACTTATATCAAATTTCTTATATTTTTTTTGTTAAGTTTTTCAATCACATGTGTGATCATGTATCCTAAGATATATTCCTTAAGATCAAATCAAATCATAATATTTTAAGATATATTCCTAAAATATAATATCCATATCTATCCTAATGAATACTCAAGAATAAACCATAATAATATTAATTATTTTAATATTAAACTTTCTATTCTCGACAGAGTCAAAAGATTTAAAAGGAAAAAGAAAGGCTGAACTACCATGGTCCAGCTGGCCCCAGAAAAAAAATATTTGATGCGAGACCTTTGAGCTTCAAAAATAGACAGACATAGGCATGAAAAAAATGAAGGTTCTGAATTGATATATAATATATTCAAAAGGTTATATACCAAAATATTTTTTAAAAAATGAGTGTTATTGTGGCCTAAGACTTTAAAATGGGGGAAAAAGATGAAGAGCATGCCGACTCCAATAATATTTTAGGGAATTCTTGATCAAAGTCTCGTATATCTAATAATAAGAATAAGAAAAATAAAGGGTACACAAACTGAATGATAATTCTAACTAAGTAGCTTAATTAGTTAATTTTGTGAAATGATCAACATAATAAGTCCAAGCATAAGCTCATACAAACTTAATTAATATTTCCCTATTCTTAATATAATATATATTTACATAATTTGATTAGATTAAGAAAATTGGTTAAGCTAATTAATATAACATATATTTTCTAAAACATTCTCTTCTCCTTCTTTAGTAAAAGATTGACAAATATAAAAGTTTTATCTTATATTTATGACTAAGATCAACGTACTCTTTAAATATGTCTTATATTAAAAACCGACGAATTAATACATAGCACATAGGGCCAACAAAAACTTGCCTTAAAGATGTGAATAATTATTTTCTAATGATCAATCAAAATCCGAGTTCTAGTTAAATTCTACTTGATTGAGTAAGCAATTCTTTAATTGATGACTTTTGCACCCCCTGAGTCCACACAATTTATTTGGAATATGACAAAAAATGTGATACTTTTTTTTGAAGATTATTGAAAAAGTGACCCCGGAAGATCTAGAAGCTTGGGAGGGAAAGGAGAAAGGAGAGGTAGGTTTTAACGATCTTTGGAGTCCAATTTTTTGGTGGATGGTACATATCAGCTTGGAGCTTTGGACACTTTTTTCTTCGAAGTTTTTGTCCTTTGTGTGATGATATAAACATGGATGATAATGTTGTTTGCTGTATGTGAGTGTGTTGATTATTCAGAGACAAGTTTAATTAGGGAAACTTTTCTTTAAGTTTACTTTTTGTATATCCTATTTATATTTGTGATTTACCTAGCTAGAAAGTACAGTGTAATCGAGAAGTGTGGAAATCTAATACGAGTATGTTAGAAAATGCCAATTTCATTAACTCTTCGATAATGTATTTACTATTTAGTTTAAGCATGTTATGAGTATCTAAACTTATCGAACTTCAGGATTGGTAATATAATTATGAGTGAAATAATTCTTTAAAGTTTAAATTAATCTACATATATTTTTTCCCTTTCTTTTCAACAAAGAGATATCTGAAGTATCAATTGGTTCCCCAATTAATGTACTTATCGATCTTTGAAATTAAGAGAAGCATGTATTACTATATCATCATTTTCCCACGATAAATTTATTGATCATAACCGATGTATTAGCAAGTATTACTATGTATAATCTCTACAAATTTTTGAAAAATGGCGTGGAACGTTATGAAATATTTTAATGATTTTATTGATGAAATTAATGAAATCAAAATATAAAATATCAAAATGATGAAAAAAATTTGTAAATTATATCAAAAGGAGTAGGATTTTAAGAATCATTATTCTATTATTAGTGTGTTGAATTTGTATGTGGAAAGAATATCTAAATCAGTATAAAGTATATTGGCAAATTTCAGGGATAAGTTTGGTTATGAAAAGTATTGAAACCTAAAACTTTGAAGGTTCCAAGCACAACACAATTCATGAATTGGCATGGCTATGGTTAAACACAACGGGAATTGACAAGAAAATTAATGATTTAATTAGCCTAGTTTTTAAGCATTTAATTGTATCGCTAATAATAAGTAATTAAGTGATTTCATTATTAATATAAATACATACAGGCTTGTCCTCGATGAAAATGATGTGATATGAACATTTTAAAGCCTAAAATTACGATTCTTGACGAGTAGATATGTCACAAGTTTATCATTAATATGAATGTGTGTAGAAGAAAAAATTGCTTGCATCTGAGCTTTGATTTACCTTTTCGCAAAGTTCAATTATTATAGTGAAAAGAGGGATCCAAAAAAATAACCTAGAAATTTACTAAATGAAGTAATTGATACATATAATTAATTAGTTGTTGTCACCTTAAAGAGAAGAAAAAAGTACAGTAAACCTTTCTGTAAAGAAAGCCAACAGAATAAAATGAAGCAAATGAAAGCGTCATTAAAAAAACCAAAGCTTTTGAAGTATGCTCCACTCTTCATTCCTTGTCCCCTGTATAACAAAACCTTTTGTTTTTGAATTAAAGGCAGGTAGACACTCACAACCTGAAGAACCAAAATTTGAATTTCCAGAGAGAGAGAGAGGAGCCCATATTTAGCGTCTGATTGTGCCTCAAACTGGAATGCTCTCAATAAAGTTAATTCTTGACTTATCAAAAATAGAAAAAGAAAAGATGAGATACTGACAGGTTGATAATACAAGCAGGATCAAACCTATGGCATCTCCTTCACAAGAGAACTTTTATATCACTAGGTTACAAAATGACCTCTGATCAACACTTCACAAATGATTAGCATTAATAAAACAAGTTGAAGAAGCTCGCCTTTCTTTAGCACTATCCACATGGTTCTTGTTGCTAACACTAATTGAGATTTTGAGCTTTGTAAGGATTCATTAATTGATCTCCCTTTGCTCTTGTTCAACTCATGCATGATCTTCAAATCAAAGTCATATCAATTTAATTAAGTGGATAAGATAGACTTATCAGTCCATTCACAAACACAAACTTAAATACTTAATTATCATTAATATAATTACTTTTTCACTATTTGACGTGATTCATGACTGATACAAGAATCATCGTAATTGCGGAGATCAAGGGGATTCCATTTATCTAAATTTGTTCCACATAATTTGGCACTTTTTTATTTTATAAAGAGATGAATCGGTGAACAATTAAAGTGAAGCAAAACAAATTCGATTAATTCGCAAGCTTTAAATCAGTCTCCTTTTTTCTTTTTTTGGTCGTTAATTTCGTCGCCTTGCAGAGTTTACTAAAGTCTTAATCTTACATTTACAATTAGATTTTTTCTTTTAAAATATGAAGATGTGTGTGTCTTTTTTAAACTCACCGATGTTGACCAAGTTGACGTGTTGTTTTAAATTACTAATAAATTTGTGTCAAAACCATCTTACTCTTACAAAAGTTTTATAAATTAAAAGGCTCTTTTTGAGCAAAGTTTTTTTTTTTTTTTTTTTTAGTGGAGCTCTTTTGAACAAAGATTGATAATAGATTCTCTATGTCTGCATTCCATGCACGCAAAGACAACTAACTCTTTACAATAAAATCAAATTTGAGTCCCCTTAATCAAGCCTTGGAAAAAAAAAACTAAGTTCAGATTCTTCCCATACTTGAAATATTTTGATGAATAATTGGAGGATAATGATTTCATTATTGAACTCGTATGAAAATTGTGCCTAGTTGCCTACCCTACATTTAATTTGAATGTATCCTTGTGTGAGTAAAATGGTCAATAGCATATAACATATCAGTCGTACTAATTATTTTCAATGATTTGAAATTATTTAGTGCTTTCATTATAACCAGGTGGACCTTCTGCATAACGTAACATAATGAACGAGTAGCATTATTTATGACTTGTGAGTAATATATAATTTTTGGTAGTGATATTGATATGAAATATTGAATTGATGTGAATGAAAAAATATATATGTATGGGCATTCAAAATATCCATGCACAAAGAAAAGTAGTAAATACAACTTTTGAAAAATTACATTTTGATCCAAAAATAATATAAAATTGATAAATAAATTAATACAAGTAACAGAACACTTTCTCTTAAACTTCAACATATGAAAAAAAAAAACAATATGAAAACACTTTAAGGGGCGTTGGTTACATGTTCTTAAGTGAGTACTGTGCCTCTATTACGTTTTTAAGAAATTAAATTTTTCGAATTGTTTCCAATATACGTAGGTTTCAAACCTTTGGAATTCACCTAATCATCCAATTGAACTACCTCATCAATACATATATCACTTCACTTTTCAATACTTTTTATTTTGAATTATCTGAGTCAAATTAAGTATGCCTGCTTTATTAAAAACACTTTCCGTTAAATGCACAGTCATAGAGAATAAAAATTGAAATCTGTTTCTTCAACGAAAGAAAAGAGAAAAATGAAATCTCTAATACTTGGCAGCTGGCACGCAATACTATTTTAGTAGTATTAATAAAGTAATAATCTGGTCCAAAGATCTCTTGTATATATGCATGAAAATTTCTACGTGCTAATAGAGTAATAATTTGTATATATCCTTAGGCACGTGATTTCAAAATTGAAAAATATTGCATGGATGAGATAGCTACCTTCCCTTTATAATTAAAAATAAGATTATACGAGTAGATATATATGGACCTTCCAATAATTGAAGCTCAACCTTTTTTCTCTTTTATTTATTTAATGCCAGTGGCACATGCATATCGTTTCTATATTATAGAGCCAATTGTACCTAACTTTAATCAATTTTTTTTTGGTATATTCTAATATATATTTGTTGATGATATATAATGAAACAGTGAAATGTTTACACTTTACAGCTAGCGATCGATAATGCCATGTCATTGTTAACTCTTAGAAATTGACAACATTCCAGCACATTTTCTCTCTCCTTTTATCTATTTTTGGTTCAAAATGTGCATAGAAATGAAGTTATAGAGGAAAATGTGCATATCAAAGTATACGGCAAATATCAGAGAAATCCTTGTTTTGTCCTATAGAGTTTGTGATTTAATTGAGAATTGATAATTCCTTCCTCTTTTGTAGGAAGGTGAAGACAAGCTTTGAAGCTCTATAAGAATCAAGAAACAAGGAAAGAAAGAAAGGATGTGAAGTGCAAAATTAGAAGAACTTGTGCAACTGGCTGCAACAAGTGTACAACTGGCCGCAGCAAGTAGTTCTCTGTGTCACTGGCCGCAGCCAGTCGTAAAAAATGCTGAAAGTACAGCTGCGCGTTTTTTCATTTCAGAAACAGAAAAACCCTATTTAACTTAGAGGGAAGGGCCGAAAAACACACTCTTGACCTAAGGAAACAAGTGGGCACACAAGGGAAGAGCTTGGGAGAGAGATTTGGACAATCTTGGAGGCTTGGGTGCTCATCCTAAGAGAGATTTTGGGGATTTCACCTTGGTTCTTCCTCTTTTCCTCTCCTTTCTTCTTAGTTTCTTCATGTATTCAGTTTCTTTATTTAGAATCTCTTTGTATTTGAACATGAGTAGCTAAACCTTTCATTCTAGGTTCTTTTACCCTTTTTGTATGGATTAATACTTGAATATTCCTCTCTTTTAGTAGATAAATATATATGTGTATTGATTTCAACCTTGGCTTAATGCTTCTAAGTGATTGGCCTCCATTTAGATGATTTATTCACATAGGTTTTGACTCGAGAGAGCTAATCTAGGTGTAGAACTTGATTGAAATCATGCTTGTCTTGAAGTTTACTTGATAAATGGATGGTTTGTTGGTAAAATAGAGATATATTTACAAACCTTGCATTGTCACATTAGGGTTGTTGCTTAATTATTGATTCTTACTAATTGTAGTAAGAGATTGTGCATTTTAGTGAGAAGAGAAACTTGATTTTCACTTGAGAGAGCGTTTCAAGTGTTTTTGAACCCTAGACTAACACATGTATGTATTGAAATGCTACTAGAAAGGAAGTTAACCAAGTTTTATGAAATACAAAAAGGGGAAAAAGAATCCTAGGCTCCTTTATCCTTGAAGTCAAAAGTCATTTGCCTTAATCAATTTTAAGTTTTAGAAATAGTCTTTAAAAATTCTCATTCCAACTCAAAACTTTGTTCTAGCTCAACTTGATTGAATTCACTAAGCCTCTTGCTTGACCAATTTATTAAACAAATCCTCGTGGGAACGATACTTTACTAATCACTTTATTACTTGCAAAAATCGTACACTTGCAAGGCGAACAGTCATTTGAAGTTTACTTTTTCAATTTTTTTTCTACAACGGCAAGCAAGTAGCTTGAGAATTGATAATCTCTAGAAATTCATACACTTCAACACATTTCCCATACTTTCATAGGCTTTTGGAATCAATTTGTACATAAAAAAGACATATATAAAGGAAAATGTGATTTGGTGCTACAATGTTCAAACTTTTTTTTTTATACATAAAAGTTTAGGTGATGGTAGATACCAGTACTCCATCAGGGCCAGAGCATGCCTCTAAGTTCAAAGAGCGCTTACAAAGGTACTTATAGATCGCCTACCAATGAGGTCCTCACATCGACTAGCAGGTATCAAACCTCCTCCCTTTGGGGTGGAGGCCAATGCCTTAACCAATTGTGGCAATCCTCAAACACTTTAACTTGCCCTCTGGACTACACATAGCCAGGCCACATTAGTTAAATGGTTTTTGTGCGTGTCTGTGTGGATATAATAGTTTTATTTATAACAGTAGTTGTACATGACCACATTATAAATCATGATGTTAATATAAATGTCGGATTTAGATAATTGCACCCTTAAAAAAAAAAAGACATATTCTAATTTGATCCCGGCCTTCTAAAAAAGTGAAGGCATACATTTATGGAATTATATATGTTTTTTATTTCTCTCTTTCTAATGAATAGAATAGATATAGAGAACATTCAAACATTATTTCTAGTGATATATGGGAGAAGGAATAGAATCATTGTTGTTGCCCCCGTGGCAGCCATTATTTCTTTAAGTAGCTCCAAGGTTTCATTTTCATACGAGATTTGATTGATTATTGAATTCAGATTACAGTTATCGTCTCTCGGCTTTCTCTTTTATTCTTTTAGCTCTCTTCCTTCTTTTCTCTTCCCTACAGTTCGCTTCCCATTTTATATCAAATTTGTTCAAACGCGAAATCTTCTCTCAAATTTAATATTTGGTTTTCTACCAGCTTGCATATTTAGAAGGATACGTTGACTTGTATTGTTTTTAATTTTATTGACTTGTATTAAATGGATTCCAATTAGCAATCCACTCTTTAGAAGATAGCTTTTTTAAAAATGAAATAATGAACCTATGCATGGCAAATCCCCAATCCAATTGAATGTCAACCTTTGAAAATTGGATAGCAATGTGCATATAAACCACCAAATAGTTGTTTGCACTTGTTTGAAAAGATTAATATACATTAATTTAATTTCTCTTTTAAGAAGTATATATTATCAAATGAACAAATATACGAATACCTCATTATCATTAAATATACGAACATGTAGAGTATTTTATGCAGCGTTCTTAAAATTATTTATCGATTGACATTTGATTAGCTTTGATCACACACACACACACACACATATTGCAGAATTTACAGAAAAACGCGTATTAAAGTTTACACGGTACAATAATGCAGAAGTAGACCGACTTAATTTGTGTAAATAACAGTAATTACTAAAAACTAAAACACTGTTAGCCATACAATCACTTCCACACATATAACTGCATATACTATTTAAATTGCCGAAACACTCCATTATAAATCCATGCGTCATACTCAAAGATAGTGAGGTTGACAAAACGTATCATCATAGAAAAATTGTTTTGAAGAGAAGATCTGTTGTAAAAGTGCGTTATCGTGATGAAATCACTTCACGTATTAAGTGTGCAGCAAAATCATTACAATACGCTATAGTGGCAATTTTCTGTAGAATTATCTATATGTATTCATTTATATGATTATATTTAGGCTCAATGTCACATTACTAACAACTTTAACAAGAGACAATTTTGATATTGTCAAGCCATGTAATAATTTTTCCGAGTCGAAAGATGATAGTGGTGCCGGCAGATTTATGATTCCTCTTAGGAATCAAATTAGAGAGAGGCACGTTGGATTAAAACAAGATAATATCAAAAACCAAAAAACTAGTATTATTTTCTTGTCTTCTAGTTTGGTCTTCTAGGTTGTCGGAGCTCATCAAAATAATGATTTCATTTTCACCTTCTTCTTTTTCCTCAACTTTTTTTCCGATCAGCATTATGGTTTTGACAACTAGTCTCGTAACTGATTTAAATCTTGGTCAGTGTAAACACGGAAAAGGAAGAAGATTACATATCGTTTTAGCAACACCTAAATTTTAACTTTTTTAAACCACTTTTTCTAGGGTTCAAAATGATGCATATTCAAGTAAAAAGTAAATAATAATAATATTGAAAGATGTCAATTCTAAAAGGGCCATTGGTATAATTTAAAAAATAGAAATATTAATTTATAGGCTTTGTGGATTCGTGATCTGTCATATACTGTTGTTGAGCAACTAACCATAGTGTTTAAGATAATTTTCTCATGTGATCATGGTTAATGATGAATGAATACAAACAAGATCAAACCTAAATACAAATTAAAGTTGGATTAATCATGTTGGTATGCTATTATTTGACAAAACTAAGCATGCTTAGGAACCATTAAGGAGTCTTCACTTGGAGAAAGAAAAGCATTTAAAAGTATAATTCTTTTTTGGTATTTCATAGAATTAACATGGAATGTAATTAATTAGGTGAAATAATGAAGGAAAAAATAATTTAAAAAAGGAAATATAGAAAGACCGGAAGTAGTGCTGGTTAGTAACTAAAAGTGGTTGCTCCATCGTCTTCCAGCGAGAATCAATGATTAGAGGCATGGAATTTAGAGCAACAAGAGAATGATTAGTGCTGTGACTCCATTGACGTTTCTTAACTAAATACATTTCCTTTCACTATATATTGATGATATGCTTGATGTTACCCATTAAAATTGAAAGTGAACTACAAGTAGTATATATATTCCTAAGTAAATTCTAATTCTAATTAATATTCATATATGCGCTTCTTGACTTCGATTTTCTTCTGTCACACGAATATGTAATAAAGTTAAAATGTCCTTTTCTTGTTTGACATTTTCTCGTATATAAAACTATACCGACAATGCTGTGTTACCTTTCTTATGTGAGGAGATCCGACTGAATGAATGTATTAATATTACATAAATAAATAAGACCCCTCTCTCGAAAAAAAAGTATGATCTTGGTATAGCAATCTCAGGTAAAAAAAGGTATAGTAATCTGTATCAAACTTGGAATTTGTTAAAACTAATTACTCCCTTCTGTCATTTTTATAAGCAATTTTTCCCCCTAATTGAGTAAAACAAACTTACGGTTGTCAAAAATGTCATATTTTTCCAAATATGCCTATATTTATGAAAAGAGCATGGGAGAAAGAATAAGTAAAAAATATGAAAGAAAATGGTAATAAATTAATAGATTAAAGAGAATTAGTGGTAAGTAGGAAATAATTAATATAAAGATATTAGAAAAGGAAAAAATAATTTAAATTTTGAGAGATAAGAAAAAAGTTGCTTATATTAAGGACTAGCAAAAAAAAATAAAAAAGTTGCTTATAAAAAAAGCCTGAAACGAGTAATATAATGAAGGTTGGTCCAATTAAGGACACGACTCATACTTTACAAAGACATGGATTTAAATTCTACTACCACTAGCATGTGACCGGTCGGATGAGTTATTAATTAATTGTATAATGTATAATATATCATGAGTTTGAACTTCACCAAAACTTCAGTGAAATGATATTCAATTAACTGTATTTGCCAGAATGATGATCGGGGATTTGATTGGTCTACTTTACATCTAACCATATTTTAACTTGTTATATATAGTGTGCATGAAAGTCAACTTAATTATATATATGAACAATTATTTAAAATTTATTATCCATATATGGGTGTTTTTATAGCTTCGGTTTAGTTGGTTTTGAACCAAAATCAAAGCTAGGGCCTAGGAGGATTACGGGATTTGTTTAGTTCAGTTTTATTATTAGTTGGTTTTTATACGGGTTTTGTTTGATTTGATTAATTTGTAGTATAGTGCATGAAACTATTTGCGTTGTATGTATGCCTATATATGTTATGACTTTTGAGTTTTTGTGTATTGCATTGGCTGAAAATTTTGTATTTATATAACTCATTATAAACATTGTGTTCTTCGTTCACTAGTACCCTCACACACATAGTGATTGAAATTGGTGATACTTTAAAACGTTATTAGAAAACCTTTTTAATTTAATGTTAAAGTCTTGCACTCCTTTTGCTTCTTCTTCGTCTTTTTTTTTTTTTTTAGTAACAACTACCAACAAATTAAAATGTTGGTTAAAATTAACTTAAACCAATAAATGTATGAGATATATATGTGTTTCTTTTTCTAATTACATCTTTGCTTCTATTTATGAAGATGATGAGCAGAAGAGATAAAGAGTTAAAAAAGAGATGGGACTTGAGAGGGAATGAGTGAGAAAAAGAAATGAGAGGGAGACGTAGTTGATTAATTGAGGGTAAAAATAAAAATATTAAAATTTTAATTAAACACAAATTGTTGTATTTATATTTAGAACCAGGTTGTGTAAGAGAGAAGGATCATTCGACCAAAAAAAAAAAAAAGTAAGAGACAAGGATCAGAGAGTATAAATTTGTGGAGGAAGATACAAAATGATAACGTACGTGGACACACAGATCGAGCAGTTCAGGCTTTCACGTACGTCAGCAAAGTAATCTTCAAAAAGTTTGACAAGCAATTAATTAGTAATAACCTTTTTAAAAACTAATTAATTAGTTGTTGCAAATTGTAATTGAATCACAAGAATAACGACAAAGTTTTGTGGTAGGCGTTCTTTTTCTAAATGTTGCTTATTTTTTTAAATATAATTATAATGATATTTCTTTTTCATTATTGTGGCTTAGTTCTTGTCAATCCTTTTCTGAAGCAGCTCTAAGAAAAAACCGGCACATATGAATAATTTTCTTTTCAATTCTCAATATAAGATCTAATTTACTTTTTTGCAGAGGTTAAAGAAGCTAAATATATCAATTAATCATACTCCTTTTGGTTCTTATTATAAAACACCAATTAATGATTCTCACAAACTAATAAAAATCATTCAAGTCATTAAATTTGTGCTAAAATTTAAGTAATTTTCAATATTACCCATACTAATTGAACTAAACTCTAATATCATATTAATTATTATTCTTACCCACTATCCTTATTAATTATTAGTATACATGGAAAAAATATTTAATGCTCTTTAGAAATAAGCAAATGCCTTATAAAAATGACCAAATACATTTATTAGTCGGTGTCTTATACTAGTATTCGTTATGTATCATTAGATTATATATCAGTTTATAAGTTAGACAAATTAGTTTATATATATATATATATATAAGTACTTTAAAATAATTTATTTAGCTTATTTAATTTCTTTAAAAAAGGTCAACTGAATCTTATATTTATGACTGGTTGTAGTATCCATAATACACAAATTAATTACCTTTTCTATAATGGATTATCTTAAAGCTGCAAGAGATCATATTAATTACATTTTTTATAATGGCAATATTAAGGGAGTAGTTTTAGTATTAGTTTTGTTTTCCTTTCTCATAAGAATATTTTTAATTTAAAATTTTTGTAATAGAAATAGTAATAGTGGTGAAGGGAGACAGTAAGAATAGGTGGTTGCAAATATGGGTGACATTTATGGTCATTGATCGTATTATGGATTTTTGGTCCAGCAGTGAGAGTGAGAGTGAGAGTGATGGTGATGGTAAATATATCCAATGATGATTGGTGAGGTAAACACACAACCTTAACATTTTATTATTTCATGTCACAGACATTATACTCATCAAAGCTTCTCGGAATACATTTTAGTTTCTATGATTCTCGCATGAATTAGAGAGGAAAGAATTGGATACTTTTTTTTTTTTTTGGATATAAAAAATGGCTAAAAACCTACAAATTAAAGCAAATTACACAGGAAGGGAAATAAATCTCAAACACGCTTGGTCAATCAAGGACCGTAAACCACTAGGGCAGGAATCCAAAATAGAAGAATTGGACACTTTTGATTACTTATTCTATTGCTTTGTTTAGATTATTCTCATCAAGCTGATTTTTTTCCTCGGCGAATCAGCTGGGGGAATTTCTTTTAAGAGAGTCAAATCCCAGCGCATTTATAGTTGTTTTAAATTATAGTAGTAATTAGTTTCTCTGAAATAGAAGAAATATATAATTAAGAGGAATCTATATGCTCTTTATTCATACTTGAAATATAACAAAAGAAAAAAAGACCAAATGAAGAAAAAACAATTAAAATGGGAAGGAGAAAATAAATTTTTTAAATAGAAACTAGAAGGAAGAAGCATGCTATGAAAGATACAATTCAATGCATGTAAATAGAACATGAAGCTATAAACTAAAAACGGCAACAGTGAACATTTCCTTCTTTTTTAAAAAAAAATTATACAAGTTTTCATTTTATCTTCTTAATTTTATAAAATGCTTATATTGATATTAAAATTTAAATGCTTGACAAAACTTTCTTAAACTCTAGCGTGTTAAGTTTAATTTTTAAAATTACAATGATTACAAAAAAAAAACATATAATTTGAGATTAATATATAGTATTAGTGTTGGAGGAGGAAAACGATACTTTTTAAAATTAAGAGACTAAGTTAAAACTTTGTGTGATATTAAGAGGAAAAAGGTGCACTTTTTCCAACTAATTAAAATGCCAAAATAATATATCCAACAAGACCCAAAAAGGAAAAGTAATGAACCAAAAACAAGAATGGAGGTTTGGAAAGGAGAAAGAAGCAGATTGAGAAAGGGGAGACAGAATATTATATATCCATATGGAAAACGAAACATGACAGTTTTTTTTTTCCTGAAATAAACATTTACATATAAATTGGAAATTGATTATCAGAAGTATATATTTTTTCTTATATCATGTAAAAAATATTAATATTACATTCCAAGTACTATTCACTGTTTATGATTAATGAATTGCATATATATGTTGTGCGTGTGTGTGTCAATTGATTATACGTAAGAAAATTAATTTCCCCCGCCAATGAGCCTTACATGTTGTGGAATTATTAAAATAAATGAGAAAATAATTAATTAAGGAGAGTGTTATTAAGTTGTACGTTACATCTGGAAACACATTTTCCTCATTTTCTTTCTAACGGGCCCTGAAAGCGCAAGTCCCACCCGTCACCTTTTTTACTTTTTTCTCATCATGGTGGTTGCTGATTAACGCTCAAAGCCATCCTGTTATGACTTATGAGTATCACTCTCAAAAAAAAATATATATATATATATATATATATATATATAATTTCTTTGTTCTTAAATTTTTATCAAATAACTTTTTAATGTAATAAAAAAAAATCTAAAATAACATGTATCATTATATACACATTTTCACTGAAATTCAAATGACTATTTTTAACTAAAATATTTTGATATCCCCTAGTATCAGATTAAATTTACTAGGTGTAATTTTCTCAAAGGCGTTTGGCTTTCTTTCTTTCTTCTTCTTTTTTTTCCCCCCCATAGATTTGAACTTGAGAACCTGTCCTTAAAGGGATTTTGACCAAAATAAGAACAAAAAAAAAAAAAAACCAGATTAAAGCAGATGGGAAACATTTTACCAAAGTAATGCAGTTGGTGGCGCTAGGACAGGGTACGTCGTCAGTGGCATGAACAAGGTTCACACCACTGACATATAATTTTTTTTTTAAAAAAAATATTGAATCAGAGCCTGTGATTGGTTGATGCCATCTGGTGGCGTGGACCTGTTTCACGCCATTGACATGGCGTGGGGCCCCCCTGCGCCACCAGTGACGTGAACCCTAGTTTGGAAAATAGTTTGTAATGTGTTTTAATCTGGTAAATATTTTTTTGTTTGTTTTTATTTTGGTCAAAATCCCTGTCCTTAAACTACCATCTCTGGTAGTAATTAGATTCACAAGAATGTTATATATAATAATTATAACTGATTTGATATTTGATCTGATAATGCTAGAGTCTAACATGATACTCATTTGTCTTAAATACAGGAATTAGATATGGAAAATTAGAATAAAGGAGCTAGAGAAAATATATTTATTATAAAGGACTATAAAAATTGTAATTGCTTAGAAGGAACGAATATTATAATATAAATTTAAAAATTACTAGATTGCCCATAATTAAACCTTCTATATTATCTCTTGTATATATAATTAAAAAATAACTAAAATTTAAACTAAAAATTTCCATCATGATATGATCATATCTTTTTTATTTAATATATTATTTAATTAACAACTGTTAAACTCATATTTTTATCAATTTTTATTTTTCACCAATTTATATTATCAAGTTGCCCGATTTATATATATTATGAACGTTGATACCAATTCAGATTTTTTCATAAAAATAAAAATAAATTTATTTCATATTTTTCAGGGTATAATAGGTTAATTATATTTTTTTAATTTTATTAACATTACATGAATTTTTTAACCCGCATAAATTTCTTCTAAAATAAATTAAATCATACTAACTCTCTTGGTTTAACATATACGATAAATTATAAAAGACCTTGAATTTTATTAAAACTATATAATTTCATTTTTCATTATAATTTTAGTTGATTTGAAAAAAAATACAAATTGAAGAACGATGTGTAATTTTTTTCCATAGATATATATTCAAGTTGTGAAAAAATAAAATTGATAAAACTATTGTTTAATTTAATAAAAATTAGAATTTTGTATTAGTTTTAAAAATAAAATAGGGAATAGAATGTAGGAGGGAATGCAGAAGATTTTATTGGAGGTATTTTAATACTTTTAATTTTATATTTTTATATTTAGTCTTTTTAAATAATTACAATTTTTATGGTCCTTCTCCATAAATATCTCTTCCTCTAGATCCTTCATTCTAATTTTTCCAATTAGATAACTAATTTATTTATATTAAGGATATTATTTTAAGCTATTTGTAACAAATAAACTTGGATTTTAGTGAATTCAATGTATATTAGGTCTGTCTTCCTATCAAAATAGCTTAAATCATTGGATATGCTGATGAGAAGGATAGACCATTTAGCATGGAGGCCTCTAAAATGAGAAGAGAAAGACCAAGAAAAACAATATAATCAAATAACCTTAATTACTTAATGGGACTTTTTGGTTAGCAATTTATCAAAAACTTTGACCATTGATATATAAAGTATAATGGAATTGTATAAGCCATATAGCCGACCCACTTAATTATATGGGATAAGGCTCGTTGATGTACTTGCATTGTAACAAATATAAATACATATTGGTTTTTCTAAAATACCCTTTAATCATTAGCCACATTCACTACTACAAAAACATGTCTATGACGTCTATTTATTGCGCCTTTTAACGTCTAAAAATGTGAGAACGTCTATCTGGGGGGCGCAAAAAGCGGAGACTTTCGGAGTCTAACTATTTCTTAGACTCCAAAAGTGGAGACTTACGGAGTCTAAATATTTCTTAGACGTCATAAGTATTTTTTTTTTAAAAAAAAAACAAAATAGATGGGGACGGTGACGGTGTTAAACACAAATCCCAGACGTTTGAGATCTGAAAAAAAATCTAGAACTAAAAAACTCCAGAACGCAATATACATATCTAGGAAGTTTAAGATCTGAAAAAAAAATCTAGAAAGCAATAAACAGATCTAAGAAATTTCGGATCTCAAAAAAATCAAGAACACAATAAACAACTGTAAGAAATTTCAGATCTAGAAAAAAATCTAGAACGCAATAAACAAAACATCACCGGATCTATCATCTATAGCACATTGAAAGCTTTAGGAACACAGATCTGAGTTCGTGTTTTTGAAAAATAACAAGAGCAACTCAAAATTTTTTTAAAAAATCTATAGATTCGTGTTTTTGCTCACCTTCGCCATCGTCCTCCTTCATTAGCTCAGATCTAAGTGTGATTTCAGTAAAAGAAGACAGAGAGGCTTGCAATACCGGAAAAAGATGACGAGGAAGACGCACGATGGTTGACGGAAAAAGACGAGAGGGAAGACGAGCACAAACCACGCTAACGGTGAAGGGAGGACGGCGAAGGAGGGGCGATGACGGAGGTGGGTCGACGATGAAGGTCTCAGGCAACATCTGAAAAATGAAGGTGTAGTCCTGCAGAGTAGAGAAGGAAGAGATATGGAAATTAAATGAAATGAAGTGGGGGAAGAAAAAGAAAAAGTCGTGTCTGGGGGGGGACTTTTGGAGTCTAAGTTCAAAACTTAGACTCCAAAAGCATGATTTTTGGAGTCTAAGTTTTAAACTTAGACTCCAAAAGCATGATTTTTGGAGTCTAAGTTTAAAACTTAGACTTCTAAAGTGTGTCTCGCGGGTCCCACACATAACCCTCTGCTACACCACGTGACTCCCTGCTACACTACGTGACTCCCTGTTGCACGATGTGACGTTATTTGCTGCTGTACGTCATGACTTTTAGAGTCTAAGTTTAAAACTTAGACTCCAAAAGCATGGCTTTTGGAGTCTAAGTTTCAACTTAGACTCCAAAAGCATGGCTTTTGGAGTCTAAGTTTTAAAGTTAGACTCCAAAAGTGTCCCCTGCTACTCCACGTGACCCCCCTGCTGCATGATGTGACATTATTTTTGGAGTCTAAGTTTCGAACTTAGACTCCAAAGGTGGACTTTTGGAGTCTAAGTTCCAAACTTAGACTCCAAAAATCAACTTTTAATTACAAGAATGCCACCGCCTTTTTTTTACTTCTTTTTTTCAAAAAAGGACGTCTCTTTTAGACGCCAAAACTGTTTTTTGTAGTAGTGATTGATGAAAATCCCCTTAAACATGTCCAATCAATATGGATAGTTTGAGAAACAAATTATGAATGTGAGAGGTAAAAGTGGACTGAAGATATTGCATTTATAAGAGCAAAACAAACCGACACTACTACAAAAAATAGTTTTTATTTCTCTAATTGGCGTCCTTTTTTAATAAAGGGAAATAAAAAAAAAAAGCGGTCGTATTTTTATAATTATGATAAAGCTTTTGCTTTTGGCATCCTAATATAAAATTAGGATGCCTAAATGTACCCTTTAGGCGTCCCAAATTTTATTTGGGACACCAAAAGAAGAAAATTAAGAAAAATTTAGTAATATTGGCAGAAAACAAAATATTTTTGGCGTTCTAAAATGAGTGTAGGACACCATAGTCAGTATTTTTGGCGTCCTAAATAGATTTTAGGACGCCAAAGTTATTTGAAACCCTTACATCATGATTCCCTTTCTAGACTTGCGCCTCCTCCCCTCTTCTTCAGATTCTCACTCAGGTCCTCAAATTCTCCCTCGCTTCCTGACCCTTTCCTCAACCAATTCCTCAAACCCAATGGTCAATCGCTCACCCGATACCGTCGCCAGCTCGTATGGCCATCGATGCGATGGCGAGCCTGAGCTTGTCTCGCCATCGCAGCGTGCTCGTCTTGCCATCGCGTCGCGAGCTCGTCTCACCGTCGAAAGTTTTGTAGATATGGAATTTGTAGATTTGAAAGGTTTGTGCTTCGTTCTCATTTGGTCTCTCTCTAATTTTTCCACTCTCCTTCCTCTGTTTTGATGCCTGGTACTATCCATTTGCTCGAGTAGGAAGAATCAGAGTCATTGAGGCACTGTCGTCGCTAACGGTGCGGTGAAACTCTCTCAGCTGAGCCTTGTGCAGTCCAGTCGCTATTTTCATTCAGATTCAAGTAACGTTTTTCCCGTCATTTTGTCCCCCCTCTTTTTCTGGCTGGTCTGAATCCAGGTCCTTTTATTTGTGCTCAAATGCATCTATTGTAAGTTTTGATTCTGAGTAATCATTTTAACAAATGAACTTAAGACCTTCCTTTGGATGGAATTCAGTTGAGCTGGAGTAATTTTTCCTATTGCTTTTGATTTCTTTTTAAAAAAATACTTACGACGTCCTAAATTGTTTAGGACGCCTGAAGTCAGACATATGGTGTCCTAAAAATTTTAGGACGCCGTAGGTCTAGACCTATTATACCTCCTTCATAAATGTCTCCAAAAAAAAAAAAAGGACATAAAATGAGTCAAAAATGGAACGTTGTAAGGGTTTTCTGTAGTAGTGTGATGCTAAATTATTTTCTATATTTGTGACCCAAAGAAGGAACATGGAATACCGAATAGTGAGAAAAATAGGAATTATAACTTAATGGTAGGGAGAAGGGGGAAAATGGTCCAGAATGATGGTTTAAGAGGTGGTTTTCCGTGGAGATTTTTAAGGTTGGGGGTCATAGTTGTGGATGTGGGCGTGCTTCCTTACTCTACTTCTGAGCCCTCGCTATGTCCACATTTTTCTGGTGGGGGCCCCTTGTGATACCCGCATACACCTGGGCCCCACCTCCCACTTAGCCCCTCCTCCTTTCCTCCTTTCTTGGTAGGTGTGGCTTCCCCACACACTCACATTTTCAATCCATCAACCAGAAAATTCCCACATCCACACACATCTGCACGTTATCTTTTATCTCCTTCCCTTTCATTTCTTAATATTATTTCTCCATTCATTTTAATCTCATATTATTCTGTCTGTTGAATATATATTACTCGCTAAAATCAAATCACACACACATATATATATTTGTTAGAATATTTCGTATGTGTATTTATATTTTTGTCGTTTCAGGCCCACGCATCAGATATATATATAGTGATTCTTTACATACTCGTTCCAGTACACCATCTCTTTCCATTATCTCTCTTGCTCATTCCTGAAAGTGTTCTCAGTCTCTCTGTCTCTCCTTTTGGTCACCCAGAAAAGAACTTCAAATTGGAACCACACAAGCTAGCTACCTTGTCTCTCCTTCATTAATTAGGTAGCTAGCTGAGTTAATGCAGGAGAACATGAGCATCTCAGTGAATGGACAATCCCAGGTGCCTCCTGGTTTTCGCTTCCATCCCACCGAAGAGGAGCTTTTGCAGTACTACCTCAGGAAGAAGGTCTGCTTCGAGAAGATCGACCTCGACGTCATTCGCGATGTCGATCTCAACAAGCTCGAGCCTTGGGATATTCAAGGTAAAATCATAACCGTACCAAACATATTTGCTTACTCTTTTTTTTTTTTTTGGTTTCTTCATCTCTTCGTTGAAGAAGTACCGCCAATCCAAACAGTCACTAAACGATGCTTTTTGGATATATTTCAGAGAAGTGCAAGATCGGAACCACCCCACAGAACGATTGGTACTTCTTCAGCCATAAAGACAAGAAGTATCCGACCGGAACCCGAACGAATCGGGCCACGGCTGCCGGATTCTGGAAGGCGACGGGGCGGGACAAGGTGATATACGGCAGCGGAAAGAGGATTGGGATGAGGAAGACGCTGGTTTTCTACAAAGGACGTGCCCCTCACGGCCAAAAGTCTGATTGGATCATGCATGAGTATAGGCTTGAAGATAACAACACCACCAACACCGAGACCAGCATTGTGAGTAGTAGTGCTCGCTTAAATCAGCAAAAGATATACTTTCTTTGACTTTTGAAAAGTGTCTAAATCATATGTTTATTATATATAGTGCGTTTTTCTTTCTTCATTTATGATTGTTAACTGATGTTTGAAATTGTTGTGTGTGTTGGGAAAATTCAGGTGACGAATGTAATAGGAGATGGAGCTCAGGAAGAAGGGTGGGTGGTGTGCAGGATATTCAAGAAGAAGAACCATCTCAAAACCCTAGACCCCTTGGCTTCATCCATTACAGAGGAAACAATCAGAAGCAGCCACGACCACCACCACGAATCCTCCATGTTCGACGTCGACGAGGAGGAGGAGGGAGCTCTGGAGCAAATTCTCGAGCAAATGGGAAGAAGCTGTTGCAAAGAAGAACAAGAACAACAAAGCGACCCCACCTCCAACAACAACAACAACCGAAGAATCAGCAGACCGTTTAATGACACTGTCATGAACAACAACAACCTTAACAATGGCTACTTCCACCATGACAGGTCCCTGAAGCTTCCTGGCTTGGAAAGCCCAAAATCTAATAACAACTACGGGTACCACCCTATTATCGAAGGGGCATATGGCGGCTGCGGTGGCGAAACCAGCTTTGTTCATCATCAAACGGAATCGGCTAGTTCGTCTGTTAACGGTGGTCTAATCACGAACTGGGCGGCGCTGGATCGGCTGGTAGCTTCACAGCTTAATGGCGGCCAAACGACGGAGACTTCTCGGAGCCCACCTTACTTCAACACCGCCGGCGCTGGAGACCCCCCCACCATGGGGTATGGGTTGAGCGAGCATGATCTGCAACTTCCGACCCTACGATCTTCGTTGTCACTTTCATCAATAATATCATCATCAGGCCACAATAGTACAACTGGAACTAATTACGATTACACCGCCAGCGAGATTGACCTCTGGAACTTTGCCCGATCGGCATCATCCTTAGTCACAGGCTCCGAACCTTTCTGCCACGTGTCCAACACATCATCAGTGTAGCCGAAGAGAATAATGAAGCTATTTAGTCCCTCACATCCCATGTCAGATATAATTAGAATAAGTGTTGAGCATATATAAACATATATACATATAGATGATGATGTTTCTAGTTTCTGCTCTCAAGTCAGAGGATCACTATCATCACCAACAGTAGTTGAACGTGATCATGTTCATTGATTAGTGTTTTTATTAATGGAATTAATTAGAATGTTGTCTTTGTAATTCCTACATGAATGATATGGAAAGTGGTGAATCATCAGCTCATAGCTAAAGCGAAGAAACAGTGTCAAAGACTGGAAACCTAGCCAGCCAGTTCCTTTTTACTTTGAAAGGCATTATATTGTTTCTCCATTGTTTGCAAGAAAAAGAAGGGAAAAAGGTTTCAAGATTTATTTTATTGAGAATAATTTTTTGTTAATTTTCAGATGGAGTGGCACTGTCAAGTGTGTCAAACCTGGGCCTTTGCTTAATCACGATGTCTACCATTCATTAACCTTTTTGGGGTTCTTGGTGATGGTGAGTGTATATCAGAGAAAGATATGCACCCAGAAACTCAGTGTAGCTGCTTTGTTATATATATTTTATGAGAGTGCAATAATTTATAAGGGCATGTATAACATACCAGCACTTCATTCTTGACATTGTCCTTTTTGGGGCACACCACTCCTTACGGTTTTAATCGCATTGTTAGGAGGGAGTTATCTAGATTTTTTTAAGGTGTTTTTCATTCCTCCCCCAGTCAATTGGGACAACACACCGTGAGTGAGTGGATTTTTATTTTATTTTTTATTAAAAAAATAAAATGTAGAAAGAAAGGTGATGATGAGGTCAGGTAGCTAATGATAATGGGGTATTCATGTAAGGGTCACGTGGTTTGTCGGATAGCTTGAGGAAGGTGCAGAGGCCCATGGGGTGGGCTTTGTCTTATTGTAACATTTCACGGTATAGAGATTATTAGAGAGACTCTCTTAATTACTAAAATGGAGTGACCAGGACGGACATGAGCTCTCTGAATTTGCATCAGTACAAATACTATACTTTCACTCACACGACACACGAAAGAAAGAGAGAGAGAGAGAGAGAGAGAGACGCTAATTAATAACTTTAAGCCAAGTCAAAAAAGAATATCAGTGGATTCATTATTGTTATTCGATATAATTTTTGTTTATTAATACGTAAGCTTTGCATCTTCATTTCGTCACTGATTAGGGTTAAGGAAACTGGCACAGGACAAAAAGCACAGTGTCCCCTGCTTTATATTATACCAGTATTGTGGTTTTTCTGTTCACAACTTGTGATTCGTCATAACTTTAATTCCATATGCCCAAAATCCCCCAGGGAATCAAAGTACCATAGCACTACTAACTAACTGATGAAATGTTTCATCAATTGATATATCTTTTTTTAAATTTTTTTTTTCCTTTTTGAGGCCGGGCTGCTTCAATTTTCAAATGATTAAAAGTAAGGTAGAGGTAGGGTTGCATATTGGACCTCTCTCTCTCTCTCTCTTTCTGTGATACCTAAATTTTATTGTGTGTTGCTGATTCTAATTATTTAATTCATGAAAAGTATAGCAACTTTTGAATTTGTTTAGTATTACTTAGCCAGCAAAAGTTCCTGTAGTGTCAAGTGTGTGATATATCTACCAGCTAGGAATAAGCTAGAAAAAATTATCGATTAATCAATCTAGTTGATTAATTAAGTATGTTGATGTCTTTTCCTTGCTTTGCCTTCCAAAAAGAAGCAAGGAGTAATAGTGTGTGTGTGTGTGTATTAAAGATGAACAACACAACACTAGTATCTTTCCTCGGACTTGTGTTTTGATTGATCAGTTTTATTTCTATCTTGTGTAGCGTGTAGGGATATACGGGAAGGTTCGTCACACATATCCGTAAAACGACCAATAAGAGTGGTTCGAGGTGAAAAGTTACAATTTTATTGAAGCTTGGCTAGTCACCCTTCATCATCAAATTAAGGCTCAAAATTATCAGAAGCTGTTAGTGATACCATGAAAATTGACTTGGTGGGATTAAGCGAGGCAATAAAGTAAAAGGCTCCAACTTTGAAAAGTAATGGATATATATAAATGCAGTAAATAAAATAAAATGAAATGAAACAAAAGGGTGAGATGATTTCAAAGACTTTATGTTTTATGAGACAGTTGACGACAAAGACGGAGTGGTGAATCTGTGAGTATTTCTTTTGGAAAAGAATATGAATAATATTAAGTGGAAGTTGAGTTGAATATAGCTATGTACCGCAATTTATGGCCATGCCACCAACGACGACAGACGAATCCTAAGGTTTATAGCAGTCACGTCCGTTTTTGTCCCTTTTAAGTTCCTTCTTCTTCCACCTGTGATACGATGTTTAAAAAAAAAAAAAATCCAAAAAGTTTTTCTAGAATCCAAGATGAGAAAATGTAGAAAACCTAAGTGGGAAAAAAATAAATGAAAGTAGATTTCGTATATTTTTCGTGGGTTACAGCTTCGGTGCTCACGTCTGTGGTGAGATCAACATTATATTGTCTATATACAGTTTCAATAATTTAGGTTAAACATTTTAATTTGATTATTTTTAAACATTTTTTAAGAATATAAAAATTAAGATATTATCTTTATTGTTGATTTTGTAACATTAAAATGATTTTTAATAAAAAAAAATACATTGGGACCATCTAAACTAAATTTAGGTTGTTCAGATATGGGTGCTCATCACCCTTAGATTAATGAGCACTGAAACCACAGTTCCTTTGTTGAGTCACTTTTTATTCATTTAGACTTAATAAAAATCAAATTTTAAATTAATAATTAATACTAAATACTAGATCATTATAGTAAAAAAAAACTTTACAATAAAGTAGTCTACAAAATTCTCACTCTTTCTTCTTTTTATTTTTTATTTTTAAAAAATCAAATGATCTATTAGTGATGCTTGTCGAAGAGCCTTGTGCAAAACTGCAAATGTTGTGCGATAACTAGTCAAACAAAGTCCAAAATTACGTAAATTAAACATGGTGGCTATATTAGTGTCATCAACAAGTTTCTCTCAAGGTTAGGTATTTGATTATGAGACTTTATGCTCTAATAATAATTATTGATTGCTGAAGCGTATATCTTTAACTTTAATCTCTGCTTTTATCACCTCTTAATTATCAAGCATAATCTTAGTGATGTGAAACAATAGATATTATGATAAGAAAGTAGCACTGAACAAGGAAAACAAGGCAAAATATAATCTGCATCATCAATAAAAGAAAAAAAAGTGGCAGTCTAACTCATAATCATATATCTATTATTAGATTAGAAAATTTAAAAGGCGAGAACAAATAGAAATACAGTAATGTGCCTTGTAATTTGAAAGTTACGAATGAACAGCAAAATTGAACAGCTTAATACAGCTAGCAAGCGCGTAAGACAGATTAAGGGAGAAATAATATTGATTCTGAAATCAGCTATGGCCACGGATTTATTCCTTTATTTTAAAGTATTGCTCTCTGGATATGATTCAAACGTATATAATAGTTCTTTTAAGTATGTCATGTACAATGTGTATAGTTAAATTAGTATTAATCTGATTATTTTCTCACCAAGAATGAAAAATTAAATCTCATGTTTCATACAAAAGATTTTACCTATTGGGTACAAAATAAATCAAAAAAGAGAATCCCTGCGAGTATACCAATATGCTAATTAAGAAATTAGGGATTGACGGTGTAATTTTTTAACAAGAAAAATTAGGAATAGTTATTTTCTTTGGAAAAAGAAACAGAATGAATATTTTTCGTCGAAGTACTCCTGCTAGATTTGACCATATTCAAAACTTACACCGTAATCCATTAATTAATATATAGAAAGTATACATGTGAATCAATTGCCACCAAAACGTGGCGGATTTCTACAATCTATACTAATGTGTCTTTGTCTCTGTCTATAACTTCCTATAACTGGTTGATTAGCAGTTTAGCACTACAAGTGTAGTTTTAAAGAAATTTACCAAAAGATCTAGTAGATTTGTGCATATGTTATCTTAATAACATTTGTATTTTTATTTTATTTTCAATTTTATAAGTCCCTGTGAAAACGAATATTTTTATTTTTCCAAAACCGCACCATGATATATGATACTAATTATATTGTAATTAATTAGGTATTAAAGAGAAATATATGATTGGCCTACCAGGGTTTGAAGTCCAACTAACACCAAGCACCTCTCTTAAAAGTCTTTTTTAAGTGTGTAGTTGTAAATTCAAACTATATGTGGAGGACATATAATATGTGCCTAGTACTTATGTCAACACGAATTGGTTTATTTATAATTCATTTTGAAAATTTGAATTCATTGGAGACAACAAATTCAAGTAATTTGTTAAACGTAGTGCATAATATCAATATAAAATATAAATTTATAGTAGATTACACTATTAATCAATATATTACGTTGATACACAATTTACAAGCAATCAGTAATTACTTGCTAGTCATTAGTCATCATAACATATTCTTTGTCAACAAATATTTTTGGGAGCTAGCTGATTAATTGGTAAAAGCTAAATTCTTTGTTGGGAAAACAAAGACAAAAGTCATTGATATTTTCTTTTGGCATGCTTTTTTCTAGAAGTGATCATATATCAATCAAAGATTAGAACGTGCATGTACACATTTTATTTAGCAGGATTTCCATTTATGCCGCAAATCCATCATCCATGGTGACTAACTACACCATTAAAGCAATATTCATTCAATTTGTACATATAATGATTGACTTAGAATATTTTGTCTCGTCAGAATCAACATTTTTTCACTTTTTCTGGCAAAAAAAAAAAATGTTGTATTTTGTTTTTGTGTGTGTGTGTTGTGCATTAATACTAGTGTCAGTCCTTACCGTTTGGTTGAGTTTTAGTTTTAGTTTCTATAATTTCAAATAGTTGGTTTTGGCCCCATAATTTTATTAGAATTTTGTTTGAGTCAAAGTATAAGAAAAAAAAACTCATTAACGTATGATGACTAGTCATTAAACTTATACCAAATTTTTATGAAACTAAAAACCTAGCTATTTGAAATTTCAGGGACTAAATTCAAAGTTTGATCAATTATAAGACTAACAATGATGTCAACCCTTAGATTATTTATAAGTGACGATGAGTATAATTCATTTTTAGCATGCTATATTTTGAAATATACAATGTATAATTAATTTATACTATTTTTAATAGGTCAAAGTGCAAATTTGTTTTGAAGTTTTTGTTGAGGAGCAATGTTAACTTGAAGTTTTCTTATATTCAATGTTGCCTTGAATATGTTAAAATTGAGCAATATTGCCCATTTCTATTAAAAATTTAACGATTAACATTAGTTTTTAACGAAATTATCATTGCTATATTTTAAAATTTTCAGGGTAACATTGAACCTGAAAAAATTTTGCGGGCATTATTACTATGTTTTGAAACTTTTGGGGTGACATTAAACCTGAAAAAACTTTTAGGACATTATTACTACGGCGTTTTGAAACTTTTGAAGTGACATTGAATCTAAAAAAACTTTTAAGACAACATTGATCCTCTGAAAAAAAAAATCTAAGATAGATTTGTACATTAACCATTTACTAATTAATTAGTTTATATGAATATTGATGCCTATAGACTATATGCATATATAGTTATTTTTTGCTCAGAACTATATGCATATATAGTTGCATCTCATTTTTAAAGTGCGAAATGACAGAACAAGAGGCTAAGCGTTGAGGGTTGGTGGTAGCTAGGAATCAACATATCATCTCCGTACGATTTCGCTCTCAAGAGCAGCATATTACATTTTTCTGTCTTATCATCCGATTCTTCTTTTTCAAAAGAAAAAAAAATTCAAATAAGCGTTATCAATCTGATATGCTCAATTATACCATATGCTAGTAGTTAGGACCATTTGATTTTTTAAAAAAAAAAAAAACCAAAAAAAGGACCATTTGATTTTGTAAACTGTATTCTGGTGCAAAAATCAAAATTTAAAAAGTCAGACAACTAGCTTTGATACAGGAAAATTGTTATTTTTTCTTTTTTATATAGGTCAGAAGTACCCTCAACAATTGAAGGCAATCAACGTTTGAAATATAATCGGATATTAAATATGAACATATATTTCTCAATAAGGATTTGAACTGTTTTGCAAAAGCACCCACCAATAATATATGCTAATATTATGGAGAAAAGTAGGATTGATATTCTTTTTTTTTTGATACAAAAGAGAAACCTCAACAAACACCTAGATCAACATTACAAATATTCCAATCCTTGGAAATTAAAGCCTGAAGGGAGACCGAAGGAAGATAGATTTCCTGGTAACCCTGATCACTTTCCAGTCCTTTTTTAGCTAGGCAATCCGCAACTTTGTTACACGTACGAGGCACATAGGTAAGCTTCGTCATCCAATCTCTGTTCAGCATGGCTCTCACCTGTCTAGTAGGATTGATATTCTAGCCATATAGCTAGATGCATGTGATCTTGTTTAGAAAAAAAAAATAATTATAATAAAAATGTTCTCTCTAGGATTCTAGCTCAATATATAATAAAATAATTTGCAGGCGGATATTGTTTTGTCCGCTCTTATTTAGGCACATTCGTACACTAACAAACAAACAGTAGAGATCATACGCTATGTAGTAAATGACGAAGCTTCTTATGTTGATTCGTACGTTACATCGCACTCCTTTCAAATCATATAACACACACACACACATACAGAGTCACCACAAGAAAATCACTTTTTAGTTTTGTTGTTGACGTTTGTTTTTTTTTAAAAAAATGAAAACAAGAGCGCGGAAAAATATTGAAATAAATTAAAATTGCAGACTTCTTTGTTTGTTTGATTAGATTCTTCATCCAATAAGTGAGCAACATTTTTTATTCCAAATTTATTTGTCCTTTGTTTGCTCATGTATAGCCTTCTCTTAGATAGTAAGGATTCAAAGGTATTTTGCAATCAACTTTTTCAAGGACAATGTTCCACCAGAAACCCTATAAACCCATCCATATCTTGCCACCTCATCCAAAGTTAAAATTAATGATCCTTATATATAGACTTGTTTTAAATACTTCTGATAATACACTGATAAATTATTGGTCACTACTTGGGAAAAAAAAAGGTTTATAAAAATCTTGTACAATCGCATGCCATAGTACTTCTACAAAACAATTTTACTTATTATTTATCGGTTGGAAGAGCGCTTAGGCTGGATGTAGTTTCATGTTTAACTTTAATAAAATAAGTTATTCAATGAAAAAACACTTATTTTAAAATTTATTGCAACCAAAGTTACTTAAAATTTGTTTAAAGATTCTGGCGCAACTATTATTCAGCTGAATGTAATATATCTTTAACTAAGTGCGCAAAAAATATTTGCAAATAGCTGAAGATATGTTGTTACAATTGAAGAAGAGTTAACATGCATAAGGATTTGATAGATTTTTCAACAATTTTCTCTAAATTAAATTGTAGAAATTTTAATTGCATTTGACTAAAATATATGCCCGCATATTAATTACTTAACTTTCTTCCACATATTACCCTCACGGCCTCACTTAATGAAATTAGGAGTTAAGACAACAAGGAGAAAAAACATTTTATTTGAAATTCAACATGCAAATAATATTGTTTTATAATCTTAAAGTAACAACCAGCAAGCTGTTAGTTGATATGGAAAGCGGTATCACTTCATAAGAAGAAGAATACAATTTCAAATCTCGAAAAATATATTTATTGGAAGAAGAGAAAACCCTTAGCTCTCTAAAGCCTTCAAAGAGAAACCTTCATCAAATTGAAAAAAAAAAAAAACCTTCAAGTAACGTGCACTTATTTAAAAGCAAATAAAGTATTAAAACGGGAAAAAAAAAGTGAACTAAAAAAAATATTTATCACGCGATTTGATAAATTTTATTTAATTTTGGTTATTGAATTCATAGTTTAATTAGTAAGGATAAAGTCCATTCCCCAGTTTAATATGTTCTGGAAAAAAAAATAACAGGAACTGAAATTGAAGACTTCAATAGAAATGAGATTAATTAACTTTTTCCGGAAAAAATGATATATTAAATATCCACTAATAAGTGAGAATAATAATATAGTCATTTTCTTATAATGATCACACTAACTAAAGTAAGTTTGGCAAACAAAAGACCCATTATATCAGGACACATACCATAACGAAGGTGATATATGAAGCCAGAGTGAGTCAAGGGATTGGCCGACAAACTTGAGATTAACAACTGGATCTGCCTTAATTAATCACACAATTCTCTTAATTATTTAGTCAGGAACGAGCCATTAGCCATATACTAACTTCTAATGCTTTCCAGGCATAAACTGGTTGTTGAGCACATATACGAAACTGTGTTTAGTTAATTAGATTTCTTCCAGATTAGTTATTTCCGCGTCAATCGATCGGAGAGGGGAGGCTTACTTGTTTGTATTAGCCAAAATGGTATTAATTATGATTTAAGAACCTCAGATCAGTCACTAGGATTAATCAAACTATTGAGTTAATCACGGTAGGTGATGTGGGGCCGAGCTGTAATGTTCAAGCAAGGTGTTACGTCTTAATCAATGATTCCAATTTGAAGAGAGATAATGGAGGCTCAAAGCTTTATAACATCAAGAAAAGAAACACATAAACACGCGCGCGCGCACCTTTCTCTCTCTCTCTCTAGATACCACTCTGGTTCTATCTATAAGTCTATTTTGACTAAATCTCACATATCAAAGAAAGATAGTTAACTCAATGATTATCAGGTTAATTTTCAACTTTGCCCTTATTTTTTAGTGGGTATTTTTCAGCTGTTTCTTCTCTTTCTATCTTCATAAGTATAATTAATATAGGTAAAATTGTCACAATCTCATTTATTATATGAAATTAGACTTATAAATAGGACCAAATTTTTTAGTCAAAATAAATTTATAAATATGATTAGAGTGGTATGTTTTAATTTTGAGAATCAAAATCCGAAAGTGGCCATTGATGAGCTTAAAAGGTGGGCCGGGGATAGAACAGGAAAATGACTTTCTTTGAAATTTCATGAGGCAGCCCCCATTTGAGTCCAAAAACCAGCTTGATAGTGGGACGTTTATTCTCTTTTTACTAACATTCAGGCAATAACAAAACATAGAGAGAGGCGTTTTTCTGATCTGAGAAAGAAAGCAGTCAACTCCCACTTTCATATTCTACTTTATTTAAACCTACTTTAATTTTGCTTACTAGTTCTATGTGATTCTTCCTTTGTTAAAATTAATGCAAGGCATTCTTTTACCTCACTATGGGCCTGGTTGATTCATGGAAAAGAATGTTTTCATTAAATTTCTCCACCATTGGATTAAGTTTAAATGATTGAGAATTAATGTTATATTAATGTTACATAAATCTCAACCATTGGAACTTGACCCAATGGTGGAGGAATAGAGAGAGAAATTAATGGAAATTAAACGTTCCTTGCCTCTCCAAGTTGATTCAATGAGTGAAAAAACTTTAACTTTAATTTCTTCACTTTTCTTTTTAGGTCTATGTATATATGATCTTATCAATTATCATAACAAATGTTTCATGTAATTGATTCCTTTGGCATCCATGATAATTTTTTGAGGTTTTGTAAGTGATGAGACATTTTCACTCGCTAGAAGGCAATTACAACAATAATTACAGACAAGGGAAAAGCTGGATGGATTCCTGATCTGAGTTATATGGTATCCATTTGCCTCTCTTTGTGAACACCATTGGTTCTCTTTTATTTTGGTTGTTTGATTTTTAATATTCACACTCTCAAAAATCTTTTTTTTAGAATAGAGAGACATGGATGAGGCAAAGATGGTGATACTGTACCTTTTCGTTTTGAACATTAATATTGATTGTCATATTGCATCTAGAATCAAATATCCATCACGCTGTCTGGGCCCTTTCTGTCTCCTTATATATTTCTCCAGCTCAGAAATAATATCCACTTAATTAGTCTCTAGTTTAACAAGTTTAATTAGTTGGCAAAAACAAATTAACAAGGTTAATTAACTACATACTCCCTCCGGTCCATAATTAATATATGACACTTTAATTGATTCGCAAGAAATAAGAAGTGACAATTAACTTATTAAATATGTCATAAATTAAAAGGGAAAAAATCACTTTTACCCTTGTTAAAAAATGTGTTTGAAAATTTAATGAGTGGGAAAAAATTGGAAATGAGCATTTATTATAGGGATAAAACTGGAAAATGAGCATTAATTATTTTATCATAGACTTATATTTTCGACCAACTTATTCTTTTAGAAGTGGAACACAAGGAGTAAATCTTTAGGTTGTAATAATTTAAAGAGAGTCTTGCATGAAAAAACTTGTACTGGCTCTGTAAAGAGAAAGGGGGACCTCGGAATGAACCAGTACCCAAAACTTTAATCACAGTTTGGTGGCTAGTTTTTTTCAAGGGCATAGTATATTAAAAGAATATTGAGGTTAAATCATATACTCTCTCCATCCTTATATAAGAGTCTTTCAACCGAATTGCGAGATTCTAAAAAAAAGTTAAAAATAGATAAATGTAATAATTTTATGCAGGAAATTTATTTATTTTTTTAAAAAAATGCCTCTATTTGTGAATGGGTGGGAGGGAGAGTAATAATGAGAAAATGATGAAAGAGAATGTTTGTAATGAACATATATATGTAATCCTTCGACCCAAAAAAAAAAAAAAGAACATATATATGTAGATATATATATGTCTTCATGTATATATACATGTATACACACACACCAGTGCCAGTATAAAGATCTCATTACATAGCACAAGCATTGTTTATATAATGAGGCTTGATAATTAACTCTGATAAATTTCTGAAGCCAAACTCATCACCAAGCCTTTTTATTACCCCCCCCCCCCCAAAAAAAAAAAAAAAAGAAAAACTCACCAGAACATATTTACCAAACAAGATTATAAAAGCGGACAATAAGGGTTGTGGAAGATGATCTTTACTTGAGTTCTTGACTTCTTGCAAGCCAGCCAGCCAAAATCCCAACGTTAATTTCCCATTATTAGAATCCCATGGCCTAATTAAATACTCCTCTGGTTCTATTTATATAAGCCACTTCCTATATTTTTCATACAAAGCAAAAATAAAACTTTAAATCTCATTAACTCTGAATAAAATCCAACAACTTTTCAATTTTATCCCTATTTAACGTACATAATATCAAATAAAAACAAAGCTAACACAATAATAAATGAAATGTTAAATTGCACATTAACCTCAAAACTTTAATCAGCGTCTTATAATCATGACAAAAAAAAATGCTTCTTTCACTTCCCTATTGTTAGAATTATATAGTCTCAAATTAAAGTTATGGCAATGTCTTGGGAAAGAATGTTTTGGCAATGTCGGCTCACAATTGAATTTGAATGATTGTCATAAGTAGTTAGTTTTGTTCGTACTTTAAAAGGGAAAAAAAATATATCACTTGAATTTCAAAATCTCAAATTAGTCTTATTGCGTATAAGAATATATAGGTATTATAACTACAAAAGTATAGAAATTGAAAATTTATTTTAGTAAGAAATTACTAATTTAGGATTTTGAAGTTTAAATGGTATTTTTTTTTTTAAATCTTTTTTCCGACTTGAAAGTTAGGCAAATGTACATTTCTAATTTATCTAATTTTACACAATATTATATTGTTCCCTTAATTTTATAAATTGTCTTTTCACTTCTCTAATCCTAACACAGTTAACATAAAATGCTAATACTAAAATTTCAAATGTTAATTAAAAATTCTCAAATTCTGGCATATTAAGTTTAATTTTAAATAATAATAATAATTGACATAAAAAATCAGCATTTAATACTAAACGGTTGGAAGAATGAAAATATATTTTATAAAATTAATATAAAATCCGATCATTTTATAAATTTAAAGTATCAAAAGATGTGTTTTTGCCAAAGTTTTATGTGTTTAAGAATATTAAAGCGAAAAGCTATTTATTTTTTGGTCACATATTTGTTTGTACAATAAAGACACCTCAGCTAACGCCTTATGAGAATATTACACCCATTACAACTTTAATTTGACAAAGTATCATCGCTGGAACCTTAGAAGGCTGATACACTTCATGGAGAGCCTGCCTTGTTTTCAGCCCTCTCTTTGCTAAATAGTCTGCTGCATAGTTGCATGAACGAGGCACATAAGTGATCTTTATTTTCCAATCCATTACATAGCCTCAGCCGCAATGCTTGGTCACATGTTAGCAAAAGATAAGCTTTTAAAAATTGAGTGGTTTTTTTTTTGGGGGGGCAAAAAAAAGGGTGGTCTGAATAACCACAAACAGCAATGGTGGTCATGCAGCAAGGAGGCACTGCATTATCTAACTCTCCCATGTCGTCTGCGTGTATTTAATTATCTAACTCCGACCACCAGACAAAATTTAATTAATTATATTATTGAGGAACTGAAGAACTTATGCCAAAGGAGTTTACGAACATGCTTAATTCTTCAAATTAATTAGTTAAATTAACTGAATGAATATACTGTAAACCTCAGAAGCACTTAAATTTGCATATAAAGCAAATATAAAGGCCATTGCCTAGTTGTTTCATAAAAAAGTTTAATTTTTATTACTGCTCTCGATGAGATTTTAGCTTGCTGATAAGATATATTGATAAGATATATCTCCTAATTCAAATTGGAATACTAATGAATGAATAATTAATCATCTCTCAATTACTTTTGAAATACTATTAAATTATCCTAATCATTAGTTACCTTTATCTCTTTCCCATTCTCTTTCTTCATTCTTCTTTGTTTATTCCCACGCGTATATCTGACGTGGATCTTGGCGATAGTTTTTCCTGTTTTTAGTTCAAATTCTATGTGTTCCTCCTCTTACAAGTTACAACGCCCTGCCACTAATGAATAAAAAAAATTTTAAATACGTAAAATAAGAACAATTGAGCATAATGTACATAATATTCACAATCATATGTATTATATATTGTTTTTAGCAAGCTAGTGACTCTTACCCATGCAGCATGTTCCACGGCATACAAAAACATTCAGAGTGCACGCAATTAAAAAAGAAAAGAAATCTAAAGCCACAAAATATGTTACTCCGTCTAATCAGTAATGTAAGACCTATTTTTATCTAATTTAATTAGATTAAGAAAGTTAACTAAGTTAGTTCATAGACATATTTTTTCTAAGACATCATAATAATCTTCTTTAATTCCCTTAATTTCTCTTTTATTTAATTATTGTTGAAGGAGTATCAATAATTAGAGTAAATTAAAAAAAGATTGAAAAATATGAAAAATTAAATATGTCTTGCATTTAAGACTAAAATCAACTCCTCAATTAGGTTTTACATTAAGGACTTGAGGAAGTATTAGCTATATATACATAATGATTAACACTCCATAATTTTACTATCTAATTATTATGATTAAAAATAAGCAAAAAGAAAAGGAGATAATATTAATTAGTCTGATTCACAGCATAGCTAATTTATATGATGTACAACAAAATAATTCATGTGCATTTTATTGTAACTCAGTACATTGAATGCTATTCATCGGGAAAAAAATAATAATAATAAGTACACAGTTTGCTACTATATCTACATATAGATAAGCCTAACGTATGGCTTAATAATTGAGATGGATAGATGAAAAGATACAATGAAGTGCTATTGTGAGAAGCAGACAGGAGTGGTACATGAAGGAGGAGGTACAGTTGCAGCCAAAACGGTGGTTATATTGCTGTCGACTACTTTTAGGGCAAAACGGTACCGTAGCAATGCATTGATTAAGTAAATATGACCCCTATGTTTTTGTCATTTTTTACTTCTGTCAATGTCAAAAACCCTAGCGAGGAAGAAATTAAAACAGAAACGTGGAGTTACAATAATTGAACATGTAAAGAAAGGGAAGTGAAGGGGGAAAAAAAAAAAGGAGAGGTCGAGTTTTGTACGTGCAAGTGACAAGTCTCTTTCGAAATCGATCGTATCCAACTAAAAAAACGAATCTGATATATATATATATATATATAATTGAAGAACACGTACAAGGCATGCCTTGGCTCATATCATTTCTTGCTTTGGCCATATCATTTGTCTCTTTCCCCCTTGAGGAGTTAGATTAGGGTTTAGTAACTTTTGGAAGGACTCACATGCATTTATATACGTGGTTCATTGAAATTTCTTTCGTTTTGTACTATTCCAATAATATATGGCAACTGATATCATCGTGACATCATCATTTCATTATCTGTTTTGGAGTGTATATATATATCATAATATATATGTATGTATATTATTTGAGGGTCGGCAAAAAAATATCATATGTACGTTTAAGGTCAGACTTCGTTTTCTGCTTTGAAGGATGTGTATGTGTGTACGACCCCAGTCCAATGTATAGCGTTTAATTTCTACACATATTAATTAATTAGGTAATTAAGATTGTTATTGATTTGACATTAATTGATATTTAAAAAAATAGTTCTTGCTAAATTTGGTATATATGTGACTGGGGCCTGGAAATACATGTTTTCCAATTCCATGCTAACATAAGGTACGATTATAATTCGAGCAAAAAAAAAAAAAAGTACGATTATAATTGATCCAGCGTTGACGAGTTAATTAAAAGAAAACGTTCTGGTGAGAACTTGGATTAAGTGTCATTATGCCCAATTCAATCTTAATAGTATAAGGTAAGATATTGTTACTGCTGAAATTCCATCACCCATTCTAAGAAAAGAAATGTGACAACTTCTCAAAATTGAACGAACCCTTCTCATAAAAAGTAGGGGAACATGACAATAGAGAATATAAACAACTCAGGGAGGAAAGAGGATATGATGAACTCAATCTCTAGAGCTTGGAGCACATATTACATATACATGCAGGATAGAATGTTGGACAACCATAGATCTAATTAAAGATGATAGTTTCACAACGTTGGATCCATGATAGTTTAAAGAAATTAAAGTGGAAAATTAGAATGAATGACCTTGATACTTGATAATATATTATATCTTGAAAAAAAAAGAAATGAGTTTATTTTTTATTTTTATAAAAAGAGCTTAATTGATATTAATTTTGATACTTGATAATATAAAGGAAAATTGATGATATATGTGTTAATTAAATTATGAGTTGATTATATGAGTATGGAACTTGTTGAAAATTAAAATTTTTAAAAATGATTTTAAAATGAATATCAAACATGGTGAGAAAAAAGGAGATATTATTTTATTACATGTGAATGATGATGAGTGGTTTTAATTTTAATTTTATTCATTTTTTTAGTTATGATACAATAGATAATGTATGAGGTTTGACTAAGGACAATTTAATAATTTTAAATTTATATTATAATGTTTGGTCATTCTAAGTAATTACAAATTTTATGGTCGTTCTCAATAAATATATTTTTCTTTAGATCCTTTATTATAATTTTCCTAAATTAAATCTTGTTAATGAAGAAATAAAATTGGCTATAACTAAAACACACGAAAAGCTCCAAAAGCTTAGTTCCAAATCTGAAAATTAACAAAAATGATTTTTCCCCCCAAGTAATCTTAATTTTGGAAAATATTTTCGGTCAGTAAAAGAATTGCCCAATATTGCGTCTAACCCGCGCGCATGCGAAAAATCAATAGTATATGTGCATTAGGAAGCTTCCTCAATTTTGAGTAATATGAAATTTCTCTCTTTTTTTTCAATGGAAAATTAAAACTGTTTCTAACGAGCAAAGTTCTTAAAAGAACCACACATCAAAAATTAGTTGTTGTAGTTGAGGAAGCTAAGACATAAGGCTTCTTTTTCAAGGTAACTCTTCTAACATAGGGCTCATGGTAGGCTCTTGCTGGTCTACTTCTTCAGTTAGAACCCTTCGCAACTCATCAGACTCCTGCGGGTCAACCACTCTGATCAAAACCCTCCGCAAGTAGGTCTCTCTAGCTGGCTGACTTTCAATGAAAACATAATTGTAATAAGTATGTTTTTGGGAGAACCATATACCCCAAAAGCTAAGTTGGAATTGAAGTGAAGAGCCCAAAAGGCTTCTCAATCAGTTCAAAGTAAACCCACCAAATACTGGACTCAGAACACTATCATTAAGATTAAATATCAAGTACAAAGAAAATTGTCACAACAAAAACTCTTTCATCAACCACTAAAGCTAAATGAAAGGTGGTTTTTTGTATCAAAGATTATGACACGCTAAAATTCCAAAATCTAAGGTACAGTTGTAATTGATCTAGCGTTGAAATAAAAGAAAAGGCTAGCTCGTGTGAGAATTTGAATTGGGTGGTGTTAATAGTGTAAGGTAAGATATTGTTATTCATGTGACGTAAATTGATTAAAGTAAAAGGCTCTCATTAAATTGGTGTGAGTGGCATTAAAAGTTTACAGTCCATCCAATTCAATGTCAATATTATAGGAAAGATTGTTTTTGGCCTGACAATTCCATGTTTAATTGATTATCAAGGGTTTATCATTATTAGAATAAGAAAGCAATATGTTCGCTTCTAATTTATTTTTATAATCCTTAGCTTGCCTTTACGTTTGATTGGAAAGTTTTGTCTCAATTTTGTTCTGGTGCATTTATGCATGTGATTTCCATGAAATTTCACTGATATCGACCTATGTCAATAATATGCGGCTACTGATATCATCGTGATATCATCATTTCATTATCTTATTTGGACACACACGCATTTGAGAATTCAAAATTAGCACACTCTCACACACACACACACACACATATATATATAGGAATAAGTACAGTAGAAAGAATCCAAGTAATCTTGTTTACATGCAGCAGAAGTTCCGTAGATTTGCAATCCAACTCCAATGCTTAAAGCTTTTTTCGCCAAGACATCTGCTATTTTATTTTTAGTGGAGTTGATTTTCATCAACTCCACTTCCCAGTCGCGCGCGTCTTATCACCTGTTGTAGCTCAAATATTAATTTTGATGTTTTCATGCATTTCTAGCCATTCAGCTCTACTCAGCATGAAATACATTTGCTAAGAATGGTATTAGACTCAAACATGAGCGACGTTTTACTTTTTTGTATTACAAATGATTTCTAAAGTTATACATGAAATTTAGATGAAAGACATAGTCTAGGTTTTGGAAGAAAATAATGATACGAGATTCTGATAAAATTAAAATTAACTGAAGAGGTCATATGTAATGAATGTAAATCTTAGTTTGGATAAGTTTTTATTGATTCAATCTATGCTAGTCTAGACTAGAAGATTGCCGGAGTGAGAAAGGAGTCTTTAGCTTCAAATTCATTTTCATATATTAACATATGTATAGCTTTTGTTAATGTTCAAATTTTATGCACGCCTAAAACGTAAAAATGGCATTTTAATGTCTTTTAAAGGTTATATCTACCTATGTAATTTAATAAAATAAAACACAGTAGAACATAGTATTTCAAACAAGAAGATTATCTTTTTCATTTTCTGTTTATTTTCTTCTTCATAAAAAAAGTGTTGAGCAATAGAAAATCCTATGAACTGTATCAAATCAAATCCTCTCAATTCATAACTAGAGTGTATAACAAAAGCAACATGACGGTATATCTCATGATTATATTCACTTAATTTTATTACTATTTTTTTAATCTCTATCCTAATCTACCTTATAAATCCATCCCACAGCGTAACCTTATTCCCCTCAAAATCATTAGACAATTTTTTTGCTACTGCACCCGGTTCACTAGAGCTTTGCCCTGCCTAGTCCGGATCGAGGTTCTGTCGAGCGCATATACGGGGACCTCTCCCAGGGGAATAAAATCATTAGACAATTGGAAGCTTCATATTTATTATTTTTCCTACTTATTTTGAACAGAGCCCCTTGGGGTATAAATTAAAGGCCCAAGATGAGTGGGCCTAAATATGATGACCATTGGATTGGAGTTTGATCCATAATATGTGTTTGGTTTGATATTGTGGGACCAAAAGAATAAAAAGGTTACTTTCTGGACTATGGCTAGGCCCATAACAAAGGTGGTAATGGAAGAAAGATCAACAAAAGGAAAAGACATTTCCGTTTTATGGTCTATGTCAATCCAATTCCGTTGAAGGTCTTCAATTGGCTTGGGATATGGGTCTAAAGAAGCTTATTTTGGAATCTGACTCAAATGAGATTATTAATATGATTTTAGATAGTTCTTGTAATACTGGTATAGTAGCTTAATTGTGAAAGTTAGAGCTATGCTTTGCTGGGATTGGCAGATTGATGTTAGGGTCATCCCTCGAGATTGTAATAGAATTGCGGATGCCTTGGCCAAATGAGGTATCTCCAACTCTGCAATCTTAGATAGATGTCCCACTCATTTGAGAGCTTGGGTGGACCAAGAGTGTTTAGGATTAAATTCCTCTTATGTGTAATTTTCTTTTTGTAATGTAGGCGTTTAGCCATCTTTTATATCAAAAAAAAAATCCATTTTATGGTGTTTGAGGGAACAACATTCACAAATGGGCATACAAAAGTGAAGACAATTCCTAAATCAACAGAGAACTTTAACAGTTTAATCCTTCTGCTCTGGGCAATTGGAGTTGAATATCTTCACCCCAAGTAAGGTCGGCCTAACCAATGTGTTAGGCTTGACGGAACGAGATTTATATTTAGAGTTAAGGTGTAAATTTGTTTTAAAATTTTTTATTAGGGAGTAAAGTTGTTCTACAAGTTTTTTCATATATAATATTACCTTAAAAGTTTCAAAACATATTAACGTTACCTTCAGAGGCGGAGCCAGAAATTGTAGTTAGGGGGCGAATTCTATAAAATAGAACTCAAATGTTTATGAAATTACATTTCAGCCCTATAAACATTTCAATATTTCTATTCTAGTCCCTTCACTATAGAAATAATAGGGACTAAAATGAAAACAGTAGAACTTTTATCAGGCTGAAATATAATTCTATAAAAATTTGGGTCGTCATCTGCAATTTTGGGGGCGGGGGCCACCCCTAGCACCCCCTGCCTCCGCCCCTGGTTACCTTCTACTATTAAAAAAATAACGTGATTGTTAAAAAAAAAAATAACTAACTTTGATCATTAACTTTTTAACAGCAGATGACAATATTACTTCATTTTAATATTTTCAGGGTGACATTGAATCTGAAAAAACTTTTAGATAACCTTGCTTTTTAATGAAAATGTCTGAGACAAACTTGGCCAAGGCAAAGATAAAAAATAAAGGGCAACATAAGTGTCACCACATGGATAGGCCTAAAAGGAGCAACAAGAAGGGCGTCCGCTTGATATGAACCACTTTTTGGACAATTTATAGTAGTGTAAGTTTGAATTAACGGTAAAAATTGTTTTTCCAATATGTACAGTGTACAAATTAAATATGTAAAAAAAGTTTTGTCTCGACTTGCTTAAACGTGCTTCTTGAATATCAACTCAAACAGACACTTATCAATATACTAGTTGGTACCTAACTAACTTTCCCATATAATCAATGGGAGGATTATAAGTTTGTAAAATTTGATAATCAAGAATTTTCAGAACTGAAATGATTCACAAGTTTGAGAAAGAGCTTCATTAAGAGCAAATAGAGATGTTTGAGGAAGGGTTAATGAAGTGCTAAGCTTTTGAAGCTTTGAACACAAAGATCCACTTGGGATGTTTCTCCCAATAACTTTATGTGACAGCGAAATCAGATGAGATGATATTAAAACATAATATTTAATATGGAAAATGAGAATCTAGGACCCTTTGACGGGTCTTAGAGAGAGTACAATGGCAGGGGCCGTAGTGGAAGCTTGACCATGTGACTCCATCACATGTAGTGGACCCCACCCTCCCTCTGTTCTCCCCTCGATCCTCGCAATCTTCTCCTCACGCCCCACCCCTCCCCCTCCTCCTCATCCTTTTGTTTTGTGTTTGATATAGTGATTTTTTTGCTCAAAAGGAATATATATTAATACCATCAAAGCATGACGATTATACTATGAAAACAAATCAAAACAGATATTAAACGAAAATAAACTGGAATAAGAAGACTAACAACTACAACAAAAACAAACTAAATATAAGGAAAGCTAATCACCACAAAACATGTAGGAATAAAAGTAACATCAGAGACTTTATCAGTTTCCTGGACATCTAAGGTTAGAAAAGACATGAAAGAAGGTGTTGGTTGTAGAACTTACCTTACAGGGCACACCTCCTTATAAGAATAAGCTGTAAATAGATCAGCTACATAATTGTCTCAACTTGGAGAGTTGGAGTTGGAGTACAAGATAATGAGAACCTAACCTCAGAAGAAAGAAGATAAGTGAAATCTTGAAGAACACTTTTGCTCCTCCATTGAAGCAAATCTAGTGACATCAACCACCTACTGAACAAATTTTGGCTAACACTAACAATTTGAATTAGCCACCATCGAACAATCTTAACAATGGTCCTCTCATAGATAAGGCACATAGCATTATCGACCAACGATAAAATCCTTCCCCCAAAATTGCAAATCCAAACCACAACAAAAAACACCACCATAAATACCCAAATCAACAACATCAGAAGAAACGCCCAAACATAAAACAATAAAAACAATAGGAAAGGACAGACTCCCCTCCGCCGGAGACCACCGGTGAGGGAGACGTCAAGACAAAAGCTCCCACTACCAGAGACGGGAGAGGACCATTGCCGCACACAGAAATCAGAGGGACACCGTAGCTGGAGAGAGGATGAGAACGAAGACCAAAGGAAAGCCGACGCCGGAAAAGAAAGAAGGTCGCCACTTTGTGTCTCTGTTCCAAGCTAAAACTCACTGCTCCTGACTCTTCGAGGTCCAATCTACACTTTTGCCACGATTGTGGTGCGAGGTCGCCGGCGAGACCAAAGCCTTTTATCTAGTTTTTAAAATAATGATAGAAGCCAACAAGTTTGAAATAGTGATAGAAACCTTAAAAAACGGTTCTTTATCTATTATTTTATATTATATAACGTAAATCTTTAAAATAAATTTTATTTCGATTTATATAAATAAAGGTTTTCAAAACCTCAAAAGTGATCCAAACACTATGGGTGAAAGTATATACTTAGCCCGCCCATAAGTCTTTTTTTCTCGTGGATCCGATACCTTAAATATTTCGTAGCATCCAACACTGAAGTATGAGTGAAAAACTACCTTTTTTATAACTATACATTAGGCTAAGAAAATATTTTAAATTGTTGGATAAACTAAAAAAATATATTACTATTTGACCAAAAAAAATATATTAGTATAATATATAAAATTAAAAAATATTCTAAGATGTTAGATGTATTAAAAACAATACCACAAAATATTACAACACACTCCCCTAAAAAAATATTTTAAGATTTTTTTTTTTCATGTGTATCTAGTATCTTGGACCTGCCCCTTTTAACTCGGGGATTTATCAGGGTTCAGACTAATCCGAATTGAGCCAGGTTAAACCATAAAGACGGAAAGCTCTACTACCAAATACTACTATATTCCCAAAACTCGAACTTGAGATCTTTAGTTAAATTAGTACAACCCCAACCAGTTAAACTACGCACCACTTGGTAGAAAAATATTTTAAAATATTAAGTGTATTTGACGTTATATTATATCTTTGCCGAAATTATTAAAATGAGAAATATTCATATTTTATCGAAGACGTCTTACAGACTCCTTTTATTATATAAAAGCCTCTGTCAGCATCTCCTCCTCCTCTGATCCAACTCCAAGTTTTGCTGGCTTTTAATAGTATTCATATTGGGTACATATACAAATATTATAATCTACTTCTGCTGCAAAAGCTTTTACTGTTGTTGTTGGTTACATTATTTTAATAATACTGCAATTAAACCCCCTTCCCAAAGGTCATCTTTTTCCTTTTCTCAACCTCTGTTTCATTCCCCCACCCTGGTTTGCAGTGCTACTTGGTATTATATCACTAGTTTATCAATAATTGTATTCATTTCTTCCTCACAGAGTTTATCCATAATTTCATTAACAGCAAAACTCGTTGAGAGAGTGGGGCTTCACGATCCAAGTGATGAGGATGAGCTCACTGTACCATTCCCTCTCTTGCTTTCCTTCTGCTACTGCTGAAGCTGAATTATATGAGATCCCATAAGATTCAATAATACGCCACCCACTTCTCCCCCTGTTAATTTCCTCTCTCTCTCTCTCTGTCCTTTTAACTTCGTAGTTTCTGGCCCTTTTCCTCAATCTGTTTTTTAGCACTTCCATTGTGCACTGTAATTGTGATGTAGCCCAGTTTTACTTTACTACTTCTTTTTCTGATGGGGAAGAAGGGAGGTACCTCCTGGTTGACCGCTGTGAAAAGGGCATTTAGATCTCCCACCAAAGACACTGACAAAAGGAACCAGGAAGAAGACGACGACAAGGTAAATTAATTCACTGCAATTCAACTTCGATTTTCCTCTATCATCCATTTCTGTTCTTCTCAAGAATCATTCTTTTCCTGAATTCCTTTTTTTATTTTTTTGCAGAAGAGAGAAAAACGACGATGGATTTTCAGAAAAACACCGAATCAGGACGCAGCGGTGAGTATCCAGTACACTCCGACAAAGCAAAACTCCGATTCGGCTGCTACGACTGCTGGTCGTGTACCTGTGCCGACGGCGTCGGTGACAGATCAGAACAATGCGCTTGCCGGGGCGGTGGCGAAGGCTGGAGCGGCGATGGTCACCGCTCAGGCGGCGGTGGAAACTGCTAGATTGAAGAGGCCTTCGAATCAAGCTAGGGAGAACTATGCTGCTACGGTGATTCAAACTGCTTTCAGAGGATACCTTGTAAGTGTAGCTATTACAGATCTGAGTTCATACATAAAACCCTGAGAAGGAAAAAAGAACGAAAGCCAACTTACATATTATTGCTTTCACTTTGAAGGCAAGGAGGGCTCTTCGAGCGCTTAAAGGGTTGGTGAAATTGCAAGCTTTGGTGAGAGGTCATAATGTTCGGAAGCAAGCAAAAATGACCCTTCGGTGCATGCAGGCTCTGGTTCGAGTCCAAGCCAGAGTGCTTGACCAACGCTTGAGGGTCTCACACGAGACCAGTAGTAGAAAATCCACATTCAGCGACACTAACAGCGTTTGGGAGTCTCGGTATCTTCAGGATATTTCAGATAGGAGATCAATGGTAAGTGAAGAAAGAAATGAACTTTTTAACTTCCCTTTTGGAATATGAGCAATTATGAGATGGTTAAAAGGTGAAGAATAAAAAGGACCTTTTTTCCTGTTTCTAATTCTTCCTAATTTGTTTATCAAACTACTGTTTCAGAACTGTTCACTGATGTAAATACAATCCGTTTGAATTTGGTTCTTTTTTTCCTGATGACAGTCAAGAGAAGGAAGCAGTATTGCAGACGACTGGGATGAACGCCCACACACAGTTGAAGAAGTTAAAGCCATGTTGCAGCAGAGGAAAGAAGCTGCAGCTATGAAGCGTGACAAGTCATTGTCTCAAGCTTTTTCGCAACAGGTTCTTGTTTTTTTCCCCCTTTCTCTCTGTTTTTTTCTTCATTTTCTGAAGTTCTCGAGCTGATTAATTGGTTGTATATCTGGTAACAATGTTGGAGCTTTCGAGAAATAGTTGGAACTCATCGATTGGAAATGAAGATGAACTGGAAGAGAGACCGAAATGGCTGGACCGGTGGATGGCTTCAAAGCCATGGGAGACCAGAGGAAGAGCTTCGACTGATCACAGAGACACCATTAAAACTGTAGAAATTGACACTTCTCAGCCTTGCTCATATCTGGGATCTAACTACAGAAGATCACATCCAAATTATCAATACAACCCACACCAACCCCAGAGACATTCTGTGGCTTCCCCACTCCACAGAAGCCACCAAAATAGTTCTATCCATCAATCTCCTGCAACCCCATCTCCTGCGAAATCAAGGCCTATTCAAATCCGGTCGGCGAGCCCTCGATGTGGTAGGGAAGATAGAAGCTTCCATACATCTCAAACCCCAAGTTTGAGGTCTAATTACCATTATGCTGGAATCCTGTACCAAAATGGAAGGGTTGGAACAAGTATCAGTGGTGGGGGCACATTGCCTAATTACATGGCGGCAACTGAGTCTGCCAAGGCCCGAGTTCGGTCTCAGAGTGCACCGAGGCAGAGGCCATCGACGCCAGAGAAGGACAGGGCGGGATCTGTAGCTAAGAAGAGGCTTTCTTTCCCTAATGCCCCAGACCCTTATGGTGCTGCAATAGGTTATGGAAATTATGGGCACAGTTTAAGAAGTCCAAGCTTCAAAAGCGTTAGTGTTTCACACTTTGGGTTGGAGCAGCAATCCAACTATTCTTCTTGCTACACTGAGAGTCTTGGTGGCGAGATTTCTCCGTCTTCAACCGGTGATCTTAGAAGGTGGTTGAGATGATTAGAAGCCAAACTCTTGATAACCATTTAACAAAGTGTGAGAGATCTGCAGATTTTATCTTTGTTTTTTAAGGGACTAAATAAATGATATTGATGCTAGAATTTCTTTTCATTAACCTGCTTACCCTAAATTGTTTAGGGGCGGCCTGAATCAGATATAGCCATGTAGGAGCTGCAAATTCTTGCTTACTAGTAGTTACTAGGAATCTTGTGAGAATTTCTTGATGCGTGTGTTTTTCATTCTTTCCAATCATCAATTTTATGGATTGTCCTGTGAAAATAGTAACCCGTAATCTTCAGTTTCTTGGGTATTTTCCCTGTACTCTTTTCATCTCTCTGTCTCTCAGTCATCGCAGACAGTAACAAATCAATAATTTTTATGGATGATCAAGCACAATTAGCACAATTTTCTTGCTTAGAGATAATTAGTTGTGTGAATAAGAAATTTTTTTGAGTCTGAAAGATGTCAATTTATAATCCATTCTCCTCAAGGAAATCACTTACCGAAATCTTAGATCCATTTGGAGCATCCAAAGTAGTTCGCTGCTATTTTGTGTCATCAAAATTTGATGTTATGAATAATATATTTTTTGCTTGAATTTGAATTGCATGCAGAGCAGGCCTAGAATAGCTTAATTGTGAGGATGAGGATGTACATGTGAAAGATAATTACAGCTATTAATTAATCCATTTGCACGTGTTATTCTTCGGAACAGATCCTATCATGATCATACTTTCTCCTCGTCCCTCATAACCCAATTTATACCATTGATTTCACTTAATCTTGGTCTATTTTATATTCTTAAAACTCATTTCCAACTTCTCAAATGCTTCGACTCACTGATTGGTATTAAAAAGATATTTTAGGATATAAAATGATATTTAAAAAATACCTCATGATCTTGAAAAATTATTTTATAATATTGGAAAAATATTTCAAGGTACTAACTGGTACTAAAAAGATACTTTAGGATAATGAATAATACTGAAAATATGCTTTACAATATCGAAAAATTATTTTAGAATCTTGGAAAATATTTCAGGGTATTAAATGGTATTAAAAGATACTGATTGATTTTTTAAAAAAATACTTCATGATCTTGAAAAATTATTTTAAGATCTTAAAAAAATATTTTAGGGTACTAAATGGTCCACTTTAGGATACTGACTGGTACTGAAAAAATACTTCATGATCTTCAAAAAATATTTTAGAATCTTGGAAAAATATTTCAAGTACTGAATGATGCATTTCAAGATCTTTTTTAAGATCATAAAATAATTTTTCAAGATCATAAATTAGTGTTTAGTTCCAGTCAGTATCCTGAAGTATATTTTTAGCACCATTCAATACTCTAAAAAAATATTTCAGGGTACTGAATGGTGCATTTCAGGATATTTTTCTAAGATTGTGAATTATTTTTTTAGTACCGGTCAGTTTCCTCAAGTATATTTTTAGTACCATTTAGTACCTAAACTATTTTTTCAAGATCCTAAAATAATTTATCAAGATCATAAAGTATTTTTTCAGTACCAGTCACAATCAGTGGTTGGTACCCTAAAATATTTTTTTAAGATCATAAAATAAGTTTTCAATGTCATCAATTATTTTTTTCAGTACCAATCAATATCCTAAAGTATCTTTTTAATACAAGATTTGAGAGTTTGAAAATGAGTTTTAAGAATATAAAATAGACGGTTAACATTAACTGAAATCAATAGTATAAATTGGATTATAAAAGATTAGGAGAAGATACCGTTCCCATCATTCTAGGTTCAGCTTGGTGAATGGTCCCCCTGTTGCTAATAAGAGAAGAAAGTAATGTCATGGAGCAGTACATTTATGAGCGGACGTTGCACATTTTTGTGATAAAGACGAGTGCGATGTGGATCGGAAACTCAAATTGAACAGTAAGGTTAAGGTTGAATTTTTTCTCCATATAGATTTTGATTTTGCGTAAGGTATTATGGGTATCCAAAAGTATTGACCCAATTTCACCATTAAAAAAAAAAATAGAAATGTAGAATTTAAAAACTTATATTGATCGTTAACAATTTTTAATGGCTAAGGGTGACATCGCATCATTTTCAATATTTCTGAGGTAAACTTCATCAAAAATAAAAACTTCCCATGCAAAATGGAAAAATTAGAAACTAAAATAATAACTGCTTGTTTGGGATTACATTTTGGATCTCAAAAGTGTTTATCTCACATGCTTACCTTGTTTATCATAAATTATAATTGAAAAACTGTTTCTGAAGGTTCTAATCGTTATTCTAAACAAACACATTTTGGGAGGACCTAGTTTTTAGTTTATGAAGATATAAGTTTCTCTCACTCTCTCTATTTTTTGTTATGCAATGACTTTAAGGAATTGTGATCAATTTTGGTCAAAATACTTACTACTCCTTAAAATCCTGTCTATAAGAGATATTTAACATCACCAAGGTTTACACATATTTATTAATTTAGTTTAAATTAATTAATTTTAATTAAATACCTACATATTTTCAATATTTTTAAAAATGATAATTTCTCAATATAGTATTCTATTTTTATTTCCCTCTTGTCCTTTTTACGAGAGCTTAGTAATTGAATTTGTATGTTGTTTAAGAAATTTGTTAAAATTAGTTAAAAGTAATAAATATGTCAAAAATATTTTTTTTAAAAAAATATACTTTTATTTGCACTGCTATAAGAGGACAAGCAAGAGAGAAATAGAGTGGTAATGAAAAAAAAATATAACATAGGAAAAAAGATGAAAAGAGAGAATAGAGATTAATTATAGGAAAAATCTATATGGGGGCCCTTTTAAGGGGAAAAACCCAAAAAGGGCCCCAACATTCTGAGAATACCAGAAAGGGCCCAGAGGCCTTTTGGGCATCTGAATTGGGGCTTATCTGTCGACGGATAAGCCCCAATTCCAAAAAGTTGCCTCTGACAAGCTTATATATGTTAACAGATAAGCCCCAATTCAGATGCTAAAAAGGGCCCTGGGGCCCTTTCTAGGATTCTCATAATGTAGGGGCCATTTTTGGGTTTTTTTTCCCTTAAAAGGGCCCCCATATGAATTTCCCCTTACTTATAAAATGATAAAAACAGATTAAATGCTCACATAACCCTGAATAGAATATTAGAAAAATGATGAAGGTGATTCAAATTTGAGCTAAATGTATGGGGTATAATATATCATATCCCCTCTAGTTCAAAATATTAAGAGTCAAACTTGTAAGTGGGTGTGGTTTTTTCATTTTTTTTATATAAGACTTATTTTGTTTCTGTCTATGGATTTAATGATTTTCTTTTTCAATTTTACCACACTCTCTCTCATCATTGTTCTCCCTTACCTTCTCTCAATTCTTTTTCCTCAATGTGTTATCTCTCTTACTTATTCTCTTAATAAATAAGGGAATATTGGGAAAAGAAAGTAAATATATCTTACACATTTAGTATTTTTAACTGACTTCTTGATAAATGTAAAATAGATATTTAAGTCTTTGATTTTGAAAATCACTGAATCTCATATTTACAAAATCACACAAAGTGGTATAGTCAACGGTGTACAACATAGTCAACCCACTAAAAAGGTTGGTATTCTAGTTCGTGACATGTTTGGGAATCAGTGTATGGGAATGGTAGGCAGATTTATGGAATGAATACATAAGAGCAGGAGTTGGACCCTAGGGTGATTCAGTGCTTTCATTCAAGCGTCGTCTTTCCTAGATCAGAATTCAGAACCCTAAGAACGTAAAAGCAAAAGCATCGCTAAAAGAAAGACTCATAAGTGTGTGTCTTCTTAGAGATTCATCCGTGATTTGTACTTTCTCTATAGTATGTACTTTCTCTATAGTACACCCCACATGCAAAAAATGACGCTATCATTGTTCTTGTTCCATTACATAGGGTTGTGTAGTACAACAAAATTAGAGACCATGAAGACAAATTACTACCGCAAGGTCCAAGGAAATCTCAGAGTTACTAACACGTCTCAAGGGACATGATGGTAATAAGATGTAACTAGCCGATTATTATCTTACCCTTAGGTAAAATTGAAGTACAAAGGCAAGGAGCTTTCACTCGTTAATACAAGCGTCTTGTGTCTGCCACTCTGTGTGACTCGTTGTCGTTGTGCCCACCAGTCCTCTTTGCGCCCCTCTCTGACTGGTGTGAGATCCTCGACGCTTTCACCCACTCTCAGATTTGTCATCTTCATCATGTTTGTTAGGTTTTTTCCTCTTTGTCCCTTTCAACCTTCGTTTTTGTCGCTTGGTATGCAGGTGGAAGTATCTCTCGCTAGTTTGCTTTTGAAATAATACGTACTGGTCCTTTCTTGGTTCTTTCTCTAGTAATGTTATTAGCTAGACCCTAGCAAAATGCCATCTTATAAAAATAACTGTCTCAATCTTATTGGGGAGTTTCCTGTATTTTTATGATTGTTTGCCCAGTCAATTGTTGTTGCCTTTAAGCCGATAGGAGAATGATTCAAAATTCAAATGAGGACTTGGAAACCTTTTTGGGAGATTCAAGGTTTACTTTTAATTTGCTACGTCTTATGCCTTAATCTTATCTATATGCTTTTCTAGGGTAAATTCTCGCCTCTTGAATTTTCTTTGTTCAAACAATATTGTTTTACCTTCTACATATCCTTCATTTTCCCTCACGTGTATGCGTCAATTGCTTTCTTGTTTGTTTCGGGAATGATCAATAACATTCTGTTTCGAGGTGGATATTTCGGAGATGGGAAGAAGGAGATTGCCTTGCTAACTTGTTTTTAAGACATTGCCTTGTGCACAATCCTCCTCCTGTACGTTCTTGCTTTTCATGATGAAAAATATTTACAAAACACTTGTTATGGTAGTTTTTAATCAGATATGTTTGGAAGGGGGAAAAAAAAAATTCACACATGGTCTATAAAGTTAATCGAATTTTTAAGGTCTTTTAACTTAAAAACTCAACATATAGGGTCCTTATTAGATTTAATCTCGTCCTCTTCCATTATCTACTTACACGAAGTCTCCTTTGTAGAGTAAATATAATTGAGAATACCCCCAACAAATTCTTTCTTATTTGATATGTTTTCCTATGATTATTTGCCATTAGCAACTTGAGGTCCTCTTTTGTTTTTAACAATGCATCTTAGTTTTTGTTTTTATTTAGGGCCCATTTGTTACAAAGAAGATTTTGGGAAAGAAATGAAAGGAAAGGAAGATTTGAAAGATGAGAGAAGATGGTTTGACTTGTTTGGTAGGAAGAAAATGAAGAGGTGGTAGTTGGTAAAGAATTAGAAAATGTTTATTTTACCCTCAAAAGAAATTAATTCAAAATAAAAAAGAAAAATATATATATATATATTTTTTTTTGCTAAAATATATTCTAAAAAAAATATATTCTTGTTAAGTTAGAACTCGTGAAAAAGAAAAAAAAATCCGCCAAATTCAAACTTTCCCACCAAATTTAAACTTTCCCGCCAAGTTTGAATTTTAGGGGTAAATCTGTCAAAAAAAATTTTCTGGGAAGATTGCAGCTTTCCTTCCATTTGCTAATGAAAAGCATCTTCCCTTAAATAAGGGAAGATAAGTACTCACTGGAAGATGCTGACTGGACTTTCTGTCTACCAAATACCCAAAATTCATGGAAAAATTAGGATCTTTTCTTTCCTTCTTTAATCTTCTCTCCACTAAACGGGTCCTTATTTTGGACATCCTACTGTCACATTTTTGGATATAAACTAGTGGTTGGGGCTACATTAATTATCGCCTCCCCGGTTTCTAGATGTAAAAATGATGTGGTGATTTTTTTTAAGATTCACGTAACTTTAACTAGAAGGTTAACTTGAAATGGTGTGTGCTTGAGTAATTCTATTGATAGTAATAACAAATAACTGTCCACATCCAGATCTATTGACAATGATCATTGACTAGAAGACCAGAGAGAAAAAGAAGAGAATCTTGGTTTGAAAACAAGAAAGTTTATCATTGTGTGGAAGATTTCATGAGGCTAGTCCTACTTCCAAGACTCGCAACAACCATAATCCATGTAAAATGTTACAGATAGGGTAGAATGGGTGAGTTGGGCAGCCCATGCCCTAACTTATAGCCCGCCCATTTAATTTTAAATAGGTATGGGCTAACTCATACCCATACCTCAACCCATCTAAATCCGTATAAATGGGCTAGCATATAAATGGGCGGGTTTCACCGGGTTTTGGGTAACCCATTTACATTTGACTTGTTTATTTTTTTTTAGAAAAAACATACATAAGCATTAAACACACATCCAAATTCATGACAACTTTCACATATTGCAAGATATTTGAAATCATTTGGATTATTTGGGACGTGGTATGTTAGCTAGAAGATTGATTTAAATAAGAAAAAATATTTTTTTTTTGAAACAAAAGCTAGACCACTAAATTTAAAGGGAAAAAAGTAGAGATGGAGGAACAAATCAAAGAGAATTTAATGAAATAACATTCCGATAGTACGACCTTGACTTGCTCTCTCATTCTAGTTCAGGGGATGAAGACGACACCTACAATTGCTAACCCACGAAGATTGCAAACTTTGATTCTCTCGTTCTGGTCAGTCATGACGACTCGCAAGTTGAATAGGCAAATATAGAAAGAAAGAGAGTGAGAGTCAATACCTATTAGGGTTATGGTAGTTAATAAAATAAAATAAAAACACTTAATGGGCAGGTATGGGCAATGGGCGGATATGGGCAACCCAAAGGTGTGCCCATAGCCCGCCCATTTAATTCTTAAATGAGCGGATTTTAACCCAACCCATTATGGGTCTTTTTGGGCGGGCTAAAAGTGGCCCAGTTACACTGAGTTGTGGGCGGACTCATTGGGTTATGGGTTTCTTGCTCAGCCCTAGTTACAGACATTTGTATTTTTTGTAAATGCAATTATTGTCTTTGATGTGTATGTATTTGGAAGTTTTTTTTTTTTGGGGTATAATTTCAGTAGATACACCTAGAGTTAGTGAATACACATGCAACTTAGGGGAATAATTCACGCTGGCTCTCTCTTTCCCCGACCCATTCCGCTCTCTCTCGTCAAACCCTTGAACCTTCTCTTCCACTTGGGCTTTTGCCTCGCCGGCGGCGAGCCTCCTCTTGGTCCACAATCGCGGCCGAAGTGCAGATCGGCCCTCGATGAGTCAGGTACAGGTGAGATTTAGCTCGGAACAGGGATATAGAGCGGTGACCGTCCTTCTTCTTCGGCGCCGGCTCTCCTCTAGTCTCCATCCTCAGTGCATTCCCAGCTCCGGCGGCCCTCTGTTCTCTGGTTGCATCTGTGGTCCTCCCTCGTCTTCGGTGGTGGCAGTTTTTGCTTCGATGTCTCCTATGTAGGTGGTCTCTGGCTCGTCGGTGGTCTCTTGCTCGACGGTGGCCTCTAGCTCGACAGTGGTCTCCGGCTTGTCGGTAGCCTCTGGCTTGTTGGTGGTTTCCGGCGGAGGGGGTGTCTCTATTTTCCTTCTCCTGTTGCTTTTATCGCTTTATGTTTCTAGATGTCTTCTGATGTTGTGGATTTGGGCTATTTATGTTTGTGTTTGTCTTCTGATGTTGGGGATTTGGGTAATTATGGTGGTGTTCTTTGTTGTGGATTGGATTTGTGATTTTGGGGGAAGGGTTTTATCGATGGTTGTTGCTAGTTTATGATTTATCTATGAGAAGACCATTGCTAGCATTGTTCGATGGGGGTAAATCTATATCGCTTATGTTAGCCAAAATCTGTTCGGTGGGTGGTTAATGTCACCAGGTTTGCTTGAATGGATGAGTAAAAGTATTCTCCAGGACTTCACTTATCTTTTTTTGTTTAAGGTTGGGTGTTCTTTGTCCTGTACCCCAAGTAGGAGTGGCTATGTAGCTGACCTATGTGCAGCTTTTTCTTATAAGGAGGTGTGCCTGATCAGGTGTGTTTTGCAACCAACTCTTTTTTTCATGTCCTTTCTAACCTTGGATGACCAGGAAGCAGATAAAGTCTTTGAAATTACTTGTATTCCTATTTGTTTTGTGGTTACTAGCTTTCCTTACATTTGGTTTAGTGTTGTTGTATTTGTTAGTCTTCTTATTCTGATTTGTTTTTTGTTTAGTTTGATGTCATCAGTGTAATCGTTTGATGTAAGTTTATTATTAGTATCAATATATGTTCCTCGAGAAAAAAAAAATACACATGCAACTTGTAGAGTTTTTTTCTGATGGGTTGCCAAAATGGTGTATATACATAAAAGATGCATACAAAGTTGTAATTTGGATACAATGTTATATATTATGACGCAATCTGAGTTGTCACTTTGGCATGTGCTGTCGTTGTGTCTCCCTTTCTTTAAAACTTGATAGTAATTCCCAAAATTACAAAGGCTTCATTAACAATAAGATAAAATTATAGAAATTTGCATAATAATTGTTTCTTTTTCCAAAAAAACAAAAATTACCCCTACCTAGCCTAGCCCCCTCCTCGCCTAGCCCCCTCCTCCATAGGAAAGGGAGACACACCACATTGTTCCCTTGAGGCTAGAACCTAGCTACAAAGTCCCATTTATGGAAGGGGCTTTTTGATCAATATAAGAATTAAAAAAAAAAAAATTATTGGGTTAATGCACAGTCCAAACTATTTACCAGAATAAGATTTACGCCACTGGTAGCGCAAGGGGGGCCCACACCACATCAGTAGCGTGAACCTGTCTCACGCCACTGACGTGGCGTGTACAGGGTCCACGCCACTAGCTGGCGTGGACCAATCAGGCCCTTCCATTCAGCATTTAAAAAAAAAATTTATATGTCAGTGGCGTGAACCCTAGCCCCACGCCACCAACTGCATTACTTTGGTAAAATCTTTCTCCAGTGCTTTAATCCGGTAATTTTTTTTTTGGTTCTTATATTGGTCAAAAAGCCTTATGGAAGGTGCTTCTCTACCTAAAATGGGATATATGAGGTCACATCGTTGTAAGGATGATGTCCTGCGTTGGTAGGTTTAATTCCTTTGCTGAAACTTGATTATTTGATCTCGTCATTATATAATTAACCCTCGTGGATGAAATACACACACATACATAAAAGGTTTATTATTTGACCTCGGGCTTCTTACTTTTTTTCCTTTTTGTCTGTCCAGTTTCAAAAATAAATAAAAAATTACTCATTTATTGAGAGATTTTTTGATAATTACATTCATTTCTTAATTAAATCTTATTCTCCCAAAAAACAATTCCTTATTATACTATTATGGCGTGTCATTTACACTTTTCCCGATGCAGTGGACTTTCATAAAGTTTTAAGAGCTACCGGAAATAAATGGCCTCTGTTTATTTCTATTTTCAAAACCAATATTTTGTTTTTAAAAGGAAAAAAAATAATGAAATTTGTTCAGAAAACTCTTTTCAATAAGTTGTTAAAAAAACATAATTTGTTTTGAAATCTAAAGAATCAAAACAATTTTAGTATGTTTTTTATTTTTGTTTTTTCTATTAGTTTTTGAGGTTCTCATTTATCCACTATCATCACCACACCATCGGCGCCGACCACTGCCAACGGCATCTCTGCCACTTCACTGTCAACTGCTGCTGCCACCTCGTCAGTCGTCACTTCAAAAATAGTTTTTTTTTTTTTTTAAAAAAAAAGACAACTATCAGTATGCATTGAAATTTCCCCTTTTGTTTAATAATCCTCATCCTTGGGCTTGGTCTGCAATTATTTTATATGTATATATGCTTAATGCTTGTACGGTTCGGTTATTTATAAACTAATAAAACTTTACAAATCAACGTGTGACCGGGCTGGGTTCGATTCTTGATATAATTAATTAATTAATTATAATACACAGATACACTATGACTGGGGAAATATCTATTATGGTATCGTCATTCTTTTGATAATTCCTGTTTGAAGTCAAATTTGAGCGCGCCCTATAATTTCCCTCAGGCCCAAAGGTTCCCTCTTCTATATATAATCTATATACATGTACGTACACATTATCTCTAATACCAATCAACGATGGAAGTGCTGCAAACATCCATTCTTACCGTCTCCTTCCTAGTTTTCATGAATGGGGTTCTCTCTTCTCCTCCAGATGACCCGGTCCAGTGCACTTCCGGCAACAGAAACTGCACCATCAAAAACGCTTATGGCGTCTTCCCTGATCGGAGCACTTGCCGAGCATCTCAAGTACTGTACCCAACCACCGAGCAAGAGCTTGTTTCCATGGTGGCTTCTGCTTCAAAGTCCAACACAAAAGTGAAAGCGGCGACCAGATATTCCCACAGCATCCCCAAGCTTGCTTGCCCCGGAGGCCAAGACGGCATCATCATAAGCACCAACAAGCTCAACAATGTAGTGAACGTTGATGTGGACAGAAGAAGGATGACGGTGGAGAGTGGCGTGCTTCTGAGAGACCTGATCAATGAAGCTGCCAAGAATGGGTTGGCTTTGCCGACTACACCGTCCTGGTGGGGAATAACGGTGGGGGGTCTCTTGGCGACGGGGGCTCACGGCAGCTCGCTGTGGGGAAAGGGAAGTGCGGTTCATGAGTATGTGGTGTCGATGAGGATTGTGACGCCGGCCAGGGCGGAAGAAGGGTATGCCAAGGTGAGAAGCCTAACTGAGTTAGATGAAGAACTTGATGCCGCCAAGGTTTCAGTTGGCGTTCTTGGGATTGTTTCTCAGGTATGTCATAATACTCTATATTATATGCACCAAAATCAATTCCCTAAATATATTTTATATTAAATATAATAAAACAGTAATATCATACCAAGTTGGACTTTTGAACATGTACACAGTTGAGGATTTAATTGGTGGTTGTAATCAATAAATACAAATATAGCAGGGCGGCTTTTGACCATATGTGTCAGTCATGTATTTTGGTGGTTATAATATGCAGGTAACGTTACAATTAGAACCCTTGTTTAAGAGAAGGCTTACGTACTTAATGAAGAAGGATTCAGATTTAGGAGAGGAATTGATTAGATTTGGGAAAGCGCACGAGTTTGGTGAGGTAAATTGGCTTCCGACACAAAAGAAGGCTCTCTACAGAGTTGACGATCGAGTGCCCATGAATCACTCCGGAGATGGACTCTACGATTCCGTAGCATTCCGTGCCTATCCCTCTGCTCAATTAGCTTCTTCCAGAGCCACAGGTTCACTATATATTTATATCTTCTCTTTTATTCATTTTCTTAGTTACATATCTATCTATTTTGAGTGCAAGTGAGGAAACTAAGGAGAATTAATTAAGTTAAATTTTCTGTAACAGTATTAAGAAAAGTGATTAGAAAGAAATAACAACAATCAAGATGGAGAATCATATCTCTTATTGATACAAGAGCAACATACTCATGTAAGAATTGTAATCCACTTGGGTTACCACTAAACTACCTCATTGGAGGTGATTATAACCAGCCCTACTTGGGGATTTGTCCTCTCACTTGTGAGAGATTCAAGTTATCTCTCCTAATGTGGTGAGGATTTCACAATCCTATCACACCTCAGAACAACACATTAGGCCACTTTATTTAGAAGAACTCATTTTGGTGTCTATCCTCTTGATAAGTACCATGAGCTCATCTTATATAGACCAATATGATGAGATATAGACAATCCGAATTTAATGTTTTTTTACTGATGATTTTTAAAGAAAAAATAATTTTTTTGAAAAAATGTTAATTAAAAGATTCTCTATCTATTAAAAATTTTATTTTTTTAAAAAAATTAAATATGGATGGTCACGAGCTCATTCATTATGGATACGCACAAAAACTGTTTCTTTTATATGCATCCTATCTCAACTATCTAATGGCAATTTTAGCCTTTATAACAAACAGAGGAACATCAAGAAGCCACCAGGGACGCCAATGGAATATGCCGTAGTGCACAGTTGGCGACCAAGACATCTGAGACATCTGCTTATGGCTTAACTAACAACGGTAACTATATTTTAATTTTCTCATTTTCTACCTGCGCATTTTCGCAAACAACATATCTACACTTTTTCCTTCGTCCATGGTTGATTTAACCAACATTAATATCAAAACTTGCTAGTTTCTTCATGCATAAATAGGTACAATCTTTACTGGGTACCCAGTGATTGGACAAAACAATCGCATGGAATCATCAGGGTCATGCCTAGAAAGTAAACAAGACGCATTGCTCACTATATGCCCCTGGGATTCAAGACTCCAAGTTGTGTTCAATTACGAAACAGCCTTCAGTATCTCATTGTCTAAAGTTCCAAGCTTCATCAAAGATGTGGAGAAGCTAGTTGAATTAGAGCCACAAGCACTGTGTCAATTAGAGATCAATAACGGCATCCTTATACGCTATATCAAAGCTTCAAGTGCTTACCTGGGAAAAACAGAGGATGCTCTGGATTTTGATTTTATATATTACAGAAGCAAGGATCCACTGACTCCTAGGCTTTTTGAGGACATTCTTGAGGAGATTGAGCAGATAGGTTTGTTCAAATATGGAGGCTTACCTCACTGGGGAAAGAACAGGAACTTAGCATTTAAAGAAGTGATCAATAAGCATCCAAATGCAAACAAATTTTTAAGTGTGAAAAGAGAGTATGATCCACAAGGGATTTTCTCTAACGAATGGACAGATCAGATTTTAGGATTAAGAAAAGATGTGACAACGATATTGAAAGATGGGTGTGCTCTTGAAGGTTTGTGCATTTGCTCAGAAGATCGTCACTGTGCTCCAGCCAAGAAATATTATTGTAGGCCTGGGAAGGTTTATAAGGAAGCTAGGGTTTGTGCTTTCGAAGGCTGAGATTGATATGAAGGAAAAGACTTTTGATCAGATGCTTACAAATCAAAAGGTTTTTCAAAGTGTGATGTTGTTTATATTTAAGATGCTCCGCACAATCTTTTTTCTGTAAAATAAGGCAATATTTGTCATTTGTCATAAGTGGTGTGTTAATTTCACAAAACGTCTATGTCAACCACTTTGTTTTTCTTCCCCCCTTTTTTAATACCAAAAAGTTTTGATGAGTTGGGTTTAGGGTGTTTACGAGAGGGCATATCTTTGAACGTAAAAGGTATTTTAGTATTGCCTATTAATAATCTCTTTACATTGATAACTGAGATTTGAAATCACGATTTGAAATTAGGACATTATGGGTTATAAGACAACTCTTTACTAACTATACCAACCTTTGTTAATATTGTCTCAGTCTCTATAATTTATGGTGTGAGTCGGTACTTTTAGATTGATGCTATTTTCTTAATCATAGTCCCTAAAAATTGCAATTGCGTGGTATAAGTTGAAAGTAATGCAGGTTTTTCCTTAGGAAAGTAACAAAATCAATATATAATATAATTGTTATGGATGATGAAGCACAACTAGCATAATAGTGTCCTTTCTTATTCATCCTCAAGAAAATCACTCACCAAAATCTTAAATCCATTTAGAGCACTGAAAATAATTCACTGCTAGTTCGTGTCATCAATTTTATATGTCATAAATAGTATAATTTCTGCTTGAAATTAAGTTGCATGCAAAGTAGGCCTAAAGTCTAGTTGTGAAAGGATGAGGATGTAGTATATGTGAAAGAGAATTTTTACAGCTATATAGTAATTGTACCAGTTGTAAGCTTGGGGTTTGGTTCCACTGTGTTGCTAATAAGGGAAGGAAGTAATGGCATGGAGCAGTACATTTATGAGCGGACGTTGCATCATTTTGTGATAAAGATGAGCACTGTATGAAAAACTCAATTATTATTTTTTTTCATGCCAAAGATCAAAACTTCAATTTAACCAGATTAAGCCTGTGCTTAGTCGGGATTGGTCAATTTTATTATTATTATTATTATTATGGAATGAGTTGATTGAGTTGTGGTTAATAGTGGTCAAAACACTTACTACTCCCTCATGTTCTTAATTAAAATATATTCAGAAAGTTGATCTTAATCATAAATATAAGTATATTTTTTATGCCCCTCAACAATAATTAAGGAGAAAAGAGAACGAGATAATTGAGAAAAATATTTAAAAAATAAATATTATATTAATTAATTTCACTATCTTTTTTAATCTAATTAAATTAGAAAACTTTATCTTTTATTGAAGACATGAGGAGTAACACACAAAGTCAAGAGTCTAAAACACAAATATTGAGGGATGGTATATTGAAATCAAGATTCTCTTATTAACTAACTTTTTTCTAATCTCTCATCATTCAATTCAAACCGTTAATTTAATTTACTGAGCTTGTTAATATGGATAGTTATATTAAATGTATGGTTCAAATTTAAATTCGATAAAGAACAATGAGAAAACGTCAATAAAAGAATCCGGAACTGGTATATTGTCGACTGTGAGATGTTAGTTAAATAAGCGGATGAAAAGTTTGTGAGGAATTGGACTTTGGTACGATGCATCGCATTCAATTTTCACGTACTGTCGTCTTTCCTAAATCAGAAGCACTAAGAAAGTGAAAGCAAAAGCATCTTCCTATGAGAAAAAAGAGGAATTTTATTTGGATCCTAAAAGATATTCTCATCAGTGACTTTTCTCAGTTCTTAGAGATCCATCCATGATATTGATTTGTACTTCTCTGTGGTACGTACATCCCACATGCAAAAACAGAGTGTTGCATATTTTTGTTGATAAAAATAGGAACCATTCAATTTTTGTTGCATCCTCTTAACTGTATTTTTGCTTTTATGACTTTCTTTGGATGAAGACACCTTCTTCATAAAATAAAACAGGAAACATACAATTTTGATCTGAATAATTTGAATTCAAGCTGAGTTGTTCACGCTCATATTTCAGAGATGAGCACTGAATCCATTCTCATGGAAAATTTACACTGTTCTTTGATACAATACCAGTTTGCCAAAAATAATATGAATTTACATTCTAATGGAAGACAATTTTTTTTTTTTTTGGATATAAAAATTTTAGGAAAGGGGTTGGGTTCACCCACAATTCAAAGGTAGCACGAAATCTCCCTTCCTTTTAGGTGATATCGATGTTGGGTAGAGCGAACCGTCTATTACCCTCATACGTTAATTTAGGCATCTAAAAGTTAGGATGCCTCTCCCAGCGCCTTAACTAACTTCAGGATCGAACTCCCTCCCTTTAGTGAGAGTGTCCGACTCCTTTACCAGTTGAGCCTATGAACAAGGGTTAATGGAAGACAAGTTACTAGTGACCTAATTTTTTTTTTTTAATTAAATTTTAGGAAAGGGGTTGGATTCACCTACAGTCCAAGGGCAGGGCGCTTGGAGTCCAATCCACATGGTATATTGGGTTAGAAAGTACACATGGCTTCACCTCTTCCCAGCGTTTTCACTGCTTTGTAGGCCCCTAGGATGCCTCTACCAGTGCCTTGACAAACTCTAGGATTGAACCCCCCCTCTTTTGGTGAGTGAGTCCGACTCCTTCACTAGTTGAACCCAAGGACGAGAAGTTACTAACGACTTTTTTTTTGGATAAAAAGTTACCAAATTATTGTATGCATTCATGATGGGCTTGGGTCCAAAGCCCAGCCGGATAAGAAAATAAAGAAAGTCAAGATAGACAGACCCACCCCGGATCTGGCCCAACATTTAGTAGATCGGGAGACAACCCACCATGCCAGTTATGGACCCAGATGAATGATTTTGAAAATTGTGGATGCTAAAGTGGCAATTTCTTTTAGGATACACATGTAAAAAAAAAAAAAAAAAAACCCCCAAAAAAAAAAAACATTTACCATCAAATGTTTTTTTTAGGTTCAAAAATGATATTCTGTTACTTTATTTTAGTGAAACCCACAGTCACTTTAACAGAATATGTGATTTTTACTTTATTTTTGCATCCACATAGTCACTTTACACCTTAAAAAAAAAAAATTCAATTAATGTTGGGCCTACTTTTAGTAGGTTTAATTCATGTATAACGGAACTTGTTAATTTAACCTATTCATATAATCAACTCTTGTGGGGACAAAATATATAAATATATTGATATAAGAAGATGACTTTTAAAAATATTTTGCATGGGATAAAACAAAAACATCAAATCTTGCAAATTTAATATATCAATTTGAAGACTGTCAATGTGGTGGCTGAAGGCGGCCGGCTCAGTGGAATACTAACCCTTATTTATTTTTATGAATGACCAAGTGCTTATTCGAGGAACACTGAAATTACTTTATTTAAAAGAGTCATTTCACAACTCAAAATAAAAACTCTTTTCTTTCTATGCTTACCTTATACTTATCCATACACCATAAAGCTCTTCTAAAAAATAATCCAGACACACACCAAATATTCTAAATTATTGTTTCAACTTTGGTATATCCTCTATTCTCAATCATCTCACAAGCAACTCTTCGTAATAATTTAAAAATAGGATATTTTTAATTCACGTACGATTTAATTATCCTCTCAAGCAGCCTTGCACTTTGACCGTATGCGTAATGCTTTTGCCGCTCGCTTATTTATACTTATCAAACTCTGCTAATTAACATGTGTGAACAGGCTGGCTTTGATTCTTGATCATATATATATTGTAATCCACCCATATACCTAACAATAACAATATGAGTGAGTGATAATCCGAGCCAAAAAAAAAAAAAAAACAATATGAGTGATAAGACTTTGACTAGGACATCTATACATTTGAAGTCAAATTTCAATGCGCTCTATAATCTCTCTCAGGTCCAAAATCTTCCAGTTCAAAAATTTTATACATGTACACATAATCTAATCATTTACTGCACTGGAGAAGTTTCAATCAACGATGAAACTGTTGGTGCCAGCATTTAAATTGTCACACAATTCAATGGATCTTCCAAATCCTCCTAGCGGGAAACTGCTTCAAACACCCATTCTCATCATCTTCTTCTTAGTTTTGGTGAATGGGGTTTTTTCGTCTCCTCCGGCTGACCCCATCCAGTGCACTTCCGGCAACAAGACCTGCACGATCACAAACTCCTACGGCATCTTCAATGACCGGAGCATTTGCCGAGCATCCCGAGTAGTGTACCCAACCACCGAGCAAGAGCTTATTTCAATGGTGGCTACGGCTTCAAAATCCAAGACAAAAGTGAAAGCGGCGACCAGATATTCCCACAGCATCCCCACGCTTGCTTGCCCTGGAGGCCAAGAAGGGATCATCATAAGCACCAACAAACTCAACCGTATAGTGAAGGTTGATGTGAAGAACAGAAGGATGACGGTGGAGAGTGGCGTCCTTCTGAGAGATCTCATTAATGACGCGGCGGAGAATGGGTTGGCTTTGCCGTATACGCCGTACTGGTTTGGAATCACGGTTGGGGGATTGTTGGCGACGGGGGCTCACGGCAGCTCGCTGTGGCAAAAGGGAGGTGCGGTTCATGAGTATGTGGTTGCGATGAGGATCGTGACGCCGGCCACGGCGAAAGAAGGGTATGCCAAGGTGAGGAATCTGAGTGAGTCAGATGAAGAACTTGATGCAGCTAAGGTTTCTCTTGGGGTTCTTGGGGTTGTTTCTCAGGTAGGTCACTTTTCGTGTTTATCCTCCCAATATTAATTTAAAAATATGATTTACTGCCCTGATCAAATTCATTGCTTATTTAATCTTCACCGTTGACATTCTTACTTCAAGTGCCTCGCCAGTAGAAGTGATATTGTGCTCCATCTATTTGTGTTTAATTACTTCTATTAATTATCGAGTGATATGAATTTAAATCATTTAACTTGTAAAATCCACCTCACAAACAGGGTTTTTTTTAGCTTTTTGACTTATACGCAATTGGCGGCTTTAATTTGCAGGTAACGTTACAATTAGAACCCCTGTTTAAGCGACGGCTTACGTACTTGTCGAAGAATGATTCAGATTTGGAAGAGGAATTGCTTCGATTTGGGAAAGAGCACGAATTTGGTGATGTCACGTGGTTTCCGGCACAAAAGAAGGCTTTTTACAGAGTTGATGATCGAGTGCCCATCAATCAAACTGGAAATGGTCTCAATGATCCCTTCGCACTCCGTTCCACTCCCATTGCTCAATTAGTTTCTTCCAGAGCCACAGGTTAACTAAACTTTTTAACTAATTCATTCATAATAATTACTGTAATATTGACTCTTTGCTAAAAGTATATTTGAATTTTCTGTAACAGAGGAGCTTCAAGAAGCAACAAGGGACGCTAATGGAAAATGCCTTAATGCACAATCAGCGACTAGGACATCTGAGACATCTGCTTTTGGCTTGACTAACAACGTATTACTCATTCTTCTTATTTCCCTCTTAAGCATTTTCACAAACACATTATCTGCACTTTTTTCCTCCGTCCATACTTGACTTAAACCAGCGTCGATGACACAACTTTTTAGTTTCTTTATGGGTAAATAGGTACAATCTTTACTGGGTACCCAGTGATTGGACCAAACAACCGCATGCAATCATCTGGGTCATGCCTAAATGGTAAAGAAGATGCATTGCTCACCATATGCCCCTACGATTCAAGACTCCAACTTTTGTTCTTTTACGAAACAGCCTTCAGTATCCCCTTGTCTAAAGTTCCAAGCTTTGTCAAAGATGTGAAGAAGCTACTTGAATTGGAGCCACAAGCACTGTGTGGATTAGAGCTCACTGGAGGCATCCTTTTGCGCTATATCAAAGCTTCAAGTGCTTACCTGGGAAAAACAGAGGATATGTTGGACTTTGATTTTGTGTATTATAGAAGCAAGGACCCACTGGCTCCTAGGCTTTTTGAGGACATTCTTGAGGAGATTGAACAGATTGGGTTGTTCAAATATGGAGGGTTACCTCACTGGGGAAAGAATAGGAATTTCGCATTCAATAAGGTGATCAACAAGTACCCAAATGCAAACAAATTTTTAAGTTGGAAAAGAAAGTACGATCCACAAGGAATTTTTGCTAACGAGTGGACAGATAAGGTTTTAGGTTTACGAGGAGATGTAACAATATTGAGAGATGGGTGTGCACTTGAAGGTTTGTGTATATGCTCAGAAGATCATCATTGTTCTCCAACCAGTAAATATTATTGTAGGCCTGGGAAGGTTTATAAGCAAGCTATGGTCTGTGCTTTTGAAGGTTGAGAGTGGTCTAAAAGAAAAGTTCACATCAGAATATTTTTTATGGCGTGATGTTTTACATTAAATCGATATGTCAATTATTATGATCTTTTTTGTGGTACGCTGAATAATGTTAATATTGTCATCTCCTTTGTGATACGTGAGATTATTGTGATAAAAGAAACACATTTTTTTTGCTCAAAGAAACACATGATTGTTTATAATCTTGGAACGTGACATGGTGTTTCTTTTTAATGTTGTTGTGATATGTCACGTTTGAACACATGACATTACGTAAGAGGCATTTTAAGTCGTGACATGATGTTTCTAGTTCAATGCTATTTTCTTAAATTTAGTCCCTTAAAATTACAATAGCAAGTTATAAAAAATAGGGAAAATGATTTTTTTTTAAAAAAAGGAATTTTAAAATTGAAAAATCCTAGATCATGTATTTTCTATAAAATAGGTTGTGAATTGCTTATCACATATAATCATCATCTTGTCATTTTTGGTAACAAACTTGATTTAAAATTTTCCATTTTCAAAGTTTTTTCCTATCATTTTGTGGGGAAAAAAATGTAGGTGTTCTGATATAAAACACAAATGTCTAGCCCTAATGGACTAAGGGATGTTAATGTAGGATCAAATGGCTCCTTAGAGATGTTTGTGGATTAAACATAAAAAAGAAGGTGATTGCTCAGTGATACATATGAGGAAGATATCAATGAGCGTTCTCAGATCACCGTGCTACATAAGTGCAGGGTTTCGCCAGAGGGAGTGGGGTGTGTACACAGTGAGATTGAATAGTAAGTAATGGAATAGAGCATGTAAAGCGTGCACCTAGTAGGTAATCTACTATTTATAATGATTACCTAGGATTTTACTCCCATGACTGCGTGAATCCGTTCCTCAGGTAATGTGTGCATCCCAGGTTTTGCAGGTGCCTACTTCACTACTTGTACATTCCTAGATTATAGGCATGATTAAAGGGCAATTGGCAATTTACCTGATTAAAAATGGATTCTGTCATAAGAACTCTAACTGGGCTCATACCTACCAGACCCATCATATGAGTCCATAACAGTAGGTGTTCATTTTTCTTTTGAAAGTGTAAATACCCACTTTATAGTCTTATTTACTAATATCTCTTCCTTTAAGATGTTAAGAAAATCACAAGGAAAAGAAAAAATAACAAACAAATCTATTGAAATAATCAAATTTTCAGTGAAAACTCATTAGACCTGGGTGAGATTAATTCACACTGAGGAATTATCACTTTGCCCTTATTAATTTAAACAACAATGACAAGTCATCAAGCGTTGTTGGCACGTGACCTGTTATTGTCACTTATGACTTTTTATTATTGCTCAATAATATGTCATTGGTTTCTCAATTAAATAAGGGCAAAGTGAACTTTTCCCAATTTGAAACAATCTCACCCAGGTTATATGAGACTTCAATATAATCTGAAGATATCAAGGGATCTGCTTGCAATATTTTCTCTTCCTTGATCTTGTATGTAATTGTCCCCCCCCCCCCCCAAAAAAAAAAAAAAAAAATCTGCAAATTTCCCCACCACTTAGGAATCATCTAGATACATTACATCCAATCAAGGGTTGGCGTATAGAACACAAAAGAGTTGTTTTGTTTTTTGTTTTTTACTAGAAATTAGGAGGTATTTTTCGCTGATAGCAGAGACTAATCGTCTTTTGTATTATAGTCATCCCTAAGGGGTATTGGTGCTTGCCAAATAACCTTCTCTATACACACCAACAAAGATTGAACCCCTGACTAGGTACTTAAGAGTACTCTACAAGCCAACTGAACCAAATTGCTTTAGTTAATTGAAATATTTTTTGAGTACAAGACAAAATGAATATTGGACTAAGGGCTAGATCATATTCTAGTTAGGCCCAATATATCCTAACAATGAACAGGCCAATAATCATTTTCTGGTTATGACCCATATATCCTAACAATGCATATATTCTTTGACACACCCCCCCCCCCCCAAAAAAAAAAAAAAAAAACACCACTATCTCTCAACGCAAAGCATATATAGATTAGAGTACATTAAGATGTTTCTGACAACTTACATTTTTTCATTTTTCTATTATTAGAATAAAAAATAATACTCTTCAGTTCTTAATATAAGATATATTTATCTAATTTAATTATATTTTAAAAGTCAGTTGAAGTAGTTAATATGACATGTAATTTTTAAAACACTTTAGCTATGTTCCTTAATTTACTCATTCTCTCTCATCTTTAATTATTGTTGAAAGAGCTTCAATAGGGGTAAATTAAGAGAAGATTGATAAATATAAAAAGCTATATCTTATATTTAGGACTAAGATTAACTCTTCAAATATATTTTATATTTAGGACCAGAATAGTAAAGTAACATATTCTTGGAAACAACCATAATACTCCTTTCGGTCTTAATTATAGGATATATTTAACCAATTCTGGAGAGATTAATAATAGGAGTTAAATTAGTAATTAATTTTATTCATTTCCCTAAAATGCCCTTATATAAATTTTAAATGACATCATTTTGATCAAAATGGAAATTTGTCCATTAACCACTCAAAATTTTGTTGGAGTTTTTACTGTTACCGTGTAGTTTGTTTTGTGGGCTCATTTCTTGTCCTGGTGTTATTTTCTTGGGAAAATTACTCACAGGTCCCAAGGAGCAGAGATATTTACAGTTAGGTCCCTTAAAATCATGATATTACACAGAAGTCGTATAATTATTTCTGAACGTAAAATTACATTTTTGAACTTCTATGTAATTATTTTCAGTTCTCAAGTTCAGAGGCTATTTATAACAACAAATGATATATTAACAACGGAAAAAATCATATGTTAACAACAAATTCTGAAAACCTAGATTTTTTTTCATATATCACTTCTAGAAGCTATTTTCAACAACAAATCCTATATTAACAACAGAAAAATCATATATTAACAACAACTTCTGAAAATTTGGATTTTTTCATATATCACTTCTAGAGGCTATTTACAACAACAAATCCTATATTAACAACAGAAAAATTGTATATTAACAACAACTTCTGAAAACCTGGATTTTTTCATATATCACTTTCAGAGGCTCTTTACAACACCAAATCCTATATTAACAACAGAAAAATCATATATTAACAACAAATTCTGAAAACTTGAATTTTTTTTCTTATATCACTTCTAGAGGTTATTTACAACAACAAATCCTATATTAGCAACAGAAAAATCATATATTAACAACAACTTCTGAAAACTTGAATTTTTTCATATATCACTTCCAGAGTCTATTTACAACAATAAATGCTATATTAACAATAGAAAAATCATATATTAACAACAACTTCTGAAAATTTGGATTTTTTCATATATCACTTCTAGAGGCTATTTACAACAATAAATGATATATTAACAATAGAAAAATCATATATTAACAACAACTTCTAAAAATATGGATTTTTTCATATATCACTTCCAGAGGCTATTTACAACAACAAATCCTAAATTAACAACAGAAAAATCATATATTAACAACAACCTTTGGAAAAATAACCAGAAACAGTAGAGGATGAAGGAACAAGGGATGAGAGAAAGACAAGTTCGTCGGATCTATGGTCCTATCATCAGCCATTTCAAGTGATCGCCGTGAGTAAGCAAAACAGAAACAGAGGTCAAATATTGGAGCAGGTCCGAAATCACAAAATTCACAGAGCACACGAAAATAAGCAAAACAACGGAAGCCATAATTAAATCTTGGAGCAAGGTCTGAAATCAAAAAATCCACAGGGCATCCGAAATTAAGCAAAACATCAGGTGATCTTCAGAACGATGGTGGCGGTCAGCGGAGATCGTGGCGGAGTGGTCGACGGAAATCACAAAGGCCGATGGCCTTTCGTGCGTCTTCCTTGCTCAGTTCTTGGCGGAAATCGTGGAAGATCGATTCTTGGCAAAAATGTCGGAGAGAGACAGGAGAGAGATAGAAGAGAGGGAGATGATAGACTTGATTCAATGATTTAGGCATGTTTGTTCTTTGTCCAAAGTGGTCATTTTGCATTCTGAAATAATTACACAGAAATCCCTAGGGAATTCTGAGTAATTTTGTCATTCGAAGGGACCTAATTGTATTTTTTTGTTATCCTTGGGACCTGTGCGTAATTTTCCTTATTTTCTTTCCTTCCTTTTATTACTATTTTACAAATTGGAAACATTAAAAATATATGAGTACGTATTTTATCCTAAAAACGCGATAGTGATAAATATATTTGTCTGCAAGATTCAGAGACAGTGGATTTTTTTTTGGTGAAAAATATAATTGATTAAAACTATTCTTTTAAATATTGAATTTAGCATTGAGGTTTTTTATTGTATATGTAGAATTATGTAATTAATCAATATCAATCATCAGTCATCGGTGTCTGTTTTTAAAAATAGAAAATCAATCTCAATATAAAATATGATATTGACACCCACATTAATCAACAACACATATGATTTATCTCAAACATTTTAATAGTTTAGTTTAAGCATGTTATCAAATTCATGGTAATTTTATTTAGCGAAAAATGTAATTGCCGGAAAACAAAATGATAACTGCAGGGTCTATCAAAATGCTAAAGACCTAGTAATTTGTTACCTATCTTTAAATGCAGAATATATTGTTTCAATACTTTAAATACCCTGTATAAAAAAAAAAAATACTCGCAAATTTTCTTTTTCATGTGGTGGTATATTAATTGAAGTGTATTACTGAAAGGGTGTTTTAGGAAGAAATTGGTAAAAATTAGAAAGTTGTCTTATAATTAGGATTAAAACCAACTCCTAAATATTATCCTATAATTAAGACTGGAGGGACTAATATATATATATTTATATATATTTCAATTTTAGCTTATAAACCTGAAAAATGTACTTTTAAAGCGGTAAAGATTGATTGGGATGAGGGTAAAGCGGTATAGATTGAAGGATCCTGAAACACTACCTCCATCAGTGATATGTGGGAGTGGCCCCGGAAGGAATTTATGCAGAAGAAGCACTGTTTGCGAGTGAGGCCTTGAGTCTGAATCTATATGAATACAGAAAATACTTTTGAAAGAGATATCCCTGAGGTCTGACAAATATAATAGTCGAATATGAAGAAGAAGCATTGCTTGCTTGCTTAATGAGTTTTGATAAAATTGAATTGGGAGAATAAATATACTCATCATCTTATCCTCTATATTCATTGTGTATATGAATATATTTTGTATATATTCAGATAACATATATTTTTTATATAAATAAACAAGTTATAAGCTTAATGTCTCAAAATGTTGGATTGAAAAATATGATGGCATGGGTAAAGCTCGGACTCTGTGAAAGGGTAAGTCCTAATTTAAACGTATCATGCATGCATGGTCTAAATAGATATTGCCTTCGAGCTAATTGGTGGAGTTGGATTGTTTACGTACAGATTCAAAAACCCATTCTATCAAACACAAACTCTTGAGGAAACTGTTCTCAATTTCGTTTTTGAGCTTCTATATAGATTCTTGCGCACCAATTCCATTTAAAAACTATAATTATGTGAATGAATAGAAAGAAAGAATAGAGTAATAGCGAAGAGATACTAATTTTGTTTTTTTTAATAGATTGATTATATTGATACCAATACTATGATCAATGATTTTGAAAATTGATAGTTAGGGTAACGTGTCAAGAGCTACTAAATGAATAAATTATGATAACATTATTGTAAGGACAATATACCGCGCCATTAGATTTAATTAATACCAGAATTCGTTGATTCGATCTGGATATCCGGTAATGTAACTAGCTTAAGGCAAAAAAATAAAAAAAAAAAAAGTCTAGTCATGTAACTTGTGTAGATGAAACTACACATACTTTAATTTCATCTCGTCAGGTGACCTTTCTAAATACTCTTTCCAATCCTGACTATGAGATATATTTTGAAGTTAATTTTGGTTTTAAAAATAAGGCTTATTTTTAATATTTGTCAATCTTTTTATGATTCACCCTTATTGATGCTCCTTAATAATAATCAAAGAGAGAGGAATAATCTAATTAATTAAAGAAGATGACTAATTTATTTTAGAAAATATGTGTCATATTAACTAACTTATTTAATTAAATTAAATTATATAAATATATTTTATATTAAACGCTGACGTATGAGAGAATTTCATATTTGATGAGTCACATACAAGCGTGAAACCTTGCAAAGATAGATTATTCAAACGATCAGGTTGAACTTTAAATATGTTGCAGCTGGCGGCAAAACGTAATATAAAGTTGACCACTGTCCATGGACTAAAATGCATCGTCTTTCCTTCTGGTGTGTCTTTTCTCTGTTGAAAATTATTATTATTATTATTTTATTATTGCTTGCCTTGTTTGCTAAGCTTTTCTTCTTTCTTACTTCATAGTGATTAGGTGTACGAACAGTGGCTTAGCCATAAATTTTAATAACAGGGGTGAAAATAAAGTACATACCTACTTTATAAAAAGTTCAAAGAAACCTATCACATAATAGCCTCACTTATATTGGGCTTGGGCGGCCCTAATTATCAAGAATGGACTATATATATTCCAAAAAAATTTTCCCTCCGATCCATAATATAAGATATATTTAGGAAGTTGATTTTTGTCTAAATATAAAATATAACTTTCATATTCGTTAACAATAATAAATGAAGATAGTGAATAAAAAAATTAGGGAAGATGATGATTATGGTGTTTTAGAAAATACATGTTAAATTGACTTACTCATTCAACTTCATTAATCCATCTAATTTATGTAAATATGTCTCATATTTAGGAATGGAGGCGTATTAACTAGATTTTTAAAATACAAATGATGAAATGCAATAGCATGAAACAAGCTTAGCTTATTAAGCTTGTATATATATATCTGTAAATATCTCCTTATATTTTGTTAACATACAATAATTTCAAACTTAAAAGTTAAGGACCAAATGCCAACAATTATACGAAACTATTATATATTGAGATTAAAAGGTAAACAAGTTATACATAATAAGTTTCTCTTGCATGTTTGTCTTTGTATATGTAGTTGAAATATTAAAATAAGCCACAAAAGAAAATATTTCTCCTTGTGTGTGTATTAAGACCCCAAAAAAAAATAAAAAATAAAAAATCCCGCCTATGTGTACGAAATTCTTGATAAGCGGCGCAATCCAAACGATAATAGGGAAGAAAGTTCAGAACTCAAATATGACTCGATTGGCACATACTACGGTTCATCTGTAAAATTAAATTTGAATAGTTTAAATTAATATCATTATCTGTCTTTATAGTTTGAACAAATTTTAGTTTTGATCTATAGTTTCATAAAAATTTGGTCAGAATTTATCGTCAAGTCCCTACACTTTCTATAAGCTTTGTTTTAATTCTCATAATTAAACAAATTAAGTCCTTTTGAAACTATATGAACCATAATCAAAATTCAAAACTTTTTCTTAATGTAGAGGATGGACGGAAAAAAAAAAAGGTTTTTGTTTTCCGCTAGTTAGGACCTCTCCTTTGAGCCGGTCATCTGGAGAAAAATGTTAATCACGAGAGGATGATAATATTCTAATTTTTTTTTGTAGATAATAAGTTCAAGTTTCAGATTTATTTGCATTCTACTTTTCTACTCATTACTATCATACATGACATTTATCAAACTTGGTATAAAAGTTTGGTTGTTGATAAAATATAACATGGTCATATGATCCATGCAACTGTAAATAATACTTTGTTGAGGTATAAAACTTAATCAAACCCGTATATGTAATATCTTTTACGGCAAGCCCATAGTTCACTCTTAGCTCCCAGATAAGACATCATTCAATGTGTGTGTTGACTTGATCGATGCCTTAATTTTATCTCTCTCGCACACACATAAAAGCATTTATTAAAAATACATTTGCAGAGTGAAAATTTTCACCTTGACAACTAATTAATGAAACTTCGTTGAGTTTGTGATAAGCTAGATTAATTATTGTTGGGGGCATATATAATTGTCCTTCGACTGTACTTATTACATCTGCTTAATGCTTCTTCCGCTCTTTTACTTGTATAACTTTGCTAACTTCATCCACGTGTGAATAGGTTGGCTTTGATTTTTCATACATACTATCTCTCATGTCATTAATATAAGACCTAATTAATTTTTTTTGGAGAGATTAAGGAAGTTAAATAAGTAACTTAATCATATCATATATTATAGATTATTAGATTATATATTAGTTTGGTATCAAAATATTAAATATAATAATTGAAAGTAATTTATTCAACTACCTTAATCTTTTTAAAAAAGTCAATGGGATTTTATATTAAGGACCGGAGCTAGTATAATATAATACACACACACACATACATATATATGATATACTCTATATCCAGTTTTTAATATAAAATATATTTACAAATTTATTACATTGATGAATTTAGGTAATTTAGCAAAATAATATATATTTTCTAAAATACTATAGTCATTTTCTTTAATTCTCTTATTACTTTTTTTTATTGATTAGTTTTAAGAGGCATTAATAGGGGTAAATTAAAAAAAAAGATTGATAAATACAAAAACTACATTTTATATTAAGGCCATTATCAACCCCTTGGAGAGTACCTAACAATATCATGAGAGGTAAAGTATTATGGTATCGTCATTTTTTGATAATTTATGATACGATGAGTTCACACTCAGACTAATAATATGACATTAAAGTAATGTTTGCAGTCAAATCTAACATTGTCCCAAATCCCTCTCTCTCTATATATATATCTCACATATTGCAGGGGACATGCTTCACCAATAAGGATCCAAGTTTACATACAAAACCCAAGTTGATTTCAGCTGTGAAAATGCTTAAATCCCCTCTCTTCATCTTCTTCTTCGCTTTCATTAATGGCGCTTTTTCTTCTCCTCCGGCTGACCCCGTCCAGTGTAGTTCCGGCAACACACACTGCACCATCTCAAACTCCTACGGCGCCTTCCCTGACTGGAGCACTTGCCAAGCATCCCGAGTACTGTACCCAACCACCGAGAAAGAGCTCATTTCCATGGTGGCTTCGGCATCAAAATCCAACACAAAAGTAAAAGCGGCAACCAGATATTCCCACAGCATCCCCAAGCTTGCTTGCCCTGGAGGCAAAGATGGGATCATCATAAGCACCAACAAGCTCAACCACGTAGTGAACATTGACGTGAAGAGCAGAAGGATGACGGTGGAGGGTGGGGTCCTTTTGAGGGACCTGATCAATGAGGCGGCGAGGAATGGGTTGGCGTTGCCTCATACGCCGTACTGGTGGGGACTGACGGTGGCGGGACTGTTGGCGACGGGGGCTCACGGCAGCTCATTGTGGGGAAAGGGAGGTGCGGTTCATGAGTATGTGGTTGCGATGAGGATTGTGACGCCGGCCACGGCGGAAGAAGGGTATGCTAAAGTGAGGAGCATATCTGAGTATGATGATGAACTGGATGCAGCCAAGGTTTCCATTGGGGTTCTTGGGGTTGTTTCTCAGGTATGTCTTTATTAGTCTGATTCATCCCCTCACAATAATTTAAAAATTCAAAAAATCGGTGAAAAATCATGTTTGAAAGTATTTATACTTTGTGTATATGAAATCATTTAGACCACTACTTCTTGTGAATAAAAATATATCAAGTAATTTTGGCCAATAAAATATTTAAATAGGGATTTTTCAATATTTTTTTAAAAAATGATTTACTAATGTTCGATCAATTCATTACTTATTTAATTATTTTATCTGAACAAATGTCTCTTTCACTTCATTTGTGTCTCAAAAATAAAAATAAAGATTCAAATAAAATAATTTTATAGATTAAAAGTAACTTTTATGCTTAAAACCTGTGTGTATTATTTAGTATATAAATATCTTTTATATATATATATACAATCATTGGGTATTTAGTTCGGGGTTTGTGGTTGTCCTTCTCAAAATAAATGACTCCTATAGAATTCAAACTCAAGATTTAAAGGGATCTAGCGAGACCTTACACCGCTAGATCAATTCTGTGTTGATAGTATATATATAAATATTTTCTATCTACCACACTACAAAAAAAACTGATAGTTCGTAGCAGTTTTTTTTTGGGTAGCGGTCAAATATAACCACTACAAAAAGCATAATTCGTAGCAGTTTGAAGTCAAAACACTATAAATTTGTAACAGGAACATTCATGCGTTGATTGGGGACGAAAGTTGTAATAGTTATCACAAACTAACCTCTACAAAATATGACGTCAACTTAGTAGTGGTTTATTTGTAGCGGTTCAATTCAATAAACCACTATAAAAATGGCACAATGAAGGCGCGTCATGGCACGTGGTTTGGCGGTTTGTTTGTAGCGGTTATTCCTCCAAAACTGCTATAGAATGTAAAAAGTCAATCACATTATTGTAGCGATTAAGTAGAACCGCCGCTAGAATTTGTTCATGTTTTGTAGCAATTTTTACTTCAAAACCGCTACAGAATACAAATAGTCAATCACATTTATAATAGTTAAGATGGACTGCTACAAGTTTTAGTAACGGTTTCTTGTAAACCACTACAAATTGTTAAACTTTGTAGCGCCTTTGTTATAAAACCAATACCAACGTGAGGCCTTTAAAGCCATGCTGCCACCAAATAGTAATAACATCGAAAACTTATTCTCAGACAGTGATGATAATTTACCTATAGTTCGGTGAGTTTTTTAAGATATATTTTATAAAATAATATTTAATTTAACTTTACTTTGTGTTAAAATATATTAAACCCACAACTAACATTTTCTCCACACTTTTTTTGTAGGAATGGTGATGGAAATTGATTTAAACAATTATTTTTATGATAACATATTTAATTTGCAGCATCCTCTATCCTTTTTTTTAAAAAAAAACCAATAGAATATTTGTAGCGATTTTATAACCGACAAACTAAACTCAACCACTACAAATTCACAAACTGCTACAAACAATGTCATCTCAACCATTACAAGTTACATAGATATCCTTATAAATACCCCAACCACACCTCATTTTATACACTTTATCATCTCTTCCCCCAACATTTTCTCTTGTTTTCTCTTCTCTGTCAACATTTTCTAAAGAGGTTAAGTGCTGATCAAGCGGATCACTTATGATAAACATTTGTTTAAAAATCTTTCTTTTTTTTTAATTCCTTCTAACTCTCTGATACTTTTTTTTTATTCACAATTTTAAGCATCTTGTTCAACATTCCTTCAATTTTCATATACATTAATTTCATAATCAAATATTATTTAGAAGACAACATAATAAGTTCAAATTATGTACACATTCTCATCATTATCCACCTATATATAATAACCAAATATAATCTAATATATATATCAGTATCAATTATTTTTAACATTAATTTTAATTATTAATATTTGAATTATCAGTTAATTAATAAAATAATCCAAAATGACCCATTCAATTTTTTTTTCTTTTAAAAAAATTCATTTGTAGAGGTTTTATTATCACTACAGATTTTGACATATAAATTTCACCGGATGTTTGTAGCGGTTTTACAACCGCGACAAAATTGGATGAAATTTTAAAAAAGGCAATAAAATATTTTTCTCAAAATTGGTGGGAAAGGTACCGCTACATAATAATTTCAAACTTTTGGAGCCTTTTTTTTAAATTGCTTCCAATTCTATAGCCGTTAAGAATCCTCTACACAACAATATTGCCGCCAATTTTAAAAATTCATTGATGTATTTAGTAGCGGCTAGAGAACTACTACAAATGATAAACACATAGTGTCATCCCAATCTCATCTCGAAGCTGTGATGGCAAATCGTTGCAGTTACAATAGCGATTAAGTTACATGTAATAGTAGTGCTTTAGAACCACTACAAAATTGATTGCGACGGTATGTTTTGTACGTAGCGGTTTTTTCAACAGCTATTATTGTTATTTATAGCCGTCAAAACCGCTACAAATTGTCTTCTTTTTTCTTTTTTTGGTTTTGTTTTGTAGTGTCACTATATATACTACTTCCATGTCATCAGAAAAATTAATCTTTATTGTTGAGTCTTTCTTTATAAATGTTTCTTTCAATGCAACGCTTGCGTACAAGCTATTTGTTCTAAATTCAATAAAAAAATTAAGAAAAACAGTTATTATTAAATATTTCCTCCAATATTTCATATAATATCCACTCTAATGAAAAATTTTGAATTGTAAACTAGATATATATTAAAGATCAGATGAAGTAATAAAACCACAAGACTAATACCGATTTATGGACTAGAAGAAATGAAATCCGAATCTTTTGACAGAGATTCGACTGATGGCAAAACATTACATAAGCTGATAAGCAATATTTCGGTCTTCTTGTGTCATAAGTTATGACTAGAGAAGTTTAGACAAAACAGGAGAAAATAAAATAGAGTGGTTTTTGACTTTATGTACTTAAACGGTGGTTTTAATTTGCAGGTAACGTTTCAATTACAACCATTATTTAAACGATCAATTACGTACGAGATGAGGAGTGATTCAGATTTGGGAGAGGAATTGATTAGATTTGGGAAAGAGCACGAGTTTGGTGTTGTCTCGTGGTATCCTACACAAAAAATGGCAGTGTTCAGAGTTGATGATCGAGTTCCTATTAATCACTCTGGAAATGGTCTCTATGATTCCATCCATTTTCGCTCCACTCCCTCTTCTCAATTAGCTTCTTCCAGGGCCTCAGGTTCATTATCTACCCGTCCCCTTGTCATTCAAAGTTGATTTGAAACTAACCTAACGAGAAGTTGAATTTTCTCCGTAACAGAGGAACATCAAGAAGCAACAAGGGACGTTAATGGAAAATGCACTGATGCACGGTCGGTGACTAGGAATAATTTCAATACTGCTTATGGGTTGACTAACAACGGTACTCTTTCTTTTTCTCACTTTCTACTTAGGAATTTTGACAAAGGGTACGTGGAAGCATTCTGAGGAGCATATTTGTCCTGTATGTGCAAAAAAGGAATAAATTAGCCCTAATCATTAAAAAACCAATGTTGATCATTAAAAAATTGACGCTGAACCTTTAATAGCAAAAATTCAAATCCTGGAAACAATCTATATCCGATTATGGGGATAAGACTGTGCATATCTATCCCTTTCAAACCCCACCTGGTGGAAGTTGTGTACTAAGCCGCCCATTTTGGTTACTTGCAGGGCAAAATCATTCCTCAAAAAGCTTCTGAATATCTAATGTTCCTAAGTGGTTACTTTTAGGGAAAAATTACATTTTAACCCTTTTGACAAACACGTCATGAGCACTATTTTCTCTTCATCTGTGGTTGATTTAACCAACACCAAGATAATAATTTGTTAGCTTCTTTATGCATGAATAGGTAAAAACTTCAATGGCTACCCAGTGATGGGGAAAAACAATCGGATGCAATCAACAGGGACATGCCTAGATAGTAAAGAGGACGCATTGCGAACCATATGTCCCTTTGATTCAAGACTCAAACTTCGCTTCTATCATGAAACAACCTTCACCATCGCCTTGTCCAAGATTCCAAGCTTCATTAAAGATGTGGAGAAGCTGTTTGAGTTAGATCCCAAAGCACTGTGTGGATTAGAGCTCTATCAGGGCATCCTCATGCGCTATGTCAAAGCTTCAAGTGCTTACCTAGGAAGAACAGAAGATTCTCTGGATATTGATTTCCTATACTATAGAAGCAAGGACCCATTCACTCCTAGGCTTTACGAGGATTTTTTTGAGGAGATTGAGCAAATGGGATTATTCAAATATGGAGGGTTACCCCACTGGGGAAAGAACAGGAATGTAGCATTTAAAGAAGTCATCAACAAGTATCCAAATGCAAACAAGTTTCTAAGTGTGAAAAGAAAGTATGACGCACAAGGGATTTTCTCTAGTGAGTGGACAGATCAGATTTTAGGGTTAAAAGAAGGTGTGATGATAATGAAAGATGGGTGTGCTCTTGAAGGTTTATGCATTTGCTCTGAAGATCGTCACTGTGCACCAAGCAAGAAGTATTATTGTAGGCCTGGGAAGGTTTATAAGGAAGCTAGGGTTTGTGCTTTCGAAGGTATTGATATGAAGGAAAAAGGCTTTTATTGGAAGGATTCTTCCATTTAAAAGGCTTTTCATACTGTGATGATGTTTGGTATTCAAGATGTTTCTGATAATCTTTTGTCACAGAATAAGGCAATATTGTCATTTTTAATAAGCGATGTTAATTGAATAGGGAAAACTATGTGTGTGTGTAGTAGTCTCTTTGATTTATAACGTGACATGGTACTTCTAGTTTGAGGCTATTTTCTTAATCTTAGTCCCTAAAAAGTGCAATTACGTGGTATGTAGAAACTAGTGCAAGTTTTTTAGTTTTATTTTCTAGTAATTCTACTTTTAATTTTTTTTTACCTGTGCTTAAAAATTTAATTCATAGAAGTTTTGTAAATTTTCCAAGCAAATTAAAAAAGAAAACTTGTATGATGAGCAAATTATTAACAAAGACACTACTACAAATATTAGATATTACTGCCCTAAAAAACGTCCTTATTTAAAAATAGGAAGTAAAAAATGAAGGTAGTGGCAATTTTGTAAATATATCGAAGGAAAATAAGCATTTAATGTCTTGAATTATAGTTTAGAACTTATAAAATTGGTTTTTGTCGTCCTAAATTTGTTTCAAGGCGCCTAATAACTATATGAGAAATTTTTGTTTGCCGCCATGGGATTTTTTTTGTTTGGCTCCATGAGATTTTTTTTGAATTCTTGAATTTAAGCGATTTGAATTCAATTAAGGTTGCCTATTTTTGAATTTAGGCGACCTGAATTTAATTCAGGTCGCCCAAATTGAAATAAATTTTGACGCCATGGGATTTTTTTTTTGTCTAAAATTTATTTCTTTGGTGTGGTATGGTTTTTTTTTTAAAATTTTTTTTAAATATTGGCGACCTGAAAGAAATGCAAGTCGTCTATTTTTTAATTTAAGCGACCTGAATTTAATTCAGGTTGCCCAAATTAGAATAAATTTTGGCGCCATGGATTTTTTTTTGTCTAAGATTTATTTTTTGGCGCCGTGTAATTTTTTTTTCCTTTTAATATTGGCGACCTGAAAGAAATGCAGGTCGCCTATTTTTGAATTTAAGCAATCTGAATTTAATTCAAGTCATCCAAATTGAAATAAATTTTGGTGTCCATGTGATTTGTTTTTTGTCTAAAACTTATTTTTTTGGCGCCATGTGTTTTTTTTTAAATTTTTTTTAAAACATTGGTAACCTGAATGAAATTCAGGTCGCCACTTTTGCATTTTAATATTATTATTAATGAGGCGGTGATCTTAATTATTAATTTTTTCCTTTTTCTTTTCTTCCCTCCTGCCACCACTTATCATCATCCGTTTTAAGGGAAGTGCGGTTCATGGAGTATGTGGTGTCGATGAGGATTGTGACGACAGGGACGGCGGAGGAAGGGTATGTGAAGGTGAGCAGCCTAAATGAGTCAGATGAAGAACTTGATGCAGCCAAGGTTTCGTTTGGAGTTCTTGGGGTTTGTTTCTTAGGTACGCTTTCGTCTCTACCATGATAATGTAATATTAATTTTTTTTTAAAAAAAATTGAGTTGGAGCTCTGAGGATGCATCATTTTTATATACTTGATGGTAGAGTATTGACACCATTTTGGTCTCCGGATTAATCTGTACTCTCATAAATCCTCTAAGTTAAAAAGAAACACTTTTAAATTTTAACTTCAAATCATGGTAATAAGTCACTATAGTTTTATAAAAAGTTGGTTTCAAGTTTAACGTGTTAACTAAATTTTATGGACCAAAACTAAAATATTAGGGATTAACACAAAATTTGTAGATACTAAGACCAAAATTTATATGGACCAAAACCAAAATTTCTATGTACTCATTAAAAGTACATAGAAAAACCAAACCTTTTGGTCCCTATACAAAAGACATGTCAAGTAAAACTACATAACCATTACTTTCTCTCCGTTACATGACTTCATTTTTATCCATCTCACCATTAAGTAAAACCTTTTGAACTAAAATGTCTATTTTTAAAAAGTTACAAGTATTTGTATATCTTAAATGATTTATCCTTGGGAGTGACTTATAGTTATACCACATTTATTTTATCTCGCCAGATCGTACGGTTTGTTTGAGAATAGTTTTGTTTTTGAGTTTCGTAATTTTTATGTTTATCAATATTTCTTTTAGTGATTGAGTTATTTCAAATTAAATGGTACCATGATATATATTTGTTTTCAACTAAAATATATCTTCTAGTGCAGCACAAGAGCTACCTATACCAGTTACCGGAAGGGGGGGGGGAATCGGCTTTGGGCCCCTCGAACATCAAAAACTAAAAAGAATGGGGAAAAAATGCAGAGTAGCTAGCTGTATAACTTTGACTTTATGTAGTACTACTTTCATTTTTATTATAAAATATATTTAAAAAGTTGATTTTAATTATAAATTTATAATCTGAGATTCGATACATAATCTAATTATACACAATACACAATATATATTATGATGACATAATTCATTTAACTTTTTTAATTTTTTTTAAATATCAATTGACTCTTATATTAAAAACTAAAAGAATTATATAAAACATTTCATATGTACAACTTGTGTTTTCAAGTTCATCATATGTTCTCTTGACATCATTTAATTTGTTTGGTGGGAGAATCCATTTAACTAGTGAAACCCCCCTCTCACAATTAGAACCCTATTGAGAGGCATACGGATCTCTCCGATGAAATTGTCTCCGATTATGAGTCCGTCATGGCGGGAGTCGAAATGGAGGAAGAGATGATCGCAATCATGAAGCGAAACCCAACTCAAAGAAAATTTCATTACTTGATTCCATTTGGGATTTTCACCCCCTTCTAATCCATATAGGTTTTCTGTCCCTGCACCTGTTTTCCCTGCGGGTCGATGCTATGAATTGAACGTAGACGAGTGCGTATATCGCGAGTTTCTGAAAACAGTTGACGTTTCTAAGGTCTTTGCAGGAAATAATCCTAAGCTCTATGGAGCTAGGTTCCATTGTTGCCTGGACCTTATCGTATATCCCGACGTTGTGAACAAGCTGAAGCTTAAGTATTAAGTATATTAACGTGTGGTGGCCGGCCCAATATAATGCACGTGGTTCCCTTGGTTGGTTTGATCGGAAGGTGTGGTTTTTGTAGATTTCCATCTACACCCATTTCACTACGCGGATATGAGTTAACCGCCGCCGCCACAGTTAACGGAGGAAGGAGAGAGAGAGAGGATGTTGTGTAATGATGAGTGGGAAAATAAGAGCACATGTGTCTGTCTAGTAAGCAATTTCAATCAAAATTAATGGTCAATATAAATGACGATAAAGAGAGAGGCGACATTGCTACGTTTGAGGATTTTTGAAGCAATATTGTGATCAAAAGAACTTTCAAGGCAATATTATTCTTGAGTATGTACTTCTAAGGTAAAATGACTACTTAATCATATTTTCTAAATTTGAAATAATCTCACCCATGTTTCATGGAATTTTAATATAATTTGATGATATTAAGCGATTGCTTGCAATTTTTTTTCTTCATTCCTTGAGCTTTTATGTAATTGTCCCAAAAAAATTCTGCAAATTTCCCAACCACTTAGAAATCGATCTAGATATATTGCATCCAATCGATGGTTATGTCAATGTTGTTAAAATCGAGTTTCTACATAGACACGGAAAGAGGTGATAAAAACGTAAACCCTAGAAACTACACGAACAAAAAGTTTCTACTTTCTACTACTTAAGATCAGAGCTCAAAATTATATATATGCATGAAAAAAAAAACATAAATCACTACTTAAAATTTAACGAACAACTTCATATTTAAAATATATAAGCCATATAATTATATAAAACATATATATAAAAAAACTTACGTTAAAAACTTACATTTATAATTATGAAAATATGTTAAAAACTACTTATAACTATCCAATAATCCCAAGTCTAAGATGTATGATAAAAATAGGGTTTTCAACTTTACATCCTTCTTTTGGGCAAAAAAAAAAAAAACTTTCTTCCTTTTTGTTTTGTTAGAGAAGTTTTTACAGTTTTTACGTATTTAAATGGAATTTCTATTAGTTTTTATTTAAAACAGTTTTTACTTATGTTTCAGCACGTATGACCTTAGTAAAAACGTATATTTTTACGTTTTTTATACTAATTTTTCACAACAATGATTCGCGTACAGAACATAGCCGAATTGAAATATTTTTTGGGTAAATGAAAATTGGACTAAGGGCTATATCATGTTCTCGTTATGCCCAATATATCCTAACAATGAGAAGGCCCAATAATAATACTCTGGTTATGCCCAATATATCCTAACAATGAAGGGGCGCGATAATCATATTCTTGTTATGCCCAATATATCCTAACAATGAAAAACCCAATAATCATATTCTGGTTATGCCCAATATATCCCAACAATGCATATCCACTGTCTCACAACGCAAAGCATATAGAATTATAAGTTTTCATGGATTTATTAAAAAAAAAAAAAGTTTTCATGGTGATGTTTCTAACGACTTACAAAGAGGTCGGATATTTTTAGTAAAAGGAGGGGATTCGATCTATGAGTTGGTTAAGGGCGCTGGGAGAGGCATCCTAGTTCCTAGATGTCTAGGTAAACGTCTAAGGGTAATAGACGGCTCGTCCTGTTCAACATCGATATCACTTAGAAAGAAAGGAAATTTCACCCTGCCTTTGGATCATGGCTGAACTCAACCCCTTTCCTAAAATTCTTGTTTTATATATATATATATATATATATATAAAGTTTACATGAAGATCTTTCTAACAACTTACAATTTTATTCATTTTTCTATTATTAGAACATAAAGTAATACCCCTTTGATCCTTAATATAAGACATATTTACCTAATTTGATTAGATTAAGAAAGTTAGTTGAATTTATTAATATAATACGTATTTTCTAAAATACTCCAACCATATTCCTTAATTCTCTCATTTCTTCTCCTATTTGATTATTGTTGAGAGAGCTTCAATAGGGGTAAATTTTAAAAATATTGATAAATATAAAAAGTATATCTTATATTTGGGATTAAAATTAACCTTTTAAATATATTTTATATTAAAGACAGAATAGTAAAGCAACATATTTCTGAAACAACCATAATATAAGTTTTTTTATTTTAGCTTACAGGTACTTTTAAAGCCCAGATTGATAGCGGATGAGGGTAAAGAGGTACAGATTGGCATATAAAGGCAAATTTTAATTTTACGTTCACCTTTTCAACATACACAACGTTATGTTCGTTTTGAGGGGGAGAGGGAGAAATTTTTTTTCTCCCATCTTTATTAAATAACTCATAAGAAAATTTCAATATTATAAAAATATACTATTAATAAAAAAGAATATTCTTTTATTAATGACAATTTGATCAATATCTATCCTTTCTAAGATCTGTTTCCTTCTTATCCTATCTCCTCTCTTTAAATCAAACACATCCTATGAGATGAAGGTGCTGCATGCTTATGCTTATCGAATGGTCCTGAAACACTGCCTCCATCAGGAATACGTGGGAGTGTGTGAATGCAAAAAAATATTTTTGGAAGAGACATTCCTTAGGTCTGACAAACACAAAAGTCAAATATGAGCCACTCAGACATCATATCAAGAAGAAGCATTGCTTGCTTGATAAAATTGAATTGGGAGAATAAATCTACTCATCATCATCCTTATCCTCTATATTCATTGTGTATATGCATATATTTTGCATATATTCGGAGAACATATAGTTTTTATATAAATAAATAAGTTATAAGCTTAATGTCTCAAAATGTTGGATTGAAAATTGTGAAAGGATAAGTCCCAATTAAATGTATCATGCATGCATGGTCTAAATAGATATTGACTTCGGGCTATTTGGTGGAGTTGGATTGTTTACAGATTCAAAACCCCATTATATCAAACACAAACTCTCGAGGAAATCGTTTTCAATTTCGTTTTTGATCGTCTAGATTCTTGCGCACCAATTCCATTTGGAAAACTATAATTTATGTGAAAGAACAGAAAGGAATAATATAATAGAGTAACAACGAGGAGTAACTAATTTTCTTTTTTTAATAGATTGATTATATTGATAATATGATCAATGATTTTGAAAATTATGATGGTTAGGGTAACGTGTCAAGAGCTACTAAATGAATAAATGATGATAACATTCTTGTAAGGACAATATACGGTGCCATTAGATTTAATTAATACCAGAATTCGTTGATTTGATCTGGATATCCAGTAATGTATACTAGATTAAAGCAAAAAAATTTGAAAAGTCTAGTCATATGTAACTTGTGTAGATGAAACTACACGTACTTTAATTTCATCTCGTGCATTTATCTGTACAGGTGACTTTTCAAAATACTCTCTCCGATGCTTACTATAAAATTTATTTAAAGAGTTAATCTTGTTTCTATATATAAGATTTATTTTTTATATTTTCTAATTTTTTTAATTTACACTTATTGATACTCCATCAATAATAATTAAAGAGAAGAGAAATAAGGTAATTAATTAAAGATGATGATTATGGTGTTTTAGAAAACACATGTTATATTAACTAACTTATTTAATTTAATTTAATTGTATAAATATATCTTATGTTAAGAACTGGATATTTGATGAGTCATATGTGAACGTGAAACCTTGCAAAATAGATTATTCAAACGATCAGGTTGAAGTGTTGAACATTAAATTGACTAAATGCGTTGTTTTTTCTTCTGGTGTGTCTTTTCTTTGACGAAAATTATTATTATTTCATTATTGCTTGTCTTGTTTGCTAAGCTTTTTCCCTTCGTACTTTGTAGTGATTAGTTGTACGATATTCTTGATGAGCTGCGCAATCCGAACGATACTAGGGAAGAAAGTTCAGAACTCAAAACATCTGTAAAATTAAATTTGAATAGTTTAAAGGGTTAAGAAGCAAATTTATCAATAAACTATTGGTCCAGGAGCACCCAACACAATAAACTCTTATGTGGACCTTAAATGCAAACAAACTTTTGAAAATGTTACATCAGCACAATGATGTTAGTTCATGGGTAACGTCCGTCTGTTGCTGCTGTATCTGATATTTGTCTTACTTGTAGTTTCTTTCACACACATCAGTTCATTAATTACGGACACTCTTCTTCATCCATGACTCATTCCGAGCAATCTATCATGTCGGCTTCACATTTCGTCAACCTCGATCAGCTTATCTCTGTATTCTTCCGTGACTTGATTAATGAGGGTCTCATGAAGAGAGAATCTCAGAAATCAGTTTTCCTCATCAACAACGCTGCCGAGAAAACCTCATTGGCACTCATAGTCTTGCCGATTACAACGTTGACCATATGAAGTTAGAGATGTGAATAAGAAGCTTATCTCAAGAATTTAGGTAGTAAACCACAAGATTTTTAGTCGTCTTCTTCCTCTTCCTTCAACCGTTTCCTTCTTCGTTTCCGGCTCCTCTTTTCGGTGTGGATGGAGATATTCACTGACTTAGTGAATGAAATGAGGAATTAATAGACATAATTAGGTGATCAAAGTCGGTTATTGCATGGAGATAATCCTAGGACATTAACTTCCCAATCATTACCAATATGCCATTAATCCTAATTCCAATTGTTGTGTTGTTTGAAACTGAACGGACATGCAGGGGGTTCAATAAATGCAATCCGACTTATTGAGGAACGAAAGAGAATGAGGATTAATAATTATTAAAGGGAATGGTAGTGGCTTTGTTAACAAGTCCCCAAAAGAATAAGAGAATGTGGGGTACCTCTAATCGAAATTGAGAAAAAACAAGGGTGAGGTGGCGGCATCTTTGACATATTCCTTCCAGCAGCAACAGACGGACGTTACCCATGAGCTAACGTCATTGTGCTGATTTAACATTTTTAAAAGTTTGTTTGCATTTAAGGTCCACATTAGAGTTTATTGTGTTGGGTGCTCCTGGACTAATAGTTTTTTGATAAATTTGCTCCTTAACCCTAGTTTAAATTAAAATTAATATAGTCATCTGTATTATAGTTTGAATGAATTTTAATCTGATCCGTATAGTTTCATAAAAATTTGGTTTGAATTTAACGTCAAGTCCCTACACTTTTTATAAGCTTTGGTTTTAGTTTCATACTCAAACTCAAATCAGGTCCTTATCAAAGGCAATGAGAATTGGTATAGTTGGCTAAGGCGTCGGCCTTTACTCCAAAAGGGAGAATGTTTGATACCCACTGATCAATATGAGGGTCTCGTTAGTAGGTGATTTGTAAGTACTTCTGTAAGCGCTCTTTGAGCCTGGAGGCATGCTCTGGCTCTGGTGGGGTACCGGTGTCTACCCTCACCTAAACTTTTCTGTATTAAAAAAAAAATCCTTATCAAACTATATGAACCATAATTTCAATTCAAATCTTTTCGTTAATGTAGAGTATGGACAAAAAAAGGTTATTGAGTTCAGCTAGTTTGGCCCTCTCTTTTGATCCGGTAATCTGGAGAAAAATATTAATCATGAGACTAGGATGATAATATTCCAATTTGCTGCAGATAATAAGTTCAAGTTAATTTCTTATTTATTTGCACTGTACTTTTCTGGATTTTTTCCCAAAATACCCCTAATTAAAAAACCATTTACCAAAATGCCCCTGTTTCCAAACTATTCCTCAATCTACCCATGTTTAGTCGACTAAACCGTAATTTAGTCGACTAAAACGTGGGCTCAATTATTTTTATCTTCCCCCGCGATTTAGTCGACTAAGTACTGTAGCTTAGTCGACTAAATCATAAAAAACACAAAATGTTAAAACTTCGGAAGGTCATAACTTCTGGCTCGGGAGTCCGAATCGAGTGATTCTTTTTTTGATTCCACATAACTTTTTGAGATTTATGCAATGACATGAAAATTAACTTCCATATTTAATGAAAATAAAGGAGGAAAAACAACTGATTCTTTATTGCACAGGAGATACTAACAATTCATTAAATATAATCAAGTGATTCTTATATATATATATATATATATAATGAATTGTTTCCTTTTATTTGATGTTTTCTTTTTTATTAGATCACATAAGATCTCCTACACAATAAAGATAGGATATGTGTGTGTATATATATATTTAATGAATTGTTAATATTAACATGAGTTGTTAATATTTAATATATATATATATATATATATATATATATATATATATATATATATATATATATATATTATTTCCTGCACAATATGGACAGTTAAAAATCTAAATTGAACCCCCAACCTTTTATTTTATCTCATAAAAGATCAATCGTAAAACCATACCCTAATTAAGTTAGTTGGATCTTCCTCCCTCCTTGACTCTATGTTGAAATTAAACTTCAAACTTCAAAGAATAATCACCTTCCCCCCCCCCCCCCCCGCGTAGATGAGGCTGTTATTTCCTTAAAATCAAGCCCAAAAAATTTAGCGGCAGTCAATTCCATTTTAATATTAATAATCTCTTGCAACATATGATCTTATGCATAACTTCCAAACGCTATTATTCCCCTGAAATCAAGCCCCAAAAATTTAGTGTTGATATTTTTTCTATTTCTCTTTTCTTTTAAAATTCATATTATTAATGGAGAGATAATCTCAATTTTGAATATATTGTATTTTGAAAATCCAGTATTAATTGTTACGTTACAGGGAGGGATACTTTGAATAATCAAGCCCTACAAATTTAGTGTCGATACTTTGAGGCTCCTTATAACATGACATTCCAGAATCTAAGAAAATCCATATTATTAATTATTGGATTTTCAAAATGCAATATATTCAAAATACATATTATTAATATATATATATATATATATATATATATATATATAATATTAACAACTCATGTTAATATTAACAATTCATTAAATATAATATACATGAATATAAATTTTCTTAGATTTTGAATTGTTCATATCATGTGATCCATATTGTGTAGGAAATACTAACAATTAATTTATATATATATATATATATATATATATATATATATATATATATATATATACACTAATTATGTGATCCATATTGTGCAGGAGATACTAACAATTCATATTATATATATATATATATATATATAAAATATTAACAACTCATATTTATATTAACAATTCATTAAATATATACGCACACACATCCTATCTTTATTGTACAAGAGATATTATGTGATCTAATAAAAAAGAAAACATCAAATAAAAGGAAACAATTCATTATATATATATATATATATATATATATATATATATATATATATATATATATATATAAATAAAAGAATCACCTGATTATATTTAATGAATTGTTAGTATCTCCTGCGCAATAAAGAATTAGTTGTTTTTCCTCATTTCTTTTCATTAAGTCTGAAATTTAATTTTTATGTTATTGTATAGATCTCAAAAATTTATGTGGAATCAAAAAAAGAATCACTTGATTCGGATTCACGAGCTAGAAGTTATGGCCTTCCGAAGTTTTAACCTTTTGTGTTTTTTATGATTTAGTCAACTAAGCTACAATACTTAGTCGACTGGAGAAGTTAAAAAAAAAAATTAAGCCCGCGTTTTAGTCGACTAAATCATGGTTTAGTTGACTAAATAGGGATAGATTGAGAAATAGTTTGAAAACATAAATATTTTGGTAAATAGTTATTTAATTAGGCACATTAAAAAAAAAAAGCCGTACTTTTCTACCCATTATTATCGTACATGGCATTTATCAAACTTGGTACAAAAACATGGCGGCAACTGAGTCTGCCAAGGCCCGAGTTCGGTCTCAGAGTGCACCGAGGCAGAGGCCATCGACGCCAGAGAAGGACAGGGCGGGATCTGTAGCTAAGAAGAGGCTTTCTTTCCCTAATGCCCCAGACCCTTATGGTGCTGCAATAGGTTATGGAAATTATGGGCACAGTTTAAGAAGTCCAAGCTTCAAAAGCGTTAGTGTTTCACACTTTGGGTTGGAGCAGCAATCCAACTATTCTTCTTGCTACACTGAGAGTCTTGGTGGCGAGATTTCTCCGTCTTCAACCGGTGATCTTAGAAGGTGGTTGAGATGATTAGAAGCCAAACTCTTGATAACCATTTAACAAAGTGTGAGAGATCTGCAGATTTTATCTTTGTTTTTTAAGGGACTAAATAAATGATATTGATGCTAGAATTTCTTTTCATTAACCTGCTTATCCTAAATTGTTTAGGGGCGGCCTGAATCAGATATAGCCATGTAGGAGCTGCAAATTCTTGCTTACTAGTAGTTACTAGGAATCTTGTGAGAATTTCTTGATGCGTGTGTTTTTCATTCTTTCCAATCATCAATTTTATGGATTGTCCTGTGAAAATAGTAACCCGTAATCTTCAGTTTCTTGGGTATTTTCCCTGTACTCTTTTCATCTCTCTGTCTCTCAGTCATCGCAGACAGTAACAAATCAATAATTTTTATGGATGATCAAGCACAATTAGCACAATTTTCTTGCTTAGAGATAATTAGTTGTGTGAATAAGAAATTTTTTTGAGTCTGAAAGATGTCAATTTATAATCCATTCTCCTCAAGGAAATCACTTACCGAAATCTTAGATCCATTTGGAGCATCCAAAGTAGTTCGCTGCTATTTTGTGTCATCAAAATTTGATGTTATGAATAATATATTTTTTGCTTGAATTTGAATTGCATGCAGAGCAGGCCTAGAATAGCTTAATTGTGAGGATGAGGATGTACATGTGAAAGATAATTACAGCTATTAATTAATCCATTTGCACGTGTTATTCTTCGGAACAGATCCTATCATGATCATACTTTCTCCTCGTCCCTCATAACCCAATTTATACCATTGATTTCACTTAATCTTGGTCTATTTTATATTCTTAAAACTCATTTCCAACTTCTCAAATGCTTCGACTCACTGATTGGTATTAAAAAGATATTTTAGGATATAAAATGATATTTAAAAAATACCTCATGATCTTGAAAAATTATTTTATAATATTGGAAAAATATTTCAAGGTACTAACTGGTACTAAAAAGATACTTTAGGATAATGAATAATACTGAAAATATGCTTTACAATATCGAAAAATCATTTTAGAATCTTGGAAAATATTTCAGGGTATTAAATGGTATTAAAAGATACTGATTGATTTTTTAAAAAAATACTTCATGATCTTGAAAAATTATTTTAAGATCTTAAAAAAATATTTTAGGGTACTAAATGGTCCACTTTAGGATACTGACTGGTACTGAAAAAATACTTCATGATCTTCAAAAAATATTTTAGAATCTTGGAAAAATATTTCAAGTACTGAATGATGCATTTCAAGATCTTTTTTAAGATCATAAAATAATTTTTCAAGATCATAAATTAGTGTTTAGTTCCAGTCAGTATCCTGAAGTATATTTTTAGCACCATTCAATACTCTAAAAAAATATTTCAGGGTACTGAATGGTGCATTTCAGGATATTTTTCTAAGATTGTGAATTATTTTTTTAGTACCGGTCAGTTTCCTCAAGTATATTTTTAGTACCATTTAGTACCTAAACTATTTTTTCAAGATCCTAAAATAATTTATCAAGATCATAAAGTATTTTTTCAGTACCAGTCACAATCAGTGGTTGGTACCCTAAAATATTTTTTTAAGATCATAAAATAAGTTTTCAATGTCATCAATTATTTTTTTCAGTACCAGTCAATATCCTAAAGTATCTTTTTAATACAAGATTTGAGAGTTTGAAAATGAGTTTTAAGAATATAAAATAGACGGTTAACATTAACTGAAATCAATAGTATAAATTGGATTATAAAAGATTAGGAGAAGATACCGTTCCCATCATTCTAGGTTCAGCTTGGTGAATGGTCCCCCTGTTGCTAATAAGAGAAGAAAGTAATGTCATGGAGCAGTACATTTATGAGCGGACGTTGCACATTTTTGTGATAAAGACGAGTGCGATGTGGATCGGAAACTCAAATTGAACAGTAAGGTTAAGGTTGAATTTTTTCTCCATATAGATTTTGATTTTGCGTAAGGTATTATGGGTATCCAAAAGTATTGACCCAATTTCACCATTAAAAAAAAATAGAAATGTAGAATTTAAAAACTTATATTGATCGTTAACAATTTTTAATGGCTAAGGGTGACATCGCATCATTTTCAATATTTCTGAGGTAAACTTCATCAAAAATAAAAACTTCCCATGCAAAATGGAAAAATTAGAAACTAAAATAATAACTGCTTGTTTGGGATTACATTTTGGATCTCAAAAGTGTTTATCTCACATGCTTACCTTGTTTATCATAAATTATAATTGAAAAACTGTTTCTGAAGGTTCTAATCGTTATTCTAAACAAACACATTTTGGGAGGACCTAGTTTTTAGTTTATGAAGATATAAGTTTCTCTCACTCTCTCTATTTTTTGTTATGCAATGACTTTAAGGAATTGTGATCAATTTTGGTCAAAATACTTACTACTCCTTAAAATCCTGTCTATAAGAGATATTTAACATCACCAAGGTTTACACATATTTATTAATTTAGTTTAAATTAATTAATTTTATTAATTAAATACCTACATATTTTCAATATTTTTAAAAATGATAATTTCTCAATATAGTATTCTATTTTTATTTCCCTCTTGTCCTTTTTACGAGAGCTTAGTAATTGAATTTGTATGTTGTTTAAGAAATTTGTTAAAATTAGTTAAAAGTAATAAATATGTCAAAAATATTTTTTTAAAAAAAATATACTTTTATTTGCACTGCTATAAGAGGACAAGCAAGAGAGAAATAGAGTGGTAATGAAAAAAAAAATATAACATAGGAAAAAAGATGAAAAGAGAGAATAGAGATTAATTATAGGAAAAATCTATATGGGGGCCCTTTTAAGGGGAAAAACCCAAAAAGGGCCCCAACATTCTGAGAATACCAGAAAGGGCCCAGAGGCCTTTTGGGCATCTGAATTGGGGCTTATCTGTCGACGGATAAGCCCCAATTCCAAAAAGTTGCCTCTGACAAGCTTATATATGTTAACAGATAAGCCCCAATTCAGATGCTAAAAAGGGCCCTGGGGCCCTTTCTAGGATTCTCATAATGTAGGGGCCATTTTTGGGTTTTTTTCCCTTAAAAGGGCCCCCATATGAATTTCCCCTTACTTATTAAATGATAAAAACAGATTAAATGCTCACATAACCCTGAATAGAATATTAGAAAAATGATGAAGGTGATTCAAATTTGAGCTAAATGTATGGGGTATAATATATCATATCCCCTCTAGTTCAAAATATTAAGAGTCAAACTTGTAAGTGGGTGTGGTTTTTTCATTTTTTTTTATATAAGACTTATTTTGTTTCTGTCTATGGATTTAATGATTTTCTTTTTCAATTTTACCACACTCTCTCTCATCATTGTTCTCCCTTACCTTCTCTCAATTCTTTTTCCTCAATGTGTTATCTCTCTTACTTATTCTCTTAATAAATAAGGGAATATTGGGAAAAGAAAGTAAATATATCTTACACATTTAGTATTTTTAACTGACTTCTTGATAAATGTAAAATAGATATTTAAGTCTTTGATTTTGAACATCACTGAATCTCATATTTACAAAATCACACAAAGTGGTATAGTCAACGGTGTACAACATAGTCAACCCACTAAAAAGGTTGGTATTCTAGTTCGTGACATGTTTGGGAATCAGTGTATGGGAATGGTAGGCAGATTTATGGAATGAATACATAAGAGCAGGAGTTGGACCCTAGGGTGATTCAGTGCTTTCATTCAAGCGTCGTCTTTCCTAGATCAGAATTCAGAACCCTAAGAACGTAAAAGCAAAAGCATCGCTAAAAGAAAGACTCATAAGTGTGTGTCTTCTTAGAGATTCATCCGTGATTTGTACTTTCTCTATAGTATGTACTTTCTCTATAGTACACCCCACATGCAAAAAATGACGCTATCATTGTTCATGTTCCATTACATAGGGTTGTGTAGTACAACAAAATTAGAGACCATGAAGACAAATTACTACCGCAAGGTCCAAGGAAATCTCAGAGTTACTAACACGTCTCAAGGGACATGATGGTAATAAGATGTAACTAGCCGATTATTATCTTACCCTTAGGTAAAATTGAAGTACAAAGGCAAGGAGCTTTCACTCGTTAATACAAGCGTCTTGTGTCTGCCACTCTGTGTGACTCGTTGTCGTTGTGCCCACCAGTCCTCTTTGCGCCCCTCTCTGACTGGTGTGAGATCCTCGACGCTTTCACCCACTCTCAGATTTGTCATCTTCATCATGTTTGTTAGGTTTTTTCCTCTTTGTCCCTTTCAACCTTCGTTTTTGTCGCTTGGTATGCAGGTGGAAGTATCTCTCGCTAGTTTGCTTTTGAAATAATACGTACTGGTCCTTTCTTGGTTCTTTCTCTAGTAATGTTATTAGCTAGACCCTAGCAAAATGCCATCTTATAAAAATAACTGTCTCAATCTTATTGGGGAGTTTCCTGTATTTTTATGATTGTTTGCCCAGTCAATTGTTGTTGCCTTTAAGCCGATAGGAGAATGATTCAAAATTCAAATGAGGACTTGGAAACCTTTTTGGGAGATTCAAGGTTTACTTTTAATTTGCTACGTCTTATGCCTTAATCTTATCTATATGCTTTTCTAGGGTAAATTCTCGCCTCTTGAATTTTCTTTGTTCAAACAATATTGTTTTACCTTCTACATATCCTTCATTTTCCCTCACGTGTATGCGTCAATTGCTTTCTTGTTTGTTTCGGGAATGATCAATAACATTCTGTTTCGAGGTGGATATTTCGGAGATGGGAAGAAGGAGATTGCCTTGCTAACTTGTTTTTAAGACATTGCCTTGTGCACAATCCTCCTCCTGTACGTTCTTGCTTTTCATGATGAAAAATATTTACAAAACACTTGTTATGGTAGTTTTTAATCAGATATGTTTGGAAGGGGGAAAAAAAAAATTCACACATGGTCTATAAAGTTAATCGAATTTTTAAGGTCTTTTAACTTAAAAACTCAACATATAGGGTCCTTATTAGATTTAATCTCGTCCTCTTCCATTATCTACTTACACGAAGTCTCCTTTGTAGAGTAAATATAATTGAGAATACCCCCAACAAATTCTTTCTTATTTGATATGTTTTCCTATGATTATTTGCCATTAGCAACTTGAGGTCCTCTTTTGTTTTTAACAATGCATCTTAGTTTTTGTTTTTATTTAGGGCCCATTTGTTACAAAGAAGATTTTGGGAAAGAAATGAAAGGAAAGGAAGATTTGAAAGATGAGAGAAGATGGTTTGACTTGTTTGGTAGGAAGAAAATGAAGAGGTGGTAGTTGGTAAAGAATTAGAAAATGTTTATTTTACCCTCAAAAGAAATTAATTCAAAATAAAAAAGAAAAATATATATATATTTTTTTTTTTGCTAAAATATATTCTAAAAAAAATATATTCTTGTTAAGTTAGAACTCGTGAAAAAGAAAAAAAAATCCGCCAAATTCAAACTTTCCCACCAAATTTAAACTTTCCCGCCAAGTTTGAATTTTAGGGGTAAATCTGTCAAAAAAACATTTTCTGGGAAGATTGCAGCTTTCCTTCCATTTGCTAATGAAAAGCATCTTCCCTTAAATAAGGAAAGATAAGTACTCACTGGAAGATGCTGACTGGACTTTCTGTCTACCAAATACCCAAAATTCATGGAAAAATTAGGATCTTTTCTTTCCTTCTTTAATCTTCTCTCCACTAAACGGGTCCTTATTTTGGACATCCTACTGTCACATTTTTGGATATAAACTAGTGGTTGGGGCTACATTAATTATCGCCTCCCCGGTTTCTAGATGTAAAAATGATGTGGTGATTTTTTTTAAGATTCACGTAACTTTAACTAGAAGGTTAACTTGAAATGGTGTGTGCTTGAGTAATTCTATTGATAGTAATAACAAATAACTGTCCACATCCAGATCTATTGACAATGATCATTGACTAGAAGACCAGAGAGAAAAAGAAGAGAATCTTGGTTTGAAAACAAGAAAGTTTATCATTGTGTGGAAGATTTCATGAGGCTAGTCCTACTTCCAAGACTCGCAACAACCATAATCCATGTAAAATGTTACAGATAGGGTAGAATGGGTGAGTTGGGCAGCCCATGCCCTAACTTATAGCCCGCCCATTTAATTTTAAATAGGTATGGGCTAACTCATACCCATACCTCAACCCATCTAAATCCGTATAAATGGGCTAGCATATAAATGGGCGGGTTTCACCGGGTTTTGGGTAACCCATTTACATTTGACTTGTTTATTTTTTTTTAGAAAAAACATACATAAGCATTAAACACACATCCAAATTCATGACAACTTTCACATATTGCAAGATATTTGAAATCATTTGGATTATTTGGGACGTGGTATGTTAGCTAGAAGATTGATTTAAATAAGAAAAAATATTTTTTTTTTGAAACAAAAGCTAGACCACTAAATTTAAAGGGAAAAAAAGTAGAGATGGAGGAACAAATCAAAGAGAATTTAATGAAATAACATTCCGATAGTACGACCTTGGCTTGCTCTCTCATTCTAGTTCAGGGGATGAAGACGACACCTACAATTGCTAACCCACGAAGATTGCAAACTTTGATTCTCTCGTTCTGGTCAGTCATGACGACTCGCAAGTTAAATAGACAAATATAGAAAGAAAGAGAGTGAGAGTCAATACCTATTAGGGTTATGGTAGTTAATAAAATAAAATAAAAACACTTAATGGGCAGGTATGGGCAATGGGCGGGTATGGGCAACCCAAAGGTGTGCCCATAGCCCGCCCATTTAATTCTTAAATGAGCGGGTTTTAACCCAACCCATTATGGGTCTTTTTGGGCGGGCTAAAAGTGGCCCAGTTACACTGGGTTGTGGGCGGACTCATTGGGTTATGGGTTTCTTGCTCAGCCCTAGTTATAGACATTTGTATTTTTTGTAAATGCAATTATTGTCTTTGATGTGTATGTATTTGGAAGTTTTTTTTTTTTTGGGGTATAATTTCAGTAGATACACCTAGAGTTAGTGAATACACATGCAACTTAGGGGAATAATTCACGCTGGCTCTCTCTTTCCCCGACCCATTCCGCTCTCTCTCGTCAAACCCTTGAACCTTCTCTTCCACTTGGGCTTTTGCCTCGCCGGCGGCGAGCCTCCTCTTGGTCCACAATCGCGGCCGAAGTGCAGATCGGCCCTCGATGAGTCAGGTACAGGTGAGATTTAGCTCGGAACAGGGATATAGAGCGGTGACCGTCCTTCTTCTTCGGCGCCGGCTCTCCTCTAGTCTCCATCCTCAGTGCATTCCCAGCTCCGGCGGCCCTCTGTTCTCTGGTTGCATCTGTGGTCCTCCCTCGTCTTCGGCGGTGGCAGTTTTTGCTTCGATGTCTCCTATGTAGGTGGTCTCTGGCTCGTCGGTGGTCTCTTGCTCGACGGTGGCCTCTAGCTCGACAGTGGTCTCCGGCTTGTCGGTAGCCTCTAGCTTGTTGGTGGTTTCCGGCGGAGGGGGTGTCTCTATTTTCCTTCTCCTGTTGCTTTTATCGCTTTATGTTTCTAGATGTCTTCTGATGTTGTGGATTTGGGCTATTTATGTTTATGTTTGTCTTCTGATGTTGGGGATTTGGGTAATTATGGTGGTGTTCTTTGTTGTGGATTGGATTTGTGATTTTGGGGGAAGGGTTTTATCGATTGTTGTTGCTAGTTTATGATTTATCTATGAGAAGACCATTGCTAGCATTGTTCGATGGGGGTAAATCTATATCGCTTATGTTAGCCAAAATCTGTTCGGTGGGTGGTTAATGTCACCAGGTTTGCTTCAATGGATGAGTAAAAGTATTCTCCAGGACTTCACTTATCTTTTTTTGTTTAAGGTTGGGTGTTCTTTGTCCTGTACCCCAAGTAGGAGTGGCTATGTAGCTGACCTATGTGCAGCTTTTTCTTATAAGGAGGTGTGCCCGATCAGGTGTGTTTTGCAACCAACTCTTTTTTTCATGTCCTTTCTAACCTTGGATGACCAGGAAGCAGATAAAGTCTTTGAAATTACTTGTATTCCTATTTGTTTTGTGGTCACTAGCTTTCCTTACATTTGGTTTGGTGTTGTTGTATTTGTTAGTCTTCTTATTCTGATTTGTTTTTTGTTTAGTTTGATGTCATCAGTGTAATCGTTTGATGTAACTTTATTATTAGTATCAATATATGTTCCTCGAGAAAAAAAAAATACACATGCAACTTGTAGAGTTTTTTTCTGATGGGTTGCCAAAATGGTGTATATACATAAAAGATGCATACAAAGTTGTAATTTGGATACAATGTTATATATTATGACGCAATCTGAGTTGTCACTTTGGCATGTGCTGTCGTTGTGTCTCCCTTTCTTTAAAACTTGATAGTAATTCCCAAAATTACAAAGGCTTCATTAACAATAAGATAAAATTATAGAAATTTGCATAATAATTGTTTCTTTTTCCAAAAAAACAAAAATTACCCCTACCTAGCCTAGCCCCCTCCTCGCCTAGCCCCCTCCTCCATAGGAAAGGGAGACACACCACATTGTTCCCTTGAGGCTAGAACCTAGCTACAAAGTCCCATTTATGGAAGGGGCTTTTTGATCAATATAAGAATTAAAAAAAAAAATTAATGAGTTAATGCACAGTCCAAACTATTTACCAGAATAAGATTTACGCCACTGGTAACGCAAGGGGGGCCCACACCACATCAGTAGCGTGAACCTGTCTCACGCCACTGACGTGGCGTGTATAGGGTCCACGCCACTAGCTGGCGTGGACCAATCAGGCCCTTCCATTCAGCATTTAAAAAAAAATTTTATATGTCAGTGGCGTGAACCCTAGCCCCACGCCACCAACTGCATTACTTTGGTAAAATCTTTCTCCAGTGCTTTAATCCGGTAATTTTTTTTTTTTTGGTTCTTATATTGGTCAAAAAGCCTTATGGAAGGTGCTTCTCTACCTAAAATGGGATATATGAGGTCACATCGTTGTAAGGATGATGTCCTGCGTTGGTAGGTTTAATTCCTTTGCTGAAACTTGATTATTTGATCTCGTCATTATATAATTAACCCTCGTGGATGAAATACACACACATACATAAAAGGTTTATTATTTGACCTCGGGCTTCTTACTTTTTTTCCTTTTTGTCTGTCCAGTTTCAAAAATAAATAAAAAATTACTCATTTATTGAGAGATTTTTTGATAACTACATTCATTTCTTAATTAAATCTTATTCTCCCAAAAAACAATTCCTTATTATACTATTATGGCGTGTCATTTACACTTTTCCCGATGCAGTGGACTTTCATAAAGTTTTAAGAGCTACCGGAAATAAATGGCCTCTGTTTATTTCTATTTTCAAAACCAATATTTTGTTTTTAAAAGGAAAAAAAATAATGAAATTTGTTCAGAAAACTCTTTTCAATAAGTTGTTAAAAAAACATAATTTGTTTTGAAATCTAAAGAATCAAAACAATTTTAGTATGTTTTTTATTTTTGTTTTTTCTATTAGTTTTTGAGGTTCTCATTTATCCACTATCATCACCACACCATCGGCGCCGATCACTGCCAACGGCATCTCTGCCACTTCACTGTCAACTGCTGCTGCCACCTCGTCAGTCGTCACTTCAAAAATAGTTTTTTTTTTTTTTTAAAAAAAAAGACAACTATCAGTATGCATTGAAATTTCCCCTTTTGTTTAATAATCCTCATCCTTGGGCTTGGTCTGCAATTATTTTATATGTATATATGCTTAATGCTTGTACGGTTCGGTTATTTATAAACTAATAAAACTTTACAAATCAACGTGTGACCGGGCTGGGTTCGATTCTTGATATAATTAATTAATTAATTATAATACACAGATACACTATGACTGGGGAAATATCTATTATGGTATCGTCATTCTTTTGATAATTCCTGTTTGAAGTCAAATTTGAGCGCGCCCTATAATTTCCCTCAGGCCCAAAGGTTCCCTCTTCTATATATAATCTATATACATGTACGTACACATTATCTCTAATACCAATCAACGATGGAAGTGCTGCAAACATCCATTCTTACCGTCTCCTTCCTAGTTTTCATGAATGGGGTTCTCTCTTCTCCTCCAGATGACCCGGTCCAGTGCACTTCCGGCAACAGAAACTGCACCATCAAAAACGCTTATGGCGTCTTCCCTGATCGGAGCACTTGCCGAGCATCTCAAGTACTGTACCCAACCACCGAGCAAGAGCTTGTTTCCATGGTGGCTTCTGCTTCAAAGTCCAACACAAAAGTGAAAGCGGCGACCAGATATTCCCACAGCATCCCCAAGCTTGCTTGCCCCGGAGGCCAAGACGGCATCATCATAAGCACCAACAAGCTCAACAATGTAGTGAACGTTGATGTGGACAGAAGAAGGATGACGGTGGAGAGTGGCGTGCTTCTGAGAGACCTGATCAATGAAGCTGCCAAGAATGGGTTGGCTTTGCCGACTACACCGTCCTGGTGGGGAATAACGGTGGGGGGTCTCTTGGCGACGGGGGCTCACGGCAGCTCGCTGTGGGGAAAGGGAAGTGCGGTTCATGAGTATGTGGTGTCGATGAGGATTGTGACGCCGGCCAGGGCGGAAGAAGGGTATGCCAAGGTGAGAAGCCTAACTGAGTTAGATGAAGAACTTGATGCCGCCAAGGTTTCAGTTGGCGTTCTTGGGATTGTTTCTCAGGTATGTCATAATACTCTATATTATATGCAACAAAATCAATTCCCTAAATATATTTTATATTAAATATAATAAAACAGTAATATCATACCAAGTTGGACTTTTGAACATGTACACAGTTGAGGATTTAATTTGGTGGTTGTAATCAATAAATACAAATATAGCAGGGCGGCTTTTGACCATATGTGTCAGTCATGTATTTTGGTGGTTATAATATGCAGGTAACGTTACAATTAGAACCCTTGTTTAAGAGAAGGCTTACGTACTTAATGAAGAAGGATTCAGATTTAGGAGAGGAATTGATTAGATTTGGGAAAGCGCACGAGTTTGGTGAGGTAAATTGGCTTCCGACACAAAAGAAGGCTCTCTACAGAGTTGACGATCGAGTGCCCATGAATCACTCCGGAGATGGACTCTACGATTCCGTAGCATTCCGTGCCTATCCCTCTGCTCAATTAGCTTCTTCCAGAGCCACAGGTTCACTATATATTCATATCTTCTCTTTTATTCATTTTCTTAGTTACATATCTATCTATTTTGAGTGCAAGTGAGGAAACTAAGGAGAATTAATTAAGTTAAATTTTCTGTAACAGTATTAAGAAAAGTGATTAGAAAGAAATAACAACAATCAAGATGGAGAATCATATCTCTTATTGATACAAGAGCAACATACTCATGTAAGAATTGTAATCCACTTGGGTTACCACTAAACTACCTCATTGGAGGTGATTATAACCAGCCCTACTTGGGGATTTGTCCTCTCACTTGTGAGAGATTCAAGTTATCTCTCCTAATGTGGTGAGGATTTCACAATCCTATCACACCTCAGAACAACACATTAGGCCACTTTATTTAGAAGAACTCATTTTGGTGTCTATCCTCTTGATAAGTACCATGAGCTCATCTTATATAGACCAATATGATGAGATATAGACAATCCGAATTTAATGTTTTTTTACTGATGATTTTTAAAGAAAAAATAATTTTTTTGAAAAAATGTTAATTAAAAGATTCTCTATCTATTAAAAATTTTATTTTTTTAAAAAAATTAAATATGGATGGTCACGAGCTCATTCATTATGGATACGCACAAAAACTGTTTCTTTTATATGCATCCTATCTCAACTATCTAATGGCAATTTTAGCCTTTATAACAAACAGAGGAACATCAAGAAGCCACCAGGGACGCCAATGGAATATGCCGTAGTGCACAGTTGGCGACCAAGACATCTGAGACATCTGCTTATGGCTTAACTAACAACGGTAACTATATTTTAATTTTCTCATTTTCTACCTGCGCATTTTCGCAAACAACATATCTACACTTTTTCCTTCGTCCATGGTTGATTTAACCAACATTAATATCAAAACTTGCTAGTTTCTTCATGCATAAATAGGTACAATCTTTACTGGGTACCCAGTGATTGGACAAAACAATCGCATGGAATCATCAGGGTCATGCCTAGAAAGTAAACAAGACGCATTGCTCACTATATGCCCCTGGGATTCAAGACTCCAAGTTGTGTTCAATTACGAAACAGCCTTCAGTATCTCATTGTCTAAAGTTCCAAGCTTCATCAAAGATGTGGAGAAGCTAGTTGAATTAGAGCCACAAGCACTGTGTCAATTAGAGATCAATAACGGCATCCTTATACGCTATATCAAAGCTTCAAGTGCTTACCTGGGAAAAACAGAGGATGCTCTGGATTTTGATTTTATATATTACAGAAGCAAGGATCCACTGACTCCTAGGCTTTTTGAGGACATTCTTGAGGAGATTGAGCAGATAGGTTTGTTCAAATATGGAGGCTTACCTCACTGGGGAAAGAACAGGAACTTAGCATTTAAAGAAGTGATCAATAAGCATCCAAATGCAAACAAATTTTTAAGTGTGAAAAGAGAGTATGATCCACAAGGGATTTTCTCTAACGAATGGACAGATCAGATTTTAGGATTAAGAAAAGATGTGACAACGATATTGAAAGATGGGTGTGCTCTTGAAGGTTTGTGCATTTGCTCAGAAGATCGTCACTGTGCTCCAGCCAAGAAATATTATTGTAGGCCTGGGAAGGTTTATAAGGAAGCTAGGGTTTGTGCTTTCGAAGGCTGAGATTGATATGAAGGAAAAGACTTTTGATCAGATGCTTACAAATCAAAAGGTTTTTCAAAGTGTGATGTTGTTTATATTTAAGATGCTCCGCACAATCTTTTTTCTGTAAAATAAGGCAATATTTGTCATTTGTCATAAGTGGTGTGTTAATTTCACAAAACGTCTATGTCAACCACTTTGTTTTTCTTCCCCCCTTTTTTAATACCAAAAAGTTTTGATGAGTTGGGTTTAGGGTGTTTACCAGAGGGCATATCTTTGAACGTAAAAGGTATTTTAGTATTGCCTATTAATAATCTCTTTACATTGATAACTGAGATTTGAAATCACGATTTGAAATTAGGACATTATGGGTTATAAGACAACTCTTTACTAACTATACCAACCTTTGTTAATATTGTCTCAGTCTCTATAATTTATGGTGTGAGTCGGTACTTTTAGATTGATGCTATTTTCTTAATCATAGTCCCTAAAAATTGCAATTGCGTGGTATAAGTTGAAAGTAATGCAGGTTTTTCCTTAGGAAAGTAACAAAATCAATATATAATATAATTGTTATGGATGATGAAGCACAACTAGCATAATAGTGTCCTTTCTTATTCATCCTCAAGAAAATCACTCACCAAAATCTTAAATCCATTTAGAGCACTGAAAATAATTCACTGCTAGTTCGTGTCATCAATTTTATATGTCATAAATAGTATAATTTCTGCTTGAAATTAAGTTGCATGCAAAGTAGGCCTAAAGTCTAGTTGTGAAAGGATGAGGATGTAGTATATGTGAAAGAGAATTTTTACAGCTATATAGTAATTGTACCAGTTGTAAGCTTGGGGTTTGGTTCCACTGTGTTGCTAATAAGGGAAGGAAGTAATGGCATGGAGCAGTACATTTATGAGCGGACGTTGCATCATTTTGTGATAAAGATGAGCACTGTATGAAAAACTCAATTATTATTTTTTTTCATGCCAAAGATCAAAACTTCAATTTAACCAGATTAAGCCTGTGCTTAGTCGGGATTGGTCAATTTTATTATTATTATTATTATTATGGAATGAGTTGATTGAGTTGTGGTTAATAGTGGTCAAAACACTTACTACTCCCTCATGTTCTTAATTAAAATATATTCAGAAAGTTGATCTTAATCATAAATATAAGTATATTTTTTATGCCCCTCAACAATAATTAAGGAGAAAAGAGAACGAGAAAATTGAGAAAAATATTTAAAAAATAAATATTATATTAATTAATTTCACTATCTTTTTTAATCTAATTAAATTAGAAAACTTTATCTTTTATTGAAGACATGAGGAGTAACACACAAAGTCAAGAGTCTAAAACACAAATATTGAGGGATGGTATATTGAAATCAAGATTCTCTTATTAACTAACTTTTTTCTAATCTCTCATCATTCAATTCAAACCGTTAATTTAATTTACTGAGCTTGTTAATATGGATAGTTATATTAAATGTATGGTTCAAATTTAAATTCGATAAAGAACAATGAGAAAACGTCAATAAAAGAATCCGGAACTGGTATATTGTCGACTGTGAGATGTTAGTTAAATAAGCGGATGAAAAGTTTGTGAGGAATTGGACTTTGGTACGATGCATCGCATTCAATTTTCACGTACTGTCGTCTTTCCTAAATCAGAAGCACTAAGAAAGTGAAAGCAAAAGCATCTTCCTATGAGAAAAAAGAGGAATTTTATTTGGATCCTAAAAGATATTCTCATCAGTGACTTTTCTCAGTTCTTAGAGATCCATCCATGATATTGATTTGTACTTCTCTGTGGTACGTACATCCCACATGCAAAAACAGAGTGTTGCATATTTTTGTTGATAAAAATAGGAACCATTCAATTTTTGTTGCATCCTCTTAACTGTATTTTTGCTTTTATGACTTTCTTTGGATGAAGACACCTTCTTCATAAAATAAAACAGGAAACATACAATTTTGATCTGAATAATTTGAATTCAAGCTGAGTTGTTCACGCTCATATTTCAGAGATGAGCACTGAATCCATTCTCATGGAAAATTTACACTGTTCTTTGATACAATACCAGTTTGCCAAAAATAATATGAATTTACATTCTAATGGAAGACAATTTTTTTTTTTTTGGATATAAAAATTTTAGGAAAGGGGTTGGGTTCACCCACAATTCAAAGGTAGCACGAAATCTCCCTTCCTTTTAGGTGATATCGATGTTGGGTAGAGCGAACCGTCTATTACCCTCATACGTTAATTTAGGCATCTAAAAGTTAGGATGCCTCTGCCAGTGCCTTAACTAACTTCAGGATCGAACTCCCTCCCTTTAGTGAGAGTGTCAGACTCCTTTACCAGTTGAGCCTATGAACAAGGGCTTAATGGAAGACAAGTTACTAGTGACCTAATTTTTTTTAAAAAAAATTAAATTTTAGGAAAGGGGTTGGATTCACCTACAGTCCAAGGGCAGGGCGCTTGGAGTCCAATCCACATGGTATATTGGGTTAGAAAGTACACATGGTTTCACCTCTTCCCAGCGTTTTCACTGCTTTGTAGGCCCCTAGGATGCCTCTGCCAGTACCTTGACAAACTCTAGGATTGAACCCCCCCTCTTTTGGTGAGTGAGTCCGACTCCTTAACTAGTTGAACCCAAGGACGAGAAGTTACTAGCGACTTTTTTTTTTTGGATAAAAAGTTACCAAATTATTGTATGCATTCATGATGGGCTTGGGTCCAAAGCCCAGCCGGATAAGAAAATAAAGAAAGTCAAGATAGACAGACCCACCCCGGATCTGGCCCAACATTTAGTAGATCGGGAGACAACCCACCATGCCAGTTATGGACCCAGATGAATGATTTTGAAAATTGTGGATGCTAAAGTGGCAATTTCTTTTAGGATACACATGTAAAACCCCCCCCCCCCCCCCCCCAAAAAAAAAACATTTACCATCAAATGTTTTTTTTAGGTTCAAAAATGATATTCTGTTACTTTATTTTAGTGAAACCCACAGTCACTTTAACAGAATATGTGATTTTTACTTTATTTTTGCATCCACATAGCCACTTTACACCTTAAAAAAAAAAATTCAATTAATGTTGGGCCTACTTTTAGTAGGTTTAATTCATGTATAACGGAACTTGTTAATTTAACCTATTCATATAATCAACTCTTGTGGGGACAAAATATATAAATATATTGATATAAGAAGATGACTTTTAAAAATATTTTGCATGGGATAAAACAAAAACATCAAATCTTGCAAATTTAATATATCAATTTGAAGACTGTCAATGTGGTGGCTGAAGGCGGCCGGCTCAGTGGAATACTAACCCTTATTTATTTTTATGAATGACCAAGTGCTTATTCGAGGAACACTGAAATTACTTTATTTAAAAGAGTCATTTCACAACTCAAAATAAAAACTCTTTTCTTTCTATGCTTACCTTATACTTATCCATACACCATAAAGCTCTTCTAAAAAATAATCCAGACACACACCAAATATTCTAAATTATTGTTTCAACTTTGGTATATCCTCTATTCTCAATCATCTCACAAGCAACTCTTCGTAATAATTTAAAAATAGGATATTTTTAATTCACGTACGATTTAATTATCCTCTCAAGCAGCCTTGCACTTTGACCGTATGCGTAATGCTTTTGCCGCTCGCTTATTTATACTTATCAAACTCTGCTAATTAACATGTGTGAACAGGCTGGCTTTGATTCTTGATCATATATATATTGTAATCCACCCATATACCTAACAATAACAATATGAGTGAGTGATAATCCGAGCCAAAAAAAAAAAAAAAAAACAATATGAGTGATAAGACTTTGACTAGGACATCTATACATTTGAAGTCAAATTTCAATGCGCTCTATAATCTCTCTCAGGTCCAAAATCTTCCAGTTCAAAAATTTTATACATGTACACATAATCTAATCATTTACTGCACTGGAGAAGTTTCAATCAACGATGAAACTGTTGGTGCCAGCATTTAAATTGTCACACAATTCAATGGATCTTCCAAATCCTCCTAGCGGGAAACTGCTTCAAACACCCATTCTCATCATCTTCTTCTTAGTTTTGGTGAATGGGGTTTTTTCGTCTCCTCCGGCTGACCCCATCCAGTGCACTTCCGGCAACAAGACCTGCACGATCACAAACTCCTACGGCATCTTCAATGACCGGAGCATTTGCCGAGCATCCCGAGTAGTGTACCCAACCACCGAGCAAGAGCTTATTTCAATGGTGGCTACGGCTTCAAAATCCAAGACAAAAGTGAAAGCGGCGACCAGATATTCCCACAGCATCCCCACGCTTGCTTGCCCTGGAGGCCAAGAAGGGATCATCATAAGCACCAACAAACTCAACCGTGTAGTGAAGGTTGATGTGAAGAACAGAAGGATGACGGTGGAGAGTGGCGTCCTTCTGAGAGATCTCATTAATGACGCGGCGGAGAATGGGTTGGCTTTGCCGTATACGCCGTACTGGTTTGGAATCACGGTTGGGGGATTGTTGGCGACGGGGGCTCACGGCAGCTCGCTGTGGCAAAAGGGAGGTGCGGTTCATGAGTATGTGGTTGCGATGAGGATCGTGACGCCGGCCACGGCGAAAGAAGGGTATGCCAAGGTGAGGAATCTGAGTGAGTCAGATGAAGAACTTGATGCAGCTAAGGTTTCTCTTGGGGTTCTTGGGGTTGTTTCTCAGGTAGGTCACTTTTCGTGTTTATCCTCCCAATATTAATTTAAAAATATGATTTACTGCTCTGATCAAATTCATTGCTTATTTAATCTTCACCGTTGACATTCTTACTTCAAGTGTCTCGCCAGTAGAAGTGATATTGTGCTCCATCTATTTGTGTTTAATTACTTCTATTAATTATCGAGTGATATGAATTTAAATCATTTAACTTGTAAAATCCACCTCACAAACAGGGTTTTTTTTAGCTTTTTGACTTATACGCAATTGGCGGCTTTAATTTGCAGGTAACGTTACAATTAGAACCCCTGTTTAAGCGACGGCTTACGTACTTGTCGAAGAATGATTCAGATTTGGAAGAGGAATTGCTTCGATTTGGGAAAGAGCACGAATTTGGTGATGTCACGTGGTTTCCGGCACAAAAGAAGGCTTTTTACAGAGTTGATGATCGAGTGCCCATCAATCAAACTGGAAATGGTCTCAATGATCCCTTCGCACTCCGTTCCACTCCCATTGCTCAATTAGTTTCTTCCAGAGCCACAGGTTAACTAAACTTTTTAACTAATTCATTCATAATAATTACTGTAATATTGACTCTTTGCTAAAAGTATATTTGAATTTTCTGTAACAGAGGAGCTTCAAGAAGCAACAAGGGACGCTAATGGAAAATGCCTTAATGCACAATCAGCGACTAGGACATCTGAGACATCTGCTTTTGGCTTGACTAACAACGGTATTACTCATTCTTCTTATTTCCCTCTTAAGCATTTTCACAAACACATTATCTGCACTTTTTTCCTCCGTCCATACTTGACTTAAACCAGCGTCGATGACACAACTTTTTAGTTTCTTTATGGGTAAATAGGTACAATCTTTACTGGGTACCCAGTGATTGGACCAAACAACCGCATGCAATCATCTGGGTCATGCCTAAATGGTAAAGAAGATGCATTGCTCACCATATGCCCCTACGATTCAAGACTCCAACTTTTGTTCTTTTACGAAACAGCCTTCAGTATCCCCTTGTCTAAAGTTCCAAGCTTTGTCAAAGATGTGAAGAAGCTACTTGAATTGGAGCCACAAGCACTGTGTGGATTAGAGCTCACTGGAGGCATCCTTTTGCGCTATATCAAAGCTTCAAGTGCTTACCTGGGAAAAACAGAGGATATGTTGGACTTTGATTTTGTGTATTATAGAAGCAAGGACCCACTGGCTCCTAGGCTTTTTGAGGACATTCTTGAGGAGATTGAACAGATTGGGTTGTTCAAATATGGAGGGTTACCTCACTGGGGAAAGAATAGGAATTTCGCATTCAATAAGGTGATCAACAAGTACCCAAATGCAAACAAATTTTTAAGTTGGAAAAGAAAGTACGATCCACAAGGAATTTTTGCTAACGAGTGGACAGATAAGGTTTTAGGTTTACGAGGAGATGTAACAATATTGAGAGATGGGTGTGCCCTTGAAGGTTTGTGTATATGCTCAGAAGATCATCATTGTTCTCCAACCAGTAAATATTATTGTAGGCCTGGGAAGGTTTATAAGCAAGCTATGGTCTGTGCTTTTGAAGGTTGAGAGTGGTCTAAAAGAAAAGTTCACATCAGAATATTTTTTATGGCGTGATGTTTTACATTAAATCGATATGTCAACTATTATGATCTTTTTTGTGGTACGCTGAATAATGTTAATATTGTCATCTCCTTTGTGATACGTGAGATTATTGTGATAAAAGAAACTCATTTTTTTTGCTCAAAGAAACACATGATTGTTTATAATCTTGGAACGTGACATGGTGTTTCTTTTTAATGTTGTTGTGATATGTCACGTTTGAACACATGACATTACGTAAGAGGCATTTTAAGTCGTGACATGATGTTTCTAGTTCAATGCTATTTTCTTAAATTTAGTCCCTTAAAATTACAATAGCAAGTTATAAAAAATAGGGAAAATGATTTTTTTTTAAAAAAAAGGAATTTTAAAATTGAAAAATCCTAGATCATGTATTTTCTATAAAATAGGTTGTGAATTGCTTATCACATATAATCATCATCTTGTCATTTTTGGTAACAAACTTGATTTAAAATTTTCCATTTTCAAAGTTTTTTCCTATCATTTTGTGGGGAAAAAAATGTAGGTGTTCTGATATAAAACACAAATGTCTAGCCCTAATGGACTAAGGGATGTTAATGTAGGATCAAATGGCTCCTTAGAGATGTTTGTGGATTAAACATAAAAAAGAAGGTGATTGCTCAATGATACATATGAGGAAGATATCAAAGAGCGTTCTCAAATCACCGTGCTACATAGGTGCAGGGTTTCGCCAGAGGGAGTGGGGTGTGTACACAGTGAGATTGAATAGTAAGTAATGGAATAGAGCATGTAAAGCGTGCACCTAGTAGGTAATCTACTATTTATAATGATTACCTAGGGTTTTACTCCCATGACTGCGTGAATCCGTTCCTCAGGTAATGTGTGCATCCCAGGTTTTGCAGGTGCCTACTTCACTACTTGTACATTCCTAGATTATAGGCATGATTAAAGGGCAATTGGCAATTTACCTGATTAAAAATGGATTCTATCATAAGAACTCCAACTGGGCTCATACCTACCAGACCCATCATATGAGTCCATAACAGTAGGTGTTCATTTTTCTTTTGAAAGTGTAAATACCCACTTTATAGTCTTATTTACTAATATCTCTTCCTTTAAGATGTTAAGAAAATCACAAGGAAAAGAAAAAATAACAAACAAATCTATTGAAATAATCAAATTTTCAGTGAAAACTCATTAGACCTGGGTGAGATTAATTCACACTGAGGAATTATCACTTTGCCCTTATTAATTTAAACAACAATGACAAGTCATCAAGCGTTGTTGGCACGTGACCTGTTATTGTCACTTATGACTTATTATTATTGCTGAATAATATGTCATTGGTTTCTCAATTAAATAAGGGCAAAGTGAACTTTTCCCAATTTGAAACAATCTCACCCAGGTTATATGAGACTTCAATATAATCTGAAGATATCAAGGGATCTGCTTGCAATATTTTCTCTTCCTTGATCTTGTATGTAATTGTCCCCCCCCCCCCCAAAAAAAAAAAAATCTGCAAATTTCCCCACCACTTAGGAATCATCTAGATACATTACATCCAATCAAGGGTTGGCGTATAGAACACAAAAGAGTTGTTTTGTTTTGTTTTTTGTTTTTTACTAGAAATTAGGAGGTATTTTTCGCTGATAGCAGAGACTAATCGTCTTTTGTATTATAGTCATCCCTAAGGGGTATTGGTGCTTGCCAAATAACCTTCTCTATACACACCACCAAAGATTGAACCCCTGACTAGGTACTTAAGAGTACTCTACAAGCCAACTGAACCAGATTGCTTTAGTTAATTGAAATATTTTTTGAGTACAAGACAAAATGAATATTGGACTAAGGGCTAGATCATATTCTAGTTAGGCCCAATATATCCTAACAATGAACAGGCCAATAATCATTTTCTGGTTATGACCCATATATCCTAACAATGCATATATTCTTTGACACGCCCGCCCCCGCCCCCCCCCCCCCCCCCCAAAAAAAACACCACTATCTCTCAACGCAAAGCATATATAGATTAGAGTACATTAAGATGTTTCTGACAACTTACATTTTTTCATTTTTCTATTATTAGAATAAAAAATAATACTCTTCAGTTCTTAATATAAGATATAATTATCTAATTTAATTATATTTTAAAAGTCAGTTGAAGTAGTTAATATGACATGTAATTTTTAAAACACTTTAGCTATGTTCCTTAATTTACTCATTCTCTCTCATCTTTAATTATTGTTGAAAGAGCTTCAATAGGGGTAAATTAAGAGAAGATTGATAAATATAAAAAGCTATATCTTATATTTAGGACTAAGATTAACTCTTCAAATATATTTTATATTTAGGACCAGAATATTAAAGTAACATATTCTTGGAAACAACCATAATACTCCTTTCGGTCTTAATTATAGGATATATTTAACCAATTTTGGAGAGATTAATAATAGGAGTTAAATTAGTAATTAATTTTATTTATTTCCCTAAAATGCCCTTATATAAATTTTAAATGACATCATTTTGATCAAAATGGAAATTTGTCCATTAACCACTCAAAATTTTGTTGGAGTTTTTACTGCTACCGTGTAGTTTGTTTTGTGGGCTCATTTCTTGTCTTGGTGTTATTTTCTTGGGAAAATTACTCACAGGTCTCAAGGAGTAGAGATATTTACAGTTAGGTCCCTTAAAATCATGATATTACACAGAAGTCGTATAATTATTTCTGAACGTAAAATTACATTTTTGAACTTCTATGTAATTATTTTCAGTTCTCAAGTTCAGAGGCTATTTATAACAACAAATGATATATTAACAACGGAAAAAATCATATGTTAACAACAAATTCTGAAAACCTAGATTTTTTTTCATATATCACTTCTAGAAGCTATTTTCAACAACAAATCCTATATTAACAACAGAAAAATCATATATTAACAACAACTTCTGAAAATTTAGATTTTTTCATATATCACTTCTAGAGGCTATTTACAACAAAAAATCCTATATTAACAACAGAAAAATTGTATATTAACAACAACTTTTGAAAACCTGGATTTTTTCATATATCACTTTCAGAGGCTCTTTACAACACCAAATCCTATATTAACAACAGAAAAATCATATATTAACAACAAATTCTGAAAACTTGAATTTTTTTTCTTATATCACTTCCAGAGGTTATTTACAACAACAAATCCTATATTAGTAACAGAAAAATCATATATTAACAACAACTTCTGAAAACTTGAATTTTTTCATATATCACTTCCAGAGTCTATTTACAACAATAAATGCTATATTAACAATAGAAAAATCATATATTAACAACAACTTCTGAAAATTTGGATTTTTTCATATATTACTTCTAGAGGCTATTTACAACAATAAATGATATATTAACAATAGAAAAATCATATATTAACAACAACTTCTAAAAATATGGATTTTTTCATATATCACTTCCAGAGGCTATTTACAACAACAAATCCTAAATTAACAACAGAAAAATCATATATTAACAACAACCTTTGGAAAAATAACCAGAAACAGTAGAGGATGAAGGAACAAGGGATGAGAGAAAGACAAGTTCGTCGGATCTATGGTCTTATCATCAACCATTTCAAGTGATCGCCGTGAGTAAGCAAAACAGAAACAGAGGTCAAATATTGGAGCAGGTCCGAAATCACAAAATTCACAGAGCACACGAAAATAAGCAAAACAACGGAAGCCATAATTAAATCTTGGAGCAAGGTCTGAAATCAAAAAATCCACAGGGCATCCGAAATTAAGCAAAACATCAGGTGATCTTCAGAACAATGGTGGCGGTCAGCGGAGATCGTGGCGGAGTGGTCGACGGAAATCACAAGGGCCGATGGCCTTTCGTGCGTCTTCCTTGCTCAGTTCTTGGCGGAAATCGTGGAAGATCGATTCTTGGCAAAAATGGCGGAGAGAGACAGGAGAGAGATAGAAGAGAGGGAGATGATAGACTTGATTCAATGATTTAGGCATGTTTGTTCTTTGTCCAAAGTGGTCATTTTGCATTCTGAAATAATTACACAGAAATCCCTAGGGAATTCTGAGTAATTTTGTCATTCGAAGGGACCTAATTGTATTTTTTTGTTATCCTTGGGACCTGTGCGTAATTTTCCTTATTTTCTTTCCTTCCTTTTATTACTATTTTACAAATTGGAAACATTAAAAATATATGAGTACGTATTTTATCCTAAAAACGCGATAGTGATAAATATATTTGTCTGCAAGATTCAGAGACAGTGGATTTTTTTTTGGTGAAAAATATAATTGATTAAAACTATTCTTTTAAATATTGAATTTAGCATTGAGGTTTTTTATTGTATATGTAGAATTATGTAATTAATCAATATCAATTATCAGTCATCGGTGTCTGTTTTTAAAAATAGAAAATCAATCTCAATATAAAATATGATATTGACACCCACATTAATCAACAACACATATGATTTATCTCAAACATTTTAATAGTTTAGTTTAAGCATGTTATCAAATTCATGGTAATTTTATTTAGCGAAAAATGTAATTGCCGGAAAACAAAATGATAACTGCAGGGTCTATCAAAATGCTAAAGACCTAGTAATTTGTTACCTATCTTTAAATGCAGAATATATTGTTTCAATACTTTAAATACCCTGTATAAATTTAAAAAAAAATACTCGCAAATTTGCTTTTTCATGTGGTGGTATATTAATTGAAGTGTATTACTGAAAAGGGTGTTTTAGGAAGAAATTGATAAAAATTAGAAAGTTGTCCTATAATTAGGATTAAAACCAACTCCTAAATATTATCCTATAATTAAGACTGGAGGGACTAATATATATATATTTATATATATTTCAATTTTAGCTTATAAACCTGAAAAATGTACTTTTAAAGCGGTAAAGATTGATTGGGATGAGGGTAAAGCGGTATAGATTGAAGGATCCTGAAACACTACCTCCATCAGTGATATGTGGGAGTGGCCCCGGAAGGAATTTATGCAGAAGAAGCACTGTTTGCGAGTGAGGCCTTGAGTCTGAATCTATATGAATACAGAAAATACTTTTGAAAGAGATATCCCTGAGGTCTGACAAATATAATAGTCGAATATGAAGAAGAAGCATTGCTTGCTTGCTTAATGAGTTTTGATAAAATTGAATTGGGAGAATAAATATACTCATCATCTTATCCTCTATATTCATTGTGTATATGAATATATTTTGTATGTATTCAGATAACATATATTTTTTATATAAATAAACAAGTTATAAGCTTAATGTCTCAAAATGTTGGATTGAAAAATATGATGGCATGGGTAAAGCTCGGACTCTGTGAAAGGGTAAGTCCTAATTTAAACGTATCATGCATGCATGGTCTAAATAGATATTGCCTTCGAGCTAATTGGTGGAGTTGGATTGTTTACGTACAGATTCAAAAACCCATTCTATCAAACACAAACTCTTGAGGAAACTGTTCTCAATTTCGTTTTTGAGCTTCTATATAGATTCTTGCGCACCAATTCCATTTAAAAACTATAATTATGTGAATGAATAGAAAGAAAGAATAGAGTAATAGCGAAGAGATACTAATTTTGTTTTTTTTTAATAGATTGATTATATTGATACCAATACTATGATCAATGATTTTGAAAATTGATAGTTAGGGTAACGTGTCAAGAGCTACTAAATGAATAAATTATGATAACATTATTGTAAGGACAATATACCGCGCCATTAGATTTAATTAATACCAGAATTCGTTGATTCGATCTGGATATCCGGTAATGTAACTAGCTTAAGGCAAAAAAATATAAAAAAAAAAGTCTAGTCATGTAACTTGTGTAGATGAAACTACACATACTTTAATTTCATCTCGTCAGGTGACCTTTCTAAATACTCTTTTCAATCCTGACTATGAGATATATTTTGAAGTTAATTTTGGTTTTAAAAATAAGGCTTATTTTTAATATTTGTCAATCTTTTTATGATTCACCCTTATTGATGCTCCTTAATAATAATCAAAGAGAGAGGAATAATCTAATTAATTAAAAAAGATGACTAATTTATTTTAGAAAATATGTGTCATATTAACTAACTTATTTAATTAAATTAAATTATATAAATATATTTTATATTAAACGCTGAAGTATGAGAGAATTTCATATTTGATGAGTCACATACAAGCGTGAAACCTTGCAAAGATAGATTATTCAAACGATCAGGTTGAACTTTAAATATGTTGCAGCTGGCGGCAAAACGTAATATAAAGTTGACCACTGTCCATGGACTAAAATGCATCGTCTTTCCTTCTGGTGTGTCTTTTCTCTGTTGAAAATTATTATTATTATTATTTTATTATTGCTTGCCTTGTTTGCTAAGCTTTTCTTCTTTCTTACTTCATAGTGATTAGGTGTACGAACAGTGGCTTAGCCATAAATTTTAATAACAGGGGTGAAAATAAAGTACATACCTACTTTATAAAAAGTTCAAAGAAACCTATCACATAATAGCCCTCACTTATATTGGGCTTGGGCGGCCCTAATTATGGACTATATATATTCCAAAAAAATTTTTCCTCCGATCCATAATATAAGATATATTTAGGAAGTTGATTTTTGTCTAAATATAAAACATAACTTTCATATTCGTTAACAATAATAAATGAAGATAGTGAATAAAAAAATTAGGGAAGATGATGATTATGGTGTTTTAGAAAATACATGTTAAATTGACTTACTCATTCAACTTCATTAATCCATCTAATTTATGTAAATATGTCTCATATTTAGGAATGGAGGCGTATTAACTAGATTTTTAAAATACAAATGATGAAATGCAATAGCATGAAACAAGCTTAGCTTATTAAGCTTGTATATATATATATCTGTAGATATCTCATTATATTTTATTAACATACAATAATTTCAAACTTAAAAGTTAAGGACCAAATGCCAACAATTATACGAAACTATTATATATTGAGATCAAAAGATAAACAAGTTATACATAATAAGTTTCTCTTGCATGTTTGTCTTTGTATATGTAGTTGAAATATTAAAATAAGCCACAAAAGAAAATATTTCTCCTTGTGTGTGTATTAAGACCCAAAAAAAAAAAAAAAAAAAAATCCCGCCTATGTGTACGAAATTCTTGATAAGCGGCGCAATCCAAACGATAATAGGGAAGAAAGTTCAGAACTCAAATATGACTCGATTGGCACATACTACGGTTCATCTGTAAAATTAAATTTGAATAGTTTAAATTAATATCATTATCTGTCTTTATAGTTTGAACAAATTTTAGTTTTGATCTATAGTTTCATAAAAATTTGGTCAGAATTTATCGTCAAGTCCCTACACTTTCTATAAGCTTTGTTTTAATTCTCATAATTAAACAAATTAAGTCCTTTTGAAACTATATGAACCATAATCAAAATTCAAAACTTTTTCTTAATGTAGAGGATGGACGGAAAAAAAAAAAGGTGTTTGTTTTCCGCTAGTTAGGACCTCTCCTTTGAGCCGGTCATCTGGAGAAAAATGTTAATCACGAGAGGATGATAATATTCTAATTTTTTTTTGTAGATAATAAGTTCAAGTTTCAGATTTATTTGCATTCTACTTTTCTACTCATTACTATCATACATGACATTTATCAAACTTGGTATAAAAGTTTGGTTGTTGATAAAATATAACATGGTCATATGATCCATGCAACTGTAAATAATACTTTGTTGAGGTATAAAACTTAATCAAACCCGTATATGTAATATCTTTTACGGCAAGCCCATAGTTCACTCTTAGCTCCCAGATAAGACATCATTCAATGTGTGTGTTGACTTGATCGATGCCTTAATTTTATCTCTCTCGCACACACATAAAAGCATTTATTAAAAATACATTTGCAGAGTGAAAATTTTCACCTTGACAACTAATTAATGAAACTTCGTTGAGTTTGTGATAAGCTAGATTAATTATTGTTGGGGGCATATATAATTGTCCTTCGACTGTACTTATTACATCTGCTTAATGCTTCTTCCGCTCTTTTACTTGTATAACTTTGCTAACTTCATCCACGTGTGAATAGGTTGGCTTTGATTTTTCATACATACTATCTCTCATGTCATTAATATAAGACCTAATTAATTTTTTTTGGAGAGATTAAGGAAGTTAAATAAGTAACTTAATCATATCATATATTATAGATTATTAGATTATATATTAGTTTGGTATCAAAATATTAAATATAATAATTGAAAGTAATTTATTCAACTACCTTAATCTTTTTAAAAAAGTCAATGGGATTTTATATTAAGGACCGGAGCTAGTATAATATAATACACACACACATACATATATATGATATACTCTATATCCAGTTTTTAATATAAAATATATTTACAAATTTATTACATTGATGAATTTAGGTAATTTAGCAAAATAATATATATTTTCTAAAATACTATAGTCATTTTCTTTAATTCTCTTATTACTTTTTTTTATTGATTAGTTTTAAGAGGTATTAATAGGGGTAAATTAAAAAAAAAGATTGATAAATACAAAAACTACATTTTATATTAAGGCCATTATCAACTCCTTGGAGAGTACCTAACAATATCATGAGAGGTAAAGTATTATGGTATCGTCATTTTTTGATAATTTATGATACGATGAGTTCACACTCAGACTAATAATATGACATTAAAGTAATGTTTGCAGTCAAATCTAACATTGTCCCAAATCCCTCTCTCTCTATATATATATCTCACATATTGCAGGGGACATGCTTCACCAATAAGGATCCAAGTTTACATACAAAACCCAAGTTGATTTCAGCTGTGAAAATGCTTAAATCCCCTCTCTTCATCTTCTTCTTCGTTTTCATTAATGGCGCTTTTTCTTCTCCTCCGGCTGACCCCGTCCAGTGTAGTTCCGGCAACACACACTGCACCATCTCAAACTCCTACGGCGCCTTCCCTGACTGGAGCACTTGCCAAGCATCCCGAGTACTGTACCCAACCACCGAGAAAGAGCTCATTTCCATGGTGGCTTCGGCATCAAAATCCAACACAAAAGTAAAAGCGGCAACCAGATATTCCCACAGCATCCCCAAGCTTGCTTGCCCTGGAGGCAAAGATGGGATCATCATAAGCACCAACAAGCTCAACCACGTAGTGAACATTGACGTGAAGAGCAGAAGGATGACGGTGGAGGGTGGGGTCCTTTTGAGGGACCTGATCAATGAGGCGGCGAGGAATGGGTTGGCGTTGCCTCATACGCCGTACTGGTGGGGACTGACGGTGGCGGGACTGTTGGCGACGGGGGCTCACGGCAGCTCATTGTGGGGAAAGGGAGGTGCGGTTCATGAGTATGTGGTTGCGATGAGGATTGTGACGCCGGCCACGGCGGAAGAAGGGTATGCTAAAGTGAGGAGCATATCTGAGTATGATGATGAACTGGATGCAGCCAAGGTTTCCATTGGGGTTCTTGGGGTTGTTTCTCAGGTATGTCTTTATTAGTCTGATTCATCCCATCACAATAATTTAAAAATTCAAAAAATCGGTGAAAAATCATGTTTGAAAGTATTTATACTTTGTGTATATGAAATCATTTAGACCACTACTTCTTGTGAATAAAAATATATCAAGTAATTTTGACCAATAAAATTTTTAAATAGGGATTTTTCAATATTTTTTTAAAAAATGATTTACTAATGTTCGATCAATTCATTACTTATTTAATTATTTTATCTGAACAAATGTCTCTTTCACTTCATTTGTGTCTCAAAAATAAAAATAAAGATTCAAATAAAATAATTTTATAGATTAAAAGTAACTTTTATGCTTAAAACCTGTGTGTATTATTTAGTATATAAATATCTTTTATATATATATACAATCATTGGGTATTTAGTTCGGGGTTTGTGGTTGTCCTTCTCAAAATAAATGACTCCTATAGAATTCAAACTCAAGATTTAAAGGGATCTAGCGAGACCTTACACCGCTAGATCAATTCTGTGTTGATAGTATATATATAAATATTTTCTATCTACCACACTACAAAAAAAACTGATAGTTCGTAGCAGTTTTTTTTTGGGTAGCGGTCAAATATAACCACTACAAAAAGCATAATTCGTAGCAGTTTGAAGTCAAAACACTATAAATTTGTAACAGGAACATTCATGCGTTGATTGGGGACGAAAGTTGTAATAGTTATCACAAACTAACCTCTACAAAATATGACGTCAACTTAGTAGTGGTTTATTTGTAGCGGTTCAATTCAATAAACCACTATAAAAATGGCACAAAGAAGGCGCGTCATGGCATGTGGTTTGGCGGTTTGTTTGTAGCGGTTATTCCTCCAAAACTGCTATAGAATGCAAAAAGTCAATCACATTATTGTAGCGATTAAGTAGAACCGCCGCTAGAATTTGTTCATGTTTTGTAGCAATTTTTACTTCAAAACCGCTACAGAATACAAATAGTCAATCACATTTATAATAGTTAAGATGGACTGCTACAAGTTTTAGTAACGGTTTCTTGTAAACCACTACAAATTGTTAAACTTTGTAGCGCCTTTGTTATAAAACCAATACCAACGTGAGGCCTTTAAAGCCATGATGCCACCAAATAGTAATAACATCGAAAACTTATTCTCAGACAGTGATGATAATTTACCTATAGTTCGGTGAGTTTTTTAAGATATATTTTATAAAATAATATTTAATTTAACTTTACTTTGTGTTAAAATATATTAAACCCACAACTAACATTTTCTCTACACTTTTTTTGTAGGAATGGTGATGGAAATTGATTTAAACAATTATTTTTATGATAACATATTTAATTTGCAGCATCCTCTATCCTTTTTTTTTAAAAAAAAACCAATAGAATATTTGTAGCGATTTTATAACCGACAAACTAAACTCAACCACTACAAATTCACAAACTGCTACAAACAATGTCATCTCAACCATTACAAGTTACATAGATATCCTTATAAATACCCCAACCACACCTCATTTTATACACTTTATCATCTCTTCCCCCAACATTTTCTCTTGTTTTCTCTTCTCTGTCAACATTTTCTAAAGAGGTTAAGTGCTGATTAAGCGGATCACTTATGATAAACATTTGTTTAAAAATCTTTCTTTTTTTTTATTCCTTCTAACTCTCTGATACTTTTTTTTTATTCACAATTTTAAGCATCTTGTTCAACATTCCTTCAATTTTCATATACATTAATTTCATAATCAAATATTATTTAGAAGACAACATAATAAGTTCAAATTATGTACACATTCTCATCATTATCCACCTATATATAATAACCAAATATAATCTAATATCATATATCAGTATCAATTATTTTTAACATTAATTTTAATTATTAATATTTGAATTATCAGTTAATTAATAAAATAATCCAAAATGACCCATTCAATTTTTTTTTCTTTTAAAAAAATTCATTTGTAGAGGTTTTATTATCACTACAGATTTTGACATATAAATTTCACCGGATGTTTGTAGCGGTTTTACAACCGCGACAAAATTGGATGAAATTTTAAAAAAGGCAATAAAATATTTTTCTCAAAATTGGTGGGAAAGGTACCGCTACATAATAATTTCAAACTTTTGGAGCCTTTTTTTTTTTAAATTGCTTCCAATTCTATAGCCGTTAAGAATCCTCTACACAACAATATTGCCGCCAATTTTAAAAATTCATTGATGTATTTAGTAGCGGCTAGAGAACTACTACAAATGATAAACACATAGTGTCATCCCAATCTCATCTCGTAGCTGTGATGGCAAATCGTTGCAGTTACAATAGCGATTAAGTTACATGTAATAGTAGTGCTTTAGAACCACTACAAAATTGATTGCGATGGTATGTTTTGTACGTAGCAGTTTTTTCAACAGCTATTATTGTTATTTATAGCCGTCAAAACCGCTACAAATTGTCTTCTTTTTTCTTTTTTTCTTTTTTTGGTTTTGTTTTGTAGTGTCACTATATATACTACTTCCATGTCATCAGAAAAATTAATCTTTATTGTTGAGTCTTTCTTTATAAATGTTTCTTTCAATGCAACGCTTGCGTACAAGCTATTTGTTCTAAATTCAATAAAAAAAATTAAGAAAAACAGTTATTATTAAATATTTCCTCCAATATTTCATATAATATCCACTCTAATGAAAAATTTTGAATTGTAAACTAGATATATATTAAAGATCAGATGAAGTAATAAAACCACAAGACTAATACCGATTTATGGACTAGAAGAAATGAAATCCGAATCTTTTGACAGAGATTCGACTGATGGCAAAACATTACATAAGCTGATAAGCAATATTTCGGTCTTCTTGTGTCATAAGTTATGACTAGAGAAGTTTAGACAAAACAGGAGAAAATAAAATAGAGTGGTTTTTGACTTTATGTACTTAAACGGTGGTTTTAATTTGCAGGTAACGTTTCAATTACAACCATTATTTAAACGATCAATTACGTACGAGATGAGGAGTGATTCAGATTTGGGAGAGGAATTGATTAGATTTGGGAAAGAGCACGAGTTTGGTGTTGTCTCGTGGTATCCTACACAAAAAATGGCAGTGTTCAGAGTTGATGATCGAGTTCCTATTAATCACTCTGGAAATGGTCTCTATGATTCCATCCATTTTCGCTCCACTCCCTCTTCTCAATTAGCTTCTTCCAGGGCCTCAGGTTCATTATCTACCCGTCCCCTTGTCATTCAAAGTTGATTTGAAACTAACCTAACGAGAAGTTGAATTTTCTCCGTAACAGAGGAACATCAAGAAGCAACAAGGGACGTTAATGGAAAATGCACTGATGCACGGTCGGTGACTAGGAATAATTTCAATACTGCTTATGGGTTGACTAACAACGGTACTCTTTCTTTTTCTCACTTTCTACTTAGGAATTTTGACAAAGGGTACGTGGAAGCATTCTGAGGAGCATATTTGTCCTGTATGTGCAAAAAAGGAATAAATTAGCCCTAATCATTAAAAAACCAATGTTGATCATTAAAAAATTGACGCTGAACCTTTAGTAGCAAAAATTCAAATCCTGGAAACAATCTATATCCGATTATGGGGATAAGACTGTGCATATCTATCCCTTTCAAACCCCACCTGGTGGAAGTTGTGTACTAAGCCGCCCATTTTGGTTACTTGCAGGGCAAAATCATTCCTCAAAAAGCTTCTGAATATCTAATGTTCCTAAGTGGTTACTTTTAGGGAAAAATTACATTTTAACCCTTTTGACAAACACGTCATGAGCACTATTTTCTCTTCATCTGTGGTTGATTTAACCAACACCAAGATAATAATTTGTTAGCTTCTTTATGCATGAATAGGTAAAAACTTCACTGGCTACCCAGTGATTGGGAAAAACAATCGGATGCAATCAACAGGGACATGCCTAGATAGTAAAGAGGACGCATTGCGAACCATATGTCCCTTTGATTCAAGACTCAAACTTCGCTTCTATCATGAAACAACCTTCACCATCGCCTTGTCCAAGATTCCAAGCTTCATTAAAGATGTGGAGAAGCTGTTTGAGTTAGATCCCAAAGCACTGTGTGGATTAGAGCTCTATCAGGGCATCCTCATGCGCTATGTCAAAGCTTCAAGTGCTTACCTAGGAAGAACAGAAGATTCTCTGGATATTGATTTCCTATACTATAGAAGCAAGGACCCATTCACTCCTAGGCTTTACGAGGATTTTTTTGAGGAGATTGAGCAAATGGGATTATTCAAATATGGAGGGTTACCCCACTGGGGAAAGAACAGGAATGTAGCATTTAAAGAAGTCATCAACAAGTATCCAAATGCAAACAAGTTTCTAAGTGTGAAAAGAAAGTATGACGCACAAGGGATTTTCTCTAGTGAGTGGACAGATCAGATTTTAGGGTTAAAAGAAGGTGTGATGATAATGAAAGATGGGTGTGCTCTTGAAGGTTTATGCATTTGCTCTGAAGATCGTCACTGTGCACCAAGCAAGAAGTATTATTGTAGGCCTGGGAAGGTTTATAAGGAAGCTAGGGTTTGTGCTTTCGAAGGTATTGATATGAAGGAAAAAGGCTTTTATTGGAAGGATTCTTCCATTTAAAAGGCTTTTCATACTGTGATGATGTTTGGTATTCAAGATGTTTCTGATAATCTTTTGTCACAGAATAAGGCAATATTGTCATTTTTAATAAGCGATGTTAATTGAATAGGGAAAACTATGTGTGTGTGTAGTAGTCTCTTTGATTTATAACGTGACATGGTACTTCTAGTTTGAGGCTATTTTCTTAATCTTAGTCCCTAAAAAGTGCAATTACGTGGTATGTAGAAACTAGTGCAAGTTTTTTAGTTTTATTTTCTAGTAATTCTACTTTTAATTTTTTTTACCTGTGCTTAAAAATTTAATTCATAGAAGTTTTGTAAATTTTCCAAGCAAATTAAAAAAGAAAACTTGTATGATGAGCAAATTATTAACAAAGACACTACTACAAATATTAGATATTACTGCCCTAAAAAACGTCCTTATTTAAAAATAGGAAGTAAAAAATGAAGGTAGTGGCAATTTTGTAAATATATCGAAGGAAAATAAGCATTTAATGTCTTGAATTATAGTTTAGGACTTATAAAATTGGTTTTTGTCGTCCTAAATTTGTTTCAAGGCGCCTAATAACTATATGAGAAATTTTTGTTTGCCGCCATGGGATTTTTTTTGTTTGGCTCCATGAGATTTTTTTTGAATTCTTGAATTTAAGCGACTTGAATTCAATTAAGGTTGCCTATTTTTGAATTTAGGCGACCTGAATTTAATTCAGGTTGCCCAAATTGAAATAAATTTTGACGCCATGGGATTTTTTTTTGTCTAAAATTTATTTCTTTGGTGTGGTATGGTTTTTTTTTAAATTTTTTTTTAAATATTGGCGACCTGAAAGAAATGCAAGTCGTCTATTTTTTAATTTAAGCGACCTGAATTTAATTCAGGTTGCCCAAATTAGAATAAATTTTGGCGCCATGGATTTTTTTTTGTCTAAGATTTATTTTTTGGCGCCGTGTAATTTTTTTTCCTTTTAATATTGGCGACCTGAAAGAAATGCAGGTCGCCTATTTTTGAATTTAAGCAACCTGAATTTAATTCAAGTCATCCAAATTGAAATAAATTTTGGTGTCCATGTGATTTGTTTTTTGTCTAAAACTTATTTTTTTGGCGCCATGTGTTTTTTTTTTAATTTTTTTTAAAACATTGGTAACCTGAATGAAATTCAGGTCGCCACTTTTGCATTTTAATATTATTATTAATGAGGCGGTGATCTTAATTATTAATTTTTTCCTCTTTTTCTTTTCTTCCCTCCTGCCACCACTTATCATCATCCGTTTTAAGGGAAGTGCGGTTCATGGAGTATGTGGTGTCGATGAGGATTGTGACGACAGGGACGGCGGAGGAAGGGTATGTGAAGGTGAGCAGCCTAAATGAGTCAGATGAAGAACTTGATGCAGCCAAGGTTTCGTTTGGAGTTCTTGGGGTTTGTTTCTTAGGTACGCTTTCGTCTCTACCACGATAATGTAATATTAATTTTTTTTAAAAAAAATTGAGTTGGAGCTCTGAGGATGCATCATTTTTATATACTTGATGGTAGAGTGTTGACACCATTTTGGTCTCCGGATTAATCTGTACTCTCATAAATCCTCTAAGTTAAAAAGAAACACTTTTAAATTTTAACTTCAAATCATGGTGATAAGTCACTATAGTTTTATAAAAAGTTGGTTTCAAGTTTAACGTGTTAACTAAATTTTATGGACCAAAACTAAAATATTAGGGATTAACACAAAATTTGTAGATACTAAGACCAAAATTTATATGGACCAAAACCAAAATTTCTATGTACTCATTAAAAGTACATAGAAAAACCAAACCTTTTGGTCCCTATACAAAAGACATGTCAAGTAAAACTACATAACCATTACTTTCTCTCCGTTACATGACTTCATTTTTATCCATCTCACCATTAAGTAAAACCTTTTGAACTAAAATGTCTATTTTTAAAAAGTTACAAGTATTTGTATATCTTAAATGATTTATCCTTGGGAGTGACTTATAGTTATACCACATTTATTTTATCTCGCCAGATCGTACGGTTTGTTTGAGAATAGTTTTGTTTTTGAGTTTCGTAATTTTTATGTTTATCAATATTTCTTTTAGTGATTGAGTTATTTCAAATTAAATGGTACCATGATATATATTTGTTTTCAACTAAAATATATCTTCCAGTGCAGCACAAGAGCTACCTATACCAGTTACCGGAGGGGGGGGGGGGGGAATCGGCTTTGGGCCCCTCGAACATCAAAAACTAAAAAGAATGGGGAAAAAATGCAGAGTAGCTAGCTGTATAACTTTGACTTTATGTAGTACTACTTTCATTTTTATTATAAAATATATTTAAAAAGTTGATTTTAATTATAAATTTATAATATGAGATTCGATACATAATCTAATTATACACAATACACAATATATATTATGATGACATAATTTATTTAACTTTTTTAATTTTTTTTAAATATCAATTGACTCTTATATTAAAAACTAAAAGAATTATATAAAACATTTCATATGTACAACTTGTGTTTTCAAGTTCATCATATGTTCTCTTGACATCATTTAATTTGTTTGGTGGGAGAATCCATTTAACTAGTGAAACCCCCCTCTCACAATTAGAACCCTATTGAGAGGCATACGGATCTCTCCGATGAAATTGTCTCCGATTATGAGTCCGTCATGGCGGAAGTCGAAATGGAGGAAGAGATGATCGCAATCATGAAGCGAAACCCAACTCAAAGAAAATTTCATTACTTGATTCCATTTGGGATTTTCACCCCCTTCTAATCCATATAGGTTTTCTGTCCCTGCACCTGTTTTCCCTGCGGGTCGATGCTATGAATTGAACGTAGACGAGTGCGTATATCGCGAGTTTCTGAAAACAGTTGACGTTTCTAAGGTCTTTGCAGGAAATAATCCTAAGCTCTATGGAGCTAGGTTCCATTGTTGCCTGGACCTTATCGTATATCCCGACGTTGTGAACAAGCTGAAGCTTAAGTATTAAGTATATTAACGTGTGGTGGCCGGCCCAATATAATGCACGTGGTTCCCTTGGTTGGTTTGATCGGAAGGTGTGGTTTTTGTAGATTTCCATCTACACCCATTTCACTACGCGGATATGAGTTAACCGCCGCCGCCACAGTTAACGGAGGAAGGAGAGAGAGAGAGGATGTTGTGTAATGATGAGTGGGAAAATAAGAGCACATGTGTCTGTCTAGGAAGCAATTTCAATCAAAATTAATGGTCAATATAAATGACGATAAAGAGAGAGGCGACATTGTTACGTTTTAGGATTTTTGAAGCAATATTGTGATCAAAAGAACTTTCAAGGCAATATTATTCTTGAGTATGTACTTCTAAGGTAAAATGACTACTTAATCATATTTTCTAAATTTGAAATAATACCCCTTTGATCCTTAATATAAGACATATTTACCTAATTTGATTAGATTAAGAAAGTTAGTTGAATTTATTAATATAATACGTATTTTCTAAAATACTCCAACCATATTCCTTAATTCTCTCATTTCTTCTCCTATTTGATTATTGTTGAGAGAGCTTCAATAGGGGTAAATTTTAAAAATATTGATAAATATAAAAAGTATATCTTATATTTGGGATTAAAATTAACCTTTTAAATATATTTTATATTAAAGACAGAATAGTAAAGCAACATATTTCTGAAACAACCATAATATAAGTTTTTTTATTTTAGCTTACAGGTACTTTTAAAGCCCAGATTGATAGCGGATGAGGGTAAAGAGGTACAGATTGGCATATAAAGGCAAATTTTAATTTTACGTTCACCTTTTCAACATACACAACGTTATGTTCGTTTTGAGGGGGAGAGGGAGAAATTTTTTTTCTCCCATCTTTATTAAATAACTCATAAGAAAATTTCAATATTATAAAAATATACTATTAATAAAAAAGAATATTCTTTTATTAATGACAATTTGATCAATATCTATCCTTTCTAAGATCTGTTTCCTTCTTATCCTATCTCCTCTCTTTAAATCAAACACATCCTATGAGATGAAGGTGCTGCATGCTTATGCTTATCGAATGGTCCTGAAACACTGCCTCCATCAGGAATACGTGGGAGTGTGTGAATGCAAAAAAATATTTTTGGAAGAGACATTCCTTAGGTCTGACAAACACAAAAGTCAAATATGAGCCACTCAGACATCATATCAAGAAGAAGCATTGCTTGCTTGATAAAATTGAATTGGGAGAATAAATCTACTCATCATCATCCTTATCCTCTATATTCATTGTGTATATGCATATATTTTGCATATATTCGGAAAACATATAGTTTTTATATAAATAAATAAGTTATAAGCTTAATGTCTCAAAATGTTGGATTGAAAATTGTGAAAGGATAAGTCCCAATTAAATGTATCATGCATGCATGGTCTAAATAGATATTGACTTCGGGCTATTTGGTGGAGTTGGATTGTTTACAGATTCAAAACCCCATTATATCAAACACAAACTCTTGAGGAAATCGTTTTCAATTTCGTTTTTGATCGTCTAGATTCTTGCGCACCAATTCCATTTGGAAAACTATAATTTATGTGAAAGAACAGAAAGGAATAATATAATAGAGTAACAGCGAGGAGTAACTAATTTTCTTTTTTTAATAGATTGATTATATTGATAATATGATCAATGATTTTGAAAATTATGATGGTTAGGGTAACGTGTCAAGAGCTACTAAATGAATAAATGATGATAACATTCTTGTAAGGACAATATACGGTGCCATTAGATTTAATTAATACCAGAATTCGTTGATTTGATCTGGATATCCAGTAATGTATACTAGATTAAAGCAAAAAAATTTGAAAAGTCTAGTCATATGTAACTTGTGTAGATGAAACTACACGTACTTTAATTTCATCTCGTGCATTTATCTGTACAGGTGACTTTTCAAAATACTCTCTCCGATGCTTACTATAAAATTTATTTAAAGAGTTAATCTTGTTTCTATATATAAGATTTATTTTTTTTATTTTCTAATTTTTTTAATTTACACTTATTGATACTCCATCAATAATAATTAAAGAGAAGAGAAATAAGGTAATTAATTAAAGATGATGATTATGGTGTTTTAGAAAACACATGTTATATTAACTAACTTATTTAATTTAATTTAATTGTATAAATATATCTTATGTTAAGAACTGGATATTTGATGAGTCATATGTGAACGTGAAACCTTGCAAAATAGATTATTCAAACGATCAGGTTGAAGTGTTGAACATTAAATTGACTAAATGCGTTGTTTTTTCTTCTGGTGTGTCTTTTCTTTGACGAAAATTATTATTATTTCATTATTGCTTGTCTTGTTTGCTAAGCTTTTTCCCTTCGTACTTTGTAGTGATTAGTTGTACGATATTCTTGATGAGCTGCGCAATCCGAACGATACTAGGGAAGAAAGTTCAGAACTCAAAACATCTGTAAAATTAAATTTGAATAGTTTAAAGGGTTAAGGAGTAAATTTATCAATAAACTATTGGTCCAGGAGCACCCAACACAATAAACTCTTATGTGGACCTTAAATGCAAACAAACTTTTGAAAATGTTACATCAGCACAATGATGTTAGTTCATGGGTAACGTCCGTCTGTTGTTGCTGTATCTGATATTTGTCTTACTTGTAGTTTCTTTCACACACATCAGTTCATTAATTACGGACACTCTTCTTCGTCCATGACTCATTCCGAGCAATCTATCATGTCGGCTTCACATTTCGTCAACCTCGATCAGCTTATCTCTGTATTCTTTCGTGACTTGATTAATGAGGGTCTCATGAAGAGAGAATCTCAGAAATCGGTTTTCCTCATCAACAACGCTGCCGAGAAAACCTCATTGGCACTCATAGTCTTGCCGATTACAACGTTGACCATATGAAGTTAGAGATGTGAATAAGAAGCTTATCTCAAGAATTTAGGTAGTAAACCACAAGATTTTTAGTCGTCTTCTTCCTCTTCCTTCAACCGTTTCCTTCTTCGTTTCTGGCTCCTCTTTTCGGTGTGGATGGAGATATTCACTGACTTAGTGAATGAAATGAGGAATTAATAGACATAATTAGGTGATCAAAGTCGGTTATTGCATGGAGATAATCCTAGGACATTAACTTCCCAATCATTACCAATATGCCATTAATCCTAATTCCAATTGTTGTGTTGTTTGAAACTGAACGGACATGCAGGGGGTTCAATAAATGCAATCCAACTTATTGAGGAACGAAAGAGAATGAGGATTAATAATTATTAAAGGGAATGGTAGTGGCTTTGTTAACAAGTCCCCAAAAGAATAAGAGAATGTGGGGTACCTCTAATCAAAATTGAGAAAAAACAAGGGTGAGGTGGCGGCATCTTTGACATATTCCTTCCAGCAGCAACAGACGGACGTTACCCATGAGCTAACGTCATTGTGCTGATTTAACATTTTTAAAAGTTTGTTTGGATTTAAGGTCCACATAAGAGTTTATTGTGTTGGGTGCTCCTGAACTAATAGTTTTTTGATAAATTTGCTCCTTAACCCTAGTTTAAATTAAAATTAATATAATCATCTGTATTATAGTTTGAATGAATTTTAATCTGATCCGTATAGTTTCATAAAAATTTGGTTTGAATTTAACGTCAAGTCCCTACACTTTTTATAAGCTTTGGTTTTAGTTTCATACTCAAACTCAAATCAGGTCCTTATCAAAGGCAATGAGAATTGGTATAGTTGGCTAAGGCGTCGGCCTTTACTCCAAAAGGGAGAATGTTTGATACCCACTGATCAATATGAGGGTCTCGTTAGTAGGTGATTTGTAAGTACTTCTGTAAGCGCTCTTTGAGCCTGGAGGCATGCTCTGACTCTGGTGGGGTACCGGTGTCTACCCTCACCTAAACTTTTCTGTATTAAAAAAAAAAAATCCTTATCAAACTATATGAACCATAATTTCAATTCAAATTTTTTCGTTAATGTAGAGTATGGACAAAAAAAGGTTATTGAGTTCAGCTAGTTTGGCCCTCTCTTTTGATCCGGTAATCTGGAGAAAAATATTAATCATGAGACTAGGATGATAATATTCCAATTTGCTGCAGATAATAAGTTCAAATTAATTTCTTATTTATTTGCACTGTACTTTTCTGGATTTTTTTCCCAAAATACCCCTAATTAAAAAACCATTTACCAAAATGCCCCTGTTTCCAAACTATTCCTCAATCTACCCATGTTTAGTCGACTAAACCATAATTTAGTCGACTAAAACGTGGGCTCAATTTTTTTTAACTTCCCCCGCGATTTAGTCGACTAAGTACTGTAGCTTAGTCGACTAAATCATAAAAAACACAGAAGGTTAAAACTTCGGAAGGCCATAACTTCTGGCTCGGGAGTCCGAATCGAGTGATTCTTTTTTTGATTCCACATAACTTTTTGAGATTTATGCAATGACATAAAAATTAACTTCCATATTTAATGAAAATAAAGGAAGAAAAACAACTGATTCTTTATTGCGCAGGAGATACTAACAATTCATTAAATATAATCAAGTGATTCTTATATATATATATATATATATATATATATATATATAAAATGAATTGTTTCCTTTTATTTGATGTTTTCTTTTTTATTAGATCACATAAGATCTCCTACACAATAAAGATAGGATATGTGTGTGTGTATATATATTTAATGAATTGTTAATATTAACATGAGTTGTTAATATTTAATATATATATATATATATATATATATATATATTATTTCCTGCACAATATGGACAGTTCAAAATCTAAATTGAACCCCCAACCTTTTATTTTATCACATAAAAGATCAATCGTAAAACCATACCCTAATTAAGTTAGTTGGATCTCCCTCCCTCCTTGACTCTATGTTGAAATTAAACTTCAAACTTCAAAGAATAATCACCTTCCCCCCCCCCCCCCCCCCCCCGCGTAGATGAGGCTGTTATTTCCTTAAAATCAAGCCCAAAAAATTTAGCGGCAGTCAATTCCATTTTAATATTAATAATCTCTTGCAACATATGATCTTATGCATAACTTCCAAACGCTATTATTCCCCTGAAATCAAGCCCCAAAAATTTAGTGTTGATATTTTTTCTATTTCTCTTTTCTTTTAAAATTCATATTATTAATGGAGAGATAATCTTAATTTTGAATATATTGTATTTTGAAAATCCAGTATTAATTGTTACGTTACAGGGAGGGATACTTTGAATAATCAAGCCCTACAAATTTAATGTCGATACTTTGAGGCTCCTTATAACATGACATTCCAGAATCTAAGAAAATCCATATTATTAATTATTGGATTTTCAAAATGCAATATATTCAAAATACATATTATTAATATATATATATATATATATATATATATATATATATATATATATATTAAATATTAACAACTCATGTTAATATTAACAATTCATTAAATATAATATACATGAATATAGATTTTCTTAGATTTTGAATTGTTCATATCATGTGATCCATATTGTGTAGGAAATACTAACAATTAATTAAAATATATATATATATATATATATATATTAATTATGTGATCCATATTGTGCAGGAGACACTAACAATTCATTATATATATATATATATATTAAATATTAACAACTCATATTTATATTAACAATTCATTAAATATATACGTACACACATATCCTATCTTTATTGTACAAGAGATATTATGTGATCTAATAAAAAAGAAAACATCAAATAAAAGGAAACAATTCATTATATATATATATATATATATATATATATATATATATATATATATATAAGAATCACCTGATTATATTTAATAAATTGTTAGTATCTCCTGCGCAATAAAGAATTAGTTGTTTTTCCTCATTTCTTTTCATTAAGTCTGAAATTTAATTTTTATGTTATTGCATAGATCTCAAAAATTTATGTGGAATCAAAAAAAGAATCACTTGATTCGGACTCCCGAGCTAGAAGTTATGGTCTTCCGAAGTTTTAACCTTTTGTGTTTTTTATGATTTAGTCAACTAAACTACAATACTTAGTCGACTGGAGAAGTTAAAAAAAAAATTGAGCCCGCGTTTTAGTCGACTAAATCATGATTTAGTTGACTAAACAGGGATAGATTGAGAAATAGTTTGAAAACATAGATATTTTGGTAAATAGTTATTTAATTAGGGACATTAAAAAAAAGCCGTACTTTTCTACCCATTATTATCGTACATGGCATTTATCAAACTTGGTACAAAAATTTGGTTTTTGATAAAATTTGGCATTTATCTAACTGATCTCACAAGTGAAATAAGTCTACTTGTTGAGGCATCAAACTCAATCAAACACGTGTAATATCTTGTACGGCAACAGCCCATAGTTCACTCATTACCATTATAAGTCATCGTTCATTGTGTGTGTTGAATTGACACACACACATAAAAGCATTTATTAAAAATAAATTTGCAGAGTGAAAATTTTCTCCCGGTCAACTAATGAAACTTCGTTGAGCTTGCGACAATCTAGATTAATTATTTTTGTCCTTCTTAATGCTTCTTCCGCTCTTTTACTTGTATAACTTTGCTAACTTCATCCACGTGTGAATGGGTCGGCTTTGATTCTTGATACATAATCTTATTGGTCTTTAACATAAGACATAATTACTTTATTTTTGGAAGATATTAAAGAAAATAAATAAGTAACTTAATCATATTATATACTGTCGATTATTAGATTATATATTAGTTTGGTAGGAAAATAATAAATATAAACACTCTAAAGTAATCTATTTAACCTCCTTAATATCTCTACAACAAAGTCAATGAAATCTTATATTAAGGACTGTAGGTAATATGATATACTCAATCCGGTCTTTAATATAAGATATATTTACCAAATTTATTAGATTAAGGAAGTTAAGTAATTTAGTTACTATAACAGGTGTTTTCTAAAATACCATATTCATTTTCCTTAATTTCCTCATTACCTTTCCTCATTTATTATTGTTGATGAGACATTAATAAATGTCAATTAAGAAAAAATCAACCATTCTAAAAATCATGTCTTACATTTAAGATTAAAATCAATTCTATAAATATATCTTTTATTAAGTATACGGGGATGGGGGATGGGAGTACCTAACAATATTATGAGAGGTAAAGTATTATGGTATCGTCATTTTTTTGATAATTTATGATACGATGAGTTCAAACTCAGACTAATAATATAACATTACTGTTTGCAGTTAAATCAAACAGTCCCAAATCCCTCTATATATATCTCACATATTGCAGGGGACATGCTTCACCAATAACGATCTAAGTTTATACAAAAACCAAGTTGATTTCAGCTGTGAAAATGCTTAAATCCCATCTCTTTTTCTTCTTATTATTTTTCATTAATGGCGCTTTTTCTTCTCCTCCGCCCGACCCCGTCCAGTGTAGTTCTGGCAACACACACTGCACCATCTCAAACTCCTACGGCGCCTTCCCTGACCGGAGCACTTGCCGAGCATCCCGAGTACTGTACCCAACCACCGAGAAAGAGCTCATTTCCATGGTGGCTTCGGCATCAAAATCCAACACAAAAGTGAAAGCGGCGACCAGATATTCCCACAGCATCCCCAAGCTCGCTTGCCCTGGAGGCAAAGATGGGATCATCATAAGCACCAACAAGCTCAACCACGTAGTGAACATTGACGTGAAGAGCAGAAGGATGACGGTGGAGGGTGGGGTCCTTTTGAGGGACCTGATCAATGAGGCGGCGAGGAATGGGTTGGCGTTGCCTCATACGCCGTACTGGTGGGGACTGACGGTGGCGGGACTGTTGGCGACGGGGGCTCACGGCAGCTCATTGTGGGGAAAGGGAAGTGCGGTTCATGAGTACGTGGTTGAGATGAGGATTGTGACGCCGGCCAGCGAGGAAGAAGGGTATGCTAAAGTGAGGAGCATATCTGAGTATGACGATGAACTGGATGCAGCCAAGGTTTCCATTGGGGTTCTTGGGGTTGTTTCTCAGGTATGTCTTTATTAGTCTGATTCATCCCATCACAATAATTAAAAATTCGAAAAATGGGTGAAAAATCATGTTTGAAAATTTTATTCACCTGAATTGAAGTACAAGTGCTTTTTTTAAGGTGCAAAAGTGACTATGTGGTTATAAATTAAGTGCAAAAATATCGTTTTACCGTTAAGTTTGACTTTTTTTACTAACTGGACGATAACGTGGCATCTCAAAGGTGTAAAAATACACATGTGGTTTGTCAAAAAGAGCGTTGAACACCAAATTCTTTTTTTTTAATTTAATAATTTTATTTTAATTACTACCGGGTGCTAAAAAGATATTCAGGATATTGACATGTACTGTAAAAATATTTCATGATCTTGAAAAATTATTTTAAAATCTGAAAAAATATTTCAAGATACTGACTGGTACTAAAAAGATACTTTGAGAATACTACCTGATACAGAAAAAATATTTTACGAACTTGAAAAATTATTTTAGAATCTTAAAAAAATAAGCTGAAGTATATTTTTAGTACCAGTCAGTACCTTGAAATATTTTTTAGTATCAGTCAGTATCCTTTTAGTACCAGTCAATAGCTTGAAATATTTTTTCAAAATCCTAAAATAATTTTTCAAGATTATGAAGTATTTTTTCTGTACCAACCAGTATCCTAAAAGTACTTTTTAGTACCAGTCAGTATCCTGAAATATTTTTTTTCAATATCAGTCAATATCCTTTTAGTACCGGTCAATACCTGAAATATTTTTTCAAGATCCTAAAATAATTTTTCAAGATTATGAAGTATTTTTCTGTATCAATCAGTATCCTGAGAGTACTTTTTAGTATCAGTCAGTACCCTGAAATATTTTTTCAAGATTCTAAAATATTTTTTCAAGATTATGAAGTATTTTTTTGTACCAGTCAATATCTTGAAAGTACATTTTAGTACCAGTCAGTACCCTGAAATATTTTTTTTTAGTATAAGTCAATATCCTTTTAGTACCAGTCAATACCTAAAATATTTTTTCAAGATCCTAAACTAATTTTAATTGAAATAAAATTATTAAATTTTAAAAAAAATAATTTGGTGTTGGGGGCTCTTCTTGACAAATCATACGTGCATTTTTACACCTTTGAAATGCCACGTCATCGTCCAGTCAGCAAAAAAGTCAAACTTAACGGTTAAAGTCAAACTTAATGGTCAAACGGTATTTTTGTACCTAATTTGTAACCATGTGTTCATTTTTTCACCTAAAAAAAAAAACACTTGTTATTGGGCACTCCCCGGAGAATAGCACATGTACATTTTTTCATCTTAACCCAATTTTTAAATAGGGATTTTTCATTATTTTGTTTAAAAATGATTTAGAAATGTTCGATCAATTCATTACTTATTTAATTATTTTATCTTAAAAAAAGTCTCTTTCACTTCATTTGATTCTCAAACAAAATAAAATAAAGATTCAAAAAAAATAATTTTATAGATTAAAAGTAACTTTTATGCTTAAAACCCAGTGTATTATTTAGTATATAAATATCTTCTTTATATATATATATATATATATATATATATATATATATATATATATATATATATATTATCATATGGTATCCAGTTTGGGGTTTGTGGCTGCCCTCCCAATAAAAGTGACTCTTATAGAACTCGAATTCCAGACTTAAAGAGATCTAGCGGGCCTCATACCTAGACCATGTGAATAGTAAATAAACATCTTTTATCTACCTCTAAATACTACTTCCATGTCATCAGAAAAGTTAATCTTCATTGTTGAGTCTTTCTTTATAAATATTTATTTCAATGCAACGCATGCGCTCAAGCTCCTTGTTCTAGATTCACTAAAATTTAAGAAAAACAGTTATTAATAAATATTTCCTCCAATATTTCATATAATATCTACACTAATGAAAAAATTTGAATTGTCAACTAGATATATTTTAAAGATCAGATGGAGTAATAAAACCACCAGACTAATACGGATTTATGGACTATAAGAAATGAAATCCTAAACTTTTGACGGAGAAACGACGGACGGCAAAACATTATATAAGCTGATAAGCAATACTCGGGTTTTCTTGTGTCCTAATTTATGACTAGAGAAGTTTAGACAAAACAGGAGAAAATAAAATAGAGTGGTTTTTGACTTTATGTACGTAAACGGTGGTTTTAATTTGCAGGTAACGTTTCAATTACAACCATTATTTAAACGATCAATTACGTACGAGATGAGGAGTGATTCAGATTTGGGAGAGGAATTGATTAGATTTGGGAAAGAGCACGAGTTTGGTGATGTCTCGTGGTATCCTACACAGAAAATGGCAGTGTTCAGAGTTGATGATCGAGTTCCTATTAATCACTCTGGAAATGGTCTCTATGATTCCATCGAATTTCGTTCCACTCCCTCTTCTCAATTAGCTTCTTCCAGGGCCTCAGGTTCATTATCTACTCTTCCCCTTGTAATTCAAAGTTGATGTGAAACTAAACTAACCAGAAGTTGAATTTTCTCTGTAACAGAGGAACATCAAGAAGCAACAAGGGACGTTAATGGAAAATGCACTGATGCAAGGTCGGTGACTAGCAGTGATTTCAATTCTGCTTATGGTTTGACTAACAACGGTACTCTTTCTTTTTCTCACTTTCTACTTAGGCATTTTGACAAAGGGGTAGAAATAACTACTGAGTATCTAGAAGTATTGAGAGGAGCATTTTTGTCGTGTTAAAAAGGAGCAAATTAGCTCAAACCTTTGATCATTAAAAAATTGACGCGGGCTGTTTAACAACAAGAGTTCAAATTCTAAAAACAACATGTTTGATTATAGGGTAAGGCTACACACATTTATCTGGCCTTAAACCCTATCTCATGGAAGTCTTGTATATTGGGCCCAGTCCTTTTGGGTTACTTGAAGGGCAAAATTATTCACAAAAAAGCTTCTCAATATCTAATGCTCCTAAGTAGTTACTTCCAGGGTAAAATTACATTTTAACCCTTTTATCACACCTCATGAGCACTATTTTCTATTCATCTGTAGTTGATTTAACCAACATCAAGATAATAATTTGTTAACTTCTTTATGCATGAATAGGTAAAAACTTCACTGGGTACCCAGTGATCGGGAAAAACAATCGGATGCAATCAACAGGGACATGCCTCGATAGTAAAGAAGACGCATTGCGAACAATATGTCCCTTTGATTCAAGACTCAAACTTCGCTTCTTCCACGAATCAACCTTCACCATCGCCTTGTCCAAGATTCCAAGCTTCATTAAAGACGTGGAGAAGCTGTTTGAGTTAGATCCAAAAGCACTGTGTGGATTAGAGCTCTATGGGGGCATCCTCATGCGCTATGTCAAAGCTTCAAGTGCTTACCTAGGAAGAGCAGAAGATTCTCTGGATATTGATTTCGTATACTATAAAAGCAAGGACCCATTCACTCCTAGGCTTTACGAGGATTTTTTTGAGGAGATTGAGCAAATGGGATTATTCAAATATGGTGGGTTACCCCACTGGGGAAAGAACAGGAATGTAGCATTTAAGGAGGTCATCAACAAGTATCCAAATGCAAACAAGTTTCTAAGTGTAAAAAGAAAGTATGACGCACAAGGGATTTTCTCTAGTGAGTGGACAGATCAGATTCTAGGGTTAAAAGAAGGTGTGATGATAATGAAAGATGGGTGTGCTCTTGAAGGTTTGTGCATTTGCTCCGAAGATCGTCACTGTGCACCAAGCAAGAAGTATTACTGTAGGCCTGGGAAGGTTTATAAGGAGGCTAGGGTTTGTGCTTTCGAAGGTTGAGATTGATATGAAGGCAAAAAAAGGCCTTTATTGGAAGGATGCTTCCATTTCAAAGGCTTTTCAATATTGTAATGTTTGGTAGTCAAGATGTTTCTGATAAACTTGTCGCAGAATAAGGCAATATTGTCATTTTCAATAAGCGATGTTAATTTAATTAAGAAAAAACTAGTGTGTGTATGTTTAGTAGTCTCTTTGATTTATAAAGTGACATGGTACTTCTAGTTTGTGTATTTTCTTAATTTTTAGTCCCTAAAAAGTGAAATTACGTGGTTTGTAGAAACTAGTGTAAGTTTTATAAATTTATTTTTCTAATATTTCTACTCTAATTTTTTTTTTACCTGTGCTCTAAAAATTTAATTCATATAAATTCTGTAAATTTTCCAAGCAAATTAAAAAAGAAAACTTGTGGTGAGCAAATTGTTTACATAGACGCTATTGTGTTCTTTTTCTTTTCTTCTTACAGTGATAGACCAGGAAATTTCAAGACGTGGGACAAACAAATAAACTCTTTTAGTTATAATGATAGTGGATTAATTATTTGACAGATCTCATAATATTGGGCTCGAGCGTGTCCTAATTTAACAAAGAGAAATAGTTATATAATTTGAATGTTTTATATTTAAAATTTTATTTCCTTATAACATGTAAAAATAATAATACAAATAAAACATGCCTCTTGGCCCAGAGATAGAAATGGAGCCTCCTATACTAATGTTGTTCCCTTAATCATGAGGTGGATGCTAATACCAACTAATTCGGATCAGGGTACTTTGTGTTTTTTATTTTTTTATAAGACACTAACTACCAATTTTTATAAATCAATAAAAATAGTTAAAAATATTAAAATTATTATAAAATCCAAGTGATTTTCAATACTAGTCTTACCAACTAAACTAAATTAAGATATCATATTAATTGTTACTTTCTCCCACTACCCTAATTAAATATGGCAGACATATAAAAATAAATTAAATGCTCATTAGAAATTTACAAGTGCCTAAATAAAAAAGATTAAGAATACTTATTAATTGGTATCTTATATGGACTATTAAATTGAGATCGGTTTTGGTTTATATATAGCTAACAAAAATTAGACATGCACTATATAATCTTATTGTTAAGTAGCTTGATTTTAGCCATCAGACAGGTGATAAATTATCAGTATACTAGTACAAGCTAGGCTATGCATTGTCACATTTAACCACCCCATCAAAATCAAAAAATAACAATTAGCTGGACTCGGGTTGATTCAATGCTTTCATTCAAGTGTCGTCGTCTTTCATAAATAAGAACCCTAAAAGCATCTCTCTATGAGAAAAAGAACAATATTTTTTGGATGCTAAAATGGTAAAAGGAACTCTCGCAAGTATATGTCTTCTCACTTATCAGATCGATCCATGATTTGTACTTTCTCTGTAGTCCACCCCACATGCAAAAAATGACACACTCATTATTCCATTATATATTTGACCAAACAAAAAGTTATTCCCCTGCATAAAGTTGTGTGGTACGCAATGGTAGATCTTGGAGAAAATATTTGGAAGCTAAATATATACTTATTAACTATTAAAAAATTTTATGATTATATAACATTTTTAAAATATTCATATTTAAAATATTATATTAAATTTTACATTATATTAATTTTTTTTTAAATTCTGAGGTTTGTCATGATTTCTTGGACTTTTAATATTAGGGGTAAAACATTTCATAATTTGTTAATTATTCATACAAATGATTTCTTGGACTTTTGATACTACTTGTTTTAATTTTGCACTATAGGTGTTTAAGAAGAAAATTTGAGATTTTGGAGGATTAGAATTAATATTTTGACGACTGAGAAAAATAATATAAAAGTCTCTGAATTTCAGAAATTGCAATCAATGAAGAAAAGGGACTAGGGAAAATTACAGAAAAATATCTATTGTTTCGAGAAATTATAGTCCTTTCTACAAAGTTTTCAAAAAATTTTACTTTAGTCTCTTCTTTTGAACTTCTGAAAGTTGCATCTAGGTCCCTAGTTAAATCCCTATTTGACCAGGACCTTCTTCTTCGAGAGGAGAGGAGGCCATTTTCCAGCAGAGATAGAGTTTTGAAAGGAGAGGAAAGAGATAGTTTTGAGAGGAGAGGAAAGAAACAAAGGAAAGCTTGACTAGTGTCCTTCTTCCACCACAAGCCTTGACCTTCTTCTTCCTTCTTTCTCTCTCTCTAACCGCTGTGACCACCAGTGTCCTCTCTCTCCTTAGTGTTTATTTACAAATTTCTTGAGGTGGCCCCCTCTTGTCTCTTCTAAGATCCTCTAGTGGTGGTACGTAAATTTTTTTACTTCTCATTTACATTTATATATATTCATAATTCATAATATTGTTTTCCAAATTTTTTCTTAAATCAGATTTTTATTTAAAAAACCATAAAAAATAACTAGATCTATATCGTAAAGTTAATTTAGGTGTCTATTGAGTGAACATTTCGTCATTAGCTACTAATTAACATTGTTTCTTTTATAAATTAATGAATTATTAGCAAATGAACTAATATCTATAATTGAGGAAACTATAAGGACCTAAAAAAACGAAGAACTACTATGAGTTTTCAAGAAAGCGAATTAATTACCAAACAGTTTCAATGACAAGTGAGGAGTGAGGATTATAAACCTATATGTTATTATTTCTTATACTGAAATTTATCATTACATGCTTTTAAATTGTTATCGAAGTTTTGAGTGATTAAATCTCTTTTTTGAAACTTTATAGTAATTCCCCCAAACTAGAAAGACTTCATTGACAATAAGATAAAATTATAGAAATTTGCACAGTAATTGTTTCTCTTTCCCAAAAACAAAACAAATTACCCCTAACCTGGCGTAGCTCTCTCCTCCATAAGAAACGAAGACACACGCTACATTGTACCCTTGAGGCTCGAACCTATTTGCAAGGTCCCATTTAAGGGAGGTGTTTCTTTATTTGATCTGATATCACATTGTTGTAATTTATAAGGATTATGTCCTGCGGTTGTACGTTTAATTCTTGTGTACGGAAACTTGTTGATTTGATCTAGTCATGTAATTAACTCTTGTGTGGAGAAAATATATAAATATAGATTAATTTTAAAAATATTTTACAGATGAAGTTCAAACGTCAAACCTTGCAGAGGTAAACATGTATTCAAATGATCAAGTTGAACATTGTTAATGTCATCTTGTCCTACATTAAAATAAAAATAAAAATCGTTAATGTTGTAGGGGAGGCGGTTGAATGTAGTGTAGAATAGAATGTTGACAATAAAAGTTAAAAAGAATTGGGAGATTCACTACTTTTAACTTCAAAAGAAGGAATGTAATTACTAAAAGTCACAATAACAAATGAGTATCATATCATTTTTTTTGCATCATAACTTGTTGTAACATGTTATTCATTTATTGTGGAACTTTTTAGTAATTACATTCGTTTCTTAAGATATTATTCTCCCAAAATTTTTTCCTTATTATTCCATTATTTATGGTGTGTCATTTACAATTTTCCAGCTGACGCAGTGGACTTTCAGAATATATTGAGAGCTATTGAAAATAAATCATGCCTCTTGGCCCAGAGAGAGAATTGATGGAGCCTGCTATATTAATGTTGTTCCTATTAAATTGAAATCGGTTTTAGTTTATATATAGCTAACAATAATTAAACATGCACTATATAATCTTGTTGTTAAGTAGCTTAATTTTAGCCATCAGGCTACTGATAAATTATAAGTATACCAGCTAGGCCAGGCATTGTCACTTTTAATCACCCCATCAAAATAACAATTAACTCATTAAATATGTATTAAATTGAAAAAAAAATATATTTAACTTTATTACATAAGGTTTTAAAGCAGAGAGAAAAATACATATTTAAACGTTAATTATAGAAGTAAAATTAATAAATAAATATTAATTATTCCTCAAATTACTTATATTATAAACAAACAAAAAATACTATAGAAAGTGACTTATATTCTCACCGGAGTGAGAATTATTTATGCTAGTAGGCAAAATTCCACCGCATTAACACACACCACACCACAAGCGAATGAAGTTTATGCAAAAAGCTAAGTTTCATCAACGACAATGGAAATGCTCAAATCAATTCTGATTATATTCTTCATAGTTTTCATTGATGGGGTGTTTTCTTCTCCACCAGATGATCCTGTCAAGTGCAGTTCCGGCAACACACACTGCACCATCACAAACACCTACAGCGTCTTCCCTGACCGGAGCACCTGCCCAGCATCACAAGTACTGTACCAACCACTGAGCAGGGGCTTGTTTCAATGGTGGCTTTGGCTTCAAAATCCAACACAAAAGTGAAAGCGGCGACCGGATATTCCCACAGCGTCCCAAGCTTGCTTGCCCTGGAGGCCAAGACGGCATCATCATAAGCACCAACAAGCTCAACCGTGTAGTGAAGGTTGATGTGAAGAGCAGAAGGATGACGGTGGAGGGTCCTTTTGAGGGACCTGATCAATGAGGCAGCGGAGAATCTGTTGGCTCAGCCTCATATGCCGTACTGGTGGGTGGTGAGGGCCTTTTGTCATTATGTCTTTAGCCTTAGAATCCACAATTAAAAATTAACTAAGGATTATATATAGGCAAACTTATGATTATTGTCTTTTCTCGAGGGGCCTTTTATTGATTCTTAAGTAATCTAAGGACCTGTTTGGTACGGGGAAGATTTAAAGAGGGAAGAGGGAAAGAAATTTAAAGGAGGGAAAGGAATGGAAGGGAAGATTGCGAGGGAAATTAAAAAGTTGAGTTGTTTGGTAAACATGGGAAGGTAACTTAAGTTGAGGGAAAATGAATGATTTTGTATGAAGAATTTAGTGTTAGTTAAGTGGGAATATAATGTGAAATACCAAAAATACCCCTAAATTAAAAAAACAAATTCGCCCTGTGCGTCTTGTTTGGCGTCGTTACCCACTGCGTCGCCGCCACTCCCCCCGCCTTGGACGCCACCGTTGACGCTGCACCTACTGTCGTAGACGCCGTCACCGTCGTCAGCTTCGAGTGTTGTATGCGACGTAATTTAATTATATATATATATATAATTAGACCCGACAATTCTCGAGAATTCTCCATGAATTCTCAATGAGAATTCTCGAGAATTGTCGGGTCTGTTCCAGTTGCCTCTCTCCTGCGACGGTGCTTGGTAGAAAGGAAGAAGAAGGCAAAGATGATGGAAGAGAGTTGAAGCTCTCTGTTCTCCTCGGCGCTTTGGTTTTGCTTCTGACATTGGGTTTGTCGCGACTATGGTGGAGGGTGAGGGAAGAAAGGAATGTTGGCGTCAACGATGATGAAGAAGGTGAGAGTCGTCGACGACGGAAATGGAGAAGGAAGGCAGAAGAAGGAAGGATCAGATCTGAATCCATGGTGCTCTGGTTTAATCTCTTCATAATCTGCTCCACAGCTATTTATAGGGCTTTTTTGTCAACAAAATTCATTCTCCCGGGAACTTCACAATATCCTGCCAGTTTTTGAGGAATTCAATTTTCTCAGCTTTGTGAGAAGATGGGGCAAACGGGAAATCAATATTCTAGGAGAGAGGCGCACCAAACGGTTTTTTCAGTGGGAAGATAGTTATCTTCCCATTCCCTCACGCGAATTCAGCGTACCAAACAGGACCTAAATATCATGCAAATGCAATAAAAACAAGGAAAAATTTGGTTTTGAATTTTCAAATTAATAAACGAAAAGAGTAATACAATTTAATTAAATGTTAAACTATTGTTTTTTATATTTTTTTTGTAAAATGAAATGGAGTATGGAATTGAAAATATGAATAAGGAATGCTCTTGGTAATTAAAAAAAAAAGTGATTATCCTTACTCAAAAAGAATATAAAAGTTAAAATTCAATAAGTCTTGAGTAAACCCTCAAGATATATAACACTTGAGTCCAATATTCCCAAGTAATAGTAGCTTCTACAAACATAGCTAACCATTACCTCTTAAGATATTATTTAAAACCACTTAATGTGCAATTGAAATTGGAATAATATAATATAAGTCTTCTTGAAATTGAGTTTTAAATAGCCTCTCAAAGGCACAAATCAACCATATTAACTAAACAATAACATACTAATTAATATAATTTCATTGTAACCCTAAAGAAATTCAAATACATATAATCTTTACACTACAAAATCCAATTTCAACTAAAAATATCAAACTAAAAGAGACAATTAACAGTAAACTCAGTTCCATAATTATATACAGTAATTCTTAAAACTAGGTAATCTAAATATATAACTCTAAACTAATGGAATGACAAAAAAAACTCCCCTGCGAAGTCCATTGAGATCAAGAACAAATCTCATCACCAAGAAGCAATTAATTAGCCACTGCCAACCATCAAAATAGCTCCTCCAAACACAATTAAACCTTCAACCATGGTTAATTAATGAAAGGATAAAGAAATTAATGGAAAATCAGCTGAATGGAAGAAAAAAATGATGGTAAACAGAGTTGATAATGGTGCTGCAATGGAGAAGACAATGAAATGGTGGAAGGTGACTGGCAATGATAGTTGTGGTGTGAAGGCAGAGTGGTGCTGTGAGAAAGTGAAGAGCTGGAGGTTCTGAGCTAGTGCGACGGAGATGTGATGGTGGTGGTTTGTTCAGAGAAGCCAACGGTGAACAATGGTGGTTGGCGATGGTGGAGAAGCTTTCGGTGATAGAACAATTCCGGTGACAATAAGAATAGAGTAAGCTGACGGTGGTGTTGGGAATCGACGGTGGTGAGGTCCTCCTCTTCGCCGCAAGCTCTTTTTTTCCTCGACTCTCACCCCTTTGTTTTAGGTCTCCTGCGACAAAAGTATGGTGAGGGGGAAGGACGGAGGTTGCCGGCGGCGATGGTGGTGAGGGTGAAGGCCGCCGACGACTTAGAGGAAGGTGATGAGAGGAAGAGCTCCACCTCATTCAATCTGAGGCGCTCAGTACGTATCTCTAGGTCTTGGGTCCCTGTGTCTCTAATGTTTTTCCCTTAGCTCACAGCGCCCTTCTCAATCTGACCTACCGTTTTGACCATGGACTAAAGTGAGAAGATTTAAAAGTTTTTGAGAGGGAATAAACTGCAGATTTTCAAAATATTTTTGGGTTAGAACTGCACTTTCCAAAATCTCTAGGTACTTTTCTATAATGTTCTCTGGTCCTTTTCTTAATTGATTTCTAATTTTCAGAAAGTATAGGGCCCTTGTTTGTAATTTTCCTCAGTCCTCAAAATATTAATTCTGACCCTCCAAAATCTCCATTTTCTTCTTAAACATCTGCAATGCAAGATTAAGCAAAATGTAGAATCAAAAGTTCAAGAAAACATTTGAATGAATAATTAACAAATTATGACTATTTCACCTTAATTACACTTAATTTAGTACAAATGTCTCTTACTCAAATTAGTGCTTAATCATACAATAATGTTCCAAAAAATGTATTAAGAATCTCAATTTAATTATAAAAAATCATATAAAAATATTGTTCAATCAGTGGGGAATCACGGTGAGGGGTCTTTTGGCGAGAGGGGCTCACTGCAGCTCATTATGGGTAAAGGGAAGTGCAATTAATGAGTATAAACCCTTTTGGTGAAACTTGCATACCATTTCTTCTTGCCCTTTGCAACTTGCACACCATTTCTTCTTGCCCTTTGGCTATAAACCCTTTTGGTTGCTGCATATAGATTTCCTCTTCCAAATTTCCATTTAGAAAAGCAGTTTTGACATCCATTTGCCAAATCTCATAATCAAGATTTGCTAAAACAGCTAAGAGAACCCGGATGGACTTGAGCATGGCAACCGGCGAAAAAGTTTCATCATAATCCACACCTTCCTTTTGGGAGTATCCTTTCGCCACCAATCTAGCTTTGAAGGTTTCAACCTTCCCGTCCGATCCTCTCTTTCTCTTGTAAATCCACTTACACCCAATGGGTCTTACCCCTTCAGGTGCATCTACAAGAGACCAAACTGAGTTGGAATACATATAATCCATTTCACGATTCATAGCCTCAAGCCATTCCTGAGCATCAACATCTCTTAGTGCTTCTTCATAACTCGTGGGATCATCATCTTCTGCAATGATGTCATCCTGATTTGACTCACCCAACAAGAGATATCTTGCAGGTTTATGAATCAATCTTCCACTACGACTTTGTCGCACTTGATGTTGTGCATCTACAGGGGGTCCACATTTTGTGGGTTAACAATTTCTAGATGAGGACCCTCATTAAGTGGATTAACCAATTCATGATTTTGTTCTTTCATAAGTTCATCATCATGCTGAACTTCTGGTTCTGTCTCTGGTTCTTGTGTATGTTCAGGTACATTTTCCCCTCTTTGAACAACCACAGGAATAAAAGCTGGAACCGCCTGAGGTTGTGGTAAAACTTGATCTGAAACTAGCTCATCAAGAATAACCTTGCTCCTTGGCTTATAATTTGCCATATAGTCCTCCTTTAAGAAAGTCACGTGAGTGCTCACTATGACCTTCTTTTATTTTGGACTATAAAACAACAAACCTCTGGTTTCTTTAGGATAGCCTACAAACATGCATACTTCAGTACGTGAGTCCATCTTATCTGGCTTCTGTTTCAAGACATGTGTCGGAGCACCACAAATCCGAATATGATTCATGATGGGCTTACACCCTTTCCACAATTCTATTGGTGTATTTGAAACCGACTTGGACGGAGCTAAGTTCAATAGATACATAGCTGTTTTTAAGGCATATCCCCAGAATGAATTAGAAAGAGATGAATAACTGAGCATATATCTTGTCATTTCTAAAAGGGTTCTATTTCTCCTTTCAGCAACTCCATTCTGCTGGGGTGTCCTTGGAGAAGATAATTGTGAAACTATCCCCTCATTGGTCAGGTAAGACCTGAACTCTCCAGATAGGTATTCACCCCCTCGATTAGATCGAATAGTCTTAATTTGAACACCAAGATGTTTTTCTGCCTTAGCCTTGAACTCTTGGAATTTTCCAAAAGCTTCAGACTTGTGACGCATCAAGTACACATGTCCAAATCTAGAGTAATCATCAGTAAATGTGATAAAATACTGATACCCACCTCTAGCTTGGACATTTATTGGTCCACATACATCAGTATGTACCAATTCCAGCTGAAGTGTGGTACGTTTTTCCTTGGCCTTGAAAGATCTCTTGGCCATTTTACCCTCTAAACAGGATTCACATACTGGTATCTGTTCAAAGTTCAGAGATTTTAATATCCCACTTTTGACCAAACCTTGCATCTGGTTAGAGTTAATATGACCCAATCTCAAATGCCAAAGATAAGTTTCATTGGAAACTTTTCTTTTCTTTGATGAATTAATATACTCAACATCTTTTAATTCAACATGATTAACTTCACAGGGAACAGGACTAAGGAAATAAAGACCATTAAACTTTACACCAGAACAGATAAAAGAAGATGAACTTCTTATTGAAACTGAGGAATTAAACTGAACTGTCAAATCATGTTTATGCAAACAACTAACAAAAATTAAATTCCTCTTAAAATCTGGAATAAATAAATAGTTTTCTAAAACCAAAGTTCTGCAATTATCAAAAGTTAAAATGACTTGTCCTACTGCTAGTGCAGACACAAGCTCCCCAGTTCCAAGTTTCAAATCTCTTTGTCCTTTACTTACAGGCAAGCTATGTTTGAACCACTGCAAAGAGCAACAAACATGGTTAGTGACTCCTGAATCAATGATCCATTTTTTATTGTGATTCTCCACTAAACAAGCCTCAATCACATGTAAATTACCCATACCAGCAAACATGCACTACTACAAAAAGAAAAAAAAAGGTTTTCGCGTCCCAAAAAGACGTCCTTTTTTTTTTAAAAAAAATGAAGTAAAAATAAAGGCGGTGGCATTCTTGTAATTAAAAGTTGAATTTTGGCGTCTAAGTTTAAAACTTAGACTTCAAAAGTCCCGCAAGAGACTTGATAGGGCAAAACTTTAAGCCTAAAAACTCCGCAAGTGCACGGGCCGTATCAAGTAATAAGGTGATAAGAAAAGTATCGTTCCCACGAGGACTTAGTATCACAACCTTTAGTTGAGCATTAATTTCACAATTTCGTTTAAGTTGAAAAAACCAAATTAAATTTAATGTAGAAAAAAGAAATTAAAATTAAAACAAAGAAACTACCACACTAATAAACGAGCAACCTAGAGTCACTAATCCATTATTTGTTTCCTAGATTTTATCCCCACTAAATTAATTTTGACTTAACCTAATCAGCTAATCTAGAGTATTAATATTTATAAATGCCTGTCGGTCCATTTATACACCTACCTCAAATAATTATGCAATGCCTCACATAATTAATTAAGATGCAATTTAAATTAGGCTCACTCTTATTTGATTATGCAGAGCTTCTAGGTATATTCCTATCCTAGACGCAAATTAGATTAAAACCTAACTTCACGTTAAATTTAAACCTAATTCCACATTATTTATTCCCAAGGTTAATTTAGGATTCCCTCTTCCAAGTCCAACCCTAAATCCCCAAAACATGCTCAATGGTGGCCACTCACTAAGCAATAGCAATAAACACAGGATTAAATAAACTGAATAAAATTAATCAAAACTAAAAAGTGGGAATAATATCTAAAACCCAAACAAGTTCATAGAATCTCTAGGTTACAAAACCAACTAGCCACACATGGCTTTATTCAAATCCATAAAAAAGATGAAAATTCAGGTTCAAAGAAGAAGAATAAAAAGAGAGAGGAAAGAAAATTTCTCCGTCGCCTCCACAGTCCTTCTGTAGAAATGATGAAGAGAACTGAAACGCTTAGCCTCTACTCCTCTGCTTCTTCGTCCCTTCCTTCTCGTTCTGCGTCTCTCCTGATCTGCTCCGTGTTCTTTTTGCTTGTCTCTGCTTCCTTATTTATAATAATTTAGATCTTAGGTCATTGATTCTCATTTTCTTATCAAAAAGATATCTCATATCTTGTAATTTACTCCATCAGATCAAGCAATTGATTTTGTTTCTATTTTCTTGCGGGGGGCCATTAAGTTTGACTGATTGCATATCCTCTTATTGCCTTTTCTACTTTTTTCCAAATCAGCTAATATTTCCTGTACAATAAAAATAGGATATGAGTAGATTTTATGTCGATTTATTCTTTGATCCCAAGTTTCATTCAATTATGGAAAAATTTATAAAAGATAATTAAATAGGTATATAATATCAATTATTCCAATTAAATCTCATAAAATATACACCTATTTAATCATAAAATATATACTCATCAAGAAAATCATGTCGTACAGCAAAAAAGAAGGTCACGTTGTGGGTCATGTCGTGCAGCAGGGGGTCACGTCGTGGGTCATGTCGTGCAGCAGGGGGTTATGTGTGGGGCCCATGAGAGACACTTTTGGAGTCTAAGTTTTAAAATTAGACTCCAAAAATCATGCTTTTGGAGTCTAAGTTTTAAACTTAGACTCCAAAAGTCCCCCCACCAGACAACACGACTTTTTCCTTTTCTTCCCCCACTTCATTTCATTTCATTTCAATCTGTCTTCTTTCTTTACTCTGCACCTTCTGTCTTCTTTCTCTACTCTGCACCTTCATTTCAGATGCTGCCTTTGACCTTCATCGTCGGCCCTCCTCCGTTATCGCCCCTACTTCGCCGTCCTCCCTTCACCATTAGAGTGGTTCGTGCTCGTCTTCCTCCTCGTCTTTTTTCGTCAACCATCGTGTGTCTTCCTCGTCATCTTTTTCTGGCAATGCAAGCCTCTCTGTGTTCTTTTACTGAAATCAAACTCAGATTTGAGCTAATGAAGGAGGACGATGGCGAAGGTGAGCAAAAACACGGATCTATAGATTTTTTTTAAAAAAAATTTGAGTTGCTCTTGTTATTTTTCAAAAACACGAACTCAGATCTGTGTTCCTAAAGCTTTCAATATGGCGTCTAAGAAATATTTAGACTCTATAAATCTCCACTTTTGGTGTCTAAGAAATATTTAGACTCCATAAGTCTCCACTTTTTGCGCCCCTAGATAGACGTCCCCACGTTTTTAGACGTTAAAAGGTGAAATAAATGGACATTATAGACCTTTTTTGTAGTAAAACTTGCCATCAAGAGCCTGGAGCATTGTTGCTCCACTCTCAATCATGCTCACTTGCTCCTGAAGGTGATTGGTGAGACTAGCCAAAATGTAGCAGCGAACTGACACATTCGCCTTCTCCCATCTTTTCTTCTCCTACTGAAATCGAGTCTGAATTGCATCAGACGCGTCTGCAGCAGGCTGCGCTAGCGTAAGGGTAGTGAGAACAAAGTTTAGCTTTTCATATTGAAGAACAATATCCAAATTAGTTTTCCGTTGTTTGTAGTTTGTACCATCCATAGGTTTTTGGCTCAAGATTGTAGCTAAAGGGTTGAATAAATACATTTTTCTGAAAATAAGGAAAAAACACACTATTACAAACTATAATTAACAACAAACAGATATAGCGCCCGTAGATTCTAATAACTACTATTCATTTATTGTTTAACAATCTATTAGTTATCTTTACAAGGCTTACGATGAGCAAGATTCTTGTAAAACTAATATTGTTAATTTTGGGCCTTCAGTTCCATCGCCAGAGCCTCGATGGGAGGGTTGACAATTTTACCAAAGTTGAATGTATTTAACCATTGTTTACTTTCAAAATTATCTTTAGTGTCTAAGTGTTGCCGACGATGGGCTGTGCAAAACTTTACTAAAATTTTGAAAATATTAGGGTTTAATCTAGCAAAATCCGATTATCCTTATCCGATGGAGCTTCAGCAATAACTATTTTGCTAATAAACCCACAATTGGAGCTCGTAGGTTTTAAAATTAAATGCTTAATTTAAAACCTTTACCCATTCAATATTTTAAATTTAGAATTTCCAATTTCAAAGAATTTGTTCAATTTAGAGTAAATTATTAGATATCTAAAATCTAGTCATGATTGGCAGAGAGTGCGTCACCTGACCATTTTAAATAACCCACAAATTACTCTAAAAGGTACAATTCTCTTAGGAAATTACCTGAATTATTTGTCTAGATTTTAATTCCACAATTATTATTCTAGATTTTAATTTAAAATCATAATAATTGACAATTAATGTCTAGATTTTAATTACACAATTAATTAATCCAATTATTATTCTAGATTTTAAAGTTTAAAATCATAATAATTGATAATTAATGTGAAGATTTTAATTCCACAATTAATTAATCCAATTATTATTCTAGATTTTAACTTAAAATCATAATAATTGATAATTGATGTGTAGATTTTAATTCCACAATCAATTAATCCAATTATTATTCTAGGTTTTAATTTAAAATCATAATAATTGATAATTAATGTCTAGATTTTAATTCCACAATTAATTAATCCAATTATTATTCTAGGTTTTAATTTAAAATCATAATAATTGATAATTAATGTGTAGATTTTAATTCCACAATCAATTAATCCAATTATTATTCTAGATTTTAATTTAAAATCATAATAATTGATAATTAATGTGTAGATTTTAATTCCACAATCAATTAATCCAATTATTATTCTAGATTTTAAAGTCTAAAATCATAATAATTGATAATTAATGTGTAGACTTTAATTCCACAATCAATTAATCCAATTATTATTCTAGATTTTAATTTAAAATCATAATAATTGATAATTAATTTAGTGGGCAATCTAAATAATTTCGCATAATAACTATCATACTAGTCGAGTCAAGGCATAATAGCTACTATGCAATTATGACATGTGATTATGCAACAATATGGCATCTTCCTATTCTATATGACATGTTATTTACCAACATCATGTTAATCGCAAATATAATTCATACAATTTAACAAAGGCATTAAATAATTAAACAAATAACTTTAATCCATGACTTTCCTAAAAAAAATAAGAATAAAAATTACAACTTTGGAATTCTTCTTTTGTCAAGCCCATAGTATCTGTCTCTAGCCCCTTTAGGGTATCTATGGGCCAAAAGCCCAAAGACCCATACTTTAGCTAGAAACCCTAGGACACACAAGAGGAACCCTAGCTGTTACTCTTGCCAACGCCTTCAGCCGAAGTCATCTCATCTTCTTCGCAGTTTCTTGATCTCCAACTTTTACAAAAATTCAAAAAATACATAGAAATTCCAAAATAAAATTAAAAACAGCAAGGAGGAAACCTAATCATATGGGATTAGCCTCCTTGTTACAAATCAAGAAATACACGAGAGAATCTAACCATGGATTAAAACAATTAACCGATTGAAATTAAAACTAATACCAAATATAAATTATAAACGAATAGCTAGTATGAAATAAATAACAAATGTAGAAAAAGATGCCATATTTTCGAAAAATAATTTTCGAAAAGAATCACATAAAATATAAATTAATATCAAAACTGGGTTCTTTTCCTCATCGTTATTGGCTCTAATACCAATTGTTGGAATCTCACCAGAAACACGGAAGCGTATCGTACCACGTGATATAGGAAAAGTTAAAACCTTCATCGTTTTGATTACCTGGAAAGATGCAGCAATCTAAAGCAGCGATCTGAAAGCCTCTCTATGAACAGTCCTCATATCTGAAGCAGTGATCTGAAAGCCTCTCCACGAACAGTCCTCGTTCACTCTATGATCGATCTTCTAGACTATCTCTCAAGGGCAATAGGATGGTTGTGTGGCAACCGTTCAGATGATGAACGTCTGCCTCTAGGGTTTGTTTCTGATGAGAGCATCCTTATGCGTGCGTTTTTTTCCTCGAGCAGGTGAAAGTAGGTTTATATGCTACTACACCCAAGACCTAACCCTAAACCACATGGGTCATAGAGTTCTTGGGTTGTAGTCTCAATTAAGTCTTATTGGGCTTAAGTGACTAAAGAGCACATTAACCCAACAAATAAGTATGTGGTGTCAATGAGAATTGTGATGCTGACGACGGCGGAGGAAGGGTATGCGAAGGTGAGCAGCCTAAATGAGTCAGATGAAGAACTTGTTGCAGCCAAGGCTTCGTTTGGAGTTCTTGGGGTTGTTTCTCAGGTACGCTTTCGTCTCTTCCCCGATAATGTAATATTAATTAAAAAAAAAAAATTTGAGTTGGAGTTTGGGAATGCAACATTGTTATATACTCTGTGGTAAAGCTTTGACACCTTGTGGTCCTGTTGACTCGATTCGGATTGATCTATACCCTCACAAATCCTCTGGTTAAAAGGAGATACTTTTAGCTTCAAATCATGGTGTTAAGTCACTATAGTCTTGTAAAAACTTGGTCATAAGTTTAACGTGTTAACTAAATTTTAAGGACCAAAACTAAAATATTAGGGATTAAAATCAAAATTTGCAGATACTAAAACTATAATTCATAAGGATCAAAAATCGAAACTCGTTTAAAAGCATATGGATAAAAACTGAAACTTTTGGTCCCTATAAATAACCACATCGTTAAGTAAAATTACGTAACCATGACGTTCTCTCCGTTATATGACTTCATTTTTATCCATCTAACCATTAAGTGTTAAATAAAATCTTTTGAACCAAAATATCTATTTTTAAAAGTTACAAGTATTTGTATATCTTAAATTATTTATCCTTGGGAGAGACGTATACCACATTTATTTTAATTTCGCCAGATCGTACGGTTTGTATGAGAACAATTTCCCCCCCCCCTAATTTTTATGTTTATCAATATTCCTTTGAGAAAATTCTATTTAAATATCAGTTGAATTTGCAAAACCCCTAAAAGCTCACTAAATTTGTTAAAAGACTGAGAAAGGACAAGGGTCAATGAGGGATATGCAAATTGGGGGAAAAGTCGACACTGCCCTTTGAAAAAAAAAAAATATTATATCTCCCTTACTTGTTCAGTCATACGCAAACAAAAAACAAAGGAGGTGGCTTTAAGCAAAAGAAAAAAGAAAAAACAGTGGGTGGAGGAGAAAGTGAAAGGTGAGCTTTCAGAGGATTATACACAAAGAAAGAGAAACCAAGGAAAGATTAAAGGGTAAGTATCTTTTCTCTCGCCTCACCTTCTCTGATTCTTTCTCTCTCTCTCTCTCTTCACCATGGATACTTCTGTGCAACTCACGGGGAGTATAGGAAGGATCGGAAAGAGGGTGAGGAGAGAGAATGAGGAATTCTATTGTTGGGAAGGTTTGAAATGTGGTAGTTGTTGGGGCTGGACTCCATTGTTAGAAGGGAAAGGAAGGAGAGATGAAGAAGACGATGAACAGTGTCACAAGTGAAAAACCTAACGAAAAGACTGGTTATTCTCATTACTAAACTTGTAAATACCATTAACGAATTTGTAATTCTCATTACAAAATTTATTAAAATTGACCTTTATTTGTTGTTTTACCAAAGACGAGAGTGAAAAATCTGACGAAAGGACTAGTTATTCCCATTACTGAACTTATAAATACCATTAAAAAATTTGCAATTCTTATTACAAGATTTATTAAAATTGATCATTATTAATTGTTTCATCAGAAACACAAGTGCAATTATAAGGGTCATGCCTAGAAAGTAAACAAGACGCATTGCTCACTATACGCCCCTGGGATTCAAGACTCCAACTTGTGTTCAATTACGAAATAGTCTTCAGTATCTCATTGTCTAAAGTTTCAAGCTTCATCAACTAAAAGGTATAAGGACGATATTGAAAGATCTTGAAGGTTTGTGTTTAAAGAAGTGATCAATAAGTATCCGAATGCAAACAAATTTTTAAGTGCGAAAAGAGAGTATGATCCACAAGGATTTTCTCTAAGGAGTGGACAGATCATATTTTCGAATTAAGAAAAGGTATGATGACGATATTGAAATATGGGTGTGCTCTTGAAGGTTTGTGCATTTGCTTAGATGATCGTCACTGTGCTCCAGCCAAGAAATATTATTCTAGGCCTGGTAAAATTTATAATGAAGCTAGGGTTTGTGCTTTCGAAGGCTGAGATTAATATGAAGGAAACGGCTTTTGAGATCGGAAGGATGCTTACAAATCAAAATTTTTTTCATAGTGTGATGTGTTTTATTTTTACAATGTTCCTGATAATCTTTTGTAGGGAAAATAAGGCAATATTTGTCAATTCTAAAAAGCGACGTGTTAATTTCGCAAGACAACTTTGTCAACCTCTCTCTTTTCTTTTTAATACCAAGAAATTTTGATGCATCGAGTCTTGGGGGTTTACGAAAGCAGAGTATGTCCTTAGGTTAGAAGAGCACTTATAAAGATACTTACATATCGTTTACTAACAATCTCTTCACATCGGTAATAGGGGTGGACCCAGGAATTTGACTAACGGAGGGTGAAAATAAAAAATGCTACATTATAAATAAAAGTACTTGAAATACGATACAGATCTAATATATAAAAATTGAAAGAAATATATTACAGAAATTAAGATTACTTCACTTTACTCTTATTCATTCTACGTGTTTTTATATTGTTAAACTTATCTATAATTAAATCCGTAATAATCACCAACAAAGAGTATGAATTATTTCATGACCAATATGATTTTAAAAATGTTATTCATAATAAAAATAAACCAATTAAAATTAATTATTAGTCATTATCTTTATTCTCATAACTATCTTTTAACAAAACTCAAAACTTGCTCAAAATCTTAACCCTAAAATATTATCTAATCAGTATAAAAGTAGTATTATTAGAAAGATAAAATCATGTATAATAAATTTCACGAAAGAAATTTAATAAAAAAAATGATTCTAAGTACCTTACTAATCCTCAAAATTTATTATAAGCTGTTGAAGAAAAAAAGGCGAATGAGCCACTTACGAAAGGAAGAAGAGGCGCGATTCATTTTGAACAAAAATAAGTGGGGTTGGGAATATATTTTAGGTGGGCTCCACATCTTTATTAATTTTTTTTAAATATATATGATAGCAAACAAATGGTGGGATATGTGACTGATCTTAAGAAAAATATATATGTATATGAAAGCAAACCAATTTTGTTAGACATCATTTGTTAGGACTGATGTTTATTTTATTTTATTTTTTTTTGGTAAAATTTAGGGGGGGGGCATGGGCCACCTCTCGTCCCCCACCTATGTCTGCCCCGATTGGTAACAAGATTTGAAGTTACAACTTTGTGGGTTATAAAACAACTCTTTACTAATTGTACCAAACTTTGTTAACGCTATCTTATTCTCTTTAATTTATACTGCGAGTTGGTACTTTTAGTTTGATACTAGGCTAAAGTATATTTTTAGTCCTTTAAATTTACATAAGGTATACTTTTGGTCCCTTAACTTTATAAGGTATACTTTTAGTTCTATAATTTTAACCCCGTTAATTTTACTAACGGAAAATGTAAACTTAAGTGATAACGATGTAAATTTAAGTGATGATTGTTTAATTAAATGCTATTAAGCTTAAATTTAAAATATGGATAAATTGAAGTATATATAAGATTTGTGTAATTAAATGCTATTAATCATCACTTAAGTTCACCGCGTCAACGTTTTCCGTTAGCAACCAAAAGTATACTTTATAAAGTTAAGGGACCAAAAATATGTCTTATGTAAAACTTAAATGACTAAAAATATATAGAAAGTAACAAAATCAATAATATATATCATTGTTATCAATGGCGGATCTAGGTTAGTTTATAGAGAAGGGGGCAAGTGCCCCCCTAAATTTGAGATTTTCTAAAAAAATTAAAAATTATACATATTTGAATGATTGTCCACCCTTAAATTAAATGTCCACTCTTAATACATCAAGACTGCACTTCGTAATCAGATAGATGATGAATGATTGAATGATTATTTAGTGCCTTATATTGAAAAAATATATATTTGATAGTATTGATAATAAGACAATTATAATGGAATTCCAAAAAATAAGGCCTAGAAGGATGACATTGTAATTATTTTTTTGTAATATACTTTTGTTATTAAAATATATGTACTTGAACTTATTGAGTGTCTACCTTTCATTCTAATTTGTAACTGCATTTCTAATAGCACTTAGCCTTGTTTTTCTAAATGACAGATTTGTAAAATAATTGCCTCTTTTATTACATCATTAGTGTTCACTTGATTTCATGAATATTTTGTTGATGTTCTTTTCTTTTGTTGTATATATTCTTTTATTTTTCAATGCATTTAAAATTTTTCTGAAAAAAAAAAAAAAAATTTCGGGGGCAACCCCCGAATCCCCCCGGTAAATAGTTCCCCCCCTTCCATAATTTTCTAAGTCCATCCCTGATTGTTATGGATGATGAAGCACAACTAGCATAATAGTGTCCTTTCTTATTCATCCTCAAGAAAATCACTCACCAAAATCTTAGATCCATTTGGAGCACTGAAAATAATTCACTGCTAGTTTGTGTTATCAATTTTATATGTCATAAATAGTATAATTTCTGCTTGAAATTAAATTTCATGTAAAATAGGCCTAAAGTTTAGTTTAGAGGATGAGGATGTAGTATATGCACTACTACTACCAAAAAAAAAGACAGCGGCTTTTTAAAGTAGTTAAAAAACACTTTTTAGAACTGGTATGATACAGACGATCTAAAAATCTGTCATTTTTAAGATTGGTTGTGTAACTGGTCTTAAAAAAGTACTTTTTCGACCGAACTTATAAAATATGAGATCTTAAAAGTCAAATTTTTAAGACATGAGGTTTTATTATTTTTTTTATGGGAAAAAGTTTTGGAGGGGTTCGGCATCAATCCCCCACCAAGGTCAGGGCACGGCCCCGGGCTCTTTGAGAGCTTACTGGGAACTTATGAGATTGCTTACCAAAGAAGTCTCAACGACGACAACGGGGATAGAACACATATCCCTTTGGGACTTGATCAAATCTCATATCATCTATACCAAAGGTTATTCTACCTACTCCTATTTTACCTACCTCTGCCTACCCCTCTCAATACCATTAGATTTTAATCTCATCCAATAGTAGAAATTTAAGGGATAAAATAAACATTTTGCCCCTTCTCCCTCCCACCCTAAACCACAATCCAAACACAAATGCTCAAAATCAAGACGGCGACCTCAATGACGTACGACGGCCTCATCGTCAGTTTCTGACCTTCTGGATTCTGCAAATGAAATTGGTTCGCTGGAAAACAATCGACGGGAAAAGAAAATGACGAGAGGGAAGCCGTCGTCCCACTTCGTTCTCTGCGTGCTTCTTTCAGTTATCTGATTCTCCAACCTAACTCGGCGAATCAAGCCGTTGCTTTTCAACCAGAATCCAGAAGGTCAGAAACTGATGATGAGGCCGCCATGCATCGTTGAGGTTGCCGTCTTGATTTTGAGCATTTGTGTTTGGATCGTGGTTTAGGGTGGGAGGGAGAAGGGACAAAATGTTTATTTCATCCCTTAAATTTCTACCGTTGGATGAGATTAAAATCTAACGGTATTGAGAGGGGTAGGCAGAGGTAGGTAAAATAGGAGTAGGTAGAATAACTTATCCCGTTTTTAAAACATCCAATCATAGAAGTAAGTTGGCCAAAAAAATCTCCCCCTTCCCAGCAAAGCCACAACCACCATCAGACCAAGTCGGACAACACTCGTTATTATAGACCCCTCCTCCATCAATGGTGGCCATTAACGTGGTGCGACAAATTGAAAAGGAACAGCTCTGAGCATTCATTTGGGCAACGGTTCAGAAAGAAGAGGTTTTGCAGTAGAAAGAAGTCTGAGCGAAATTATTTGTAGTAGTGAGACAAGAACCCAAACCCTAAATGGGTGATGAGATCAAAATGATTGACAATGGAAAATCATTTATGCGACGCTCAACTTTAGCGAGGATCATATCAGAAAGAATGAGTACGGAGAGAGTGCCCACTGCAAGGAGAAAGTTCTCGGCGAAAATCCTGAGACAGCTCTGGATCTTCAACTGAGCGTCTTGGACGAGATCTGACAAAAGGGGCAATCCCTCTGCCTTTCCTTCGAAGCAGAATCGCCTGAATCCAAAAGCAAAACAAAAATTAGGGCACAATTGAACAAAAACTCAACAAATATAAAGTATAAGAAATTAAGGGTGGAAGTGGAAAAGGGAAAAAGATGCGCACAAAGGGAAGAGTGCTGATTTCGAAGACATAAATTAAGATGAAGATGCACGATTAACAACAGTATACCAATTCATATAGTTCAACGTTGGCAGTACGAAGAATGAGCGGATGAAAAAGGTTGGCAGATTTACTGATGATTACATGAGAACTAGAATTGGATGATTACATGAGAGCTGGAATTGGACTTTGGTGCAATGCAACCCATTCAATATTTGTATAACAATAGTATTAATTTTGATATCTGTATAAAAAAGTGTACCGTGTAAAAGTATTTGTATAATAAATATATAGATTCTCCCATTTTAGGATATGTTGTTATAACCAAATTGAACCGCGTAATCTTTTAAGGAGCGTTCTTAATGAGTTATTTCAGCTTTATGCTTTCTTTCTTTTGATTCTAAATTAAATGAAGTAGAGCTTTAATTTAAATTTTTTATTATTTATTATTATTATTATTATTATTTCATCATTTATTATTATATTTAATTCTTTTTTAATGGAGGGAGACGCCATCCAATTGAGTGGTATCTCAACTTTTAACGAGTGGCGTCAACTCTTTCTACGCGCTAACTGCATTATTTTGATAAAATGTTTCCCATCTGTTTTAATTAAGTATAATTTTTGCAAAAAAAAAAAAAAAAAGCCCTTATATTGGTGCTTTTCCCTAAGAAAGTGAAAGCAAAAGCATATTTCTATGAGAAAAAAGAGGAAGTTTTGTTGGATCCTTGAAGATGTTCTCATAAGTGAGTTTTCTCAGTTCTTAGAGATCCATCCATGATATTGATTTGTTCTTCTCTGTAGTACATCCCTCATGCAAAAACAGAGTGTTGCATATTTTTGTTGATAAAAATAGGAAGCATTCAATTTTTGTTGCATCCTAAAAGGAATTCTCTTAAGTGTATTTTTGCAAAGTTAAAAAAAAAGTGTATTTTTGCATTTATGACTTTCTTTGGGTGAAGACACCTTCATAAAATAAAATAGGAAACATACAAGATTGATTTGAATAATTTGAATTCAAGTTGAGTTAGTGCATATTTAGATTAGCGGTATAAACTACTTTTCCAACGTAATTTACGGTATATAAGATAAGCTTGAAAGATGAATTTTGTCTTAACTCTACGTGAACATATTTTTTCAACGCCAATTCAAACATACCCTTATTCACGATCATATTTTAGAGATGAGCACTAAATTTATAATTGAGGAAAGTTTCATACCTTGTTAATATGAGTAGAAGTTACAACTTACACAACCGTGATTTTTTACATTATAATGAGTTTACATTTTTCTTTGATGCAATACAAGTTTATATCACTAGCAGAAAAAAAAAACAAAAAAAAAACGAATTTATATCCTAATAGAAGGCAAGTCATCAGTGACTTAGTGCATGTTTGACAGATCATGAAACCATGGTTTTATAAGCTCTTTTTTGCAAATCAAAATAAAATTCTTCTCATATGATTATTTCATAAATTGTAAAAACTAAGGGTTAAATGTCATTTTTGCTACGGAAGTATTGCTAAGGAAGCGCCCAGCACCCGGAAGTTTTTTGGGTACCAAATTTGCCCCAGAAGTATGAAAAAGTTAGCAAATTTGCCCATCCGTTAATTTTGACCGTTAAGTTTAACTAACTGTCCACGTGACATGCCACCTCATGACACGTGGCATGCCACCTCATCAACCAATAAGAGTTAAGTATCATTTTTGCCCTGGAAGTTTTCAATGAGAACAATTTTGCCCCGAAAGTTTTTATTAAAGAGCAATTTTACCCCGGAAGTTTACAAAATGTGTCAATTTTGCCTTTCTAAATCAGTCAAAGACCACACATGTCATGCCTTGAAAAGGTCGAACTTGGAGTCAGAGAAGAAGATCCTTAAGATGTTGAGCTCAAGCGGCCAGAATTTGTGAAACCGAACTGGTCACAGGAAACATCACTTATGATCTAAGCAAATGATTAGTTTATATAAACGTAAATATTATCACTATTGATTTGTTTTACTGAACCAATTTTTGGAACAATTCATTTCTTGTTTTGCGTTTCATTTCCTTAGATCATAAGTGATGCTTCCTTTGGGTTTTGGGATAGACCTTTTAGTCCCTGTGACCATTTCGGCTTCACAAATTCTGGCTGCCTTGAGCTCAACATGTCAAGGATCTCCTTTTCGGACTCTAAGTTCCACCTTTTCAAGGCATGACATGTGTGGTCTTTGACTGATTTAATAGTCAAATTTAATATTGGGAGAAAGAAGGGCAAAATTGTTACTTTTGTAAATTTCCAGGGCGAAATTGCTTCTCAATGAAAACTTCCGGGGCAAAATTGCTCCTTAATGAAAACTTTCAGGGCAAAAATGATACTTTTGATTGATGAGGTGGGATGCCACGTGTGATGAGGTGGCATGCCACCTCACATTTTAACAATCTACGTGTATTTCCATCACTTTTGGGTAAATTTGATACCTTTTCAATACTTCCGGAACAAATTTAGTACCAAAAAAACTTCCAGATACCGGGCGCTCCTTTAGCAATACTTCCATAGCAAAAATGACCTTTAATCCAAAAACTAATACAAATATGCACGACAATGCACTTTTTTATTTATGTTATTGTTTGAATCCATGATGGGCTTGAGTCAAAAGCAAAACCCAATAAGAAAATAAAGAAATTAAAAATATAAAGACCCACTCAGGATCCGGCCAATAATCATTAGCTAGAGCGGCAGACAACCAACGATGCCAGTTACGGACCCAGATGAGTGATTTTAAAAATTGTGAATGCTTTATATATTTTTTTAAAAAAAAATTGTGAATGCTAATGGAAGTGGCAATTTCTTTAATGAAAAGAGGATGATGTCACATTCCTGCTAGATTTTTAAAAATGTGAATGCTAATGGAAGTGGCAATTTCTTTAATGAAAAGAGGATGATGTCATATTCCTGTAAGATTTTAAAAATTGTGAATGCTAATGGAAGTGGCAAATTCTTTAATGAAAAGAGGATGATGTCACATTCCTGTAAGGATGATGTCATGCATCATGTATTTGTCTAAACAAACCAAAATGATCCCCATCTAGAGTTAATTATATGATGAATTAAACCTACCAAGAGTCTATTTGAATGAGCTTTTGAAAAAAAGAACTTTTTTTGTATTGCTTTTTAAAAAGATACTTTAATTAGAAGTTAAAGTTATTTTATGTTTGGATATACAATTTAAAAATCACTTTTAAATAAAAAAAATTATTTGGATGTTAAGATAAAGAAATAGACATATGAAAATCTTTGTATCATGTGTAAGCCTTCTCAAGCCACCAAACATCTTCACAGGAAATATCAAAAACCATAAAAAAACAAGGTTTTTCATATCATAATGCCAAATCCTTCCGGCTTCGGTTCCTTCTGTTTTTTGTTTTTTTTTTTAAAAGAAGTTTATTTTCAAATTTCCTTTGCTTCCTTTTAAGCTTTTTGTTAAAAAAAAAAATTAAGAGAAGGAAAAAAGGGTGAGAGACTTGAAGCTTTTCAAGAAATTAAAGATGAAAGAGACATGGATTAATAATCTACGGTGTTAGGCAGATCAAACAAACCTTGATCTACGCCTTCCTGCCAATGTACTCTACAACGCCGACAAATCCACCGGCACCGTCGGGTCGTGCAACAACCGAGGAGCTCCGGTAACTTCAACTCCTACTGAGAAATCATGTCACTCATCCCCGTCTCTTTCTGCTGTGCCTGAAGCCACTCGACTAAGAAATCAAGGGTTATTGATGTTAAAACAAAAGAGCCTGTGATTTTTTTCCCCCATTCTCTCTCTTATTTCGCAACTGTTTTTTTTTTTTCTTTTTTCTGAAGCTTTAAATTGTAGCTTAAAAAAATAAAAGGAGAATTTCAGTTTTTTTGTTACTTTTTTTTTAAAAGCTCTCATCCAAACACATGAAAAAAACACGTTACTTTTGACAAAAAGTATTTTTTTTTTATTTTTTTAAAAAAACCATTTAAACGAGCTCTAATACATGCATGTGGATTGTAATATCCCGAATTTTGGGCCTAAAGACTTGAAAATTAGTCTATTTTTGGAAGACTACTAGACCATATTTTTGAAAAATGGAAAATAGTTGAAGATTAAATATTGGCTTAGAAATTGTAAAGTCAGTATTTTCGACAAAGAAAAACTTTGAGGATTTGTGATTTTTCTTATGTTTGCAATTAAATGAAGAGAGAATCAAGTTGCAAACAAAAGTCTTGTAGGGAGTCGAAGAAGTTCGAGTACAATTTTGTTGGTGGAATACAAATAAGAGTTAATGTAGAAAATTGTTAAAGTGATACTCTCTTTTTCCATTGCTTATATGCGATGGATTTTGACAATGTGTGAACACTCCATATGTTTTATTCGAAAGCATTGGATGTTTGAAAAAAAAAATATCACTCCCTCACACTAAATTTTATTCATTCACGGATGCATAAGGGGATGATATGGGAGACAATAATGTGACACATACACCTACTCCACTCTCCTTTCCATTTTGTCAACACATGCACCCATTATCCTTACATTCTTTATTATTAAATTTTGGTTAATGGTGCAGCCCACCTTTGCTAATTTCTCACGTATGCAACACATTCCTCTCAATTATCATTTAAAGGATACTATTCTTATCCCACTCACAATTATTTTATATTTTTCTCTCACACTCCTTATACATTCACGGACACACTCTCTCATTCACATGCAATACTCTCTCATGTTTTGACACCACGCATGGCCACACATGTTCCCTTCTTTGTCTAATAAAAGCAAGTTATCATTTGCTTCATCCGGCACCACGGGTTGCACAAGAATGCACACATTTCATTTGGCCGAATCAAGCACAGAAAAGAGAGAGAGCAAGAAAGAAAATGAGAGAGTGTTTCGGTGTAGGCAAGAAGGGTGTTTGAAACCTTTATGTAAAATTGGTTTCTGGTTGAAGATGACCTTCTAATCTCTTTATCATCCTCATTGCGGAAGTTGGATGTTGTTTTTGAGATTGAATGGGTGCTTGAATGAGAAGTTTCTGACACTTTGCAAGGCAGTGTCATTTCTAGAGATCCAGTGAGGCAGTTGAGTTCATGCAATATTTTGATCGGATAAATGATTTCCTCTGTTTGTGAAATTTGGTAAGTTGAAAGTAAACTTCTCAATCTTTCAAAAGAGTGCTAGAACGTATTAATCCGACGTCTAGAACTCTAGTTATGAATTTTCAAAGTTTGTTCAGAAAAACTGGAAATTCATGTTTCCATATTCAAATAACGTTGCTTTTACGAATTTCTGGGAATTATACAGTCATTAATTGGCTTGATGAATATTTTCCCAATAAATAGACTTATAGAACTTCAAATAGAATTTTGAATCACCTTAATCGGAGTTCTATAGAATTAGTTATGATTTTTCAAAGTTAGAAGTTGAAAACTGGAAAACGTCAGTTTCCAGAAATGAACAGTATTTTTCGGATTGATTTTTAAAATAGTAAACATTTGAGTTTTTCTATGAAAATTTCCAGAATAAAAGTAGACTTATCAAGCTTTAATTTGATAGGTCACAAGCCTTATTTGGATTTATATTCAGGGAGTTATGAATTTTTGAAGTCAAGTATGAAATCTGGGACGTTTTCTGAAACATCTTCTGAACAGTGTTGACATTTTTGAAATCTGGGAATTATTGGAGTATGATTAAATGTTGAAACCAATTTTCATAGAAACTAGACTTAATGAGGAGTTCATGGATTTTTGAACCACCTGATTTGGACACCTAGAACTCCAGATATGGATTTTTGAATTTCAGCATTAAACCTGGACGTTTTTCTGGAACAGTGATGATGAATGAAAATTCTGGGAATAGTTTACATATATTTGACAGTCAAATGTATTTTCCTCTGAAAATAGACATAATGAGGAACACGTGATTTTTGGAAGCACATCAATTGAAGTTTTGTGTAATTAAATATGAATTTTCAAAGTTAATTGGAAACTCTGCCAGATTATGGAGTTTATTTGGAAATAAGAGAAATAGAGAATTTGGACAAGTAGTAACTTGCCAACCATGAATATTTAATTATAGGATTCGGTATTTATCTGAGATGACCAGAGGATAGAGAACCGGATCAGGATTTGGAAAGGCTATCAGGTAGTAACTCTAATCTTGCATTCTTTGTATGTCTTTATATGATTGTATGTACCATTCAATATGTATAAATATGTACTGTATGAATTGTTTGTGCTGTATGTGCTGAATGTATATGTGATGGTTATCTGTCATATACTGATCTATGCTTAGAATGTAAGATTAACATGTTACTCTGGGAACCTTCGGGGTCCCAGTATTTGCTGCTACTTGTGGATTGTTCAGTTTAGAGAACGTGGCTCACAAGGCAAGGCGGTACTCACTGTTGAATAGTGATGCTGGGACGGACCGAGAAATGCTATAGGTTATTTTTATTAGCCTATTTTAGAGACTAGAAATTTATTTGTATAGCCCTATGTGGATTTTGTTATGTAATCAGAATTTAATATCAGTATTACTATGCTAGAATGACTATGCTCGTTAGGCTGTGCGCTACAACTCTGATAATAATTGATATATCAAGGGGCGTTACATGGATAAAATTAAATCAATTTTTGTTTTTATGGCTGAAGTCTTGACTATAAAAAGGGCTTTGCTATTCGTTGTAGATCTAGAACATAATAAAGTGGTTTTATAAAACTAATTGTTTCCCTCATCTTATCTGTGTTGAGATAAAATCACCGGATTTGTTTGATTGAAGGTGTAAAAGTATTGTCCAAGATGTTATTTGTTTTCTATCTTCTAAAGTTGGTTCTCCATGTCCTTTACCCCAAGATGGGGCAATTGTGCTGTTGATCTTCTTACAACTGATGTTTATAAAGGTATGTAGTCTATTGAGTAGGTTTCACAACCAACACCTATTTTCTTGTCATTTCTAATTTTGGAGGTTCAGAAGACCAATGCATATGCTGAGATTCTTTGCCCACTAGCTAGTTCTTCAATGGGTGGCGGCTAGTTTATTAATTTTATTTTACATGTAGACTTTGCAGTTTCGTTTTGTATCTGTTGCTTCTGTGATGTTTTGTTTGTTATCCTGTCTTTGACCGCTACATTCTGTGAAGTTTATTAATGTAAGTATCTGGTGATAAAAAATAAATAATAATTAACTCTTGTGGTATAGAGATATAAGAAGATGACTTTCAAAATTTTTTTACATGCATATAATCTAATCATTGACTTCTCTGGAGAAGGAGGTTACCGTGAAGTTTCAATCGACGATGAAACTGTGTTGTAAATTGTCACGCAATTCAATGGATCTTCCAAATCATCCTAGATGGAAACTGCTTCAAACGCCCATTCTCATCATCTTCTTCTTAGTTTTGTTGGATGGGGTTTTTTCATCTCCTCCGGGTGACCCCATACGGTGCACTTCCGGCAACACGACCTGCACGATCACAAACACCTACGGCGCTTTCAATGACCGGAGAATTTGCCGAGCATCCCGAGTACTGTACCCAACCACCGAGGAAGAGCTTATTTCAATGGTGGCTTCGGCTTCAAAATCCAAGACAAAAGTGAAAGCGGCGACCAGATATTCCCACAGCTTCCCCACGCTTGCTTGCCCTGGAGGCCAAGAAGGGATCATCATAAGCACCAACAAACTCAACCGTGTAGTGAAGGTTGATGTGAAGAACAGAAGGATGACGGTGGAGAGTGGCGTCCTTCTGAGAGATCTCATTAATGACGCGGCGGAGAATGGGTTGGCTTTGCCGTATACGCCGTACTGGTTTGGAATCACGGTTGGGGGATTGTTGGCGACGGGGGCTCACGGCAGCTCGCTGTGGCAAAAGGGAGGTGCGGTTCATGAGTATGTGGTTGCGATGAGGATCGTGACGCCGGCCACGGCGAAAGAAGGGTATGCCAAGGTGAGGAATCTGAGTGAGTCAGATGAAGAACTTGATGCAGCTAAGGTTTCTCTTGGGGTTCTCGGGTTTGTTTCTCAGGTACGTCACTTTTCGTCTTTATCCTCCCAATATTAATTTAAAAATATGATTTACTGCTCTGATCAAATTCACACTACTTATTTAATCTTCAGCGTTGACGTTTGTACTTCATGTGTCTCGCCAAAAGAAGTGATATTGTGCTCCATCTATTTGTGTTCAATTACTTTAATTAATTATCTGAGTGATATGAATTTAAATCATTGAAAGTTAATTGGCACAATATTTTTTTTATTGTCAAACTCACGAGTTAACTCTCCAAATTTAACGTTTTTACGTTTCTAGCTAATAAAATTGAGTCGAGTTATGGATAAACTTGTTATCGTTGTAAACTCGGTTAAACTCATGAGTTTATATCTAATATTTAATATAAGTAAGTATTTAACTAATTTTGAATAGATTACGGAATTGAAATTGTTTTTTTTTAGGCTAAAGTATCCGTTTGGTCTTTTATGTTTGCTTTAAGTATTCATTTAATTCCTTAAGTTTGTAAAGTGCTCGTTTGGTCCTTGAAAGTTAACACCGTTAAGCAGACTTAACGGAAAATACTAACTCAGCAATTTTAAACGTGACTATGCACTTAAATGCTGACAAAGCAAGCTTATATGTTATTTTTTTAATAAATTAATATTTTAAATCCTGTAAATTGAATTTATTCAAGCAAACTTTGGGTATATGTTCTTTGTCTGAGGCATTTAAGTGCACAATCACCGTTTAAAATTTTAATTTACAGGATTTAAAATATTAATTTATTAAAAAAGTAACATGCAAGCTTGCTTTATCAGCATTTAATGCACAGTCATCGTTTAAAATTGCTGAGTTAATATTTTCCGTTAAGTCTACTTAACGGTGTTAACTTTTAAGAACCAAATGAGCACTTTACAAACTAAAGGGACTAAATGGATATCTGAAGCAAACATAAAGGATCAAACGGGTACTTTAGCCTTTTTTTTTAATACAGAAAACATTGAAATTAGTTAAATTAGATGTTTATAACAAATAAGGGTTGATTTCACGTATCATTCTATTCCTATTTATAAGTTTATTTTAAGGGAAAAACATTTCTCATGTTGTAGAAGAAATGTTTTCTCATGTTACACACACATAAAATGGTGGGACCCACATATATATATAATGAGCATTATATATATATGTGGGTCCCACCATTTTATGTGTGTGTAGGAATCTTTTTTTTTTCTCATGCAACATGAGAAAATCAAACCCCTTATTTTAATCAAAAAATTTGGTTCTATTTATAAGTCCAGATTCATGTAATAAATGAGATTGTGATAATTTTACCTATATTAATTGTACTCATGAAGATAAAGAGAAGAAACAGTTGAAAAATATCAGACAAAGTTGAAAATTTACTTTATAATTATTAAGCTAACTACCTCTCCTTGATATGTGAAATTTGACCAAAAGAGACTTATAAATAGAGTCAAAGTGCTAATTAATACTCCTTCTGGTCTTTATTATAAAATACCAACTAGTAAATTTATTTGGTTCTTTTTATACGGCATTTGTTTATTTCCAATGAGCATTAATTATTTTTTTCATGTCTACCCATAATTAATAAAGGTAGTTGGTGAGAGTAATAATTAATATAATATTTGAGTTTAGGGCAATTAGTAGGGGTATATTGAAAATTATTTAGAACCTAACACAACTTTATTAACTTTAACTATTTTTGTTGGTTTGTGAAAAAAATTAGTTAATGGCTTATAATAAGAAAAGTATATACAATCAATAATCAATAAGGATACTTTACAAAACAAAATATAAATTTTTAAAACAAAATGAATTGAGGTTATAGTAGTAATTAAGATTAATTTCAACCCTCATCATGTCCTCTCGTATCAACTACTTAGGTTTGTTTGGTGGGAGAATCCATTTAACTTGTAAGACCCACCTCACACAAACAGGGTTAACAGGGTTGTTTTTGAGCTTTTTGACTTGTACGTAATTGGCGGCTTTAATTTGCAGGTAACGTTACAATTAGAACCCTTGTTTAAGCGACGGCTTACGTACTTGTCGAAGAATGATTCAGATTTGGAAGAGGAATTGCTTCGATTTGGGAAAGAGCACGAGTTTGGTGATGTCATGTGGCTTCCGGTGCAAAGGAAGGCTTTTTACAGAGTTGATGATCGAGTGCCCATGAATCAAACTGGAAATGGTCTTAATGCTCCCTCCGCAGTCGGTCCCATTCCCATTGCTCAATTAGCTTCTTCCAGAGCCACAGGTTAACTAAACTTTTTAACTAATTCGTTCATAATAATTACTGTAATATTGACTCTTTGCTAAAAGTATATTTGAATTTTCTGTAACAGAGGAGCTTCAAGAAGCAACAAGGGACGCTAATGGAAAATGCCTTAATGCACAATCGGCGATTAGGACATCTGAGACATCTGCTTTTGGCTTTACCAACAACGGTACTACTCGTTCTTCTTCTTATTTCCCACTCAAGCATTTTTACAGGCACATTATCTGCACTTTTTTCTTTCGTCCGTACTTGATTTAACCAGTGTCAACAACACAACTTTTTGGTTTCTTTACGCATAAATAGGCACAATCTTTACTGGGTACCCAGTGATTGGACCAAACAACCGCATGCAATCATATGGGTCATGCCTAAATGGTAAAGAAGATGGATTGCTCACTATATGCGCCTTCGATTCAAGATTCCAATTCTCGTTCTTTTACGACACAGCCTTCAGTATCCCCTTGTCTAAGGTTCCAAGCTTTTTTCAAAGATGTGAAGAAGCTAGTTGAATTGGAGCCACAAGCACTGTGTGGAATAGAGCTCACTGGAGGCTTCCTTTTGCGCTATATCAAAGCTTCAAGTGCTTACCTGGGAAAAACAGAGGATGTGTTGGCTATTGATTTTGTGTATTATAGAAGCAAGGACCCACTGGTTCCTAGGCTTTTTGAGGACATTCTTGAGGAGATTGAACAGATTGGGTTGTTCAAATATGGAGGGTTACCTCACTGGGGAAAGAACAGGAATTTCTTGTTCAAAAAAGTGATCAACAAGTACCCAAATGCAAACAAATTTTTAATTGTGAAAACAAAGTATGACCCACAAGGAATTTTTGCCAACGAGTGGACAGATACGATTCTAGGTTTACGAGGAGATGTAATGATATGGAGAGATGGATGTGCACTTGAAGGTTTGTGTATATGCTCAGAAGATCGTCATTGTTCTCCAGCCAATAAATATTATTGTAGACCTGGGAAGATTTATAAGCAAGCCAGGGTTTGTGCTTTTAAAGATTGAGAGTGGTCTAAAAGAAAGGTTCAAATCAGAGTACTTTGGGGTGTGATGTTTTACATTTGATGTACATGTTTCATTATTGTCATCTTTTTTGTGGTACTGAATAATGTTAATATTATCCTGTCCTTTTTTTTTTTTTTGATACAGTCAGTGGGGGGAGGAGAAGTAGGGCTCGAACCCTGAACTAGGGGGGAGGCCAGCTCCTTAGGTTGACCCTAGTGCCATCGCGCTACAAGGCGCTTGGCATTAGCCTGTCCTTTCTAATATGTGAGTTTATTTTGATAAAAAGAAACATATATGATTGTCTGTGTAACATCCTAAGTTTATTTTAAGATTTAATTGTAATTATGAAATAATTATATATGATTATTGTAATTAAGTTGTAATTGTGCGAGAAAGGAAAAAAAATCTAAAAAATTAATAAAATAATAACAAAATAAAGTTGGGGTTTTTATGGTAATTTTTGCTAAGGTAACGGGGCAAAAATATATATATGCTTCACTCTCGAGAGTGCTCAGCACTATATGTTTTTTTTGGGAGCAAAAATGCACATGTGGTTAGAAAAAATGTGCAAAAGTCACATCTCCGTTAGGGGAAAATAACATCTGTTAATTTTAATCTAAAAATACCAAAATACCCCTAAAAAACACCACATGCACGCTCGGGATTTCTACTGTCTTCTTCTTCTCCAAGAAATAGCATGGCTCGAGCCCTGTGTTGTCCTCGACCTCACCAGCACACTCGTGAACTCGACCAACTCGGAGGTCAAACTCAGCCACTACTGATTTGTACAAACTCACCAGCAACATAGTGAACGCTGTGCCTAAATCAACCACCATACCTCCATTTCCCTCACCATCCACCCTGCTCAGCTTTTTTGATGCCGAGATAGTTCTCTTCCCTGCAGAGATTCCTATGAGTCCGACATAGTAAAAATATGGATGCTTGGGATTTTCAATCATGGATGTGTACACAAATTCATTGGCCTCACTATCTATCTTCTCTTTCTCATCGGAATGGCCGATAATGAGGGCGCTCGGATGGCAAACACATTGTTGATCAAATGAATGAGAGACCAAGCAGTAAGAAAACTGGTTACCCAGCTGAGGAGAGAAGCTGGCTAGCTGTGCAGGTAAAGAAAGCAAGCCACAGTCGATGTCGGCGACCCTTGTGGGCTCGCCGAGGGTGGTATGAGCGAACCCAAATGTGAAATTTTTAGAAACAAAGATCCCGAGGATGGTGAGACGGTGAGGGTATCTCAATAGAGGAGAGCAACTAAGCTTCCATCGGCGTAAGCGTGGTAAAATGGCGAGAACAAATAAGAAGAACAATTGGAGGTCTCTATGTTCTCCAATGATCGAACTATTGCGTAGAGATCAAAGGAGGAGGCAGAGGCATGAGCAGCAGAACATGCAGGGGATTTGCATGAGACGACGTCGACACTCACCTGGATCGACAGTTTGGCGGCGAAGAAGATGGCGGAGAGTCAGAGAATGTGTCGGATCGAAGGAATCAAAGGTTGAGGGTGATCTAGGGCTTTTTGGTATTTTCAAAATTTTTGTGTGGGCTCGCTGTCAAAGTTAACACCGTCAGTTAAGATTGTGACAGAGATGTGATTTTTGCACTTTTTTTCTAACCACATGTGCATTTTTACTCCAAAAAAAAAACATATGGTACTGGGTGCTCCCGATGATAAAGCATATATGTATTTTTGCCCCTTTATCCTTTTCCCTATCTCAAAAAACCAAAAAAGAGAAAAACGTGGCTACAAGTGGAAGAAGAAGAAAAGAATAGGAGGAGAAAAAAAGGGAAGACCACCTTTAAAAAAGAGAGGGTGTAATAATTACACCCTTCTTTTCTATATATATACATAGGTAGGTGCAGATTGAGAAGGAAAACACAGATAGAGACTAAGAGTGAGAGAGAAGGGAGAAGACGGGAGGAGTTGAGAATATTTGGATTTTTTGAGCTATTATTTATCTTATAAGATTATTTTACTAGTTAAATTAATTTCTTTTCAATTTGAAGTAGTGTATTTTTCCAATATATATATATATATATATATATATATATATAAGTGAATATTGTTATTGAGATTGTGATCATTGTGTTAGTTGTGAGGTTTGTTGTGGAATGTTGTATATAGATAATGGATTTTGTAAGATATTATCATTATGATGTTTGTTTTGGATGCTGTATATAGAATAATATATTTCACGATGTTTTTAAAAGTTATAGTGACATATTGTTTATCTGTTATGAGATATGTTAGATTATGTGGAAGAGATTTAAGGTGAAATTGTGCTACTCAACTCTCTCATTCCTGGCCTAAAATTTGAGCCGAGTGTTTTAGGTAGACACCTCTTTATTATGGTATATTGGTGGTAGCATGGAAGGGGACAATATACTTGAAGTGACTAGCTAACCTTGGCCAGGTCAACTAGCACTGATAGGCTGTATCATATCCAGAAGATATAAGGAGGAGCAGAATGGACGAGTCGAGATGATTCTAATTATTGTTAATTATTATGTATTATAGAGTTATTGTTGATATTATAATTATGTTAACAAACCTACTTCTCTGAATTGCAATCTTTTCTTGCATGTTTGATAAATTAATTTTGGTTACTGTAACTTTATGTCTCACCCTGTCTTTATCAATGTTTTTCAGGTGAGACCTCTAATTTTACTAGAGAACAAGGGAAGCAGCTAGAGGCATAAGAGTTAATTTTAACAGAGCTTTAGAACTAAGCCAGTTGCTTGGGATTGGTCTTACTTCCGACCTCTGGAAATACTTGGGGGTTCTGATTATCCATAAGAAAGTTACTAAAGTCACATATTACCCTATTATCCAAAGAGCTCGGAAAAAATTATCCATGTGGAAAAGCAATATCTTGACTGCTGCAGGACGCTCGATTCTTATCAAATCTGTGTTATCATCTTTGCCCAGCTATTGTATGCAGTCTACTCTTCTCCCAATTTGCACAATTAGTGAGTTAGAGAAGATTTCTAGGAATTTCCTTTGGTCTCAAGATGGTGATGTCAAGAAAATGCATCTTGTAGCTTGGGATCAAATCATGTAAGCTAAGAAGCAGGGAGGTTGGGCTTCAAGAACCTTCGCCAACAGAATAAAGCTTTTATTATGAAGCTCTGTTGGAGTCTCCTAACGAAAAAAAGATGCTTTTTGGGTTAAATGCCTTTGGTCTAGGTATAATTGTGGTAATTGTCATATACCCAAGGTATTCAAGGAAAAAAAAATTCATCCTTTGCTTGGAAAGCGATCACTAAAGTCTAGGATAAATTTATTAGCGGAGTTGGGAAAAATATTAACAATGGGGTGGGTATTAAATTCTGGACTGACCTCTGGCTTCCCCTTAATTGGCCTATCATAACCTTTGTTCAAAACCCGGCCTCTATCAATGAAGATGAGTCTGTGTGGGATCAGTTGTTGCCTAATGGGTGTTAGGACATCAACAGATGGTAGGGAGTTCTTCTGCTTGGAATTGTTAATTTGATCATCAAAATGCACCCTCCCAATAATAACTCCTCTAACTGCTTTACTTGGAAAGCAGCAAAAGATGATTGCTTCTTCGTTAAATGTGCTTACCATTTTCTCTCTGAAAGAGGAGGTGGTACCTCTAGCAACTTCTGGGCTCAAATGTGGAGATGACAACTTCTTGAGAAAGTTAAATTCTTTATGTGGCAAGTTGGTCATGAGAGGTTTGTCACTAATTCCCTCATAGCCATAAGGGGTCTTACAAATGAGAACACTTGTCCTTTCAACTGTAATAATGAGGAGAGTGTGATTCATATAATCAGAGATTGTGAATGTGCCAAAAACTTGTGGAATCAAAATTTAAAACCTAACTATTTTTCTCAGTCTTTCACAGGTACTTTGCAGGTTTGGCTTAATTGAAACACTAACCATAACCCTAGAAAAGGAAGGTTTCAAAACTTCTCTTGCTTGTGGGTTTTTAGTCTTGGCTACTGGATTCTTTGGACTTCCAGATGCAAATTTATTTTTCAGGGAGGAAGCATGGATACCTGGGAGATGCTACATCTTTGTAATCACCTTCTCATGGAAAATACTACTAACCAGCATCTAAATTATCAGATTTTCCAACTTGGCAAAATGGAGGAGAAGTCTTGGACGCCTCTTCCTACACATGCGGTCCGCATTGATGTGAATGGTTCTGTTCGGCATCATCACCATGCAACTTGCGGGGTTGTGATAAGAAAAGCCCAAGGTGAATGGTTGATGGATTTCTATAAATCCCTTGGCCTTCATACAGTTATTGAAATGGAAATTCATACTATCTTGCTCGGTTTAAAACTCGGTGAACAAATAGGTTCTAAAGAGTTCTCCTTTATTCTGATTCTCTTGATGCTGTCAATATTCTTATGCGTGATTGCTCTTCCGATCATCCACTAAGAGACATTATTGGGGAGACTAGAGACCTGCTTTTCAAAGATTGGAATGTGGAGTTACACTATACGCCCAGAGACAACATCTCTTGCGCATATTTTATGGCCAAGGAAAGTCATAGGGCCGCTGTTGATGATGGAGTGGCTCTGATTCCTAAAATTCCCACAGGATGTCTTCATATGGCCTTGAAGGACCAACAGTGCTATGTTTTTTAGTTTCCTTTCTAGTTTGATGTATTTCTAGCTAAATCTTCATGGTTTAGCCCATGTCTTAACTCTTCAAGCTTCGGCTTGCCTGTTTTATCCAAAAAAACTTTGTAAGCCTCTTTCAGTATCGGTGTTGTATGGATTTATATATTGCCATTAGGGGTGAGCAAAACACCCGCACCCCGTGGCTTTTTGACCCGTTTAAGCCCGCCCAAAGAAGACCCGTAACGGGTACGGGTCAGCCTCGTACCTGTATAAAATAAACGGGCGGGACACGGGTTAGGGCATGGGGCAGCCTGTGCCCGCCCGTATATATTTTTATCTTTAAAATATATTAATTACATTATAATATGTTACTTTTTCAACCTACCTTGCAACGAAGACGTTTAGTTTAGTGGCAAGGAATGCGCTGATTTGCCATAATTCCTTGGGTTCGATCCCTGGAACTAACATTGGGCATACATTTTATACTATTAGTGCCTAGCGCATTTTACAATTTTTAAATCTCAAAATTCAGAAAACCTAATAGTGCCTAGCGCGTTTTACGATTTTTATATTTGAAAATTTTTAAATCTCAAAATTCAGAAAACCTAAACTCTCACTCTCGTTACCCTTTCGTTGCCGCCGCATTTTACGATTTTATATTTTAAAAAATTTTAAATCTCAAAATTCAAAAAACCTAATAAAAATTCAGAAAACCTAATGTTTAATTTACTCTCATTCTCCTTACCCTTTCGTTGCCGCCTCCCCGTCCCCTGTTCGTTTTCTCTCTCTCCTCTCTCAATCCTCACCTTCAAGCTTCAATCTCTCTTGGCACTCCTCAACCGTACATCAGCTTTATTTTTTACCCTCCTCACTAGGCGATTCTGTTTACGGCAACGATGCTGTCGATCTCTTCGTTCTGAGTTTCTTTAGTGGTTTTGATTTTGGATTTTGTCGTCGACCTTTTCTGCAGCTGTGTCGTTATTATTTATTGTAGCCGTCGATCTATGCGACAGTTAGCATCTCACCATCAAGCATCTCTATAATCGCTCCCTTGTTTTCTTTCATCTCTGATCTGTTTGGTTCTCATTCTGAGTTTCTCGGTTCTTATTTTTTTTTAAGGAAAAAAAAAACTTGGAAGGTATATAAACGGGGAGCCCGCCGGAACCCGCCCGTGTTTGCCTCTACCCGTTTAAGCCCGCCCAAATAAGACCCGTGATGGGTACGGGCTACCCCGTACCCGTGTAAAATAAATGGGCGGGACACGGGTTAGGGCACGGGGCAGCTCCGCCCGCCCATTGCTCAGCCCTAATTGCCATTTAAGGCCCATATGTCTTAAAAATATTATATTAGCTGTTTTGGGATGATTGTTTATTTATTGTTGAACCGAAGGCCTTATTTTATACACTATAATATTTTTGTGGATCCACAATCAAAAATTTGTGCAAAAATGTTATGTGTAGATCATTTGTTGTGGGATCAACATTATAAAACTCGTGGGCTATTTATTCTTTTGTTCAATAATTGTGCCCAGAGTTATGGACTTTGTTGTACATGTAGTGAGTTTGTTGGCAAAATTTGTGCCCTAAACTCAAATATGTGTGTTTTTGGAAAGAAAATGTTCTTTTTTTCTTTAATCACTTGTTAATCTGGTTTTGTGAAAACATTACGGTTAATTATTATTAGTCAGGAAGGGTCTTTTCAGTCTGTAGTCTTGGAACTGTACATGGTGTTTCCTTTTATTTTTATGTTGGTCAGGCTCAAACACATCACATTAAATGTGGGTAGCATTTTAGCTATGACATGATGTTTCTAGTTAAATGCTATTTTCTTTAATCTAGTCCCTTAAAATTACAATAGCAAGGTATAAAAAAATAGGAAAAAAAATTAAAAAAAAAAATTGAAATTGCAAAATTCTACATCAAGTATTTTCCATATAATAGGTGTTAAATTGTTTATCAATTGTAATTATTACATTATCAATTCTAGACGACAAATCTGATTTAGAATTTTCCAAATTTCTAAATTCATTTCTGTCATTTTCTTAAAAAAAATGTACGTTTTCATTTTTCATTGAGAAAGTGTAAATACCCACTGTATAGGTTTTTTTTTTTTGGGGGAGAAAACCCACTTTAATTTTATTTTCTAATATCTGTTATTTTAAGATGTTAAAACAATTGAGGAATTATATACAGGTCCTAATAAAGAGAAAAAATTACAAATAAATCTTTTGAAATTATCAAATTACATTGAAACCTCGTAAAACCCATTAATTCAAAGTGAGGAAATGACCACTTTGCTCTTATTAATTTAAACAACAATGACAAGTCATCAAGTCATTGTTGGCATCGTGACTTGTCATTGCCACTTGGTGACTTGTTATTGTTGCTCAAATAAATAAGAATGAAGTGATCTTTTCTCAATTTGAAATAATCTCACTCAAATTTTATGGGGCTTCCACATAATTTGATGATTTTAAGGGATCTACTTGCATTTTTTTTTTCTCTTCCTTGATCTTCTATATAATGTAATCTCACTCCTCTTCTAATTTGAATTAATTTGAATTATATTTATGGGGCTTCTATATAATTAATCTTCTATATAATTAAAACACCCATGTATCTTCTATATAATGTAATCTCACTCCTCTTCTAATTCAAATTAATATATTAACTAAATTAATCTTCTAATTAATTTAGTTAATATAACATGTATTTTCTAAAACACCCATGTAATCTTCATTAATTCCCTTATTCCTCTCTCCTCTTTGATTATTGTTGAGAGAGCTTCAATAAAGGTTAATTAGGAAAAATTGATAAATATGACAACCATATTTTATATTTAGGACCGAGATCAACTCCTAAAATATGTTTTATATTACTGACCGAGGTACTAAAATAGCATATTCTTGCAAACAATCATAATTCTATTTTTGGGAAATTGCATTTAGTTCTCAAGCAAGGGAAGATATGACAAAATGGTCCTCTTAAAATTTCAAAATTACGGTGAAGTCACATTGGACATTTTTGCAATATTTTTCATATGTGAAAAGACATAAATACCCCCATATACCCATGTTGACAAGTCGATGAGCCTATTTTGACAAGTTTATAAGCATATTTTGATAAGTCCATAAGCTTATCTTAACAAGTCTATGTGGTTGTGTTGACAAGTCATGAGCCTGTTTTGACAAGTCCATGAGCACATTTTGACAAGTCCATGCATATATGTTGACAAGTTCATGAGCCTCATTTATGTCTTTTCACTTATGAAAAATATTACAAAAAAGCCCTATGGGACTTCATCACAATTTTAAGATTTTAAAGAACCATTTTATCGTATTTTCCCTTATTTAGAATCCAGGTGCAATTTTCCCTACTATTTTTTCCTCTCCAGTTTTAGCTAACAAACATGAAAAATGTACTTTTAAAGTTCGAATTGATAGGGATCGGGGTGAAGCCATACAGATTGACATATAAAGGCAAGTTTTTATTTTATGTTCACCTTTTGAAAGTGCTGCATGGTTATTGAAGGATCCTGAAACACTGCCTCCATCAGGAATATGTGGGAGTGTGTGAATGCAGAAAATATTTTTTGGAGAGATATCCCTGAGGTCTGACAAATATAATAGTCGAATATGACCCACTCATATATCATATCAAGAAGAAGCATTGCTTGCTTGCTTATAAAATTGAATTGGGAGAATAAATCTACTCATCATCCTTATCCTCTATACTTGTTGCGTATATGAATATATTTTGTATATATTCAGAGAACATAAATTTTTTATATAAATAAATAAGTTATAAGCGTAGAGTCTCAAAATGTTGGATTGAAAAATGTGATGGCATGGGTAAAGCTTGGACTTTGCGAGAGGATAAGTCCTAATTAAATGTATCATGCATGCATGGTCTAAATGGATATTGAATGGGCTATTTGGTGGAGTTGGATTGTCTAGAGATTCAAAAATCCATTATATCAAACACAAACTCTTGAGAAAACCGTTTTCGATTACGTTTTTGACCTTCTAGATTCTTGCGCACCGATTCCATTTAAAAACTATAATTGATGTGAATGAATAGAAAGAAAGAATAGAGTAATAGCGGAGAGTAAATAATTTTGTTTTTTTTTTTAATAGATGGATTATATTGATACTATGATCAATGATTTTGAAAATTATGATGGTTAAGGTAACGTGTCAAAAGCTATTAAATGAATAAATGACGATAACATGCTTGTAAGGACAATACACGGCGCCATTAGATTTAATTAATACCAGAATTCGTTGATTTTATCTTGTGTACGTAGAGGAAACAACACATACTTTAAAAAAGTCTAGTCATTTATCTGTACAGGGGACCTTTCAACAAAATATTCTTACCCATCCTTAATATAAGATATATTTATAGAGTTAATCTTGGTTTTAAATATAAGATTTTGTTTTTATATTTGCTAATATTTTTTTATTTCACTCTTATTGATGCTCTCTCAATAATAATTAAGGAGGAATAGAATAAGTTAATTAATGAAAGAAAATGATCAGGGTATTTTAGAAAATACATGACATATAACTAACTTATATAATTAAATCAAATTATATAAATATATCTTATATTAAAGATATAACAAGTATTTGATATTTGATGAGTCGTATATCGTGAAACCTTGCAAAAACAGATTATTCAAACGATCAGGTTGAACATTAATGTTGCAGTTGGCGGCAAAACGTAATGTAAAGTTGACCATTGTGAAAGGACTAAAATGCCTTGTCTTTCCTTCCGGTGTGTTTTATTATTGATTGTCTTGTTTGCTAAGCATTTTTTCCTTCGTACCCCGTAGTGATTAGTTGTACGAAATTCATGATGAGCTGCGCTTCAACGAGTGTGTATGTATAGCAGTCTCTTTGATTTATAACGTGACATGGTACTTCTAGGTTGAGGCTATTTTCTTAATTTTAGTCCCTAAAAAGTGAAATTACGTGGTATGTAGAAACTAGTGTAAGTTTTATAGTTTTATTCACATAGACGCTATTGTGTTCTTTTTTCTTCTTCCTTTTCACAGTGACAGACCAGGAAATTTCAAGACGTGGGACAAACAAATAAACTCTGTAGTTATAATGATTGTGGATTAATTATTTGACAGATCTCATAATATTGTGCTCGACCGTTTCCTAATTTAACAAAGAGAAATAGTTATATGCAGGTACTACTTAGCACATTCCACATGTAAAAATGATAATATCGAATATCATTTCCTTATGACATGCAGTGTGGCATATTTTAATTTCAAGAATAGGCAATAGGTTAGCGATCATCTTACAAAAGAGTTTGATTTGTTAAAATATAATTTGACTTTATATTTAAAATTTTACTTTTAATTTAAACATTATTATTATTTATAGAATGAATATTTTAAAATCATTTTTATATTAATTTTTGTACCCCTTTTATATCATGGTGTATACTCCTGTTTTTATTAAAAAAAATGTTTGAATTAGTATATGAAATAAATTGAAATCATAACATCGAAGATGCAACAGATTTAAAAAGAATAATCGTTTCCCATCTTAATAATGCTTTTAATAAGCACATGTGATTAAAATAAAAATAAAAATCTTGTTCGAGGCACAGTTTAGCGTGTGCACTGATCATCCTGGGAATTTGACCTTATATAAATCACCTTTTAATAATAAATGGAGCCCACAAATAAGCAGGCCCCAAAGGAAATAAAATAATAATAAAAATAAATTATGCCTCTTGGCCCAGAGAGAGAACTGATGGAGCCTGCTATATAATGCTGTTCCCTTAATCATTGGTGGAATGGGATAAATTAATAGTTCATACGTATACGTTTGAATTAGCCTCTCTGGCAGCCCAGCTAGTTATAAATACATTATCAATGTTCTCATTCAACGTTTTTTGGTGAAAAAATCTTTAATAAACGATGCGTGTATCGTTCTGATCATAAATCTATTTTAATTAAATCACAAATATCAATAAGTGAAAGGTAATTAGCTTAATGATTATGTGATAAAATTTTAATTTTATCATCATTTATGAATGAGTATCTTTCAACTCTTTCTTCTTTCTCTATTTTTATTGGTACAATTAATATGAGAAAAATTACCACAATCTCATTTATTACCTGAAAGAGAATTTATAAATATAACCAAATTTTTTGGTCAAATGAAGTTTATAAATAGAACCAGAGTGGTATAATACATAGAGGTACTCCCTTTAATCTTTATAAGGCACAAATTACTAATTCTCACTAATCAGTAAACATAATAAAAAGTATTGAAGTTGTCATAAAATTTAAGTGATTTCTGATATTACCCTTACCAACTACACTAAACCAAAATATCATATTAATTGTTACTCTCTCATAATACCTTTATTAAATATGGACAGACATGAAAAAATAAATTAAATACTTCTTGGAAACTTGCAAGTGCCTTATAAAAAAAATAAAAAATACTTATTAATTGGTGCCTTATAATAAAGACTAGAGAAAGAAAATACTTAACTACTTCCTTTGGTCCTTATTATGAAGCACCAACTACAAAGTTTATTTGGTCCTTTTAATAAAGCATTTACTTGTTCCCAATAAGCATTAATTATTCTTTTTTATGTATGCCCCTAATAAATAAGGGTACTGAGTGAGAGTAATAATTAATACGATATTAGAGTTTAGTGTAATTAGTAAGGGTAATATTGAAAATTATTTAAATTGTATGCTAACTTTATTAACTTTAATTGTTTTTACTGGTTTGTGAGAATTGTTAGTTCTTTTTTTGGTTGTCCACCCGGTTCACTAGGGCTTCGCCCCAACTAGTCCGGATCCGACCCGCTTCGCACACCTGGCTAAGGTGGGAGAGTCTCCTAACGGGGTTTTTTTTTGCATTCACAAGACGTGAAAATTGTTAATTGATGTCTTATAACAAGGATCAGAGAGAGTAGTATATATATAGACTATTAAATTGAAATGGGTTTTGGTTCATATATAGCTACCAATAATTAAACATGCACTATATAATCTTATTGTTATGTAGCTTGATTTTAGCCATCAGACTAGTGATAAATTATAAGTATACCACTTAGCCGTGCATTGTCACTTTTAACCACCCCATCAAAATCAAAAAATAAAAATTAACTTATTAAATATGTATTAAATTGGAAAAAAATGGTTTAACTTTATTGAATAAGGTTTTGAAGTAGAGATAAAAATATATATTTAAATATTAACTATAGGGGCAAAATTGATAAATAAATATTAATTATTATCCAAATTACTTATATTATAAACTATATATATATATATATATATATGTGGGATAGGATATTGTTATTATCATTTTTTGTTACTACCAATGTTACTACCACTTTTTCACCATTAGATCAGAATCTCATCTACTTTTATAATTTCTCTCTCCTATTAAGATTCTGATCTAATAGTGGAAAAGTGGTAGTAACATTGATAGTAACAAAAAATGGTAGTAACAATATCCTATCTCTATATATATATATAAAGTGACTTATATTCTCACAAGAGTGAGTATTATTTATGCTAGCTAGTAGGCAAATTTCACCACAGACAAACACACTATACCACCTGCGAACGAAGTTTATGCAAAAGCTAAGTTTCATCAACGACCATGGAAATGCTCAGATCAATTCTCATTATCTTCTTCATAGTTTTTCATTAATGGGCAGTTTACTTCTCGTCCAGATGATCCTGTCAAGTGCAGTTCCGGCAACACACACTGCATCATCACAAAAGCTTAGTGCCACTAACTAGACCTTTCTATAAGAGATATTTATCACTAACTTTCACAAAGATTTATAAATTTAGTTTAAATTGGTTGATTTTATTCATTAAATACCAACATATTTTCAATATTATTAAAAAGGACCATTTGTCACAATATAGTCTTGTATTTTAATAATAATCACTACTCCCTTCATCTCTTTTTATAAGAGTCTGCTAACTGAATTATATAGTTTAAGAAATTGATTAAAAGTAATAAATGATTTTAAATGATTTTTTTTTCAAGTATGACATTATTTATAAGAGGATAGGTAACAGAAAAATAGAATAGCAATAATGAGAAAAAGCATAAAAGAGAATGTAATAAGCGAAAAAGATGAAAAGAAAGAACGAAGATCAATTAGGGACAAAAATAGCAAAAACACATATGCTCAAAGAATCCCAAGACCAATATTATAAAAAAAAATAAAGAGAATTTAAATTTCATGCTGTTTAGAAAAGTATGGGATGATACATACTTTATTGTATAATTGAATCTCGTATTTACAAAACCGCACGAATTGGTATAGTCAACGGTGTAAAACACAGTCAAGCTGCTAAAAAGGTTGGTATTATAGTTTTTGTGGTGTGTACGGAAATCAATGGATGGAAAGAAAGGTAGGCAGATTTATGGAATGATCACAAAAAAGCTGGAGCTGGACTCGGGGGTTGATTCAATGCTTTCATTCAAGTGTCGTCGTCTTTCATAAACCAGGACCCTAAGAATTAATTGAAAAGCAAAAACATCTTTCTATGAGAAAAAGAACAATATTTGTTGGATGCTAAAAGAGTATGTGTCTTCTCACTTCAGAATTCAGATCCATCCATGATTTGTACTTTCTCTATAGTACAAACCACATGCAAAAAAATGACACACTCATTATTCCGTTATATATTTGACCGAACAAAAAATTATTCCACTACATTAAGTTGTGTGGTACATAAAAATTATGACTCTTGTTTACATTTAAATATTCGTAGTTCATAATACTATTTTTCAAATTTTTTCTTAAATCAGATTTTTATTAAAAAACGATAAAAATACTACATCTATGTCACAAAATTAATTTAGGTGTCTGTTGAGTGAACATTTCGTCTTTAGCTGCTAACGTTGTTTCTTTTATAAATTATTGAATTATTAGCATATTAAGGAACCTATAAGGATCTAAAAAAAAGGAAGAACGTTCCAAGAAAGCGATTTAATTACCAAACAATTTCAATGACAAGTGAGAAGTGAAAACCATAAACATAAATAATTATTAGCATATTATTGAATCATTGCATTCAATTACACTGTTATCGAAGTTTCGAGTGATTAAACCCCTTCTTAAGACTTTACAGTAATTCCCCAAACTACAAAGACTTCATTAACAATAAGATAAAATTACAGTAATTTACACAGTAATTGTTTCTCTTTCCAAAAAAACAAAAACACTAAGGCTCCGTTTGTTACAAAGAAAGTTTGGAGGAGGAAAGGAAAGGAAAGGAATGGAAAGGAAAGGAAAGGAAAGGAAGATTTGAAAGATGAGGGAAGATGATTTGAGTTGTTTGGTAGGAAGAAAATGAAGAGGTGGTAGTTGGTAAGGAATTAGGAAATGTCTATTTTACCCTCAAAAGAAAATAATTCAAAATAAAAAAGAAAAATATTTTTTTGCTAAAATATATTTTAAAAAATATATTCTTGTTAAGTTTGAACTTGTGAAAAAAAAAATCGCTAAATTCAAGCTTCCCGCCAAATTTGAATTTCAGGGGTAAATCTGTCAATTTCCCAACTTTCCTGGGAAGATGGAGCTTTCCTTCCATTTTTGGATGGAAAGCATCTTCCCTCAAATGAGGGAAGATTAGACTTCACTGGAAGATGCTGACTGGACTTTCTCTGTAACAAACACCTCAAATTCATGGGAAGATCTCAATCTTCCCTTTCCCTCTCCATACTTTCTCTCTACCTAACGGGGCCTAACGTGGCTCAGCTCTCTCCCTATGAAACGGAGACACACACCACGTTGTACCCTTGAGGCTCGAACCTAGCTACAAGGTCCCATTTAAGGGAGGTGTTTCCTTATTTAAAAATGGATCTGATATCACACTGTTGTAATTTAAAAATGGATCTAGTCATGTAATTAACTCTTGTGTGGAGGAAATATCTAAATATAGATTACCTTTAAAAATATTTTACAGATGAATTCCAAGGTCAAACCTTGCTGAGTTAAACATGTATTAAAATGATCAGGTTCAACATTGTTAATGTCATTTTGTCTTGCATTTAAAAAAAAAAAAAATCGTTAATGTTGTAGCGGGAAGCGGGTGAATGTAATGTAGAATAGAATGTTGACAATAGAAGTTAAAAAGAATTGGGAGATTCACTACTATTATCTTCAAAGGAAGGAATATAATTACTAAATGTCACAGTAACAAATGAGCATCATATATATATATATTGCATCATGACATGTTTATTTATTCGTTGACTTTTAATAATTACATTCATTTCTTAAGATCTCATTCTCCCAAAAAAGAATTCCTTATTATTCCATCATGGCGTGTGTCATTTACAATTTTCCGGCTGGCGCAGTGGACTTTCAGAATATTTTGAGAGCTATTGGAAATAAATTATCTATAGCGAGGGGTGCAGTGAAAGTTTCCCCTTTTCTTTGGTAATCCAGGTTCTGGCAGCCTTGGAATTCGACTGCAATTATTTTATACATTTGCTTCTGTTGTTCGCTTATTTATAATACTAATAAAACTTTGCCAATCAACATGTGACTAACCTGGCTTCGATTCTTTATATAATTATAATACACAAAATACATACAAAAAAATATAAAAAAATCTGGACCTACCAAATTAGAAGCACACATGCATACACAAAAAAAATAAATTTAGCCGTCTAAATTAAATCTGAACGTTTCAGATCTGACTACGTCTCACACATAAACAAAGTTACAACGTTGCCTAGCGGGAAAATAGTTGCAAAATATTATGGTATCGTCATTCTTATGATAATTTATGTTTGAAGTGAAATTTCATAGCGCCTATAATTTCCCTCAGGCCCCAAATTAGAGCTCCCACCTCTATAATCTAGATACTTGTACCTACACATAATCACTAATACTTCAATCAACGATGGAATTGCTTCAAAAATCCATTCTTACCATCTTCTTCTTAGTTTTCATGGATGGAGTTTTCTCTTCTCCTCCGGATGACCCCGTCAAGTGCACTTCCGGCAACAGAAACTGCACCATCTCAAACGCTTATGGCATCTTCCCTGATCGGAGCACTTGCCGAGCATCCCAAGTACTGTACCCAACCACCGAGCAAGAGCTTGTTTCTATGGTGGCTTCTGCTTCAAAGTCCAACATAAAAGTGAAAGTGGCGACCAGATATTCCCACAGCGTCCCCAAGCTTGCTTGCCCTGGAGGCCAAGACGGCATCATCATAAGCACCAACAAGCTCAACCGTGTGGTGAAGGTTGATGTGGAGAGCAAAAGGATGACGGTGGAGGGTGGGTTACTTTTGAGGGACCTGATCAATGAGGCGGCGGAGAATGGGTTGGCGCTGCCGAATACACCGTACTGGTGGGGAATCACGGTGGGGGGTCTTTTGGCGACGGGGGCTCACGGCAGCTCGTTGTGGGGAAAGGGAAGTGCGGTTCATGAGTATGTGGTGTCGATGAGGATTGTGACGCCCGCGACGGTGGAGGAAGGTTATGCGAAGGTGATCAGCCTAAATGAGTCAGATGAAGAACTTGATGCAGCCAAGGTTTCCTTTGGAGTTCTTGGGGTTGTTTCTCAGGTACGCTTTCGCCTCTACCACGGTAAAGTAATAGTAATAAAAAAAATTCAGAGTTTGATAACTTTGGGAATGCAATGTTAAATATTTGAGGGTAGAATTTTGACACCCTTGTGGTCCTGCTGAAACGATCCAGATTAGTTTTGACCCCAATAAATCATTTGAGTTAAAAGGAGGTATTTTTAACTTCAAATCATGGTGTTAAGTCACTGTAATTTTATAAAATTTGGTCTGAGCTTAACTTGTTAACTAAATTTTAGAGATCAGAACTAAAATATTAAGGATTAAAACCAAAATTTGTAAGGACTAAGACTAAAATTCATAGGAACTAAAACTAAAACACATCAAATTATATGGATAAAAACCGAAACTTTTGGTCCCTATACATATCCACATCGTCAAGTAAAATTACATAACCATGACGTTCTCTTCGTTTTTAACCATCTAACCACTAAGTGTTAAATAAAATTTTTTGAACCAAAATATCTATTTCAAAAGTTACAAGTATTTGTATATCTTAAATGATTTATCCTTGGGAGTGACGTATACCTATTTATTTAAATTTCGCCAGATTGTACGGTTTGTTTGAGAACAATTTGTTTAAGTTTCGTAATTTTTATGTTTATCAATATTTATATTAGTGATTGAGTTATTTGAAATTAAATGGTAATATTATATATATTTGTTTTCAACTAAAATATATCTTCCAGGGCAGCACAAGCTACCTATACTAGTTGATGAGGGCCTTTTTGTCTTTAGCCTTGGGGTCCACAATCAAAAATAAATCAAGGATTGCGTATAGTCAACCCTAGGATCGTTCTCTCTCTTGAAGAGTTTTTTTATTGAATCTTAAGTAATCTAAATGACATGCAAATACAATTAAAACAAGGGGAAATTGGTTTTGGATTTTTGAATTAATTAACTAAAGAGAAATGCAATTGAATTAAATGTTAAACTAATATTTTTGGTATTTTTAATAAAATGGAATGAAGTGTGAAAATGTATAATGAATGAATGCTCTTGGAATGGATTAGTGACTATCATAGTTCACTAAATATAGGAGTAAATTTTCACTAAGTCTAGATGAAAATCCTAAGATACCACTTGAGTCCAATATTCCCAATTAATAGTAGCTCCTAGCTAACTACTATTTCTTGAGGTATTGTTTAAAACCACTTAGTGTGTAATTAGGGTTAAATTAATGCAACTTGCTTCCTCTTTACATGAATGCGATACCACGTCACTCAATTAAATTCAAATCAATCATACTATCTAACAATACCACGTAGAAAGCACAATTTCATTGAATTAATAAGGAAATACATATATAAAAATCCAACAAGCTACAACATTAAATCCAATCATAAAGGTTCAATCAACAAAGTTTTCCAACCGGATAAACTAAGTCCCAACAATACAAATCAATATCCCTAAACTAGGAAATTAAAATGTAAATAGAGAAAATAGATTAAACAAAATAAACTCCCCTTTGAAGCTTTGGAACTCAAATCAATTTCCACCACCAAGAAAGAGGGAATCAGCAACTCATGAGGCACCTATTTGTCAACAAAAACTAGTAAAACTCAGCTGCCATGGAAATTGGGAATGAAGAAGAGGAAGGAGGATGATGGCTCGCCGGCGACGATGGAGGTGGTTGTGCCGCCGGCGAGGGGGGTTGAAGGATGGAGGAAGAAGGTCGAGGTTGAAGGTGCTCCTCGCGTGGTTTAGCGATCAGCGTTTTTTTCTTTTCCTCGTTCGCGGCGCTATTTCAATTCATTCCCATTCAATCTGTCGCCGCCTCCTTTCAGCTCATGGGTCTTCCCAATAATCAACGAAAGCCAAACCTAATTGCTCAAAATGCCAAAACGCTGTGTTTAATCAGAGGGACCTAAATGCAACTTTTAAAAACTTTCACAGAGGGACCAAACTGAAAAGTTTAAAACTTGAGTTTAAATTTCTATTTTCAAATTTAATCCAATTTCTTTAAATACTTACCATTTAAACTAATTAATCTAACATCAAATATTCTCATAAAAATCAATAATTAAGATTAAGTACATTTTTTGACAATTTTACCCTTTTTAACCCTAATTTAATATATTTACTCTTAATCTCAATTTATCAAAAGAAATACATTTAAAGCTTAATAACTGTGACAAAATACATTAAAAATCCCAATTTAATCATAAAAAATCATGTAAAAATATGGTTCAATCACTAATCTTACCGGAGTAAAAAAAAAAAGGGCCTTTGGGCCCCTCAAACATAAAAAATTAAAATGTATGGGAAAAAACGCAGAGTAGCTAGCCGGCTAATGTAATACTCCTCCGGTGGTGTCTGTTATAAAATATGTTGGGAGAGATCTTAGGTATAAGATATAGTTTTTATATTTATTAATTTTTTTTTTCATTTACCTCTAATACTTTTTCAGCCATAATCAAGAAGAATAAAGAAGATGATTCGAATATTTTAGAAAATACATGATATATTAAATAACTTAACCAATTTTTTAAATCTAATTAAATTAGTTAAATATATTTTATATTAAAGAGATGAGTGAGTTAGTGTATTTTGAATGTGTAGGTAACCCTACAATTACAACCCATGTTTAAACGAGAGCTTACGTACGTGACAAAGAATGACTCAGATTTGGGAGAGGAATTGATTAGATTTGGGAAAGAGCACGAGTTTGGTGATGTCTGGTGGTATCCATCTCAAAAGAAGGCTCTCTATAGAATTGACGATCGAGTTTCCATTGACCAGTCTGGAAATGGTCTCTACGATTTCATCCCTTTTCGTCCCACCCTCTCTGCTCTATTAGCTGCTAACAGAGCCACAGGTTAATAAATCCTCTTCCCACTTCATTTCCTCTGACACCTTCAAGAAACTAAACTAAGGACACGTTGAATTTTTCTGTAAAACAGAGGAACTTCAAGAAGCAACAAGGGACGCCAATGGAAGATGCCTTACTGCAAAGTTGGTCACTGGGACGCTCAAGACATTGGCTTTGGGTTTGACTAATAACGGTACTCGTTCTTTCTGGAAAATTAGTCTTTTGATCTTATAATAGTTTTAATTTGATTGTAGCTCAGTCTCTATACTTAGTGCAAGTATACCCATTTTCCTGTTGATTTTCTCATTTTTCTCTTACGCATTTTGACAAACACCTTATGAACACATTTTTCCCACGCCTAGAATTGATTATGCACATTATAACTTGTCTGTTTACTTATTCATAAATATAGGTATACTATTCACTGGATACCCCGTTGTTGGACAGAACAATCGCATGCAATCAGCGGGGACGTGCTTAGAAAGTAAAGAAGACGCATTGCTCACCATATGCCCTTGGGATTCTAGGCTCCAACTTGTGTTCATTCACCAACTAGCTTTTAGCATTTCCTTATCTAACGTTACAAGCTTCGTCAACGATGTGAAGAAGTTAGTTGAATTGGAGCCACAAGCACTGTGTGTATTAGAGCTCAACAACGGCATCCTCCTGCGTTACGTCAAAGCTTCAAGTGCTTACTTGGGAAAAACACAAGATGTTGTGGATTTCGATTTTACGTACTATAGAAGCAAAGATCCTTTGACTCCTAGGCTTTTTGAGGACATTCTTGAGGAGATTGAACAGATAGGGTTGTTCAAATATGGAGGTTTACCTCATTGGGGAAAGAATAGGAACTTATCATTCAAGCAAGTGATCAATAAGTACCCAAATGGAGATAAGTTTTTAAGTGTGAAAAATAAGTATGATCCACAAGGGATTTTCTCCAACGAGTGGACAGATCAAGTTCTAGGGTTAAAAGAAGGTGTAATGATAATGAAAGATGGGTGTGCTCTTGAAGGTTTGTGCATTTGCTCTGAAGATCGTCACTGTGCACCAAGCAAGAAGTATTACTGTAGGCCTGGGAAAGTTTATAAGGAAGCTAGGGTTTGTGCTTTCGACGATAAGGCTGATACTATGGACGAGCTTTAATGGTACAAGATGCTTTAAATCAAAGGGGGATTTATTTCATGACGTCCTTGTAATATTTCGTATATGCTAGTCTTTTAATTTGTTGCAGAAACAGCTTGTACGTGGATATTACATATTTATTGAATACAAGTAGTATAACTTTTGTACTTTTGGTTTAGGCAAAAGTATGCATTCAATTTAGTTTGGTCCTTTAACTTTATCAAAGATTTAGTTTTGGCCCTTAACTTTAAAAAATATCTTTAGTCTTTTGACCTTAACATCATTGGTTTCAATAACCCGCCAAATGACTTATATTATCTTGTGAGGAGGAGGAAAAAAAATACTTCCTATAGATGGCCTTTCTCAGAATATTCTCGTTCACATCTAATGAAATATAAAAGTGAAACGGTGCAAAATAAAAAAATCTATCCAAAGGTCAAGTTGCAATCATTATTCTTCGTTGGGTTTAAATAGCTGGGGAGATGCACCAAAATAAGAAGAAAAAAAAACCGGACTAAAGCTGTTTGAAAATTATTTTCATTTCTAATACAGTCAACGCCCACTGGCGTGAGTTTGATTGACACCACAGGCAATGACGTGAGACAAACTCACGCCACTATGGCATTTTTACAAAAAAAAAAAAAAGATATATATTGATTGGCGTGAGATGGGCTCATGCCAATCAATATCCAATGAAAAAAAAGGGGTGACACACCTTTAAAAAAAATTATTATAATAATATATAATATAATAATATATAATAATAATAAATAATAATAAAACTTGAATAATTTAAAGCTCTACTTCATTAAATCTAGAATCAAAAGAAAGAATAGTATGAGGCTTAAATAATTTACTAAGAACGCCCTTTAAAAGATTACGTAGTACAGTTTGGTTATAACAACAGATCCCAAAATGGGGGATATATACACCAAAATTTCGGGATCTGTTGTTATAACCAAACTGTACCGAGTAATCTTTTAAAAGGCGTTCTTAGTAAGTTATTTAAGCCTCATACTTTTTTTCTTTTGATTCCAAATTAAATGCAGTAAAGCTTTAAATTATTCAAGTTTTTTATCATTTATCATTTATTATTATTATATTATATATTATTATAATATTATTATTTTTTTAAAAAAAAATTTCATTAGATATTGATTGGCGTTCACGCCAATCAATATATATCTTTTTTTTGTGTCAGTCAAACTCACGCCTCTGGGCGTTGACTGCATTAGAAAGGAAAATAGTTTTCAAACAGCTCCAGTCCGGTAATTTTTTTTTTTTTTGTTCTTATTTTGGTGCATCTCCCTTTAAATTTCTCGTGTTAGCTATCTATTTTTTAACCCTTTACTAGTAAATCATACTTTTTCGACCTTAAGTAGTCATCACTCATCAATAAAATTTGTCTTGTGTGATCCAATTAAGCCAGATCGAATCCCCCGGGGTGGATTACACATCTAAGAACAACACTTCTCTGTCTCTGTCGGGAAAATAATTCGCTTCCGATAGGTAAATGTCGGGAGAAAAATATGTGGGTAAGAAAAAAAACAAAAAAGAAAGGATTGCAGTGCAATTTTTTTCTGATTTGGATGAGAAAAGAAAAGTACGATGAAGGGAAAAGGATGGTGGAAATGAGGGGTTGGACTCGCCGTTGCATTTCCCCCCAAATTAAAATATATAGAGATTTTGGGAAGAATATTTGTAGAATAAAATTATTTATTATTATTATTTGTTTACCCAAAAAAAAAAAATTATTTAGATTAGTTTAGGGACATTTCTGTAATTGTCATTAGTTAGTTGATGAGTCCCAACTTGAGAGTTACTGCCTGTAAGTATACGAGTAAAGGCGGATTGTAATGTACAGTTTCTATTGGTTAATGAAAGTGTATATTATTCATGTATTCTTTGGGTCCCTGCATTTTATCATGGTACCAGAGCACATGGTTCTTGTTCACCCGATCCGATTCTTTGGTTTACCAGATTCATGTGAGATGTTTCTCGCCTTGCTCGTGCGTCACTTTCTTGATTTCACGATGGTGCTAGGGTATAGGTAATTAACGGACCTCTGAGAGTGGTCATCGACTCATCGCCTCGATATTGTCGCTCGGTGGGGTTTCTCCGAACTTCTTCTCTGATGACGATTCTTCACTGAGATCAGCGTTTTGTTCCTTTGGTCGTCGTATCGCCGTTCTCCGTCATCTACCGTGAAGATTTTTCGACGTTTCTCGCCAACAGGAGAAGCCGTTGCTTGAGGTGACCGTTTTATCTTTCTGATCCTGTGATTTTCTTGATTTGTAGTGCAAGATTATTGTTCGTCGTCTTGCCCAGGTTTTCTAGATTTTAGGTTCTTACTCAGTCAACCAGAGACTTCCGCTGTTCTCTCTGCTCTCGTCTTGCTTCTCCACGATTTTGTTATGGCAGAAACACCGAACCAAGGATTGGATTTCCAACATCCTTTGCATTTGCATCCCCCTGAAACTCTTGCAGTTACACTGGCGTGGTCTCCCAGGTATTAGTCGGCTCTCAAAATTATTTTGTACGGAGCAGAGCCATGAAGTTAGCACTCCAGGCCAAGAACAAATTGGGTTTTGTGGATAGGAGTTGCAAGCGTGAGGATGAGAATCTCATCACCAAAGCTAATGGGACCGATGCAATAGTGTTGTCCTATCTTGGTTGATTAGCTTCGTTGACAAGGAAATCGCTACTGACCTGGTATTTTCTCAGTACGCTTATATTGACTAGCTTGAACTTAGAGAGATTTGATGTAGTGGATGCTGCGAAAGTTTTCTTTCTGTATCGATCAATTAATTCACTCACATAAGGAACTCTCAGCGTATCTGCGTACTGTACCAAGCTCAAACAGGTATGGGATGAACATGCAGCCTTAGTCCTTCTTTCTAATTGTCAATGCAATTCGTTAAAAGATTAAGCCAAAACTGTTCAACAACAAAGATTGTTTCAGTTCCTTATGGGCTTATATGAAGGGCTTCATCAAGTTTGCAGTCAAATACTGCTCATGAACCCGCTGCCATCATCCAACCATGCCTGTTCGATGATTGTACAAGAAGAGACCTAGCGAAATATGTCCTTTTGGTCACAAGTTACTCCGATTGATCGATGGCACAGTTATGGCCTCAAATACGTCACGAGGACGAGGTCGCTTCCAAGAAGGGGTGTATTCATTATGGGAGGAAAAAAGGCCTTCAAAATTAAAGGAGTCTTGCTATCGGCTAATAATTGGTTTTCTACCAAGGTTTCAGCCTTCTAGGTTCACCACACCAAAGAGTGAGAAGACCAAGCCAATCCTACATATTTGACCATGAGGGGCAAAAAAGTTTCAGAAAATTTTGTGATCGACTGAAATTAATATGCTATGGAGGGTTGACTGAAATTTTCCCTAAAAAGTATATCTCACGTTGTCATTAAAAAAAGTTCTGAGGTACAATTCAGACATCTCTAAAGTATTCAGCTAGCAACTAGCAAGCTTTCTTCTTTTTGAAAAAAAATAAAACTTCAAAGAAAAAAATGGAAAATCACAGCGTTGTCCCAAAGAACAGAAAAATACCAAAAAAGTTCCGGTATATGATTAATTATCCAAAATTCTTAAGGGACCTCACTGACATAAATTCAAGTTAGGAAATTACTAGTTTGCCCCATTAAGAAATCATAGCGTTACAATTGACAAATGTATGTGTTATATTGACAAGTCATAATGTTACCGTTAATAAGTGGATGTGCTACATTGACAAATCATAATATTATTGTTGATAAATGTATGTGTCATATTGACAAGTCATAGTATTATCGTTGACAAGTGTGTCATCCTATTAAGAATGAGATTAATTAAATAGATAATGTAATTCAATCTATATTATTGAAATCTTTTTATAGTTTTTAGATAGTAAATCATATAAACTTTTTTCACATTTTTCAATTCTTCGAGACCATACTGTGATTTTCCCATAAAAAAATCGACTGGATGCACATTTGAATGAACTTGAATAGAAGAAAATTATATTTTGGGGGTGGGAGTTACATAAAACTCAGCTTATGTTTTGTTCAGATCTTAAAGTTGTAGCCAAGGAGCAAAAAAATGGACCGGGCATTCAACAGGTCTAAGTACTAGTTCAAAGATTATTAAGTCGATTCAGGGTTAGACCGGTCGTATTAAAATAATGCAATTTAATTGTCAATAACTAAATATAATGATGATTCCCATTCAAAAATACATTAAAAATATATTTTTAATATATTTGAAGAGTTATGAATACTAAATTTGAGGGATCTACTTTAGTATTTTTAGGAGAGATTAACTTTTTGCATTATTTGAAATATTTTATTGTAAATATCATAATTTATAATATAGAAATAGCAATAAATATTAGTAATAAAAATTTAAAGTATTTCGAAATTAATAAAAGAACACTGGCAAAAGGAAATTAATAAAAAAGAAGTTCCATAACTTCCGTTTTCTTTATCATTATCATTATTATCTTTGTATTTTCTTTTCATTTTGTTATTATTTTTATTCTCCTTTCAAAGATGAGCCACGCGGTTTTGGAAGGATCACTTTAAATGTTTTAACCTATGGGTATACAAGGGTTTTAACTTGGGCGATGGAGGCGGCGGCTTTTCTTTGAAATTCTTTTTCTCTGACTCATTGGAGGCACTAAATATTTGGTTCCAAGATTAGCACGTTGGGTCATCCATTTAAAGCAGAAATTGAGGCTACGTTGTTTTGTCCGCATAGAGACTATTAAATGTGTAGATATTTTAGCTAAGGAGGCACATACAAATGATATACAATTTAGGGTGATTCCACATGTGCACCTGCGGTATAGGTCTCAATTCATGCTTGACATGACACATTTAATGATGAATTTAGTTCTTTCTCTTAAGTAGTGGATATATTAAGTTTCAAATTCAGGCTTGTCAAATGTATTTAAAAAATAGAAATTCTTCTTCTCCTCTGGCCCAAAAGAGTTCTTCTTCGAGCTAGACACACGTAATTAAATGAGGAGAAAGGGAATAGGATGCCATTCTTTAATGTTGTTTTTGACTCTGTTCTGCATGGCTTTAAGTAACCCGACTGAGACGCACCATCACATCCTCCTATGTTTACTATTTCAACATCACCATCTTCACTTGTCAGTTGTCGCTAACCATCCTTCTACTTTAGCCCTTTTACTACCCAAAAAAAAAAAGGAAAAAAAAGAAAAAGAAAATTGTCTGTTCATGGCGGTTATAAGAAACCGCTATAAATTTACAACGGTATAATTCGCGTCAAGTGGCACGCTAGTTAGAGAATGACCTTTGTAATGGTTAAAACAAAATAACTGCTACAAAAAATGGTTCTAAGTTATTGTCAAATTTGCAGCAATGTCTTTTCACAAATCTCAAAAAAAGTGGCACCAGCTAGGAGTTTTATGGCGTGAAAGTTGTAGTGGTTTATTTGTAACAGTTTATATGAACAAATCACTATAGAATGCAAAGAGTTTGGAACTATGTAGCAGTTGTATGTGTATATTGTTACAAAATGCAAAAAATCTTGCACATTTGTAATGGTTAGTCCTTGAAACTGTTACGGAATGCAAAGAGTCTTACACATTTATAGTGGTTACACCTAGAAACCACTACAGAACATAAAAAATCTTGCACATTTGTAGTGGTTCTATGTGCAAGACTATTTGCATTCTGTAGTGGTATAACCTCTACAAATGTTCATGTTGAATGAAGTAGGGTTTCATTATTTGTATCGGTTTATGTTGCGGTTTTTCTTAAACCATTACCAACGTCTACACTTTGTACTGGCTTTTTGTAAAATCGCTACGAAGTTAAAACCTTTATACACGCGCCACCATCAAATAGTTTACCACCCGAATTCATTTCTCACGTGTCCTCTAAAAGATTTCACTACATCTTTAAAAGATTTCTCAAGTATTTACGGAGTTATGGCTTCCGGGGAGAGATATAGACTAGGGAAAAATTATTTTTTCTACGGGGAGAAATTATATTTTGGTACTTATGATCCTCTTAAAACATTTTTGTGTTTGGTATTCTTAGCATAACACTTTATGGGCTAATCTGCACCTTAACCCTTAAATTATTACTACTTCATCCTAAATATACAATATAATAGACTCTTTTTTAAAGAGATTAAGGAATCTAAATAAATTACTTGATCATATAATATATTGTGAATGATTAAATTATATATCAGCAGTTTAAAGTAATTTAATTAGCTTCTTTAATATTTCCAAAAACATTAATTGGGTCTTATATTTTTCCATTTCGAACCGAAGGTAGTACTTGTTTTTTCTTAGAAAAATTTTAGGTGAGTTGGGTACTAGAGATTTACCATGGTTAGAGTGTGCTTCCGGGTTCAAAGAGTAATTACAGAGGTACTTACAAATCACTCACTAATAAAGATCTCACATCAGCAGTGGGATTTGAACTCCAAACTTGTAGATTATAAGCTAACTCCTTACCAACTGAACTAATCTTCACTAGCCATTAGTTGTGATAGCTTATGGCTACGGCCTAAAAGTAATTAAACACGTTTTAATCTTCACTATCGGGCCCGATCTTAGCCTATAAGGCTAAGTGTGACTTTTCAATACGGATCAGGCCCAAATAATCAAATGTTTGAAGTCAAAATTTCACCACCCAATCATATCTCTCGCACGTGTGGGTGGAAAACTCTCATCAGTCTCTATTTGCTAGAATACCGAACAAAGCTTTTACCCAAAAGGTCAAGATTCAACCATGAAAATACTTCAATCAACTCTTATCATCTTCTTCATAATTTTCATGAATGGGGTTCTTTCTTCTCCTCCAGATGACCCCGTCCTGTGTAGTTCCGGCAACACACACTGCACCGTCACAAACGCCTACGGCCTCTTCCCTGACCGGAGCACCTGCCGGGCATCCCAAGTACTGTTTCCGACCACCGAACAAGAGCTTATTTCAATTGTGGCTTCTGCATCAAAATCCAACACAAAAGTGAAAGCAGTGACAAGATATTCCCACAGTGTCCCCAAGTTTGCTTGCCCTGGAGGCCAAGACGGCATCTTAATAAGCACAAACAATCTCAACCGCACAGTGAAGGTTGATGTGGAGAGCAGAAGGATAACGGTAGAGAGCGGCGTCGTTTTGAAAGATCTGATCACTGAGGCGGCGAAGAATGGGCTGACTTTGCCGCATACGCCGTACTGGTGGGGAATCACGGTGGGGGGACTGTTAGCGACGGGGGCTCACGGCAGCTCGCTGTGGGGAAAGGGAAGTGCAGCTCATGAGTATGTGGTTTCCATGAGGATTGTGACGCCGGCGACGGCGGAAGAAGGGTATGCGAAGGTGAGGAGTTTAAGTGAGTCAGATGAAGAACTTGACGCAGTCAAGGTCTCGCTTGGCGTTCTTGGGGTTGTTTCTCAGGTATGTGTTCCAACTCGAATCCCCCTGTCTTTCGGTGGGATTTTCTTTTTCCCTCTCTTTCTTTTAATATAGGCTGGGCTACTTAATATACTTGTATTTACTTAATTTGATTATATATGCCAGTGCTTTAGTAGCGCAGTGGTATGAGAGCTTAGCTCCTCTCTTCTATGTCCAGGGTTCGAACCCTACCCTCTCTCCTACTATGTATATCAAAAAAAATAAAAATTGATTATATATAAAAAGTTAGTTGAATAAGTTAATAGGGTATGTATATTCTAAAATATCTTAGTCATATTTCTTAATTCTTTCTCTCCCCCTCATCCATGATTATGATTGAAAGAACATTAGTAAAAGTAAATTATGAAAATATCAAGAAATATGAAAAATATGACTTATATTATAAAACTAAGATTAACTCCTTAAAAATATCTTATATTAAGTAGGGGGAAGATGTTATGATTGGTCACATGATATGCACATGTCAGCCGTCATATTGGACTGTTGTTAATCTTATTAGGGATTGGCTATTAACAACCATTTGTTTATGAGAAAATATGATATAGGTCGTAATCAAGTAAAATAATATATTGATAAATCTTACAACTTATTGATGATAGTTTTTTTAGTTGATAATAGTAGGTTTTCATTTGTCAATTAAGAATTTTTTGATACTTTTCTCATCCTAAATTGACGATATAACAACTGAAAGTAGTGTTATTTTTCACGGTTGGGACATTTCTTGTGAACCTATTATCATTACTTGGACCCATTATGATTCCATGTATTAAAACTTGTCATTACTTGATTTTCATGAAGTTAGAGTTACATGATTGATTTATTTTATTGAGACCTCAATAATAGTTCATCCTTGAATACATGGCTTGATTAATTTACTGCTATAATATCCTGTACAGAGTACCTTATTTTCTTAGTTGTATAAAATCATTTTGGATGGTACGTTAGTGTCCCTAAAATAAAAAAAAGTTTATTTTATTAAAAAAAAAAGTCTATTTCTTAGTTGTATGATTTATTTTAGGGGCCATACCTCTGTAGGGAGGAGAACTGAAATTCAAATTAATTTTAAAAACCGTATTTAGTAGAAAATGTGAGAATGTTGACCTCTAAATTTTGAGGGAAACCTTGAGCAAATAAAAGGTGTGTGTGTGTGAGAATGTTGACCTCTAAAGGTGTGTATGTGTGAGAATGTTGACCTCTAAATTTTGAGGGATGTGTGTGTGTGTGTCACGCCGTATTCAGAGAGTAACGAGATCCAATTCACACATCTCCAAAGCATTCAGCTAGCGAGCTTTCTACTATTTGGACAAATAAAACTTCAAAGAAAAAAAGGGAAAATCGCAATATGACCCTTGAAAAAAATATATCAAAAGAATCCTAATACATTATTAACTACTCCCTCCCTTCGGTCTTAAAAATAAGACAAAGTTCGTAGTACAAATTGCAGTACAAACTTTGTCTTATATTTAGGATCAGATGTAGATGTAATGTCTAAAATTTTTTAGAGATCTCAATTATATAAATTTAAATTGTGAAATTATCAAGTTGCCCCAAGTCCAAGTGTTTTCATTAACAAATATATGTGCCATATTAATAAGTCATGGTATTACTGTTAACAAGTGTAAATGTTTTATAAGGAATAAGATTTAACAGGTAATTTTACAATTTAAATCTATATCACTGAGGTCTCTCTGGAGTTTTTATATAGTAAATCATATATTGAAACTTTTTTTGATATTTTTTCTTTTTCTTTTTCCTTTTTTTTTTTTTTTTTTGAGATCATAGGGTGATTTTTCAAAAAACAAATCGACGAGATGCGCATTTGAATGAACTTGAAACGATGGAAATTCTAATTTGGGGGTGGGGCTCACATAAAACTCAACTTATGTTTTGTTCTGATCTCAAAGTTGTAACATCGACCTGCTTATGGTTTATTCTTTTTGTACATTTTTTTCTTATATACATGTGAAGATGCATTCACGTAAAACATGATAAAATAAATGAAAACAAAACAGAGTCGTTCTTTTTCTTTTCCCCACAAAAAACAGAGTGGTTGTGACTTTTGAGTCATTGGTGAATGTGCAGGTGACCCTACAGCTAGAACCCATGTTCAAACGAGCTATTACGTATGTTGAAAACAATGATTCAGATTTGGCACAAGAATTGGTTCGTTTTGGGAAAGACCATGAGTTCGGTGACATATGGTGGTTTCCATCACAAAAGAAGGCTCTGTACAGAGTTGACGATCGAGTTTCCATCAAACAGTCTGGAAATGGTCTCTATGACTTTATCCCATTTCGTCCCATTTTCACTGATACCTTAGCTGCTACCAGAGACACTGGTAAGTACCCACTAACAATTTTTTGATGTTCAAATTTGACATAAGTTCTACAGAAATCCACTAGCCTTAAAAAGCAGAACTGGATTAATCTGTGTAACAGAGGAACTTCAAGAAAAAACAAGGGACGCTAATGGAAAATGCGTTGTTGCCAAGTTGGTGACTGGAACGCTCAAGACTGCTGCTTATGGCTTGACTAACAACGGTACTCATTCCTTTTTTGTTTTCATTGACGCTTTTCAACAAACATTTTTGAACACTCGTTTCATTCGTCCATGGTTACTTTAAACCATGAAGGCAATAAAGCATATCATGAGAATTGATATTGTAATATTATGATTATATGATTAATTAAATATTGTAAATATTAATATGAAGATACGGTTGTTATGATATTTTCCACTATAGCACTAGCATGTATATATGTGCCTCTAATCATTCAATGAAAAATGTGAAATTTATTTTCATCACAATATTTCACAAACCACGATAAAACCCATTACCTTTTGGTTTCTTTTTGCTAAAATAGGTTCACACTTTACTGGGTACCCCGTGGTTGGACCGAACAATCGCATGCAATCATCTGGCACATGCCTAGACAGTTTAGAAGATGGAAAGTTGATATGCCCTTTGGATTCTAGACTTGGACACCGATTATTCCACACAGCCTTTAGCATCTCCTTGTCTAAAGTTCCAAGCTTCATTAAAGATGTGAAGAAGCTAGTTGAATTGGAGCCACAGGCTTTTTGTGGATTGGAGCTCAACATGGGAATCCTCATGCGCTATGTGAAAGCCTCAAGTGCTTACCTGGGCAAAACAGATGATGCTGTTGATTTCTACTTCACTTACTTCAGAATCAAGGACGAACCATTATCTCCCAGGCTTTTTGAGGACATTTATGAGGAGATTGAGCAAATAGGGTTGTTCAAATATGGAGGGTTACCCCACTGGGCAAAAAACAGAAACTTAGCATTCATTGAAGCCATCAAAAAGTACCCAAATGCAAACAAGTTCTTGAGTGTGAAAAACAAGTATGATCCCCAAGGGATTTTCTCTAGCGAGTGGACAGATCAGGTTCTAGGGTTGAAAGAAAGTGTGACAATATTAAAAGATGGATGTGCTCTTGAAGGTTTGTGTATTTGCTCAGAAGATAGTCACTGTGCACCAAGTAAGAATTATTACTGTAGGCCTGGTAAGGTTTACAAGGAAGCCAGGGTTTGTGCTTTCCACGATAATGCTTATACCAAGGACGAGCTTTAATGGCATGATGCTCGAATAAAGGGGCTTTATTTCATGCTGTGTACTAATAATATTGTGTGTGCATGCGCTAGTGTCTTTTAATCTGCAACGGAAACACTATGGCTTTCTATAAGGAAGCTAGGATTTGTGATTTGTGTTTTCATGATAAGGATGATACTAAGGATGAACTTTAATGGTATTGCCGTATCAGGGGGATGTATTTCATGACGTCTTAATAATATTGTGTATGTGCTACTGTCTTTTAATTTGCAGAAACGCTATTTCTTGTCCACAACTTTCAAATGATAATATGATTTTAGTAACAATCATTATTATTTAGGAAAATTCCACTAAAATACCAACTGAATTTGTAAAGTCCTCCGAATTTGTAAATTTGTAAAAAGACTTAGAGGTGACATGGACCTTTCAGGATTATGCAAATTTATGGAAAATGACTATAATGCCCTTCTACTTCATTCTTTCCTCTCTCTCTCCTCTTCTACTTCTTTCTTTCCTCTCTCTCTCCTCTCTCTCCCTGTCTGAAACCAGATCCGTCGATCTGCCGACTACGCCGCCGTGTACCTTGATGACTTCCTATTTTTAATTGATTTAGGATATATTTTAATATATTTAGGAAGTCATCAATGCTAAATTAAAGAGATTTTATGATGATTTTAAGGGATATCAATCTGGATGCATCATTTAGGGGATTTCAATTTAAAATAGAAGTTTTGAGTTTAGAAAATAAATAAGAGTTGAGGAAATTTTCTTTAAAAAAAATAATAAAAATTCAGTGTTTATTTTGTTATTACTACTATTATGTTATTTCCTTTCTTGTAGGCAATCAGGGAGCACAAGCACGATTATGATTTTCAATTTGCTCCCTTCTTTTGGCAACGTTTTGGAGAATGAAAAGTGGGCCCACGATGGAATCAATGGGGAATGAATACATTCTAAATATATAGGAAAAAAAAGAGGACGCTGGAGGGTGGTGGTATTCAGCAGAGGCGGCATTTTTGGGAGTTTTGGAGAGTCATATCTCGCTGGAATTGGAAGGCAGCACGCAAGACAAAAAAAACGCAGAGGCAGAGAAGCGGAGGCAGAGAACAAGACGCACGGTGCAAGAAGAAAAGCGAGGACGCTAAGGAGAAGGCTCCACAATTTTGTGATCTTGTTTTTCTTCTTCTTCTTCTTCTTCTCTTCATGTTGGACTTTGAATTTCTTGTTTTTGTTATGGATTTTCTTATAGCCATGTGTGGCTAATTTTTCTTTTCAACCTAGAGAACCTATGAACTTGTTTGGGTTTTAGAAATTATTCCCACTTTTTAGTTTTGATTAATCTTATTCAGTTTATTTAATCCTGTGTGTATTGTTATTGCTTAGTGAGTGGCCACCATTGGGCATGTTTTGGGGATTTAGGGTTGGACTTGGAAGAGGGAATCCTAAATTGACCTTGGGAATAAATAATAAGGAATTAGGTTTTAATTTAACGTGAAGTTAGGTTTTAATCTAATTTGCGTCTAGGATAGGAATATACCTAGAAGCTCCTCATAATCAAATTAGAGTGAACCCGATTTAAAAAGCATCTTATTTAGTTTTGTGAGGCATCACATAATTGATTAAGATAGGTAGATAAATGGACCGGAAGGCATTTATAGACACTAATACTCTAGATTAGCTGTTTAGGTTAAGTCAAAATTAATTTAGTGGGGATAAAATCTAAAAATACCAAACAAGGGATTAGTGACTCTAGGTTGTACTTTTTGATATTGGAATTTGCTCTTTTGTGAAAAGTCTTTTGCTATTATTAGTTCTTATTCTCTTTCTTTTTGGAAACAATTCTGGCTTGCTCAACTTAAACGAAATAAGGAGATTTAATACCTAAACGCTAGTTAGATTGAGTCCTCGTGGGAACGATACTTTTCTCATTACTCTATTACTTGATACGGCCCGTACACTTGCGGAGTCTAAAGTTTTTCCCTATCATACCTCCACCATGGACGTCAACGCCAACGCCTCACCCACCGCCACCTACGCCGCACCCACCACCGACGGTGAAAAAGAAAAAAAAACGAAACACACGAGAAAACGAGAACAAACGAACACAAACAAATAGTAAATTTTTTTTGATCGATCTGGAAGAAACTAGAAGAAGAAGACATGAGTGGAGGAAGGAAGGAAGGAGGAGGAAGGAAGAAAACATAGAAAGTTAATTTTGTAAATGGGTTGAAAAGTGTGAAGTTGTAAATTGCGTTATGAGATTTATAAATTGCGTTATGAGTTTTGTAAATGGTTTTTTGATTCAGGGTTCAAAAGTGTGAACCTAAAAAAAAAAGTTGTAAATTGCGTTATGAGATTTGTAAATGGCGTTATGAGATTTGTAAATGGCGTTATGACATTTGTAAATCGCGTTATGAATTTTGTAAATGGTTTTTTGATTCAGGTTCAAAATTGTGAACCTAAAAAAAAAAGTTGTAAATTGCGTTATGAGATTTGTAAATGGCGTTATAAAATTTGTAAATCGCGTTATGAATTTTGTAAATGGGCAAATGTGCAAAATGCACACTGAAATGAGTGCACTGGAGTGCACTTTCAGTGCACTTGAGTAAACACTCAAGTGCACTGAAAGTGCACTTGAGTAAACACTCAAGTGCACTGAAAGTGCACTCCACTGCTCTCATTTGAACCAACCATTTACAAAATTCATAACGCGATTTATAAATCTCATAACGCCATTTACAAATCTCATAACACAATTTACAACTTTTTTTTTTTAGGTTCACACTTTTAAACCCTGAATCAAAAAACCATTTACAAAATTCATAACGCGATTTACAAATCTCATAACGCCATTTACAAATCTCATAACGCAATTTACAACTTTTTTTTAGGTTCACACTTTTGAACCCTGAATCAAAAAACCATTTACAAAATTCATAACGCGATTTACAAATCTCATAACGCAATTTACAACTTTTTTTTTAGGTTCACACTTTTGAACCCTGAATCAAAAAACCATTTACAAAACTCATAACGCGATTTACAAATCTCATAACGCAATTTACAAATCTCATAACGCAATTTACAGCTTCACACTTTTCAACCCATTTACAAAATTTACTTTCAGTGTCTTCTTCCTTCTTCCTCCTTCCTCCTTCCTCCTTCCTCCTTCCTTCCTTCCTTTTCTTCTTCCTTCCTTCCTTCACTCATGTCTTCTTCTTCTAGTTTCTTCCAGATCGACCAAAAAAATTTACTGTTCGTTTGTTCTCGTTCTCTCGTGTATGTGTTTCGTTTTTTTTTCTTTTTAACCGTTGGTGGTGGGTGCAATGTAGGTGGCGGTGGGTGAGGCATTGACGTCGACGTCCATGGTGGAGGTAGACGGCGGCGCAGTCGGCAGATCGGCGAATCTGGTTTCAGACAAGGAGAGAGAGGGGGGGAGAGAGAGGAAAGAGAGAAGTAGAAGGGCATTGTAGTCATTTTCCATGAATTTGCATAAACCTGAAAGGTCCATGTCACCTCTGAGCCTTTTTACAAATTTGAAGGACTTCTGGGGGTTTTACAAATTCAGTTGGTATTTTAGTGGAATTTTCCCTTATTATTTTGAAAATTAAATTTTATATATTAACATTTAACAATTCACTTGTGTTAGGTGATGTTATTTTAGTTTAGCAGCATATGCTATAATTATAATAATTTTTTCTTCGTAAATATATTTTTTATATTATAATTTTTTAATAATAATATTTTTATTTAAAATTTATTTTAAAAATAATTTTTAATAATAATAATATTTTATTTATCATGATGATGATGATGATGATGATGTTGTTGTTGTTGTTGGAAGTTGCTTTGTCTCTAGGGAGTCGAGCCCTTTCTTCTTTTTTGATGAAATTTGGCCTACCGGGGGTACTTGCCTTGGCCAGTGCCCAATGTTTTGGCTCCCCCCAAAAACTCTCGATTTAGAGGGACTTCAGAAATTTTAAACTAAATGTGCAGAGGAAAACATTTATTCTTTTCTTTCATCCCCTCCTCTAAAACTAAACACACTTTTAGAATTCGTTTGGTATAGGGAGGATTTGAGGAGAGAAGGGAAGAGAAGATTTTGAGGGATGAGGGAAGATGAGTTGTTTGATAGAAAGAAAATGAAGGGGTAGCAGTTGGTAAGGAATCAGAAAATACATATTTTTTTACCCTCAAAAGTAATTCAACATGAAAAGAAATTTTTTTTTCCATAATTCAAATTTGATACAAAGTTGCTTACATTAAATTCGAATTTATGGATTAAATTCGAATTTTATGACAGAGTATTTATTTCACACAAAAATTTGAATTTGTCTAAAATATTCTTTCGCCAAGGTCGAACTTATTGCATAAGTTTAAATTTATCGCATAAATTTGAATTTAATTATATTTTCTTGCCTTATAGAAAATAAATATTTTATGAATGATAAATATGTTCGAAAACGTTATTGTTCATGTAGGAACTTGAGTTCCTACCGATTTTGGTGGAATCTTATCTTCTCACCTTTAAAGGAAGATTGGTGGGCCTAGGTGAGCCGATAACTTCAGTTCCCGAGGAGATTGGACAAAAAAATATACCAAACATGAGAACTTGCTCATTTTCCTTTCCCTTCCCACCTGTTCTGCCTACTAAACAGGCCCTTAAATTTCTTCATCGGAATATTTCTTACAAATAGATTTATGCTAAATTGTGTTATTTATTGTAAGTTGTCCGAGATTTCTGATGAGCACAAATACGATGTGAAAGCTCATGATTTAAATTTTTTGATTAAACTCAAAAACAATATTGATGTAGCGATTTTTTTTTTTGAAAATTACATAAAAAACTTTAAAATTTCAAAATCTCAAATTAAGTTTGTTACCAAGAATTCATTAGGGTTATTAAACCTTTATAATTTTATATTAATAATCTTAACCCTTAACCTAGTACAGTAATACCCCTGATGGTTTAGTGACCGGTTCATGTTTAATAACATTGAAATTGATAACACTTGACAAGTAATTCACAACTCATTTTATGAGAAATACTTTATTTGGGACTGCAATTTCAAATTTCTATTTCTATCACTTTCCCTTTTTTTACATGATTGGTATAGTCAATTAGCGATAGAGATTTCAGTCCAATTTAAAAGAAAAATTTCCGTCTGCCCTTACTGTAGCAATTTTATTTCATTCAATCATAAAGAATTGTGAAATTTCACTATACCCCTCTAGATCAAAATGAAAGTGAGTTTTGTGGCTAAAAAACAATGATGCCGTTACTTTAATTTTTTTTTTTTAAAAAAAAATCAATTGTTGCCAGACCTCCAATGAACGATTATTGGCAACAGCCTAGTCGGAGCAGCCAACCATTGAAGCTTTGGTGCTGGCTAGAGTTCTAGCCATTGAAAATTAATTTTGCATGACCAATAAGATAATGGAAAAGCAGTAAAGTTTATGACTGTCTATATGAAAAACAGTTGTTGTACTTTTTTTTTTTTTTGAGAAAAAAGGAGTAAAATAACAACGACTATACATTAAAAAATAATCATGGTAACTTTTTTTTTTCAACTACTGTTTTTTAAAAAACAATCCTTAAAAGTAAAAAATATTCATTTTTTAAAAAATTTTCCAGCTTAACTTTTAGCACCTTTTTTTTTTTTTTTTATAAAACTCGTTGAGAGTAACTTTTAACGATATTTTTTAAATACAGTGGTTGAAAGTTTAACTTTTAATGACTATTTATCCAGAAACAATTGTTGAAAGTAAAGCCAAAATTTAAAAAACGCCATTACTTTTTTTTTAAAAAAAAATTATGTGTTTTAAAAAAAGATGTTAGTGTCGTTAAATTTACTTCTTGTAATACTGAGATGTATTGCAGTAGATGACACTTAGCTTTAAGCTATTACAGCCTTAGCTGTCCACCTTGTAATAAAATTTGCTCTAGGTGGGGTTGACTAAAATTTTCAAAAAGAAAAAAAGATTAACAGTAGAGATAAAACGGCCAATTACTTCATTGACCAACGAGGTTATGAATATTGAGGAATAAGCTGGCTAGGTGGGTGAGCCCTACCCTATTGATGCAATTTTTATAATATTTTACATTTTTACGAACAGGTTTCAATAAAAGAATGGAATATAATAAAATCTAAACATCCAATAATTTTAATCTAGACTAAGAAAATTTGTCTGCACGTTTTCCATCTTAATCAAGAGGTGAATAACTTGAACTTACCAGCGTAGATGAAACTATAGCTACCTCTCACTAATTATCACTAAGCTATAAGTCTATTGACAAATAACAAATTACAATTTCATCAACAATAATCTTACAACGTTACAGCTTATACAGGATACAGAACCTAAGAAGAGAGCCCCGACCCACAGCTTTATTAATTATGTTAATTTTAAAATGAAATTTCAAACTACTTTATTATTCCTTTGATTTTATTTATAAGACTGTAAATAGAAGTTTCTTGTGTCTTTATATGTAACTTTTTAAATTTTTATATGAATATATATATTTATTCTTAATATATTATTGTGTAGACTTTGTTTTCATAGGGTTTTATATTAAATACAAATAAAGTTTACAATTTATTTAATATTATTACAGAGTTAATAAGATTTAATGTTTTGTTTAATTATATTCTAGTGAAATATATTGGAAGGCGGAGGAAAAAAAATCAAAAAAATTACTTTCTGGCTGCTGACGAGTAATTCATTAATCTACTCAGTCACATACAAGGCTGCTAAACTTTTTTCCTGGATAAAAATAAGGATGCTCTCCTTTGTCCAGGGTTCAAGTCCTGCCCCCCTCCTCCCAACTGGCTGTATCCAAAAAGAAAAAAAAAAAACAAGGATGCTAATAATGGTCATCATATCAAGATTCTTTTATATGTTAAAATTTCTTGTGTAATTGCTATCTATTCTTTTTAAAATTTAACCCTTTTTACTGGTAAATCATGCTTTTCCAACCTCTCAACGTAGTTATCATTAAAAAAGAAAGATCTTGCGTGTTGTGGGGGGATTACAGACCTAAATAATAACAACACTTTCTTGTGGGGAAATAATTAACTTCACTGTAAATATCTTGACACTCAATTTATACAATTGTTATACTTATGGTTAAAAGTAATTAAACATGCATTCATGTTAAGGATCCGAACTTCGCCGTAAGGGTCACAAGGGATTTTACATTATAGATCGAGCTAGAAGGAGGCAACAATTAGATTCTTGGCTGAACTATATATAAAAGTAACAACTAACCAAATGATATAGATAAAAATGTTGGTTAAAATTAATTAAAAGCATTAAGACTATCTTTGGATAGAGAAAAAAGTGAGGGGGAATAGGGGAGGGAAAACTTCCAACAACATAATGGGAAAAAAATTTTACTATTTTAGTTCCCCTCATAGTATTCTTTTGAGTTTTGCCTCTAATTTTCTTTCTATCCGATCATAAGGTAAATGTATAAGATGTGTTTTCCCCCCCTAAACATATCCTTATTTATGAAGATGATGACTGAGCAAGAGACTGAGGGAAAGAGATAAGAGAAAATGAGTAAGAAAAGAGTTGGGAGAAACATGTAATTAATTGGGGTAAAATAGAAAAAATGCATTGAATATTTTTTTTTAACCATCAAAATGCATAGACTTTTAAACAAACAAAAATTGTTATTTATAAATATGATTAACCCTATGTGGGATGATGTTGCTTTAATATACTGTGACATAATGTTACTTATTCATAGAACCAAAGGGAGAACCTTTCTAGTCCTACTTGTAAGACACTTTTAACATCACTACAAAAAAATGCCGGATTATCAATAGAAATTACCCATGGAAATTCCATATGTAATTTTTGTTGGTAATTATTATCCACAAAATTCTTTGGGTAATTTCCGACCGAATTTTTTCTGTCGATAATTCTATCCCTAATCTGAAGTTCTTTTGTAGTGCATGTTTTACTCAAATAAAGGAAAACATTTACTTTATACTCTATTTTGAAATTTTATATTTTTCCAACTTTACTTATATGTAATATAAATTTTAATGTGAAGTCCAAAAAGATAATTTTCCAGGTAACAATAAATTAGGTTAAAATTATACATTCATAATAAATTTAATGAGGTGATTTATATTAGGGGAAAATCTCTCTCTAAATTATAGATAGGACAAAAAAAATTGGGAAAATTTCATTGCATCATTTTGTAGCCATGCAATATCAAAGAGGTGCTAAAACTTTTTGAAGTTTCACTGCACCCTTAAGAATAAATAAAAATTAAGTTTCTTAATTGAAAAGACATTTATGTCATTGTCTTGTACATGACTGAGATAGTCTTATAAATTCTCATATGTGTCTTTTAAATACGTCTCACATATGTCTTGTCAATAGCATGTATTCTTGTGAATATGCTCTTAATTAATTATAATTGTCTTGTACATGGCCAAAATGATATTGTAATTTCACTTATTTGTCATGTAAATAAGTATATTTAACTTAACTTGTACCAAGCACTCAGGTAGTACAGTGGTATGATGCTGGCTTATCTAGCCTTTGTATCAGGGTTCGACCCTGCCCGAGACCATTAGGTCTCCAATTCCCAAAAAAAAAAAAAAACTTAACTTGTAAATTTTTACATGTGTCTTGTGAATAATCATATTTAACTTTTAAAATAAAAACATTACTTTCTTTTTACCCACAATTTTAGTTTCAGTTTACTATTAGGGGGCTGTGAAATTTCATAATGTTTTGGGACTGTTTGATATTAAATGCGGTTACATGGAGCGCCATAAAATTTTTCCAAAATGACGTCAGATTGATTAATTTGATCTAGTCATCTAACTTTTGTGGAGGAAATAAATAGATACATCGTATATAGATGACTTCTCAGAAAATTCTCATGAACATCCGATGAAATTCAGCTGGTCATGTTGAACTATAAGCAACTTTTTTAAAAATTTTATATGAATTTACGTATTTATTCTTAATATATTATATATATTGTGTTGACTCTATGCTCATGTGGTTTTATATTGAATACAGATAAAGTTAAGAATTTATTAAATTTTAAGACATAGTTAATAAAATTTAAAGTTTTCTTTAATTCTAATAAAATATGTTGGAAGGCGGAAAAAAAAATCAAAAAATTATTTGCTGGCTGCCGACGAGTAACTCACTAATCTAATCAGTCACGCGCAAGGCTGCTAAACTTTTTTCCTGGATAAAAACAAGGATGCTAATAAGGTCATATCAATATTCTTTTATATGTCGAAATTTCTTGTGTAATTGCTATCTATTCTTTTAAAATTTTAACCCTTTTTATTGTTAAATCGTGCTTTTCCAACCTTTCAACGTAGTTATCAGTAAAAATGATCTTGTGTGTGTGGGGATGGCAGACCTAATTAATAACAACACTTTTTTTGTGGGGAAAATAATAAACTTCACCGTAAATTTCTTGACATTCAATTTATACAATTGTTATACTTATGGCTAAAAGTAATTAAACATGCTTTCGTGTTAAGGATTCAAACTTCGCCGTAAGGTCAAAAGGGATTTTACAATATAGATCAGGCTAGAAGGAGGCAATAATTAGTATTCCATGTAAAAGTAACAACTAATCAAATCATATAGATAAAAATATTGATTAAAATTAATTAAAAACATTATGACTATGTTTGGATAAAGTTAAAAGTTAGGGGAAACAGAGGGAGGGAAAACTTCCAATAATGATAATTTTTTTAAAATTATTTTTGAGAGTTTTCTCTCCTAATATTCTTTCACTTTACTTTTCTCTCTATCCGACTATATATAGGGTAAATGCATAAGATTTTTTTTTCCTTTTAAATATATCCTTATTTATGAAGATGATGAGTGAAAAAGAGAATGAGTGGGAAAGAGATGATAGAAAATGAGCTAGAAAAGATATGGTAGAGACATGTAACTAATTAAGTGTAAAAATAGAAAAAATGCATTTATTTATTTATTGCCATCCAAATGCATAAACTTTTAAACAAACACAAATTGTTACTTTTATATAAGACTAACCTTATTATGAGAAATAATGTTGTTTTGATATACTGTGGGATAATATTGTTACTTATACATAGTATTAGAGGGAGTATTTATCTGGTCTTATTTATAAGATGCTTTTAGCATGTTTTACCAAAGTACCTTCACTTATATTCTGTTATGAAATTTTATAAATTTCCAACTTTATCTCTATTAAATATAAATTTTAATGTGAAGACTAAAAGGATCATATTCTATTTAATAATAAATTAGGTTAAAGTTATACATTCATGTAACAAATTTTATAAGGTGATTTATATTTGAGGAAAAATCTCTTTCTAAACCATAGAAAGGAGAAAAAATTAGGGAAAATTTTATCACACAATCTCTATAGATATATGATATCAAAGAGCCTTTAAAACTTTTTGAAACTTTACTACAGCCGTTAGAACTAAACTGCAATTAAGTGTTTTTTTGCTAAAAAGATATTTATGCCCTTGTCTTGAATATAACTCAGATAGTCTTATAAATTCTCATGTATCTCATAAATACGTATATTTGACTTAAAATTTTTTACATTTATTTTGTAAATAGCATGTATTCTTGTAAATATGCTTCTTGGAGTACATGGCCGAGATGGTATTATAATTTCACTTATTCCTCTTGTAAATAAGCATATTTAACTTGTAAATTCTTATATGTGTTTTGTGAATAATCATATTTAACATGTAAAGTAATGGCACTATTATCTTTTCACTCATAAATTTTAATTTCAGTTTAGTCTTAAGGGATGTAAGGAAATTTCAGAAAGTTTTGAGACTACTTGATATTAAATTATTACATAAGGGGTGCAATAAAATTTCCCCAAAAAAATAATGTCAGATTGCTTAATTTGATCTAGTCATCTAACTTTTGTGGAGGAAATAAATAGATATATCGTGTATAGATGACTTCTCAGAAAATTCACATGAACATCTGATGAAATGTAATTCTGCTGGTCATGTTGAACATAACTAATAACTTGCCAAAAACCAAAAACCGGAAAAAAAAAAAAAAAAAAAACCTTGTCGTCGTGATGCCATATACTGTTACTTTGCGGCCAGCGTGGGTAGCTGAAAAAGCTGACCATTTCTAAAAGTCCATAGTTTGCATTCTGGATGTTTCTTTTCTTTGTTTGGATTTTTTAATAAAAATAGTTGTGCTAGATATATGCTATTTTTGCTCTGTTAGCATCTTCAGTCCCTTTAAGGTACGCTGCTAACGTTATTAATAGAGTACAGCAACAGTGCCTTATTATCATAGTAATTAGCGTGGGATACATGAATCTCACGACTTCATTATATTGTATCAAAAATTAAATTTTTAGTTAAATTGTTAACCAAGAAATCTTTTTCAATAACTTTATTAAACTTTCGTTTTAGTCTTCGTCTACTCCTTTTTAGATAACTCTATTATATTTGATCTACCATTTTTACCAACGCATTCAATATCATTCTTCGTATGTGTTCAACCGACTTCAAAAAGATATTTTTACCATTTTCTCTTCAATAAATATTGTCCAAACTCTTTTTTGTATGAGTATTATTTATTATAAATCTTATCTTTTCGTTACAAATCTTATCTTTCTTCTTTTTTTTTTTTTTTAGCCGCACATCGTCATTTGAACCACCCACACCATACTCCTAATGTTTTTAAAGATCAACATTCACTAGTATAGCAATATCATGAAACTTCCTTTTAATTTTATTAAGTACCATTTGATCATAAATAACTCCGATATTTTTTCTTCATTTAAACCACTCAACCTAAATTTTACGATTAACATTTTATGATCACACAGATATGGGACTTCTTTTGACACACTCGTAAACTTCTAAGTCATTTACAAATTTTATTAAGGCATTTACCACATCTCACTAAGTATTTGTAATTTTTGTTTATAACGTATATAATAAATCCACACTTTCAAGTTATTCATTAGTTTTGTTTAAGCATTCTCCAAATGTTATTAGATTTTAAAAAATTTCATTTATTAAGTATTAAATCCACTCTTTTAGCTGATCCATAAGTAATGAAATCGTATTACTACGGAGGCGAAAAGTATATCTATCCCCTCCAAGAGGCACGTGTTGTTTTTTAGGATAACGATGAAATTGCTTCTAGGTGAGGCTCTAGCAAAAAGCTAGTCTTGAAAATGCCAAGAAACAAAGCGAAGTGGTTCAAGACTGAGATCAAATCAGTCCTCAATTATTGAAGATTTTTGTTTTCTAATATATGTACTTAATTGACTGTAACCATAATTTAATCATTTTTAGTGGGACTTTAGAGATTTTCTAGATCTCTTCTGATTCATTAACATTTATGTGGGATTTGAAGCCGTGGCGTGGTGATATACTCAATGAGGCATCACCAGAAAGCCACAGGGAACACCAGTACTAATTAACATAATATATATAATTACACACAAAACAAACTACCACTATTTTCTTTTAGTTGCACTATGGATAGCATCTAAATATATCAAAGGTTTTTTTATTAATTAGGACTGTAAATAAAAATATATGGAACGTCAAAATCTACGATACTAATCAAGAGGTGAATCACACTTTAATTTCATGAAAAAAAAAATAGCAAAGTTAAGCTTATAGGAAACAATCTTAATTAAGAAGAGAACCCCGACCCACAAATACATTAATTATGTTAATTTATTAACAAATTTTTTTAAATGTAATTTTAAAATGAAATTTCAAGTTAATTACTGTATTATCAAATTTGGGAGAGGAACCGAAGTGGTAAAAAAAATATCCATTTGGTGTGTGTATAATGGTTATAATTATCAGCCGTAAATTAAAGTATGATTAACAAACATGATAGTTCTTAATAAACAACTATCATGTAACACTTTCAAACAATATATTTTCTCAACTTTATATCAATGAAAACAAAAACATAACTGTTATAACAACGAACTATAAGTATGATTCCTAAATACTTGACAATAATATGATAATTATTAAGTATAAGGAGGTGGAATTCTGAAAAAAAAAAAAAAAATTGATTTGACAATACTTGAGCGTTCTTCACACAGAACTATTGTGTATTGTTTAAGAATACTTATTTATGGTTAAAAACGATAACTTTCATGTATACACACACATATAAAGGCAAGATTCTGAAAAGAAATTATTTGACAAGACTTCACCGTTCTTCACAAAAAAACCGTTATGTATTTTTTAAAGAATATTAAAGATTAAAAATTATAATTAACCGTTATATATAAGAAGAGATTCAAAAAGAAAAATTTATTTGACAACACTTGAAAATTCTTCACTAAGAACCGCTATATATTCTTTAACAATACTTAAGGGTTAAAAAAGATAACTGTCATATGTAAGAAGGCAGATTCTGAAAAATGTTAAATATATGGAGGCGAGATTCTAATAAAAATTATTCCAACAATAAAAAACTATTAAGTATTCTTTAATACGAGAAGGCGGGTTTCTAAAAAATATCAAATATTAAGAAGCAGGATCCTGAGAAAATTTCATTTGACGCAACTGTTCCAATTCTTTGATCTCAAATATTTTTTGAGCTTCCTTCATGGGTCTCAAGCGCCTTTTTTCATGGATTTTGCTCCTTCACTACCATGAGTTTTCACTTGGGAGTTCCTCGTGTGATTTTTCCGCATGTAAACTTTCTTTTTTATTTTTCAATGAACATTAGTATCATTTTATTTTATTTTATATAATAAGAGCTCACTAATTGAGGCTCTAGGTTGCTGATCAGGATTATCTAAAAAGAAAAATCATAGACAAAAATAATATCTAATTTTTTATGAGAGTCGTTGGTTTGAAGATTAAATTTAAAAAGCTAAAGTATATTTTTAATCCTTGAAGTTTTTATATGAGGTATATTTTTTATACCTTAACTTAGCTTTATAAAGTATATTTTTAGTCCTATATTTCTAACATTATTAAATTACTAAAGAAAAATGTTAACACAACAAATTCAAATAATATATAATACTTAAATGACAATATTTTAAGGTGCTTATACTCAAATGAGGACGCGGTAGTTCACTTTTGCGGTAGAGAAAATATAGCGGTTTAATTTTATGTGAACCTCAACAATAGATGTTGTCACTGATTATATTTTGGTACATATGACTATAGAAGCCAACACTAGAAGAGAGTTGAGAGTTGGGAGAAGCTTTTGATTGTGGCTCGTAAGACTCTCTAGGTTTAACAATGAGTTAAGGTACATTTTTGTTAACAAACTATTACAAAAAGAGCATCCAGTACAAATTTTAATTAAGCATATCTTAAATACCAACAAACAATTAAAAATGAGCAGATTTGCCAATGAATTTTTACACAGGTGCAATCAACACAACGCCGTTAGAAAAAGTTAACTGATCGTTATCTAAGGTGCAGATTAGCCAACAAACTTTTACTCCAGAAGCACCCAGCACAAAAAAGTTTTATTCAGAAGCACCCACCACAAAATTCTTAATTTCACTAAATTAAATAAATTTTTTTTCTTAATTGTCATTATTCAAAACTACTTGTATAGATATCTATGGACAAAAATTATTCATTTGCTAAAATAAACAAAAGTTATAATTAAAAATATAATTATATGATTTAAATAAAACTCAAGGTGTCTTATAATATATTATATATGTTAAACAAAAAAAATTATATGATTTATTTTTATTTTAGAAAAAATTTATGTGAGTTAAGAAATTCATTTAATATTAATAAAATTTAAAAATCTAAAAAAATCTATTATATCCGGAAAGAAATGGAATGAGTTTAATTTTTATTTTTATAAAAAGAGCTTAATAGATATCAACGTTGACACTTAATAATATAAATCTGGCAACTTGATGATATTTTTGTTAATTAAATGATCTATTGATTACATGAATATGAGACTTGTTGAAAAAAAAATTAAAAAAGTCCCATAAATAATTTGCTGAGACTATTCCAAGATACTTAATTAATGACAAATTTTTTCAACAAGTCCCATATTGATATAATCAATAGATAATTTAATTAACAAAAATATCATCAAGTTGTCGGATTTATATTATTAAGTGTCAATATTGATATCCATTAAGCTCTTTTTATAAAAATAAAAATTAAACTCATTTCATTTCTTTCCGGATATAATAAATTTTTTAAATTTTATTAACATTAAATGAATTTTTTAACTCACATAAATTTCTTATAAAATAAAAATAAATCATATATATTTTTGGTTTAACATATATAATATATAAGAAATTATAAAAACACCTTGATTTTTATTTAAATATATATATTTTTAATTAAAATTTTTGTTTATTTTAGCAAATGAGTAATTTTTGTCCATAGATATTTATACTAGTAGTTTTGAATAATGACAATTGAGAAAAAAATTATTTAATTTTGTGAAATTAAGAATTTTGTGCTGGTTGCTCCTGGAGTAAAAGTTCGTTGGCCAATCTGCACCTTAGATAATAGTCAGTTAACTTTTTCTAACGGTGTTATGCTGACTGCATCTGTGTAAAAGTTCGTTGACAAATATGCTCATTTTTAATTGTTTGTTGTTATTTAAGGTACGCTTAATTAATATTTGTACTGGATGCTCTTTCTGTAATAGTTTGTTGACAAAAATGTACCTTAACTTTTTAACAATTAACATCCGAGATACAATATTGAGTCAAGGGTTGAGATTCTATTTAATCAAAACGGCAACGTTTTATCGCAATTGAGAAAAAGTTTGAAGACACAACACAGTCATTAGGATCCTGATACATCCACCCTCCCCAGTGTGGTATCAGAGCCTAACGAGTCCCGCAGAGAAAGCCAACATATTTTGAGATACAGTGAGTAAGGAACAAACTTTTACATCATGAGTGACACACCCAGTACATCTACTACTTCTACTTCTAATCTTATCTCTCCTTTCATTCCTAAAGATCTACCTCCGTCCATAAAAAGAACCCTTGCCAACAAGATAGAAAACCTCATTGAGGTGACCCATCATCCAGATCAGCCCCTCAGAAGTACCAATTTACCTCTTCTCAGTCCATACAGTTACTATCACCGGCAGAATTCTTTCACCAGTTCGTTCAGATCTTTGATCAGAACCAACAGATCTGATGTCAAAGAAATTGTTCAATCCACCAAGCTTGAACAGTGCACTCTTCCAGCAACTACCCAGGAACTCTACTCAACAATTGAGATTTTTCCGGATCTCATTAATAAATGGAGATCTGAAGGATACACCCATTTACACTTTGGTGCTGTTCGTCTAGTTCTCACCCTTCATGGCAGAAAAGGTTTACCTGTTACTGCTAAGATAGCTCTCCTTGATTCCTCTTATAAGAAGTATTCTGATGCTCTTATAGGAGCACTTCTTACTACTCTTAGCAACGGCAGTGTTGTCTTAACCATTCAGCCAGACTACAACGTTAGTCTTCAAGACAGAACTCTTCCTCGGAGATTACAAGTCCAGGTCCAGATTACTGGAGCTGAGCAAGATTCTCAAGCCATCATGGCAACCCTCCATCACCAGATTGTTTATCGTCTCCAGAATCACGCTTATGATCTTGAGCTTCCCAACTGTACTACTGATGCTCTTGTTGCCATCTCAAATAGAGCAGATGACACCTCTATCATTCAGATTCCCAGACAAATTCCCAGAGAAGAACTCGCTCAGATCATGCCTATGCACTGGATGACTAACTATGAAAGACTTTTCCACGAGAAGCAGCCAGATGTCCATACCACCACTCCACCTACAATTGAAGATCTTGGAAATGGTGTTGTGAAGACAGTATTCACCAGACCAACTTCCTCCGGACCAATTAATCCACCAGGAAGGATTTTAACTTTGACACCCGCCTATACTCCATCCAGACGAGACCCTCCAATTGCTTGGGTTAATCAGGATGCAAAGCCCTGCTATGTCTCCCATGTTAATGGTCATTTTTTGTGGGACGTACCAGGATCAGGGATGTGTGACTCAAACTGTGAGTGCGACACACCTGAATGGTGGGAAGAAGACACAAATGATGAAGGATGCTTATATCCTTGCAAGTATGCTCTCAAGAAAGCACAAAAGAAGAAGACTACTTTCCAGTCTTCCTGTAGATCTCACCAATCTAAGAAACCAGAAGATGATGATGATTGTGGTTCAGCACAAGCAGTGTCTACCAGACGCTCTACACGTCGATGGCAGCCACCTCCTCCTCCAGCTAAATCCTCAAAAGACATGACTCTTGCAGAGTTGATGATAGAAACAGGTCATACAGACCTTGTCCAGAAATATTTCCCAGATGCTGTCAAACCGCCAAAACCGTTGGTGACAGTTCCACTACCAACACCTCAACCCATCTCCTGTATTGCTATGCTCAATCCCTTTGAGCAGAATTTTCCTCCTCTTGAAAGAAAGACAGATCAAGCCAATAAGTTCTCCTCCAGACCTTATGTTATACCAGAAACAGTTGATGCTCAAGGCCATTTTAGAATGACGCAGTCTGAAGAAGTCTTGAATTGGCATACTCAGAATGCTGTTTGCCAAAACAATACTTTAAAGAAGATTGATTCAAAGCTTGACTCCCTGACAACAAAGACAGAAGGTCTAGCCTATCAGATAGATCAATTATCTGAAGAGGTTAAGAACTTATATCTCTATCAAAAGCAGCAAGCTATTAAGTTGCATGCAGAGCTAAGAAAATTTATCGAGAATGGATATATGGGTCCTCAATTTCGACAAAAGGAAATTGAACTCCAAGCCATTCAGCAGGATTTGAAGAGGATTGAACTTGATATAGCCAGAAAACAATCCCAGTCTATATATGAGCCTTACCCTTCTCTCTTTTCACCCCCTTCCTTGTTTTCACCCCCAGAACCATATTCTACCAGCCAATTTAAATTCAATTATCCATTGTTTGCTCAAGTATCTCCGCCAAAGCCACCTCCACAACAGCATCCAAGACCAAAACCTCCTTTCTATACACCGTCTCAACCTCGTGACCCAAGTCCTCACCCAGGTATCAAAATCTCTGAACCATCCTCCAGCATACCTCAAGATACATTCCATCCTCAACATACCCAGCCACCTACATATTCATCAGTCACTTCTATTACCTCTACTCCTCAAGTTTACACACCCAATCCACCAGCCAACAATCCACTTCATCCCTCAATAGGGATAATGCAAAGTCCTAACCAACCTGCTCATTCACAATACTCTTCTAGCTCACAGGAATCAGAATCAGATATCTCTGATTTAAGCTCTGAAGTTGAACCAGCTGACATTTCTAGAATAGCAATGGTCCAACCAGGACAAGGTGAAGAAGAAATGGAAGAACCGTTTGTTGAACATCCAGAAGATTCAGCACATCGAAGGAACCATGACTATAAGCCTGTTAATGGTCCATGGTTTACATTTGATGGTATTCCTTTTGACAAATGGAGATTTAAACTTCAAGAGTTTAGTGCCTGGATAGATCTACAAGTCACAGCAAATCAAATTCCTCTCAGACAAGCATTACAGGAATTTGTATCCAGATTCACAGGAACTCTCAGAGATTGGTTTCAGAACCTCACTCCATATCAGAAACTTCAAGCGGTACAAGTAGAAAATCCAACTATTCTCCTTGAAGTAATTCAGAAAGAATTTCTTGGAGATTTCAACATCATCCGCAAAAGAGAAAAACAAGAATTCTTTGAGATGAAGTGTTGCTCGCTGAAAAGAAAGGATCTGCAAACTCATTATCAAAGAGTGCTTCAAAAGTACCACTTACTAAATGGTGGTAATGATGTGAATCTTCGACATACATTCATTGCTTCGCTACCAGATGAACTTCAAGCAGAACTCAACAGAAGCATTTATGTTCTCCACAGAGAAATGACTGATATCTCTATTGGAGAATTATACCAGCTGGCCCTCAATGCCTTAGACAAGCTTTGCGAACAGCATAAGTTTTTCAAAGATATGCAGAAGCAAGCTCACAAGTTCAAACCGGCTTGCAAGAAGCCTTACCTGAAAATCAAATGCAAAGATCAGAAAGATTGTTTCTGTCCCTCAAAGAAGAAATCCCATTTTCGCCATTTTGCTCAAGATGGTAAAAAGCCTTATAAGGAGCTTCGACGATCAAAGTTTAAAAGGAAGCCTAGATTCTTTAAATCTAGGAAACCCTTCTCCAAAGGATCAAAATGCTTCATTTGCAGAAAACCAGGACATTTTGCTAAGAATTGTCCTAAAAAGACCAAAGGTGACATCAAGATGATCCAGAAGTTTCATAAGATCTTCATGATATCTGACAACACGGCAGATATAGAAGATTATCTTGAAGAGCAAGATGAACAGGATAATGACACTCAATATGTCATTCCGCCTTCTGACGAATCAACAGACTCATCCTTCTCTGACTCTGATGACTCTTGTCAATCAGAAGAAGAAGATTATTCTCCAGGTCTACTCAATCTAGTTCAGCCTGCAAACCCAATGATTGGATGTCTTGGAACTCAACATTTTCATTCCCAGAATTCTCCAAAGACTCCATTACCGAATATTCAGGTTCAGATTCTTCCAGAGAAATATTCAAAACCCATTACAGCAATAGCCTGTATCAATTTCTCGTTTATCATATTCTCTGGAATTCCAATTCCAAGAAGAAAAGATAGGATAGATCAAGGTCCCAATGACTTTGTTGGTGTCCTAATCTTTCTTAAAACAAATATAATTATCTATTTGATCATACTATAAATGGTTTGCGTAAGAAATTGAAAAATAAAAAATAATACTCCGTATTATCTTCTTTTTTCCACTGTAAAAAAATAACATTATCAAACTCTAATTTATTTTATTTATGCCTTTAAAATTAGAAGATAATATTTTGTTACAATATGGGGTATGCATTATGCATAAGTTTATACAACGTCTTAGCAAAGTTATAATATACATAAACATAGATAAAAAAGAAACATCAACAATTAATCAGTAATTTAAAAAATTTGAAATTATTTACAGAATGTGATAATTTCATATATTTTTACTAGATCCATTAACAATATAAATACAAATACTTACAAAATTAATTTCACTAAATTTTGTAGCTTGCAACTTTGGAATAACGGGGTCATACACAAGCAATAATGTAGGTAAAATTAAAGAAAACAATAAAATTTAAAGATAAAATTTAATAGTCATTGACCAAACACGTCTTTAGAATTCAAAGAGATTATTCTTTATTTTGAGAAATAAAATGTACACTATGCAAATTGCTTCCAAAAACCTTTAAAAATTGTTAAAAAAGCCTCCCAAAAAAAATCAATTGGAAAAAATCCACTTGAATGTTAATTAAGAAATGGTAAATATGATTATCAATTGATCCTACACCTTTCATATGCCTCTATAAATATTTCCGAATTGAGAACTTATCCAACAAACTATTATCACATAATTAATAAATAATTTAATTTAATTTAATTAATATGTCGCGAGAAAAGAAACAATATCAGCAACCCTGATAAGAAATTTAAAGTCTTAAAAATACAACTGACCCCGATTCCAATTTTTAAATTCATAAGAAATAGTGGGTTAGGTTTGTCGTTTCAATATTGTTATTTTGATGATACCAATTCCCGTTCTCAAATTTTAAGTGAATCTATTTTATACTAATATATCGTATAGTTCACTTGTGCTCACCAGTCACCAATAGTTTCATAATATATAAATAAAAAAAAATCATTTAATTTTATTTACATGTATCGGGGCCATACTATTATCTGCGTTCATTACCAAAAAAAAAAAAAAAATTACCGATAGATTTTTTTTTCGTTCACTTCAACCCTTTGAGTTGAGTATTAAATTTTACTACACTATAATATCGAACACTTGAAAACTACCACATTGTTAATCTTTAAAAAAATATTATGTTTCACCATATTTCTATTATACATTTGTTGGTTTTGAACTCAAATTGTGCATAAAATTGATACACATAAAGAAAAATGTGATATGATGAAAATGCTTTGACAATTATCGAATTTTGAGCTACATGTATAGAAGTTTTGATTTCATTGAAGAAATTAGAAATCTCATAAACTAGCCCTTCTCTTTGTAGGAGGATACGGACAAGATGTAGAAGCTTACAAGGATATCATTGAAAGCGGGGTTACAAGGATCATTGGACACGGGGAAAAGAACAAAATGCAAAAAGAATATCAAAGTAAGTAGATTGAAGATACTCTCAATCACTTTTGATTCGTTACAAAAAAGCAGGAGCAAAAATACCCCCCAAAATTGACCCTTTTTTAGACTGCATTCGTTGTTGCTTCGCAAAATCAAAGTTGCATAACTGATACTGTGCATTTTAAAAAGTTCCCCCGGTTTCTCAATTGATGTTTGCTGATGATCTTATGTTATTTGCAGAGGCAAAGTCTAAGTAGTTGGAGACTGTTATAAAGTGTCTATCTTTGTTTGAACAGATTTCTGGATTAAAGGTAAGTATGGAGAAAATTGTCATCTATTTCTCCAAGCACATATATGAGGATTTGACTGGTTCCCTAGAGGCCATGAGTGGCTTCAAAAGAGTTAAAAATGTTGGAAAATATTTGGGGGCATGCATGATACATGGGCGTGCAACTAAACAGTGTTATCAACATATTGTGGAGAAGTTACGAAGGAAGCTAGGTGGATGGTAGCAACAGTGTCTGTCTCAAGTAGGTAAAATAACTCTTGTCAAATCAATATGTTCTACTATTCCTCTATTTCATATGCAATATGCTAGGCTTCCCCTAAATATTTCCAATGAGATTGATAGAATTCAAAGGAATTTCATTTGGGGTGATTCCCACCTTCGTAAAGCTGATCATGCTTTAAGTTAGAATGTATTGACTAGTCCTAAGAACATGGGAGGACTTGGTTTAAAATCGGCAGCAACTATGAATGATGCTATCCTTATGAAGTGTGGTTCGAGGTTCCAAAACGAGCAAGATGCCCTATGGGTTCAATTTTTATGAGGTAAGTATAAGGTACAGTTTAGAAACTTGCCAGTTCTTAAAATTGGTTGTTCAACGTTCTGGACCTCTCTATGTAACATTTTTATTAATATGAAGGATGAGGTGGTATAGGAAATTGGAGATGGGCCTGCTATTTCTTTTTAGAAAGATAAGTGGGTGTCCTCTTCCATTTGTCTTCAAGACTACGTAGTAAGTCTCATTCCTGCTGAGATGCGAAATTGTGTGGTTTGTAGATCAACATGGCCAGTGGGATCTGCCTCTACTAAACAGCCTTCTTCCCCAGAACGTGGTTGATCTAATTAGAGGTATGCTTTCTCCTTCTTATGATAATGGGCCAGATCGATCCTTTCGGTTGGCTGAAAGCTTATCTGGTGTTAGTGTTAAAAGTTGGTATCTTTATTTAGCCGAAGCTAGATTTTAACAATCTATTATTAATTGTGACATGTGGATAAAGTTATGGAAATGAATGGGACCACCGAGAATACAGATATTTGGGTGGAAACTATTTCATCAGCGACTCCCTTTGAGGTCATGGATCCGTACTTGGTCTGACAATGATAGGCTTTGCCCACTTTGTTAGTAAGAAGCAGAGACCAGTTTACATGCATTTAGAGACTGTCATGTGGTTTGTGCTTTCTAGTATGAGGTGGTATATGGTGATCAGGTACACTCTTTCTTTAGCTATGATTGGATTGACTGGATAACGGAGAATTGGAAGAGTGATGGAATTACTCAGGAAGTTTTCTTTGGCATGAGTTATTTATTGTCTCTTGTTGGTTTATCTGGAAATGGAGAATTGAGTTTATTCATAACACTCAAGATGCAAATATTAAATATTGTATGAGGGCCATTCTTGAGTTACTGGGAGAATTAAAATCTAGAATTGACAGAGGAGGGTTCCAACACGTAGTATAGAATCTTGCTAATGTCCACTGGTCCTTTCCAGAAGCTCCTTTTGTGAAACTTAATTCAGATGGGGCATCAAAGGGAGCTGAACAGGCGGCGGCTTGTGGGGGTTTGCTGCGAGACTTTTCTGGTAGGTGGCTTGGAGGTTTTGCTACATGTCTTGGAAGGTGCTCAGCGATGCTAGCTGAGTTATGGGGAGTTTTGAGAGGATTAGAGATGGCATGGGAGGCAGGTTGGAGGCATGTAGTTGTTGAAAGTGATTGTGAATCAGTCATTGCGTTATTATCCAAACAAGGTAATGTAGCTCGTGAGTCTGATTTAGTGTCTCAGATACGAGCAATCACTCGCAGACAATTGGTTATACGTTATAGCCATGTTCTAAGGGAGGGCAATCAATATGCGGATTAGTTGGCCAATTTTCTTTGACATATGTGGAGTCTCTAGATGGAACCCATTTCTCTAGTCCCCTGCTAGACTCTATTGTTTCCTTGTTGCTGATCTGGAGGGAGTACAACATATTATGAGACGTCTATGACTTTAACTCTTTGGTTTCCTACGTTTGTTTATTTTCGGTTGATTATTTTCCTTGTATCAAAAAAAAAAAAGTGATGGACTTAAGGGTTTTTCACCTAAGAGGAGGCACCGACAAGAACTATTATTGACTCAAGAAAGGCTAAGCACAAAAGGAAGCTACTTGGGGAGAGAGTTCTTGGTGAAGATTGATGGCTTGAAGGAAGAATCTTGAAGATATTTAAGAGCTTTCTTTGGTTCCTTCACTTTCCTCTCTTTTGTTCTGCTGGAAATCGTTTTGAACATGAATGTATTGTTTAGATTTAGTTCGTTTCAGATTATGCCTAGATAAACCTTTCATTTAGAGTTACTTTTACTCATTGTAGGGATTGGAACTACTATATATGTTCTTGCTTTTGCTAGTTATTCTGATTTTTTTTTTAATGCTTAATGCTAGCTATATTGTGTTTGATCATCACATAATTAGATTAGTTTAATTGAATGATGTTTGAGAGAGCTACTTTGGTTTTAAAACCTGCGGAAAAAATCATGCCAAACTTAAAGTTTATGAATTAAATAAATGGTTGAATTTATTATTAGAATAGAGATATATCTAACAACCGAGCATAGTCCATTGAAGAATTGTTTTGGAAAGATGATTTTCATTAATTATAAACAAGAGATTGAATATTTTAAATGAAGATTAAACATCAATCTTAACTTGCGAGAGCTTGGTTGATTATTTTAGAACCTTTGATTAGTATATAGACTCATTCAACTAGCATATATAGGTGGATAATTGCATAGTTCTATGAAATACAATGGGGAAAAAGTAACTCTAAGCCTTCAACCTCTTAAAGTTAAAATTAATTTTCCGTTTTTCATTGCTCAACTTTATTGTTTTGATCAAAATTCCTCATTTAACTTGATCAGTCTCAAATGAATTTATTCAACCTAATTAGGAATGTGGTTACAATAATTAACTCGCTTTTGTCATAGTCTTTGTAGAATGACACCCTTTTATCGCTATACTATTACTTGTGACTCATGTGCTTGCCATACTTGACCCTGACAGTATTTTTTTCTAGGAAGGAAAACCTTACAATGTCTCTGTATGTTGAGGTAAGTAAGTGCACCGGCAAAGACTTGATTATAAAGTTGGAGATCAAAGATTATAACATTAAACAGCCATTTAGTATCATGGCAGTAACTCAATCTAAGATTGATTCCAATTAACTCAGTTTACATATTCTAATGAGCATGTTATGATTAGACCCATCATGTCTTTACCGTCCAATCTTTTACCCACTCAACAATTAAGTCTATGCTCTTCATATTACACTCCATGTTTATGTTTGTGATATTTCATATGCCATTGTAAATATTGAGCTCAAATATGACTTTGTGATCTTCCATCTTCCATTCTAAAAAACCAGCCCACATTTAAGTTTGTTGCCTTTCATATTTCAGTGTAAATATTGCGGTTTCAACTCTTTCATATTCCTATATAAATGTCGTCGGTCTATAAACTTAAGTAACCAATAATTATGGCATACTTATTAAAATTTATTCATTCGATTCAAAATATAGTCTTTAAATTTGTGTGTCGTTCTAAACATTATAATCCGTCATTTTGGGTACGCTTAAAACACAGTACTTATATTAAGGATGGAACCAGGGGCTAGGGTGGCCCCCGCCCCCTAATTTTTTTCCTTTTTTTTCTTTTTTTTTTTTTAAAGAAAGAGAAATGGGGGAGCCCTCTCTCTCCAATCAATTCAGAGTTCAAACTCGCTAGTCACCAGGCTTTCTTGTATTTGAGCTTGATTCTCTGATCTCTCCCTGCTTTCAAACGATCGTTCTGCTTTCCTAGTAAATTGAGGTTGCACAATTCTTCAAGGAGGCAAAATTTTCGATTGTTCCCCTTTTTCTTTATCCCTTTCTCTGTTTCTCATGAATCATGATTCATTTGTTTGTTGCTAAGAAAAACCTTCAAAAACGAAAGGAATTTTCGGAATCTGAGATGGGTGTGACCACTATTACGGTTCAACGCAATAAAAACAATGGTTAAGGAGTAATTTTACCAATAAATTATTGGTTCAGGAGCACCCAACACTATAAGAAAATGTGAAATTTACGACGGAATTTGTGAGAGAAAAAATTCCGTCGCAAATTTTGGGAAATTTGATTTCCCTCGCAAAAAGGTGATTTTTGCGAGGGAAATAATCTTCCCTTGCAAAAAGAACAAAATTTTGCAAGGGACTAAAAATTCCCTCGCAAAGTGTCCAAAATTTTGCGAGGGAAAGACTATTCCCTCACAAAATCTGCCATTTTGCGAGGGAATCGTCGTTTCCTCGCAAATTTGCGCACATTACGAAAAATTGGGGGGAACAATTTTTCGCTATTTTGCGAGGGAACAAAGAATTCCTCGCAAAATGGGGAATTTGTTCCCTCGCAAAATAGCAAAAAATTGGGGGGAAAATTCCCCCCAATTTTTCGCAATTTTGCAAGGGAAGAAGGGTTCCCTCGCAAAATTTGCCCATTTTGCGAGGGATTCCTTGTTCCCTCACAAAAATTTGAAAAATTTGGGGGGAAATTTCCCCCCAATTTTTTTATAAAGGACACAAACTTTGCGAGGGAATAGTTTATCCTTCGCAAAATTGCAGACATTTTACGAGGGATGAGTTTATCCCTCACAAAATTTTAGGCATTTTGAGAGGGAATTATTTTTCCCTCGCGAAAATCTTTAAATTTTGCGAGGGAAACTATATTCCCTCGCAAAATAGTATATTAATATTTATATATATATTTTGTTAAACTATACACCCACCCTTCTTATTTCGTACTCCGTCTCCACCTATTCGTCTACCCTTTCTCCAACGCCAAAACCCTCCTACCGTCCTCATGAATCTTGTAACACCACAATTTTAATACCCAAAAACTTTGGCCAAAGGTAGAAATCCATTTATACAGGGCCAAAATAAATCCAAAATAATATCAGAGTTTTCAAAATGCGGAAGTCTTATGGTCATGGCAAATAAAATAACATAGCATGAGCTTTCCATATGTGCCTTCCCTGATTTCCCTACTAAATCATTTACCTGAAAAAAAATGAACAAAGTAACCGTAAGATCCAAAGATCCCCGTAACCATTGGTTATTCAGAAATATACATGCAAACCAAGAACGAGAACATATTTATAAATTCACAATAATTAAAATATATGCCTTTATATAAAAACCTTTCACAAAATAGTTCTCGACTCGGTTACCAAAACTCCCTCCCAAAAAGGGTTCCAAAAACATCATAATTTATTTTCCAATAATTCACAAGAGATCTCATTTGCAATCTGCCAAACATACTGATGCATGAATCATCCTTATCACCCTGATCACCTCTTATAACCGTTGACTGGAGCCATCTAACATATAACTCATCTCTCATCATAACATATCCATTACTCATATCATATCCATTACTCATAACTTCAACATGGCTCCCCTCCTTGTAATCACAATTAAGGAGGTGTCAAACTGAACCCGGTTAAAAGAAAAGTGATACCAAGGGCTCCAAGAATATTCAATCTCATCAAAACAACATTATTAGATTCCAAATCAAGCCTTCCATAGGCACAATAAATCCCAAAACAATAAATAAATATACATATAAATATTTGACAAGTATATAAAAGAATAACCAAGGTTACCTCAATTCCAAGCTTATTTTACCAATACTTCAATATTCTCAATTTACTATCACCAAATAATTTAACCTCAAATCAAACCATCATTCTCCACACCTCTTTTCTTTCTCTTATTCTCACTCTCCCACGTTCTCTCTCACTTTCGGACACACACACACACCACATATTAATTCACACACACACGCCTATATATATATATATATGGGAAGGGGAAGGGATATTAATTACCCCTTCCTCGTGGGCAGCACGTACAACGTGTTGCCCACCCTTAATATTTTATTTTTTTAAAAAAAATATTTTATTAATATAATATAATATATATTATATTATTATATAATATTATTATTCAAATAGTAAATACGTATTTCATCTCCCAAAAATACTGATTCAAAACTCCCATTATCAAAAATAGGGTCTAATAGTCCTCCAAAAATAGGCTAATTTTCTAGTCTGTAGACTCAAAAATCAGGATGTTACATTTCTCCCCTCCTAAAAAAAAATTTTGTCCTCAAAATTCATCATCTTCCGCTGCGCCACTCTGATAAAATATCAAACCTTATTCACAATCTAACCTTAATCATAATCTCAAACTATAAATCCTCAATAACAATTATAGATATCACAAGGACACTAAATAAGAAAATAGCTAAATAAATTCTAAATCTAACAGGGAAGTGCAAATGTTATGATATGTAATTTGCCACGACCTCTTTTTTTAGAAAACTGTTAGGAAATCAGCAGGTTGGCCAGAACCTGGCTCTGATACCAAAAATGTAACACCACAATTTTAATACCCAAAAACTTTGGCCAAAGGTAGAAATCCATTTATACAGGGCCAAAATAAATCCAAAATAATATCAGAGTTTTCAAAATGCGGAAGTCTTATGGTCATGGCAAATAAAATAACATAGCATGAGCTTTCCATATGTGCCTTCCCTGATTTCCCTACTAAATCATTTACCTGAAAAAAAATGAACAAAGTAACCGTAAGATCCAAAGATCCCCGTAACCATTGGTTATTCAGAAATATACATGCAAACCAAGAACGAGAACATATTTATAAATTCACAATAATTAAAATATATGCCTTTATATAAAAACCTTTCACAAAATAGTTCTCGACTCGGTTACCAAAACTCCCTCCCAAAAAGGGTTCCAAAAACATCATAATTTATTTTCCAATAATTCACAAGAGATCTCATTTGCAATCTGCCAAACATACTGATGCATGAATCATCCTTATCACCCTGATCACCTCTTATAACCGTTGACTGGAGCCATCTAACATATAACTCATCTCTCATCATAACATATCCATTACTCATATCATATCCATTACTCATAACTTCAACATGGCTCCCCTCCTTGTAATCACAATTAAGGAGGTGTCAAACTGAACCCGGTTAAAAGAAAAGTGATACCAAGGGCTCCAAGAATATTCAATCTCATCAAAACAACATTATTAGATTCCAAATCAAGCCTTCCATAGGCACAATAAATCCCAAAACAATAAATAAATATACATATAAATATTTGACAAGTATATAAAAGAATAACCAAGGTTACCTCAATTCCAAGCTTATTTTACCAATACTTCAATATTCTCAATTTACTATCACCAAATAATTTAACCTCAAATCAAACCATCATTCTCCACACCTCTTTTCTTTCTCTTATTCTCACTCTCCCACGTTCTCTCTCACTTTCGGACACACACACACACCACATATTAATTCACACACACACGCCTATATATATATATATATGGGAAGGGGAAGGGATATTAATTACCCCTTCCTCGTGGGCAGCACGTACAACGTGTTGCCCACCCTTAATATTTTATTTTTTTAAAAAAAAATATTTTATTAATATAATATAATATATATTATATTATTATATAATATTATTATTCAAATAGTAAATACGTATTTCATCTCCCAAAAATACTGATTCAAAACTCCCATTATCAAAAATAGGGTCTAATAGTCCTCCAAAAATAGGCTAATTTTCTAGTCTGTAGACTCAAAAATCAGGATGTTACAAATCTCGAGCTTGGCACCATGGATTCCGTCAAATCCGGTACCTTCGGTCAGGCGTTCCGCCCTGGGAACTTCATCTTTGGCCAGTTCGTTGCCGACAACAACTGCAAAGTTAGCAATCTCGCTAGTTTAGGGTTTTGCAGAGATGAGTGAAATTTCTTGGTAAAAAAAGTTGCTCGATGTCCGCCAAACTTGTCGGCTTCTCCCTCTCGCCTCATCTTCTTCTCCCTCTAGCTGTCATCAACCTCCAAAGATCTCAGCCTCCACCTGACCAAAAAAAAAAATGAAAAAAGATCTCAACCTCTTCTCTCGGGACAGGTGGCTATTGTTCACGATATTGCCGAAGGTATGATGCTTTGCCTTTGATTATCTATAACTTCCTTATATCTGGTAAAAATCGTTTTATTAAGTGGTCGAGTATGGGTGGATTTGTATGGAAAGTGATGAAAGCAAGGTAGAGAATGAGTGAATGCATAACAAATCAGGGTTGATTATGTGTAACTCATAAAAGAAATAATACTGTGTTGCGAATGAACCCTAGAAATTGAGAATTTTATTCAGTGAATTGCCCCCAAAACACAGACACTCAAATACAGACCTTTTGTATTGAGCACATTCTACTCTGTGAGAGGAAATACCTTGAAATCTACATGAAAGAGTTGGATCCATTTATTGAAGCCATCAATTTGCTGCATGCTTACTGGATGGTGTATTTTTTTTAGCATTACCAAGCAAATTCTTCACCAGAAGCTAAATTTGTCAAAGATCTTGACAAGGTTTGTGCCTTTGTGGATTCATTTTCTCTATTTCACATATTATCAAGGTTTCCTAGCCATTGTTATTATGAACTCCATCCTTTGTTGAATTTGTTGATGAATCTTGTTGTGATGTTCTTTAATTCTCTGTTTGAAGAGTTTAAACATTTTCATAGATAGTGTCTAGATAAAACAGTTCCATATGAGTTATAAAAGCTACCTGCCGATCTGAAGGAAAGAACAGGGTGGGAAGGTGTGAAAATTTAGAATGTGGTGATCATGCTCCAAATCTGTTACTTTATTCTCCATCTTTGTTTTCCCCAAGAGGTTCTAAAAGGTGCAATTGGGTTATATTGCATTTTCGAATTGCCACAGGCAAAGCTTGTGCCAACAGAACAAAACAAAAAACAGTCATGCAAATAATATCGAATTTTTCAAAGTTTTGTTTAGAACTTCATATGATCACGATGATGGAATATTTTAACATGAAGCCTATTGATGAGCCTGCCTTCGTCGTTAAAGCAGTCAATTAAACTAGGTTCTAATTAATTATGCAATATAGAGTCAACCTAGGTCATTTTCCCAAGGAGCAAGTTGTGGGTTTTTCTTTAGGTTGAATTAAGGTGATGAAAAATGCAAATAAAATAAAACTCAACTAACTAAATGCAAGATGATAATGATTCTAAAACCTATATAAGAATGGAACTAATCTAGATGAGAATGCAAATTTGGGGGTTTTTGTTTTAAGAAAAATAATCAAAATTTAAAAAGAATGTTAAATAAAAATAAATCAACCAAATTATGAGGATGAAGGGGACAACTCAAGATTCACATGGAGTTAACTTTCCTAGCCTAAATCAATTAATTAGTCCAAAGGGGTGAATGAAAGATTGGAATCAATTCATTTAATTACCTAATTGAAACATAGGAAACCCTCTAGCTCAATAACACATATTCCATTAGAAAACTCATAATGAAATAAGCGGTGGTTAATTAAACTCATTAAAAATCAATTACAGCATAGTCTTGAAAATCTTGTTTACAATTATCCAATTGAGCAACTAGATAATTTATCAACCCAATTAAACAATTAAGATGATAAACCAAATTGACAATTAAATTAATAACGAAAACTCAATTAATAATTCAATTGACAATCAAACGGTTGCAAACAAAACTCCAACAATTGTCTCACACATAAAAACTTCAAATTATCAATCCAATCCAAAAGAAATATGTTTACAATCTAAAACTAGATTATTCTCAATTAATACGACTCGAAATTCTTTAAAACTAAATAATCTCAAGTTTGAATTAAAAAGATAAAAAGAAAGACTCCCTTATGATCTTCAAGTGTAAAACTCTAGGCTCTAGCTTTCTCCATGCTCCTCTAGAGTTACCTTCTAAAAGTGATTAAGCTTCCATAGAATTTCCTCCTCCTTCATGTATTAAGCAACTCCTAACAGCCATTAAAATTGATGTACAAGAGTCAATTGATGTCCAGGAAGTGACGTGGGTCCCGCAAGGATTGAATTAAAGGAATGGATGAGTGGAATTATTGATTAGATCAATCCTTGGTCACTGTGCAGCCACTGGAGGATTAATAATTGAATGAATTCCCAATCTCCAAGCGTGGTCAGTCTGAGAGAAAAGAAATTGAAGATGAATGAATGATCGTCTTGAGCGTCTATGCCTCCGCGTGTGTGAGTGACTCCCTTCACGTGAATGTGCGGCTCTTAAAGAGAGTGTGAAATCTTTTTGCAGCTGCTAGGTTAATTTTATAGGAGAGAGAAGGTTTTTGGGTATCAATTTGAGACAATTAAAATTCCAAAAGCCCAACAAAATTCCATCATTAGATCTTGTTTTAACTTCCCAGGTTAATTCTGCATCGTAGGATCTTTCAATATGCTTTTTCTTATCCTGCAAGAATTAAATAAAATCGTGATCTATCATATATTTAGAAATATTATTCAATCACAGGATGTCAATCAGAATAATAACAATTTAAGTCCAATAATTTCATAATTAATTCTGATTTATATTATTTCCTAAAATAGGCTAACAATCCAAATATTGTCTAATAAATCCAAATTAGCCTAAAATAGTCTCCAAAATAAATGAATAAGGCGGGATAAAATATATTAAACTGGGATTTATCAACTCAAAACATGATCAATCACTTTTCAAATCAAGAATGCATCATACTAAAGTTACTAAAAACTTGTAGTTTTCACATTAAATTTTTTCTTTCTTTTCTTGAAAACAAGGAACAAAAACCAAAGTAAAAACCAAAATATTTTTATTTTTCTCATTTTGAAAACAAAGAACAAAAACCAAAAGTAAGAACAAAATCCCTCCCCCACACTTAAATCATGCATTGTCCTCAATGCAAAATATAGGTCTAGCCAATAACAACAAGCAATGCAAGTGAAAGAGTAAGGAAGGAATACGACCGGACTACTAAAAACATGGAGACTCAAATGAAGTGGCATAATTGGCTTATCTCCTTTGTCTGGTTGTAAGTCACATGAAAGCACCGGTGATGTCCTCTTTTGACGTTCAGCAAACATACCATATTTTAAGCTCCGCAGATAACATTTTAGCTCAAGTAAAGAAGATGTTTGGATGGGAGGAATTAATCCATGTACCTGCGCAAAATCATAGCTCCAAGCAGTATCTCGTCCCATATAAATATAATCAAAAAAATTTGATTGATCAAGAATAAAGGAAGATCCCAAAAGAAATTGACCAACAGAAAGTAGTGGAACTTCCAGATATTTTGAACAACCCACAAAGTCAATATGACTCTCCTCAGTAAGAGTCAAATTTTCTAAAGAATGAACCAAGTGATCACTCAAAATGGTCTCACCATGCTTGCTCAAATCATCACACAAGACGAATTCTACCTGTGAAACATCATGATTCAATATGGTTTTACCCTCTAAATGCATATTTAAATCAAAGCTTCCCCCACACTTATCTTTAATAGTATCCCCACTAACAATAATCATGTCAATATCATGAGTAGTATCAATAAAATCCATAGAGATATTACTTCCATCGTTCAAAGCATCATCATAATTAGTGTTAAGCTGGGTGTCTTTAAAATCAATAGTGTCAGGGGAGTCAACAACAATTTCTTCATCCACTTCCTCATCAGAATCAATAGAATTTATAGGATCAGAGGTATGAGAAGAAGTATTAATGCATGCACTATATGATTCAGTATAATTTAAGTCAACAGAACTAGTCAATTCAGGAACAGTATCAGTGCATGCATGCTCAGCTAATGTACCAATCATCCCATCATTTGAAGTGGTAGAAGAAAAAAATGATGAATCATTAGAAGGTGAGAGTATATTACCACATGGAAATTCACCTTGAACTTCTAAATCTTCACTCTGGCGATTGTTAATTGCATCTAACCACTCCCTTATTTGAGTGCCTCGAGCTTCAAGCTGCTCTCCACTTTCTTGAAGGAGTTCTCCCCTTTCTTGAAGGAGTTTCATCATAACGTCTAGCTTGTTTGATAATCTTAAATGCTCGTCATGAACTGGAACAGTTTGATTGACATATACAAAATTTGAGTGATCATGCCACTGGAGATTTATCACCTAAATTCAACCTAAAGAAAATACACGGACGCAGAGACGCTCGGAAAAGAGACGGAACCGCACATTGACGCTGAGGCGGCAATTGAATTTGCTGGTGGATCTTCTTCATTCATCATCAATAATTCCCATAGTCTTTTTATCCACGGGCCCACATCCACAAATCCATCAAATTCTTCATCTCATGCGCAGTGAAAAATTGGTGTTGCTTACTTTCGTCGCTAAAGCAATCAATTAAACCAGGACCAACTAATAATGCAATATAGTGGAAACCTAGGTCATTCTCCCAAGGAGCAATCTGTGGGTTTTCTTTAGGTTGAATTTAAGTGATGAAAAATGCAATGGAATAGACCTAAACTAGAATGTAGAATGCTACTACCTAAATGAAATTAAACTAACTAAAAATGCTGATGCAATTGACTCTAAAACCTAAATGAGAATGAAACTAATCTATATGAATTTGAATGCAATTTTTGGGGGGGTTTTTGTTATGAGAGGAAAATTAAAATCCTAAGAAGAAAATTGATTAAAATCAACTTAAATGACAAAGATCTAGTTCAGTTATGAGGAAGAAGGGAACAACTTAGGAATTGCATGGAGTTAACTTTCTTAGCCCAAACCAATTAATTAGATCAAAGGAAGATTAATGAATTTAATCACCTAACTGAACACGGGAAACCCTCTAGCTCAATAACACATATTCCATTAGAAAACTCATAATGAAATAAGCGGTGGTTAATTAAACTCATTAAAAATCAATTACAGCATAGTCTTGAAAATCTTGTTTACAATTATCCAATTGAGCAACTAGATAATTTATCAACCCAATTAAACAATTAAGATGATAAACCAAATTGACAATTAAATTAATAACGAAAACTCAATTAATAATTCAATTGACAATCAAACGGTTGCAAACAAAACTCCAACAATTGCCTCACACATAAAAACTTCAAATTATCAATCCAATCCAAAAGAAATATGTTTACAATCTAAAACTAGATTATTCTCAATTAATACGACTCGAAATTCTTTAAAACTAAATAATCTCAAGTTTGAATTAAAAAGATAAAAAGAAAGACTCCCTTTTTTTTTTGGGATACAAAATAGAGGAGGGAACTCCCTCAACTTATGCCATTATTGCCACTACCCCAACCCTTGTCAATATCCAGGATTTGAGCTAAACCATCGAAAGCTGCATGAAACTGGTGCAACCCAGGCCAACCCTCAAAAGAGTACTTGGCCACATAATCTGCCGCCGTATTCGCCTCACGAGGTACCCAACGCACCTCCACCTGCCACTCACGAGCTAACAAGAGTCTTATTTCTTGAATAACCTCATCATTTGGATGATTCACCAGACTGGGCCCATTAATCAGCGTCACCACCTCCAACGCATCAGATTCCAGCACTACCCGGCCATTCCCGGAGTCCCAGCACATTTTCAAACCAAAAAGTATGGCCCATAATTCAGCAAGGAAGCTATTCGCAGGCGTCTCTGCTTTAAATAAGAACCCTTCCTGAAGTGTGCCATTTGCATCATGAACCACCCCCCACATGTTGCCACATTATCTTGGGAGCATGCCCCGTCAACGTTAACCTTGACCCAACCGTCTCTTGGTGGGACCTAAATGCTGGATGTTGAACGGACTTGATGCCCATTCAGATTGACCCCTCGTAGCACCGTTGCTGCTTTCGACACAGAAGCAAGGATAGCATTAGCACGATGAATAATGGATTCATTGTTCCCCCTCGTGTTCTGGAAAATTCCGGTATTGCGGCGTTGCCATAGTAACCAACATACAGTTGAGAAAAATTCACCCCAACCAACATCCCCACGGTTACGGTTCTGGTGAATGTTCCTCGTTAGCCATACACGTTCATCATGCCGGAAGAACCGGATCCTGAGCTTTGGATCCACCACCTCCAACCAGAGATTCCTGGTTTCCTTGCAGTCCCGCAACACGTGAAGAAGACTTTCTGATGCCGCCCCACACCAAGCGCAACCGCCCTCCCCCCCATACCTCTTCGGATTCGTTCAGTGTTAGTCAGGAGTTTATTATGGAAGGCTAGCCACATAAAGGATTTGCATCGCGGTATAGTCTTCAACTTCCATATACGTTGCCATGTCCGATCCACTCTTGCCAGGTCACCACACAAAGCATTATACGCAGATTTAACACTGAACTCCCCATTCCTCTCGTGTTTCCACCCCACACCATTTGACTGTGGCTCCACCAGAGTCCCAGAAACCACATGTTCCCATACCCTCTTAATTCCAGTCCACGCATTAGACCCCCGTCTGGATTGGTTAATATCCGGGATCAAATCATCCCCACAACGGTACTTACTTCTCAATACTCTCACCCAAAGATCATTCCGCTTTTTGATCATATTCCAACCTAGCTTCATCGTATATGCTTGATTTTGGCGATGGAGATGGCGTAAACCTAAGCCCCCATTGTTCTTTGCCGTACACACAGTATCCCAGTCCACCAGATGGATCTTCCTGCTCCCAGGAGAAGAACCCCATAAGAACTGCCTATTCTGCTTCTCAATCTCCTCACATGTACCTTTTGGTAAGGATACAGTTTGCATGGTGTATCCTGGAATGGCTGATGTAACAGATGCAACAAGTGTGGTTCGTCCGGCAAGGGACAAAGACGTTGCTTTCCAGTTAGAAAGCCTGGTCCGCACTTTATCCACAATCGCTTGATAGCTACCTTTTGTTACCCGCTTATGGTGTAGGGGTACACCAAGATATTTACCAAGATCAGGGGTCACCTGAAAACCCAACACATTGCAAAGCTCTGTTCTCCTTATGTGGTTCACATTTTTCGAGAAGAAAACCCGAGTCTTGTTTGCATTCATTTTCAACCCAGATGACAAACAGAACTGATCTAAACAATTCCTAACCTCAGCCGCCTGATATAAATCTGCTTCGACAAACAGGACCACATCATCTGTGAAAAATAGGTGAGATATAGGAGGACCCCCCGTACATAGTCTAATGGGTTTCCAGTCGCCATTATCGATCCGCTCTTGAATCAAGTGGGCCAATCGTTCCATGCAAATGACAAACAGATATGGAGATAGAGGATCTCCTTGACGAACACCCCTAGATGGGATTATTGAGCCTGCCTGCTCACCGTTCCAGAGAAACTGCAATGTTGGGGTAGATACACATGAGGCAATGATCTCAATCATTTGCTTAGGCAAATCAAGTTCTTTGAGGCAATCCCGTAAAAAGCCCCAATTGACCCGATCATATGCTTTTTCCAAGTCAATTTTAATAGCTATGAACCCTTTTTTACCCTGTTTGCCACACATAGAATGGATAACTTCCCGAGCCACAATAATGTTATCAGAACTATGTCTTCCAGGAATAAAGCTGCATTGATGAGGACTAATGACTTGAGGGAGTACCGTCTTGATCCTATTTGCTACAACTTTTGTAATGACCTTGAAAATCACATTACAAAGGCTAATCGGCCGAAAGTTTTGAACTACTTCCTGGTGGTCTTTCTTAGGGATGAGAACAATCAGAGTATCATTAATGGATTTAATGTTGGCTGGGGAGTGCCACATGGACTTGATGCACTCACACACAGAATTGCCTACCACCCCCCACTGACTCTGGTAAAACAGAGCATTTAGCCCATCGGGCCCGGGCACCTTCAAAGCCCCCATACTGAAGAGAGCCTGCTTAATCTCGGCATCCGTAATGTCACGTTCCAGGCACCTTGCTGCCACAGGGTTAATAGCAGGGAAAGATACAGAGCACCCCAGCGGCGGCCGCCTTCCTGACTCTTCGGTAAACACTGATGAGAAAAAAGAGGCCACCATCTCCTGAATTCGTGCGCTTTCATATACCCAGGTCCCATCCAAACCTTTGAGAGCACCAATGTAGTTCCTCTTACGCCTCCCATTAGCTCGTGCGTGGAAGTACCGCATATTCCTGTCTCCATCTACCGCCCAATCACTTCTGGCTTTCTGCGCCCATATCAAAGATTCCTGTAGGAGAACCTCTTCCAACTGACGCCAAAGCGAACGTTGAAGCTCTTCCAACTGAACCGTCAAACCAAAGCGAGCCTTAGTTCTTGTGATTCCATTAAGCCTAGCTAGTAACTGTCTTTTTCTTGCATTAGTGTGCCCAAAGACCTGTCTGTTCCACTTGGCGCAAGCAGTAGTGAACTGATCAACAGTCTCTGCCCATGGTAAGTTGTCTTTCCAGGCACCTTCAACAAAAGGCGAGAATCGTTCATCTAAAACCCACGCCGCAAGAAACCTGAATGGACGCCGTCCATGGTTCATACACTTATCTCCATCTAACTGCAGAAGAAGGGGCCGATGATCGCTTTTATACCAGTTAAGATGCTTCACTACTGCGAAAGGGAAAGTCTCTTGCCAACTAGTAGATCCCAAGACACGATCCAGTCTACTCTCAAACCCCGTGCGCTTCCATGTGAAGGGAGGTCCAATGAATCCCAGGTCGTTCAACGCAGCGTCTTGAACAAAAGTACAAAAATCTCTGTCAGCTCCCCTTGAGGGTCCATTCGATTCGCGTTCATTATTCAAAAGAGTTGCATTAAAATCCCCTCCCACGCACCATGGAACGTGAATTTCGAAACATAACTGTAGCAAATCATGCCAAAGTGCCCGGCGCGGAATATAGTTTGGACTTCCATACACCAGTGTCATCTCCCACACTTGCCCAATCTGGTTCGTGATACGTGTAACATCCTGAATTTTGAATCTAATATCTTGAACATAAACCTATCTTGGGAAGACTAGTAGGCTCTATTTTCAGAAAGTGATAAATTTGAAATCAGTATTTTGCGGGACCCACGGCAAAAAAATAATTCTCTGCAAACTTTCTCGTGAAGTTTGAAAAAATTGGCCGCGGGACCCACTCAATAATAATTTATTATTTAAATAATATTATATTATAATAATAAAATAATATATATTAAAATATTATTAAATTTTTTTAAAAAAAGGTTCACGGGGCAAGTCACGGGAAAGTTTTTTTTTAGTTTTTAGGAAAATTACGTAAAACGACCCAGAGACGAAAATTACACTTAAAGACCCATTTTCCAACTATAAATAGACCTTCCATTTCATTTCATTCTTCACAACTTCTAAGAGCCATAGAGAGAGGTAGAGAGAGAGAGAGAGTAGAGATATTTGCTTGAGAGTTATAATAGCTGGTTGGTGATTCGGGTATTAGCAAGTAACAGGTAACTCTGAATATTCTTCCTTATACTTGTGAATTATGTATGATTATAAATTTGTTTGTTTACTATTTTGGCAAGAATATTTAGAAAATATTTATGGTTTTAAGATCTGGTGTGGGAACTTTGACTTGCAAATCTGTAGAGGTACTATTTATACGTACGTTACTATTCACATATACCGTATTTACTATTCATTTTACCATTCACATATACCGTATTTACTATTCATTTTACTATTCACGTATACCGTATTTACTATTCATGTTACTAATCACGTATACCGTATTTACTATTCATGTTACTATTCACGTATACTGTATTTACTATTCATGTTACTATTCACGTATACCGTATTTACTACTCATTTTACTATTCATGTATATACCGTATTTTACTATTCACAGATACGCATAGTATTTTACTATTCATAAATACGCATATCAATGTATATAATGGTATAATAATGCATTATTTTTGAGTAAATACATTCATCATGGCGGTTGTAATGTGATGGGTGGAGGGTGGAGTAAGGAGGGAATTGAATGATAAGAATTGTTTATGCCACCACTCGGTGCACAGTGGATGGTACTTTTCAGGGCCCCATCTTCCATGTTTTCCTCTGGCCGGGATTTCATTGGAGATGTGGGACATGTGACACCTCCTTAGTTGTTATTTTAAAGGAGGGGAGCCATAGTCCAAATTTAAGCTCTATACCTTTGGCCGGGTGTATCTTAAGTTTTGGTGAGCTTGAAACCATCCAGTCAAATGAATGAGTTTCTATTGGACTATATGTTAGCCTATGGTTCCAGTCAGCGGTATACGGTTGGAAGGGGATATAAGGGAGGCTGCATACTGCATAGTGCATTTCTGAATTATTCAATAAAGAATGATGAGTATTTTGTAAAGGCATTTGATGTGAACAACGGTATATCTAAAAATATCTGAGTATATTAAATTCACATTATATTACCTTTTATTTTTGTCATATGTAATTTGCTCGTGTAAGGTAGAAATATTCAGTAGTTACTGAGACGTGGAATCTCATCCCATATTAACATTTTTCAGGTGATTATTCTAGTAGAGAGCAAGGGAAGGCACCTATGGAGTGAGCTCTGGAAGCTCTTTAGATCTCCAATAGATTATGTTATGTTATTTTATTTGCCATGAACCTAAGACTTCCGTTTTGTATTAAACTCTGAAATATTTTCTGGAATTTATTCTGATTATGTATTACGGGTTTTATTCGAAATGGTAACATTGTAAAAGGATTTGGATATTGTTGAACTCTTTTGAAGGTATTTTCAATATTTTGACCAAGTTTTTGGGTATTAAAATTGAGGTGTTACATTTTTGGTATCAGAGCTAAAGGTTCCATGGCAATTTTGTTTATTTTCTAAAGTGATTTCTTAAAAAAAAAAAAATTTAAAAGTTCGTGGCAAATTAAATATCATAACATGAGCACTTCCCTTTGTTAGATTTAGAATTTATTTAGCTATTTTTATTTGTTTAGTGTCCTTATAGTATTAATCATAGGAGGAGATAATGGCAAGAACCCGAAGAACTAATTCAACCTCTGCCTCATCCCAAAGAGATCTCTCTCCGCATCAAGATGGTCCCCATCATCAGGATAACAATGCCCTTTTGGCAGAATTACGAGACGTCATCTTGGAGATGAGAGAGAAAGTGAATAGACACGAGGATGAACTAGCAAAAGGAAGAGGCCAAGGTGGTAAGGAAGGAAAGGGGAAGGCTCTGGAAGTCACACCTTCTGACCATCAATCTAGGGGAGGAAGTCGTTCTCGCACTGAAGATGGAGGTAGTAGCGGTTCTCATTCTCAATACCATCCCTTACCTATTACTGAGGTTTGGGAAAAATTTCGGAAGTTTACTCCACCGATGTTCGAGGGGAAGCTAGATCCGATTGCAGCACTGGAGTGGCTGAAGCGTGTAGAAAAGATTTTCAGAGTTATCGAGATTAGCTCACAACAAAAGGTGATGGTTGCTGAACAATTGTTGCAGAAAGCAGCTGAAGAATGGTGGGAAAGCACCAAAACAAAAGGAAATGTTGAGATGACGTGGGAAGAATTTAAGGAAAAGTTCGAAAATTATTACTTTTCCCCTTCAATCAGAATAGAGAAAGAAACTGAATTCCTCACATTCAGGCAAGGGGAATTACATGAAGACGAATTTATTACTCGCTTTTTAGAGTTGTCTAAATTCTGCGGATATTCACAGAACAACTCTAAATGGTTGAGTGCTCGATTGGTTGAAAAAGCTAGACCAGACCTAAAAACAGCTCTATCACCGTTCCTTGATGAAACAAGGGATTTTGAAGAAATATGCGACAAACTGCGCACGATAGCAAGGAACAAACGAGAAGAGGAAGCTGAGAAGATGAAGGGTTTTCAGGCCAGATCTACACACCTCATGAGACCAACGGGAGGAGTTACTAAGAAGCAGAGTCACAACTTCAGTAATGTGAATACGCGGTTTAGCCAACCATCCAGAAATCACTTTGGTGGACCATCGAGGAGTTATTTTACTGGACCCCAAAGAAGTCATTTCAGCAGACCACCGAGGAGTCAATTCAAAGGACCTCAAAGGAGTCACTTCAGTGGAGGTCAGAGTTCATATAGGGGATCCACAGCTCCTGCTGCAAGCACCGCCAACAATCAGATGTGTGCCAAGTGTGGAAGAATACACCAAGGACCATGTGTGACGTGTTTCAACTGTGGAAAGCCAGGACACATTTCCAGATTTTGTGAGGAGGAGCCTCGAGGAGCCAAGGATGCTAGAACTGCAGTGCCAGGGAAAGTGTTTGCACTATCACATCAGGAGGCAAGTGCTTCACCAAATCTGATTAAAGGTATCCTCAAACTCCAAGGTCTTGAAGTAGAAGCCTTATTTGATTCTGGTGCCACACACTCTTTTATATCATACGACTGTGTGCCTCGATTGAATTTAAGAGTGAGTGAATTGCCTTATTATATGATTATTTCTACACCGGCGGGAGCTTCAGTAAAAACTTCTAGGGCTTGCTTAAATTGTACGATTGAGATTGATAATAGGATCTCAAATATAGACCTTGTTTGTTTACCCACGAAGGGTATCGATGTAATAATAGGAATGGATTGGTTGTCAGCTAATGACATCATCCTTGACTGCAAGAGGAAGACTATCTCTCTTGCGGATGACTCTATGAGTCATAGTAGACCACAATTATTGTCTATAGTACAAGATGAAAAGCCTGTTCATCATGGTTGTCTTGCGTACATGGTGTTTTTCTCCATTCAAGCAGAAGTAGAGGAAGGGATAGAAGATATCGAAGTGGTAAACGAGTTTCCGGAGGTATTCCCGAAAGAAATGACAGGTTTACCCCCAGAGAGAGAAGTAGAATTTTCTATTGATCTCGTACCTGGAACGGAACCTATATCTAAAGCTCCTTACCGAATGTCTCCATCGGAACTAGCAGAATTGAAGAGGCAGATCAAGGAATTGTTAGAAAAGGGTTTTATCAGACCCAGTGTATCTCCTTGGGGATCGCCCGTACTCTTTGTGAAGAAGAAAGATGGGAGCCTGAGACTATGCATTGACTATCGCCAGTTGAATAAAGTGACTATAAAGAATAAATATCCTTTACCCAGGATCGACGATCTACTTGATCAGTTGAAGGGAGCATCCATATTCTCCAAGATCGACCTCAGATCAGGTTATCACCAACTGAGAGTCAAAGCTGAAGATGTCTCAAAAACTGCATTCAGAACTAGATATGGCCATTATGAATTTCTTGTTATGCCATTTGGGCTAACAAATGCTCCAGCAGTATTCATGGATTACATGAATAGAATTTTCCGACCATATCTAGATAAATTTGTAGTGGTTTTCATTGACGACATCCTTATCTACTCTAAGGATGAAGAAGAGCATAAAGAGCACCTTAGAATCGTGCTACAAGTGTTGAAGGAGCACAAGCTCTATGCGAAACTGTCTAAGTGCGAATTTTGGTTGAAGGAAGTAAAATTCCTAGGCCATGTCGTATCGGCTGAAGGTGTTGCAGTGGACCATACTAAAGTTGAAGCAGTTCTCCAATGGGAACGACCAAAGTCCGTGACTGAGATCAGGAGTTTTCTAGGTCTAGCTGGCTATTATAGGAGATTTATCAAGGGCTTTTCGCAAATAGCTATGCCTTTGACTAAGTTAACAAGGAAGGGTCAACCATTTGTATGGGACGAAAAGTGTGAAGCAGCTTTCCAAAATTTGAAGACTAAGTTGACTACGGCACCAGTACTTATAATTCCAGATCCTGCTCAGACCTTTACTTTGTACACAGATGCTTCCAAGAAAGGTCTTGGGTGTGTATTAATGCAAAATGGTAGGGTAGTAGCTTATGCTTCTCGACAGTTAAGGCCACATGAAGGGAATTATCCTACTCACGACTTAGAACTGGCAGCAGTAGTGTTCGCTCTGAAGATTTGGAGGCATCACCTCTACGGTTCAAAGTTCGAAGTTTATAGTGACCACAAAAGTCTGAAGTACCTGTTCGACCAAAAGGAGCTCAACATGAGACAGAGGAGATGGATGGAGTTTATCAAGGACTACGACTTCGAATTGAAGTATCATCCAGGAAAGGCGAACGTTGTAGCAGATGCCTTAAGTAGAAAGACAATCCATGTAGCCCAGATGATGATCAGAGAACATAAATTGCTCGAGGAGATACCAAGTACATCTATTGATGTAATGTCAGGTTTGGTCGCTACCATGGAAGCATTAACTATTGAAAGCACAATTTGGAAAGAGATTAAATTCGCTCAGCTCGAAGATGAGTATCTATTAAACGTGAGGGAAGATATTGAAGAAGGAAAAGAATCGAAATTTGGGATCGATAGAGATGGGATATTAAGATATAAAGGAAAAGTGTGCATACCTAATGATGGAGAAATAAAAAAGCTCATACTAGAGGAGGCACATCGGAGTAAATACACTATCCATCCCGGAGCAACCAAGATGTATCATGATCTCAAGCGGAATTGGTGGTGGCGGGGCATGAAGAAAGATGTGACTGACTTTGTCACTTGTTGTTTGACTTGTCAGAAAGTCAAGATCGAACATCGGAAACCTCCTGGATTATTAAAGAATTTGGATATCCCAGAGTGGAAATGGGACAGCATCTCTATGGATTTCATCATGGGGCTTCCTCTAACGACATCCGGACATAATGTCATTTGGGTAATTGTCGATAGGTTAACTAAGTCAGCTCATTTTCTAGCAATTGCAGCAGAATACTCATTGGAGAGACTAGCAAAGATCTACATGAAGGAGATTGTCAGATTGCATGGGATACCGAATAGCATCGTATCTGATCGTGATCCACGATTCACTTCACGATTTTGGAAAGCATTGCAGAATGCTATGGGAACTCGGATGAGTTATAGTACCGCTTATCATCCTCAAACTGACGGGCAGACTGAGAGGACTATTCAAACTCTGGAAGACATGTTGCGGGCTTGTGCAATCGAACTAAAAGGAAGTTGGGACGATCATCTTCATCTTGCGGAGTTTGCATATAACAATAGTTATCACTCCAGCATTGAGATGGCACCTTATGAGGCTTTGTATGGAAGAAAATGTAGATCTCCTATTTGCTGGACGGAATTGAATGAGCGAATTTTAATAGGTCCAGAACTTGTGGACGAGACGACTCAAAAGATTAAGGTGATTCAACAGAAACTTCTCACTGCTCAGAGTCGACAGAAGAGTTATGCTGACAAGAGAAGACGACCGTTGGAGTTCATGGTGGGCGAACATGTATTCTTAAGAGTCACACCAATGACTGGCATTGGTAGAGCAATACGAGCAAAGAAGCTTTCACCTCGTTTTATGGGTCCTTATGAGATTTTGGAGAAAGTTGGACCGGTAGCTTACAGAATTGCATTACCTCCACAACTTGCGAATCTTCACAATGTCTTTCATGTATCACAACTGAAGAAATACCAACCGGATCCTTCCCACATTATAGAAGTAGAAGAGGTAGAACTCAAGGATAACATGACGTATAAAGCTGAGCCGGAGCGGATTGTTGATGCAAGGGACAAGAAATTAAGAAACAAGACCATTAGACTTGTAAAGGTCGAGTGGAAAGGAATGACTCCCGGAGATGCTACTTGGGAAACGGAGGAGAGCATGCGACAAACCTATCCTCAATTATTTAAATAGGTTAGAATTCTTATTATGGCAAAATTTTGAGGACAAAATTTTCTTTTAGGAGGGGAGAAATGTAACATCCTGAATTTTGAATCTAATATCTTGAACATAAACCTATCTTGGGAAGACTAGTAGGCTCTATTTTCAGAAAGTGATAAATTTGAAATCAGTATTTTGCGGGACCCACGGCAAAAAAATAATTCTCTGCAAACTTTCTCGTGAAGTTTGAAAAAATTGGCCGCGGGACCCACTCAATAATAATTTATTATTTAAATAATATTATATTATAATAATAAAATAATATATATTAAAATATTATTAAATTTTTTTAAAAAAAGGTTCACGGGGCAAGTCACGGGAAAGTTTTTTTTTAGTTTTTAGGAAAATTACGTAAAACGACCCAGAGACGAAAATTACACTTAAAGACCCATTTTCCAACTATAAATAGACCTTCCATTTCATTTCATTCTTCACAACTTCTAAGAGCCATAGAGAGAGGTAGAGAGAGAGAGAGAGTAGAGATATTTGCTTGAGAGTTATAATAGCTGGTTGGTGATTCGGGTATTAGCAAGTAACAGGTAACTCTGAATATTCTTCCTTATACTTGTGAATTATGTATGATTATAAATTTGTTTGTTTACTATTTTGGCAAGAATATTTAGAAAATATTTATGGTTTTAAGATCTGGTGTGGGAACTTTGACTTGCAAATCTGTAGAGGTACTATTTATACGTACGTTACTATTCACATATACCGTATTTACTATTCATTTTACCATTCACATATACCGTATTTACTATTCATTTTACTATTCACGTATACCGTATTTACTATTCATGTTACTAATCACGTATACCGTATTTACTATTCATGTTACTATTCACGTATACTGTATTTACTATTCATGTTACTATTCACGTATACCGTATTTACTACTCATTTTACTATTCATGTATATACCGTATTTTACTATTCACAGATACGCATAGTATTTTACTATTCATAAATACGCATATCAATGTATATAATGGTATAATAATGCATTATTTTTGAGTAAATACATTCATCATGGCGGTTGTAATGTGATGGGTGGAGTAAGGAGGGAATTGAATGATAAGAATTGTTTATGCCACCACTCGGTGCACAGTGGATGGTACTTTTCAGGGCCCCATCTTCCATGTTTTCCTCTGGCCGGGATTTCATTGGAGATGTGGGACATGTGACACCTCCTTAGTTGTTATTTTAAAGGAGGGGAGCCATAGTCCAGATTTAAGCTCTATACCTTTGGCCGGGTGTATCTTAAGTTTTGGTGAGCTTGAAACCATCCAGTCAAATGAATGAGTTTCTATTGGACTATATGTTAGCCTATGGTTCCAGTCAGCGGTATACGGTTGGAAGGGGATATAAGGGAGGCTGCATACTGCATAGTGCATTTCTGAATTATTCAATAAAGAATGATGAGTATTTTGTAAAGGCATTTGATGTGAACAATGGTATATCTAAAAATATCTGAGTATATTAAATTCACATTATATTACCTTTTATTTTTGTCATATGTAATTTGCTCGTGTAAGGTAGAAATATTCAGTAGTTACTGAGACGTGGAATCTCATCCCATATTAACATTTTTCAGGTGATTATTCTAGTAGAGAGCAAGGGAAGGCACCTATGGAGTGAGCTCTGGAAGCTCTTTAGATTTCCAATAGATTATGTTATGTTATTTTATTTGCCATGAACCTAAGACTTTCGTTTTGTATTAAACTCTGAAATATTTTCTGGAATTTATTCTGATTATGTATTACGGGTTTTATTCGAAATGGTAACATTGTAAAAGGATTTGGATATTGTTGAACTCTTTTGAAGGTATTTTCAATATTTTGACCAAGTTTTTGGGTATTAAAATTGAGGTGTTACAATACGCACATGGATGAACTGGTTTGTTGATCTCACAACCTCCACCTGTCTAAATTTATCTGACCAAAGACACCAAATACCCCCTCTAAAACCATCCGCATCCACAATTCTGAAGTTAGAAAAACCCATAGACGCAGCAATTCGCTGGGCTTTTGAACCACTACATCTAGTTTCAAAAAGTGCCACAAAATCAATCCCAAAGCACTGGACCAATCCACGAATGAAAGACGGAAAGGACTGAGCTCCGGCTCCTCTTACATTCCAAAGGAGGAACGTCATTTATGGCCTTCATTGTGAGTAGGGAGACTATCCCCATGACCATCCTCTGCACCCATCTGAGCGTCCACCATCGTCCCACTTGACCCCATATTGCCATCCACACATGGGATTATATTCATATGAGCCGTCCCACTTGCTGCTGCCTCCATTCCCGTCGGGATACACTTCAACTCACTACCCTCTTTGCAAACCAAATTAACTCCATTTGCCACAAGCCCACTTTGTTCCTTGGATGTTGGGCCCGGTTTACTTTCCTTCACGCTGGGTCGCTCACACAGCACCCCAACTTCCATGTGTTTGACCGACATAGCCTCCACCTTGACCCCTTTCCCTTTGCCGTGAGGTTGGGAATTATTATCCATTCTATTCTCCTTGCCACGTGGTCTAGCTTTAGCGCCAGCCTTCCTCTTTGACCCAACTAAAATCCACTCCTGATTTCCTCCATTATTATTAATTGCCTCTCCCAAACTCTGTGTCTCATCCACCTTCCCATTTCCTTTTTTAACTGATTCCTTTCCCATAATACCAGGATCCCCATTTCCTTTTTTAACTGATTCCTTTTCCTTAATACCAGGATCCCGAGGTGATTGGGCACCATTTATTTCCCCTTACCCCATATCCGCCATCTTCATCGCAGATTCCTTTTTAACCTGCTGAAATCCATCCTTGTTGATTTTCTTACCAAAATCACGCTGGACTAGCATCTGAGGACCGTAATTGACGCGATTCTGAACCCCAACCGAGTCGCTTGGCCCAGCATCCCCTTTCCTCAGTTCCTCCGGCACCACCGTAGACCCCGGTGGAGTTGCAACATGGTTATCGTCAGCTTTTTGTGGCGATGAAGAACCCTCACACTGATCCATACGATGTCCATACCTCCCACACGTAAAACAAACCAAATGGAGGCCCTCGAACACAAACCGGCGTTCTTCACCAAAGTGGATGAACCCTGGAAGCAGCGGCTTTTGTAAGTCAATCTCAACACACATTCTAGCAAACCCACCTTTTTCCGAGAAAGCAGTAGTCCGATCAATCTTGAGTGTTTTCCCAATCATATTCCCTATCCTCCTAATGGACTCAACATTATACAATTCATGAGGCAAGTCAGGTATACGAACCCACACAGCCACACGCTTCTGGTTATCCGCCTTCCATGGATTAAAGTTCGGCCGCCAGCGTTGCACTAGTAGATAGTGGTCAGCAATCATCCACGGACCCTCCTGCAAGGCGTAGTCTCTGTCATCCGTAGATGAGAAGGATACCAGGAAATACCCATTGTTCAGAGGAGTAACTCTTACGGGTCCCTTTGAAGCCCACATCCTCTCCATCCTCCACCGCATAAACCCTACATTCACAGACTTACCAAGAAGTTTAACAATGAGAGAGTTCATGAAGGGTCTACACCAGGCGTCATATTCCTCAACACTAACTTGGAGCTTTGGTAGTTTGCCAGTCCTGCGCCACGTCTCCACAGCATCCTCCTCCTGCTCTAACCCCTCTTCTATATCCACCGACTCTTCCTCGCATTGTTTTTCATTCAACTGCGTAAAATACTCCTTCCACCCCGACAAAGCTTTTGCCGCAAAGAAGTGAGGTTCCAACAGACCTGAATTGCCCAGGCAAAGGAGTTTATCCCTATATGACATGTGGTTTGGAGTACCAGACGAAGTAGTCATGCCTCCGTCTAGATTCGCCGTTGGTTTGCCCGTTGACCCACTTCGAAATGTAATGAACTGGTTGGAACCCTTTGGAACAGTCTCCCCAATCCCCTTATTCCCAATAGTCTTACTCCTAATCCCACCGTCACCAGTTGATTTGCTACCTCCGTCGCCCACCGTCCTACCGTCCCCCACCGTCCTCCCGTCGCCCGCAGCTTTGTCGTTGTTGAGCATATTTTCTCGTTGATAAAGCCTGGTTAATTTTGTTTCAGATTCCCCTAAAAGTTTTCGCACCAAACTAGGACATGCTCCCTTTCTTCCTCAAAGAAAGACTCCCTTATGATCTTCAAGTGTAAAACTCTAGGCTCTAGCTTTCTCCATGCTCCTCTAGAGTTGCCTCCTAAAAGTGATTAAGCTTCCATAGAATTTCCTCCTCCTTCACGTATTAAGCAACTCCTCACAGCCATTAAAATTGATGAACAAGAGTCAATTGATGTCCAGGAAAGAGTGACGTGGGTCCTGCGAGGATTGAATTAAAGGAATGGATGAGTGGAATTATTGATTAGATCAATCCTTGGTCACTGCTCAGCCACTGGAGGATTAATAATTGAATGAATTCCCAATCTCCAAGCGTGGTCAGTCTGAGAGAAAAGAAATTGAAGATGAATGAATGATCGTCTTGAGCGTCTCTGCCTCCGCGTGTGTGAGTGACTCCCTTCACGTGAATCTGCGGCTCTCAAAGAAAGCGCGAAATCTTTTTGCAGCTGCTAGGTTAATTTTATAGGAGAAAAAGAGGGTTTTTGGGTATCAATTTGAGACAATTAAAATTCCAAAAGCCCAACAAAATTCCACCATTAGATCTTCTTTTAACTTCCCAGGTTAATTCTACATCGTAGGATCTTTCAATATGCTTTTTCTTATCCTGCAAGAATTAAATAAAATCGTGATCTATCATATATTTAGAAATATTATTCAATCACAAGATGTCAATCAGAATAATAACAATTTAAGTCCAATAATTTCATAATTAATTCTGATTTATATTATTTCCTAAAATAGGCTAACAATCCAAATATTGTCTAATAAATCCAAATTAGCCTAAAATAGTCCCCAAAATAAATGAATAAGGCGGGATAAAATATATTAAACTGGGATTTATCACCTACATTTCTATTTGGCTGTTAATATGTGCAAATTTTGTAAATCTGATTCTATTAATCTTTTCCCTTTAAAGGTGGAGATGATACTTCAAGCCTTAGAATATGAAGATGGTGAGTGCTTATTTCTTCTTTCTCAAGTCTTTATTCAGTATACTATGTTATGACTTCTAAAACTCTGTTAAATCTTGCGAATTGTCATTTAATGTTCAAAATGTCAAACATCTTTGGAGAAAAATATATTTTAGGAAGGTTGTGCTGTACATGATATGACGTTGAACTTTGTTAAACTTTTTCTCCATGATGTTCTTGGGTTCCCTATAATATATAGTTTTCCATGATCTCATATCTATTTACTGGCTACAATTAGTTGTATGACGAAAATACTATTTTTGAAGCATATCTTAGAGCTGTTCTATCCATGGTTTTACCACTGTCATGTTATACCTTTTCTGTAGGATACGAATGCTGCTCATATTGGCTTCTGATGAATGCATACCATTAACTACTATAATTTGTTACAGAGCAATAATGATCTTTCACTATTTGGAACTTTGGTAGTTCCATTATGCTGCATATTTGATGACCGCCGTGTTCCTTTCTATATTCACTAGTTGGTCTCAATCTTCTGAGTTCTGAAATATATTCCTTGGCTTTTTGCAGAACAGCAGAAGGATCTGGATGAATTTTTTGAGTCAACTGCTGGTACGGTTTTCTGCCTCATCTAGTTCTGTTCTATGGAATTTATTCATCAAATTCTCTCTTCCCATTTCTGGATTTTAGTATTCATTTGATCTAGAAGATCTACTTGTAATTTGTATTGGCTTGCTTCAGTAGCATATAGTATTCTCCAACATTTGAGTAATATTGGTGTTGTGGTTATTTTTTATTTTCCAAAAGTCTTTGTGTATGTCATAAATTTACTAGACTATTTAAATATTTTAGTCAAATTCAGTCTCTATTTTTCAATTATGTGTTGTATTTAATCAGTAGGCATTGATACTATTGTGAAGATGTCATCCTCACATGTAGATAGAGGCGGAGGATCACTTGTTTAATTTATATGTTTTTATTTCTACATAATTCTTTAAAAGGTAGTTAAGTTTATTCCCCTTTGTAATATGAATAAATTATTAAGGTAATAACACTATCTTGAGTTAGACAAAGTGCTTATCATTGTTGACAAATCCCAAGTATGTCATGCTTTCTAGATATATTCATTGTCATTCTAGAGGGTGAAGACGTTAGAAGTGAAGGTAAAGGAGCAAGAAGCGAAGGTGAAGGAGCAAGAAGCGCAGATGAAGGAGCAAGAAGCGCAGATGAAGGAGCAAGGAAAGATGATTTTAGAGTTGCGGGAACTTCTCCACTCCCTTTTGAAGGACAAGGGTACGGGGCCACCTCCGGGTGGTGATGGTGATCCTGACCAGACTGCTACAGTTTAGACTTTCTTTTAGTTTATTTTGGTTAAAACATTATACTTTGTAATATTTTGTTATTTCTATGTAAATTCTTATGCTTGTTACAATATATTTTTATCATATATAACTCTTTTTTTTCCTCTAATTTATAATGTTTTTTTATGAAATTAATTAAATTTATAAAATTATTTTATTTGCTTAAAAAATAAATTGGGATTTGCGAGGGAATTCTGTTCCCTCGCAAAATCCAACATCTCCAACATTTTGCGAGGGAGTGGTATTCCCTCGCAAAATCGTACTTTTTGCGAGGGAATATATTTCCCTCGCAAAATTTAAAATTTGCGAGGGATTTTTTCCTCGCAAATATTCAAATTTGCGAGGGAAAACATCCCTCGCAAAGTCTCGAGATTTTGCGAGGGAACCTTTTCCCTCGCAAACTCTAAAATTTTGCGAGGGATTCATTTTTCCCTCGCAAAATCCAAAATTTGCGAGGGAAAAGTGTTCCGTCGCTAAATCCAAATTTTGCGACGGAAATATTTATTTTTGCGACGGAAAATGGTTTTGCGTTGGCAATTTTTGCGACGGAATTTTTTCCGTCACAAATTCCGCCGCAAATCATTTTTGCGACAGAAATTTGCTCTTTTGCGAGGGAAAAATTCCACCACAAAAAACTGTTTTTTTTTTGTAGTGCAACACAATAAACTTTTATCCGAATCTTAAATATCAACAAACTTTTTAAAAAGTTAAAATATCACAAAATCGTTACTTTATCGGTAATGGACGTTACTGCGCCTGGGCTCCTTCCCTCCCTCTTCCTCACAATCGCCTCCATCTTCTTCATCTTCAAAGTTTAGAGGCAACCTCCTCCACCTTCCTCTTCCACTTCTCCACCTACTGCATACTCTCTTCTTCCTCTTCCCCCAAATCACTAATCTCTACAACTCATCACTCTGTCCATCGTAGATCAAAGAGGGAGAAGGGTCGATGTATGGGTATCCCCATATCGAAGAGAGAGAAAGATCGGTATTTCAGGAAGTGGCCAATCGGCCATCACCATCGATTTCGAGTAGTGAGGAGGATTTTATGAAAATTGCAGCAAAAACTCAAATCAATAACCAAAGCTTCAAACTAACCACAAGTTACAGCAAAAACTCAAATCCACTTTGATTTTACAAATTAAAGCTTCCAAATTGCAAAGGCCCAAGGTCGAAAACACAAATCTAAGAGGGGATTTTTCCGAAACGTATAAACCAGACAATGACGGTGAGGATTTGTGACCTATTATTCCTGGGAGAGAGTGAACCTGCCACCAAACAATAGAGTTGCAACAAGGAGGCTAGGTGGTGTAGGTGGAAGAGGACGACGCTAGAGGCTTGAGGAGGAGCAGAGTCACGTTTGAGCTGAGGATGGTAGATTCAAAGGATGAAGATGAGGGCATATGGGGAAAAATTGGTCGGGAATGCCAGGGGGTAGGTATTCATGAGGCCATCTGATTCCCAAGTTCAAATAGCAAAGGTGATTGGAGAAACTTATTATTTGAACTTTCAAGAACAGATGATCCTAAGCGATAATTCTCTGGTGATCGAAGACAAGTAGCAAAGGTGATTGGAGAATCTTTGAGAGTAATTCTCTAGCCTCGCCGTCCTCACTGCTAGGTAATTTTCCGGTGATCAAAGACTTTGAAATTACATTGTGAACAAGAATTGAATTTCCTGTGCTCATTGCTAGGTAAACTTAGTTTTTTCCATTTCAATTCTTGCATTTGATCCTCTGGAAGATTTACTACTGCAAAACGAAACTCTGTCTTTCATTGAATCTGATCTTGTGGAGAATCTGATCTGCAAAACGAAACTCTGTCTTCAATTGAATCTAATCTTGGACTGCAAAATCTACAAATAAATTGACGTCCGTTAATGCATCGACGATGATGATTTCACTCAAACTTTCTCTCGATTTCTCACGTTTTTTCTTCTTACAGAATGAGCCTTCATTTCAATCTTCTCAGCCTCCAGGTGTTAATTATTTTCTGGTCCTATTGCTGTGTCTTCTCTCGCCCTCCTGCCTCTGAACTCTAAAGATGAAGAAGATGGAGGCAATGGCGAGGAAGAGGGAGGGGAGGAGTGATTAAAGCCCAGGCGCAGTAACGTTCGTTACTGATAAAGTAACGATTTTGTGATATTTTAACCTTTTAAAAAGTTTGTTGGTATTTAAGGTCCAGATAAGAGTTTATTGTGTTGGGTGCTCCTGGACCAATAGTTTATTGGTAAAATTGTTCCTTAACCCTAAAACCAATTATTTGTTATTCACTGTGTTCATTTTAGGCTTTATAATATGGTTGATTTTGTTACCTTTAGTAGTTGGAAGAATGACACACTCGGTCATATGGTTCAATCGGGTCCCAGTGAAGGGATAATTTGGTTTTTGTGGTTTTGTTTTGGTTTGGATTGTACATTCTATACGCTAGTCTGTTGCTTCTTTCATAATTCTTATTTAATTGATTCTTATTTGGGTGTGTAGGTAAGTGATATAGTTCATCTTTCTAATCTTTTATGTTTTAGTTTTTGATGAAATTTGTTTTATGAAAAATTCAGGGATTTGTTAAATTTTGAAATTTTGAGGCTTTTAGATGATCATTTTGCTTTTAATGAAGTTAATAAAGCTTGAGTAAAAGTTGTATGATTTATATTTTTACTTGAAGGGATAGTGATCATTCATGCTCTTTGTAGTTGTACGTGATTATAATGGGGAAGAGTGCTACCATTTACAACATTTTGAGCTTAACATTCCTAAACATCCGAATTTGATTAATTTATCAACTACATCTGAATTCTGTTAAGGCCAGAAAAAACTAAAAAGTCCATCATTTACCCTCTTACTGATAGAGTGGTTATACTTGTACTCACTCTTCCAGTTTCTACAGCAACTGCTAAAAGATTTTTCTCTACTGTGAAGATAATCAAGAACATTCTTCAAAATAGAATGGAAGACCAATTTCTTGATGATTCTTTGATTGCATATATTAAAAAATATATTGTTTTGAGTTTTAGCACGGATTCAATTATAAATGAGTTTAATAATATTAAAATACATAAAGTAAGAGTCAAGTGAAGTAATCTTAATTTCTATAATAAATTTCTTTCAACTTTTTGTATATTAGGTCTGTATTGTATTTTAAATACTTTTATTTATGATATAGTAATTTTTTTACTTTCACTCCTGTGATTAAAGTTCCTGGTTCTGTCACTACTTGTATAATTTTTCTTTAAAAAAATACACACACACAGTGCTTCACATGTCCACATACTTATTCTCCATAAATTATCACTCAGTGCACCCCAGCCCGTGCAACACAAGGGAAAGATGCCTCTAGTGGTTATTGGATGAACTTAATTTAAGTGTATATTTTTAGCAGTTTTGTCTGGTAAATGAAAAATAATCTTTTTAATTGGATCTATTTTTTTCCTGAAATCTAGCACGCCCGCGTTTTTTATGAGTACCATTTAAATAAATATATAGTGCCTCGATTCTGACACTTTCCATTAAAAAAATCACAATTCATTAAGCAGATCAGTTTAAAAATTAATAAATCATTCGGTGTTCTCATATTACATTAAATACTTTTTATCTTTTTTTTTTAAAGGAAAAAAGAGTTTTTTTTTTCCTTTTTCATAAAATAAGTAATCTTATATAATATGACATTAAATTTCTCATAGAATATACAATTTTACCCATAATTTATTGTTATGTAGATTGTTATTCCCTCCATCCTTAAATATAAGCTTCAAATAACCAATTTGCATTTGTCAAGAAAATAATTAAAATTAGTTAAGATCAATAATATGTATTTTTTTAGCTATGCCCTTATTTGCAAAGATGATAAGCCAGAGAGATAATAAATGTAGGGAAAAAATTGAAAAAAAAAAAACACAAGTAATACTCTCTTTTTTTTTTCATAAGAAAAAAGTTTAGGTGGGTTCGGGCGTTCGGCATCGGTCCCCCACCAAGGCCAAAGCATGGCCCCAAGGCTCTTTAAGTACTTACAGGAGTTCTTACATGATTGCCTACCGAAGAAGCCCTCACAACGGCAGCGTGAATCGAACCCTCATTCTTTTGAGACTTGAACTCTTTCCTTACCATCTATACTAACTCTCATCAGCAACACAAGTAATACTTTGACAAAACTAAAGTGAAGGTTATATTTCATAACAAGCCCATTTATAAATTTAAAGATTATATTTAGAATCAGCAGGAGTTTTTTTTTTCTCTCTCGCTCTCTTGAGCTTCTTGGTTATTAAACGTGGGTAAAGTTAACAAATTATTAAATTTTTAGATATATATATATATATAACGAGGTTTAATGTTTTCTTTTATCTTCCTGGAAAAACTTTTTTTTTTTTCGTTGCCACTTCCTGAAACACATTAGAAGATAGAATGTGACGTCGTTATTTTAATCTCTAACATTTTAAACATAATTATTTTATGATAAATAGAATTTATTATAAAATTATTTAAGTAGAGGGAATTTTCTCAAAGTATAATTTATGAAAATAAGTGAAATTATTAAGTAAAAATAAATTATATGAAAAATAAAATAAAAAATAATAATAAACTTGAAAAATTAAAAAAGGAGAAAAGTGAATTTGATATATATATATATATATGGGGTTTAAACTTTTCATGTTGCATGAGAAGAAAAAGATTCCTACACAAACATAAAATGGTGAGACCCACATATATATATAATTCTAATTATATATATGTGTGTGAATCCCACCATTTTATATGTGTGTGACATGAGAAAACACTTCTCCTATAACATGAGAAGTGTTTTTCCCTATATATATAGAGAGAATGAAACCATTAACATGTCAATTAAGATGATAAGTGATCTCACCCTCTTATAAAAGGAACACAAGTTTAAATTATGGAAAATGCAACCTTTTACGCTTGTCCGCAGGTCATATGAATTATTTCTTTTATTTAAATTGGGCGAGGATTACGGAGGCGTATTATATTAGTAATAAAATTGGGTGAGGATCACGTGGGGGAAATTATATTAATATGAACCCCCACATCTAGTCAACTTTGTAGATCCCATTTCATTCTTTTTCTCCCCACCCGGTCTCCATCTCAGAGGTTAGTGTTCAAGCTTTAAGTATTTAAATCTGTCTTTTTTCCTAAATTCACTTTAAATATTTTTAATGGTTATTTTTTATGGTGATTTGAGAAGATTTTCATATTCAAGTTTAGAGTAAATATTAGTTCTAAGCATTGTTGTTGAACTCGCGAGTTGACTCTCCGAATTTACCGTTTTTACTCTTTTAGCTTACAAAAACGAGTCGAGTTAGTGGCAAACTCGTGCTAGTTGTAAACTCAATTAAACTCATGACTTTTTACACTGAGTTTACGGTTCCGTGTTAACTTACTCTTAAACTTATGTTAACTTTTTTAACTTGATCATGCTCAGTAGTTTTATATAAAAATTTCTTTAGTAAATATGATAAATGATGAATGTTGATAGATTTAATTTCAATTATTTAGATTTAAAATATATTTAAATCAAATTGTTGTCATTTTTATATTTTAAATATTTAATTATACCCTATTTATACATATTTAATAATAAAAGTAAACTCTTACGAGTCTACGATTCAAGTTCACGATACGAGTTTGCTTAAACTCGTGAGTTTGACAACCTTGATTCTAAGTTTTAATAACTGATTACCATATATAAATTTAAAGGTAAATAAATTTTATTGGTTTAGATTTGTCTGTTAGTTTATGTAAGGATTTAAAATTAAATTTTTTTGATACAGTCGGTGGGGGGAGGGGGAGGCAGGGCTCGAACCCTAGATAAGGGGGAAGGTCAGCTCATAAGACTGGCACTGGTGTCATCACGCTACGAGGCGCTTGGCTTTAAAATTAAATTTTTAATTTGAAGAGATTATAGATTACTTGGGTAATTAATTAAGGAGATGCAAAGTGAGCAGCCTTTGCCGGAAAGTGAAAGAAGGTAATTATTATGAGGTGTTGCTTTGTTGTGGTTTTTAGAATTGCGAATAGAGTTCAAGTAGTTGAAGTGTGATGGAGAAGAATCATTGAATTTCCTTTGTTGGAGTGTTCTAAAATCATTTCTTATTTTAAAAACGCTTAGTTATTTTGACGAGTTCACTTTGCTGAGTATTGAACTATTGTTTCCATTCAGGAGTTACCGTCAAACTAAGGGACTGAATTTTCTTGTGTGATGTTGGCTAATTTTTCATTTATGACAATGGAATAGGCTATTTGGATTCTAGAGGAGCAATAACCTTCCAAGAACACAAGATTAGAGGTGCCAATTATTCTTCTATAAGGAGGCTTTTTCCGTTTTTGCAGTTCCTAGTAACGTAGTACAGTAAGTTATTAGTATTTATTAGTGACTATATATTAACGTGCCAATACTGGAAGGGGGGGGGGAAGGAAGGGTACTTAGAAATTAAAGAGCACAATTGGAGCATTAATTTATTGCTCAAGCGCCTCGTAGCGCGATGGCACCAGTACCAGCCTTAGGAGCTGGCCTTCTCCCTTATCCAGGGTTCGAGTCTTGCCTCCCCTTCTCCCCAACTGGCTATATCAAAAAAAAAAAAAAGAGTCTACTATTTGGAAATAGCTAGGTAGCTTTGTAGAATCTCAATTTTCCTGAGTGTGTGGTCACTATATTTGTTTTTGTTGTCCAACACCTCAATTCTCAACAGGGTAGACTTCTCCTTCCCTAATCTCTTTCATGTAACATCCTAATAATCCACCAAAATCTTGTCAACCCTCCAAGGAGTATGTGGCGGGATCTTCTTACAGAAACAAACTTTGTAAGACCACCCAAGTCTCCTTTCAGTTGTTGATTTCGCAAAATTTTAATGCTTGATAGTAGTCATATTGTATTGTTTTAAAGGGATCCCGGGGATGGAAATTTCCAATTTGCATTTTTGAAAGAACTGCAAATAAAGAAATAAGTGGGGAGGGTGCTTGGTTGTGAACAGGCTTGCATATAAGTCCATTTAAAAGGAAATGCATACAATAGGTACAATTAAACTATTAATAATTATAATTGAATGACTTGTTATTCAAGGGAGGCGACATGGGTGACCTGAGCATATGAAAAGTGTAAGAGACTGGGAAAGGTCTAAGGATGAAACTAATTAAGTAATTAGGCGGTTACACTACTATTGAATGAATAGAAAGGTTGACGTTAGGAGTCTTCATTGTGGATTTTTGGGAGGAAAATGAATATGGGGGTTTACAGAAATTGTTATTATTTAATGGATCATTTGCTCACACATTTATGTCAACGGCATCTCCCAAGTTTACATCGCCGTTTAATGGAAGCCAATAATACATAAATAATGTCTAAAGCTAGAGATCCACCTCTAACAGAGACATCATATCCTTTTTTGCTCAAAGGGATATATATATTAATACTAAAACGGATACAATACATAAAAACAACCACAAACAAAGCTAAAATAAATACAACAAACACAACAACAATAACAACAAAATAAACTGGATACAATAATAACCAAGCACCGTATATTAAAAATATAAGAGTAGAAGTAGAATCATAGACATAATCGACCCCCTCGAAACCCAAGGTTAGAAGTGACGAGTAAGAGAGTGTTAGTTGGAAAACTCAACCCAAAGGGCACACAATCTTATAAGCAATATATAGCTGCAATTAAATCAACTAAATGGGTACCCCATCTTAGAGTAAAGAAACCAGTAAACTCAACCTCGGAAGAAAGAATACCCTTAATGTCCTGAAGAACACTTCTGCTCCTCTGACCAAACAGATCCGATGACCTCGACGACACACCAAAAAATACCTCTTTAGATCTTTCCCCAAGAACGTAGATCCGAGCTACCAAGCGATAATTGGACCTCATAACGTCTAAATAACCATTCAACCAAGAGAATTTGAAAACAGATCTGACAGATCTGTTTATTTCCTGAGACAAAAACACCACCACAAAACCCCATACCACAAAAAAAAAAAAAGAAGCAAAAACACAGAAAACCAGAAAACTCTCACCTCGGCAAATCAAATCTGGAGAAGGAGAGGGAGAAAATCGCCACAGGGACGATAATCCACATCTGCAACCCAGAGGGAGAAGGCCCCAGATCGTAGATTTGGGATCCGAACAGCCACTCTGCCGCAATAGTGGAGAAGAAAGGTGCCCACCGACAGCATGTGGTAAAACATATTGCCGGCGAGATGAGGGAGAAGAGAAATCGCTAGGCAGGAGCGAGAACACACTGACAAAGAGAGAAAGGAGAAAAGAAGACTAACAAAGACATCCAATTGCCACTACCGTCACTATGATCTTTCTAGTTAGAAAGCATAGATTTATAATTCATTTTGTATAGGATACTTGTACCGATTAAATTTAAATTAAATAATTTATTTGAGTTTTTTTAGGTATTATTAAAATTTTAATCAGATTAAAATGTTGAATAAATTAAGTATAATAATTTAAAAAAATTTAGGTTTGAAAGCCTAGGTTGTAAATCGCGGATTTATTACAATTAATCGGATGAGAGTGGATAATTAATGACTCAAAAATGAATTGTTTGGGTTGACGAAGAAAGCATGAGTTAATGTTATGTTGATTGTTGTTGATGATCTTAGAGGTCGTGAGGGTTTTTAGTTTGTGTTTAGTCTAAGAGAAGGGGATGAGGGGAGATCTAAAAAATTTAATTATTAGTCTTTAAATTTAAATATCCTCTCCTCTTCTCACCTCAAATTAAACACACCTTAATGTTTGGTGGGCAAGAGATTCAGTAGCTATGAATATTACTACCGGCAGTGAACTGGAAGCTAGAGTGATGATGGGGCCATATTAGTTGGGGTTGGGGTTTCTTTTATAATCATTTTCTCATTATCCATCATCATTTTTAAATCATATTCGTTTAATTAATTACAATACTACTTTAATATTTTGATTTATTCAAAGGCAACGCAACAAGTAAGCAATTTTCCATTTAAATTAAAATGATGAAACAAATATTTTGTTTAATGGAACCATCAAGATTCAATTAAGAAGATGATAAGGATTGCCGGCCAATAGAAAAAAGGAACATGATGAGGATTATTTTAATTACTTCGATGAATTATACATTATTTGTACCTTGTCCTTGAAGGAACGTGAATGCATTATAGCAATGTCCCCCCCCCCCCCCCTTTTTTTTTTTTTCTGAATTTGGTTTCTGATCTGTGCGTGTTTTTTCATCTTAGCAAGGTCGATTATTTCTAGAATACTAGTGAATTAATTTTGTTTATTTTAAATTATTGTGTTATCCAGCCAGTAGATCGTACGTCTAGATCTCTCCTTGTCGCATCCAGACACGTGCTCGTATTCCCCGTCGCAGAGCGGATCCAGCTTCCCTACCCATCTTGGGGGTAGGGAGAGCTTGTCTTGATCTGAACTGTCCAGATCAAATATGGACGGTCAAGATTTAATTTTTTTAAACTGTTAATTTTTAAATGAAAAAATCATTTTTTAAAAATATATTAGTTAAGAGATTATCTTTATTTTAGTTCTATACCCATTAAAATAATTTTTTTAAAAAAAATAGAAAGCAAAAAAAATCAAATCTGGACCGTCCAGATCAAAACAAGCTCTCCCTACCCATCTTAGAATGGGTAGGAAAACTGGTTCCCTCGCAGAGTATGCATTTTTAATCTCAGCAAATCTAGTTCTTATAATTAAAATACACACACACATTTCCAAGTGCTCAACGGGTGGCGTGAAGTTGAATCCGACTCCTCAGAAACCTTTTTCTTCTTTTTTCCCCCCTTAAAATCCTTTTTTTACTCTTACATAAAAAATTGAGTAGTTTAGATAAAGTCGCTAAAAAATCTTATAAAATTATAAGAATATAAATAAATAAATTTGATCTGTACAAATTTAATATGAACTGTTTACACATGTTTTATAAAAAAAAGTATACATCTCTGGATCACCTATTTTCTTAATTCAAGGATGTAAAAGGGATTCAGACAAGAAAAAGAAAAAGAAATTATTAGAGAATTTAGATCTGAAGTGTTATGACAGTATAATACGAACACAAATCATTTAAGGGGGCGATAGCGCGAGAGTTCTACGATGAATCTTTATGTAGCTCCATACTTAATTACTCCATCAGCTTTTTAACATAAAATATATTTATTTAATTTGATTTCATTAAAAATTTAGTTAAATTAGTTAATATGATATATATTTTCTAAAACGTCGTAGTTATCTTTCTCAATTTCTCTATTCCCTCCCTTTCTCAATTTCTTTATTCTCTCTCTTCCTTAATTATGATTATGGGAGTATCAATATAAGTAAATTAATAAAACAATTGATAAATAAAAAACCTATATGTTATATCTATGTTCAAAATTAAATCCCTCAACAGGAGTATATGCATTAAAATTACCTAATTAATAAGATAATTTTGTCTGTAAAAAGAAAAAATAAATAATAAATAAATCTTGAAGTCAACTGATGCTTGAAGTGATATTGCCCCACCCGCTTATTTCTCTGGCAGTATCCTAAATCTCTCATTATATACAGTCATATCCAACTAACAAAGTTCCAGACAATAATAGCCAAGTTTAGTTTACACCATGACACTGTTTAAATCCATTCTCTTCTTCTTCTTGATAGTTTCCATGAATCGGGTTCTTTCTTCTCCTCCAGATGACATCGTCAAGTGCACTTCCGGAAACACACACTGCACCGTCACAAACGCCTACGGCCTCTTCCCTGACCGGAGCACCTGCCGGGCATCCCAAGTACTGTACCCAACCACCGAGCAAGAGATCATTTCAATGGTGGCTTCTGCATCAAAATCCAACACAAAAGTGAAAGCAGTGACAAGGTATTCCCATAGTGTCCCCAAGCTTGCTTGCTCCGGAGGCCAAGATGGCATCCTAATAAGCACCAACAATCTCAACCGTACAGTTAAGGTTGATGTGGAGAGCAGAAGGATGACGGTAGAGAGCGGCGTCGTTTTGAAAGATCTGATAAGTGAGGCGGCGAAGAATGGGCTGACTTTGCCGTATACGCCGTACTGGTGGGGGATCACGGTGGGGGGATTGTTGGCGACGGGGGCTCACGGCAGCTCGTTGTGGCAAAAGGGAAGTGCGGTTCATGAGTATGTAGTGTCCATGAGGATTGTGACGCCGGCGACGGCAGAAGAAGGGTATGCGAAGGTGAGGAGCCTAAGTGAGTCAGATGAAGAACTTGATGCAGCCAAGGTTTCTCTTGGGGTTCTTGGGATTGTTTCTCAGGTATGTCTTTAAGTAGTATTTAATTATTCTTTTTGATGACTGAGGGATTAGATTAACTTAGAACGAGTTGTTCCACCTTAACCAAAAAAAATTTACAACCGAGGCATTGTAAATCACGTTAAAGAAAAAAAATCTAGGATTGAATCTAAAATTATATATGAAAAAGAGAAAATAAAGAACAGAAGGCCGTAAGCAGTGACTTTGACAGCACTATAGCCTACGTGTTTTTTCCACTAGCCACTTTGATACCACTTGTCACGGTGCTGAGTCTTTCAAGCCCACAAACCACGGCACCCTGCTAACATTCCGCTGTAAAGGCCCTTTATCCTTATAAAAAACATATTATTTAATTTCATTAGACTAAGAAAATTGATTAAGTTAGTTAATAAGGCATGAATTTTTTAAAATACCTTAATTATTTCTATCATCTTATATTAGGAAAATGTACAAATGTAAAAACTATGTCTAATATCTTAGATTTAAGATTAAGATCAACTCTTTAAATATATTTTATAATAAGGATAGGAGGGAATATTTTATTAGTCAAGCCTAAACGCCCAATGCATCTTATTCATTTTTTATAAAAACGCTGATATAACCAAATCCATCTTGCATAATAATAGGCATGATTTCTGGTAAATTATGCAGGAATCCCTTCTAAGTGTTTTCACTCCAAGTGTTTTAAATTTTATGCAAGACGTTTTATAAATTATGGAAGACTAGTTCTAGTTGTAAAGTAAGCCAAATCTGTTGTATCTAAAGTAATATTTAATTTCTTGTAAATTTCGCCACATCTTTTATAAATTTTTGGATCCAAATGAAATAATGATACGATGTTGCCATTGGTACTATAATAATTGCAGGTAACACTACAGCTAGAACCCATGTTTAAACGAGGAGTTACATACGTGTCAAAGAACGATTCAGATCTGGAAGAGCAAATGATTCATTTTGGGAAAGAGCACGAGTTTGGAGATATCACGTGGAATCCTTATCAGAAGGAGGCACTATATAGAGCTGATAATCGAGTTCCCATGGAACAGCCTGGCAATGGTTTCTTTGATTTCTTCCCATTTCGATCTACTCCAGCTGAAGCATTAGCTTCTTTCAGATCCACAGGTAATCAGTTGCTCTCTCTCTCTCCCCCTTCTTTTTTTTATAAGAGTTTGATAATTGAATTACGTTGTTTACTAAGAAGTTAGTTAAGAGTATCTTCTGGTCCTTAATATAAGAAATCTTTTTAAAAAAGTAAAGAAACTAAATAAAAGTATTTATATTTATCAATTTTTAAAAAGTAATTTGTCTACTCATTTTAGATTAATACCTAGAGATAGTAATAAATATGTCAAAAATAAAAGCCTAAAGCAATGTATGGTGAATATTACAACCATGTGACTAAGAGGTCGTACATTTAAATTTGGAAACTGCCTCTCGTCCTTGCGGAACCAGTTTCAATGTTTATTTCAATGAAGAGTCAATGAACTCTTGCTACTCATCAATGATGAGCACTGAATTTGGTTCCCTTGGCTCACGGAGAGAGAGAATAGAGATAAGAGAGGTTAATTAGGGACAAAAGAATAGTAAGGAGGACCAAGACAATATACATTTTGGCTCTTATTAAAACAAGCAAACGCAGTAACTTCAATTCAATTGAGAGGAAATTCTTTCCAGCATGATCTTTTTAAAATACATATCTTTCTATGGAGACAAAGCTAAAAATAGACGGTTTGTATAACAGAGGAAGATATAGAAGCAACAGGAGACGCAAATGGCAGATGCGAAGCTGCCAAGTTTTTAACGGGAATTCTAAAGAATTCTGCATTTGGCCTGACGAACAATGGTAAACCACATTCTTTTTCTCATTCACGCATTTCAACAAACACCTTGGAAACACTTTATTCTTGGTCCATAGTTACTACTATAAAGCAACACTTAAAAAGAATTACTTTTTTGTTTCTTCCTGCTGAAATAGGCAAACGCTTTACTGGGTACCCCGTGATTGGGCCTAGCAATCAAATGCAATCATCTGGCACATGCCTAAGCAATCATTTAGAAGATGGAAAGTTCACAGCATGCGCTTGGGATCCTGAACTCGCACATCAGATCTTCTACCAAACAGCCTCCAGCATCTCCTTGTCTAAAGTTCCAAGCTTTATTGAAGATGTGAAGAAGCTGATTGAATTGGAGCCACAGGCACTGTGTGGATTAGAGTACAATGGTGGAATCATAATGCGTTATGTCAAAGCTTCAAGTGCTTACTTGGGCAAAACAGAGGATGCTATAGATTTTGACATCACTTACTTCAGAAGCAGAGACCCATTGACTCCGAGGCTTTTCGAGGACTTTCTTGAGGAGATTGAGCAGATGGCGTTATTCAAATATGGAGGATTACCTCACTGGGGGAAGAACAGAAACATAGCATTCATTGAAGCCATCAAGAAATACCCAAATGCAGACAAGTTCTTGAGCGTGAAGAACAAATATGATCCACAAGGGATTTTCTCTAACGAGTGGACAGATCAAGTTTTAGGGTTGAAAGAAGGTATGACCATATTGAAAGATGGGTGTGCTCTTGAAGGTTTGTGCATTTGCTCGGAAGATCGTCACTGTGCACCAAGCAAGAAGTATTTTTGTAGGCCTGGTAAGGTTTATAAAGAGGCTAGAGTTTGTGCTCTGGAAGTTGAGACAAATTCAAAGGATGAGCTTTAATGGATATAAGGATGCTTTGAATCAGTAGGCTCATCCTCTTTATACATGAAGTATATTTTTCATCTCAGAGGCTAGTGGCCTTAAAAATGCACTTGTTGTCCATTGGTGCATTGTATCGAACATGTAGACACCTAAGGGCTCCATACAGTATTCTTGATTCAACAGGTGCCAATAACGAAGCTCAGGTTCTGAAACGATATTGTGTCCAAAGGATCTGAAATTGATGAATAGATAAAGACTCTGCGGTAGCAGAGGTTAGCACAGGAAAGACCAAATGCTTGAAGCTGATGGAATCCGCAATGTGATTGAATGAATACTAGCAAGAAAGAAATGACAATTAACTTGTTAAATATGTTTTAAATTGGAAACAAATGTCACTTTTACCTTATTAGAAATTGTGTTTGAGAATTGAATGAGTTAACAGAATTGGAAATGAGCATTAATTAGAGGGACAAAACTGAAAAATGAGTATTAATTATCTTATAAGTAATTTATATTTTGAACCAAGTTATTTTTCTAAAAACTTCCTGTCCTATATCGTGGAAGTGAAGGAGTATATAGAGAACAAGATAAAAGCCATCTCCTATTGATGAATGGATTATATGTTTTAAAATGGGTTTAAATGTTTTAACCTATGATAATGTGATGTGCATTAAGGTTAGATAGATGGAAGAAGTGAAGTTATGGATCCTTTTCTTCCTCCTCCCTCCCCTTTCTATATATGTTTTCCCCTTTTGTGTAGCCTGATCTCCTGGGCACTTCTAAGTTTCTTTTTGTTTCATCAAACTGTTGGTTTGAGCAATAATGATTTGATTTTGAAGGAGCAATCAACAACAAGAAGTTCCTTTTTTTCACACAAGTCCAAACTTTGGATAAATTGTAAGAACCTACTAATAACTGTACCGTCATTCTGATACACAACTTGCATAAAATGTATGAATAAATAGTTTGAACCGTCACGTGAGTCCTGAAGCTGGATAAATTTCTCAACATAAGATTATGTGAGGTTCAATATCGAATTGAAGAATAAGAAGGCATTTCTGATGTGAAAGGGCGCACAGCAAACTCTGTTTTTAAGGTTGAAGTGTACTACACTTGAAGATAGAAAGATATTTATTGGCTATGCATGAGAAGTGCTACAAGGATTTTGATTGTTAAACCCATGATTTATTGTAGAAGTCTAAAATTGGACAAGGATTTAGTGGAAATTGGCCCTTTTCAAATACTCTCCGGTCTTAATTATAAGACCAAGTCGACTATTTTAGAAAAATTAAGGAAACGAATTTAATTACTTTAGAGTATTTTTATTTTATTTTTCCCTCCAAATTAATTAGTTTGACTAATAAACTAATATACAATCTAAGGAAACAATATATATAATATGATTAAGTAACTTATTTAACTTCTTTAATCTCTTCAAAAAAAAAAAACCAACCCGGTCTGATAATTAAGACCGGAGGTAGTAACATGTTAGAGATGGACAACTAAGAAGAGGTCCATGGGATTTGTTGAAAACTTGAAATTGAGAAAGTCAGAAAGATTGTTACATTGGTGAAATTACAGCTATTATTGACTACTGATGCATTTATATTTCTGGTTCTCTTCTAAGGAAAGGGATTTGTGAAATTGTTAACACTGTATTGTTTACGTTACCGGTATTTCAGGGTGCTGTGTAGGCTAATCAGCTAAACATTTTGCCATTTCAAGTAAAATGGCTTAAATGCAGTTGTTTCTGATATGGTAGGAAACTTGTGAAGAATTTGTTGGTAGATCCACACAAATATGAGAGCCATGATTAAAACATCACCATGTCCACTATGTTCTGTCTTTATGAATAAAAAGAAATTAAGAAAACAAATTAGAAAGATAAGTGGATAAATTCTTGATTTCTTGCATCAACACGATAGGTGCATGGGATATGAAATTTGCGAATAAACTAGAAGTTTCATCGAGCAAGGTTCTCAGAATATAAAAGGCAAAGAAAATAAAGCTCCTAGCTTCTCTAATTCTTTCAGTATTTTTGCAAACTACTTCTTGTCAGAGCTGTTACAATGCCAGAGAGAGCATGACTATGCTAATTAATGTTTATGATTTATCAGTTATGTAGTTAAAACTGTTTCTTTCATGATATTCAATCATAAATAAATAATTTTTCTACTCAATTGTGAATTGTTATGCTCTTTGTGCAAACTACCTTGGCATTTTCAGGTTAAAGCATCTGTTTAGGTTGGCGTCCGATGCTAGACAAGATACATACAAGGTCCCGATCCTATTACTGGACGGTCAAATCAGCTATGCCCTATAAGTTATAAACAAATAAAATCTTTGGCTTGCCTTAATTCATTTCCTTTTCTTTTCATTTAGTAACAAAAGAAACTGAATAGTTTTCCTACCTAATCAAAATCCCCTCGATCTGTACCTCGCCCACACGAAAGCAAAAGGAAAAAAGAAATCATGAAAAGGTTGGTGGGATTAACAGGTGTTTGTTAATGCTAATGTTTTTCTGTAGATACATCTATAGCAACTCAGCGCAACTACTCTTCAAAAGCTAGTCGTTAGGACTTGAAAGTCTGAGGCCCTATAGGGCCCTTACTTCAATATAACTTTCCTGATGAAGTGAGACTCATAGTAACTGTACATAAATCTTACTCTAATTGTTTGCATTTATGAAAAGGTAGGTAGCTAGGATTAGCAACAATTTTTGTTAATTCATCAAAGCCAGTGGCTATTCAAAATGGTATTGATGTAACGAGTACAAACCTTTAAGGAAAAAGATTACACTCTTGAAACTAGCCCTATAAGGGCCTTGCTTCAATATAACTTTAATTTCCTGATGTAGGATTCATAGCAATTGTGCATAAAAATAAGCCTAATTGTTTGCATTCATGGAAAGGTAGGTAGAATTGGACGGTGTCTTCTTTTATTATATGAGTCAACTGATTCAACAGCCTAATTGTTTGCATTTCTTGCCTTCATTTTACTAAGAAATCAGCGTAAAAAAGAAGTTGCCAATTGATCTTTCTAAACCACAAGGATAAGGAAATTGAAGCTAATGGCTAGTCAAATCGCTACTGCTCTCAATGAAAGCATTGTTGTAATGAATACAAACTTTTTGGAGAATTACACTTCAAGAGCTGGCCATTGGGATTGAAAAGTCTAAAGTATTATGAGGCTCTTGCTTTAATTCAACTTACCCAACGTGAGACTCGTAACAACTTTGCATAAATCTTTTTTTGAGGTTGTATAGAAGGATGATCTGTCAATGAAAGTGATTAGTAAGGTTGGTGTTTCTGTCATCTTCAATTTATCATTGGAGGTCATTAACTTTTGATGAATATATTGCCGCGTAGCTTCTTTGTTACGAAGGTGTTAATGTTGGACGTAGAGGTTAGAGAAAATGATCATTTAAACACGCAATTATTTCTTTAGAGAGTTAACAGTTAATGTGAAAGAATGAAAGCTCACTGTCATAAGTTTGTTTTACCACAAGTATTAAAAATCCAGATTTTCGGTGAAATGATATAAAGTATATATTTTATTAGGTGGATGGACCGTTACTTTCTCGATAGAAACACGTCGTGGTTAATTTATCTTATAACAAAAGTCAGACAAGTATTTAATGAATAATGATATCATAATTAAAATGCGTGTATAATATGATTTGAAGAAGCTATTAGTTAGACAAGTTGCAAAATTAGCGTGTGCAGAGACGGAACTTCTAAGGGACTAGGGGGGCCATGGCCCCCCCAAAAAAAAATTATTTAAATATTTTTAGTGGGACTTTTTATTTTTTAGTGAATAATACCACTTTGGCCCCCCCAAATTATTTAAATTCTATGTTAATCTTGTCATTCTTTCTATATTTTATTCTAATTACTTAAAATTTTTAGCTTATCAGTGAAATTTTCTTTTGTGGTGTATCCCTTACTAGTTACTATACTTTTACCCATTCTATACTACACTTGTAGATGAAGTTAATTGACTTGATTTCATGAATATTTTTTTTATTCTTTTTATTTTTAATGCATTTAAAACTTTCCTTAAAAAAAATTTTCGGGGGCACTGCCCCCGAACCCCCGAATCCCCCCGCAACTATTTGGCCCCCTCAAACTTTTCTTCCAAGTTCCACCACTGAGCGTGTGTGATATATTTTAAACCCGAGGTAACGTGAAAATATCATATCATATCTTTATTTTTTTAGGGTTAATGATTAATTTTGTCTCCAGAGAGTTTTTGTCAATAAGTCATAGGCATTTGGAAGTCTTTATTAGATCAATTTTACCATGAAAATATTTTTAAAAAACAGTAAAGTTGCCTTAACTATTGAGACTAGTGTTCATCATTAAATTAACGTTGAAAACTCATAAACAAAAACTTCTAAAAGAAAATTGGACCTTAACTCTTTTTTCAAAAACTATAGTAAAGTGGTGTTGAAATATTTAGAATAAAGGAGCAAAGATACACATGTGTTTTATCCTCGGGAGGGCCTAGTACCATATACTTTTTCTGGGAACAAAAATACACATGTGATTACCATTTTGGAGCAAAAGTCACACCAACAGTTAAAAAAAAACAAACAAACAAACAAACGTCCGTTAGTTTTGCTGAACCCACCTCAGTCTTCTTGCATAAGCACCAAGTCATTGCTCTGTCGTGCTGCATCAGATAACCAACACAAGAACCAGTCGGACACAGCAGGGATGGTGGCTGAGAGAGTTAACGATGGAGTTGTTGGTGGTGCCACCTCCCTCAACGGTGGCCGGAGCAAAAATGGCCTCACTCTTGGAAGATGAATTAGTTGGGTCCTGTAAGATATCTCCAGCTTCTTCTTCATCCTGCTCTGAGTTTGTTCCTCTTAAAAATTGAGGCATGAGATGTGTGATGACTGGCATGGATATTGTGATCGAGAAATTTGTTGTTGACCAAAGAAGTTATGAGAGTCGTATTTTAGACATCTCAAATGAGCTTCAGATAGTAAAGGAGTGGGTTAGAGAGATGAATGAGGAAAGAGAGAAGTTAAAGGAGAGACACCATTTGGGGGAGCAACTTCAGCAAAGAAAGGAAAAAGAATTGGCTTCGAGGGAGATGTTTCAGAAGCTAGAATCGAAGGCTAGCAAGGAAGAACTAGAGAACAAAAATCTGACGACAAGAGTGGTTCAACTTGAGAAGTCAGTGGCAGGACTAGAGCAAATGGTAAAAGATAAAGACGAAGGGATACTGGGCTTGGCGGAAGAGAAAAGAGAGGCCATCAGGCAGCTATATTTGTGGATTGACTACCATCGTAGTCGTTATGATTACCTCAAGGTCATTATATCCAAGGCTCCCAGAGCTCAGAGAGCATCATGAGTTTAGCTATGATATTCTTTTATTAAGTTCGTTCGATTAGGTTTTGCATCACTACATTTGATTGGAATTTGTTTTTTCCCTCCCTTTCTTATTTCCCAAGTGTGTGTTGATAGATTGATTTCTCGCTTCATAGGGGACATCATATATTTATCGGTTTGTTGTCGCCCTTCAGAACCACTTTCTATCATGTTTGTATTCTCCTTCAATTCTTTTGACTCTCGCCTCCCTGGTTTGGGCTTGTAATAATCTGCCAAGGAGAGGATCATTATTTTGTCAATAATAATGAGAATTTTTTTACAGGACCCAACTAATTTATCTTCCGAGAGTGGGGCCATTTTTGCTTCGGCCACCGTTGAGGGAGGTGGCGCCACCACCAACTCCGTCGTTAACTCTCTCAACCATTATCATTGCTGTGTCCGATTGGTTCTTGTGTTCGTTATCTGATGCAGCATGGCAGAGCAATGACTAGGTGCTTATGGAAGAAGAAGACTGAGATGGGTTCAACAAAACTAACGGACGTTCGTGGTTTTTAACTGCTGGTGTAACTTTTGCTCCAAAATGGTAACCACGTATGTATTTTTGCTTTAAAAAAACATACGGTGCTGGACACTCTCGAAGATAAAGCACATGTGTATTTTTACTCCTTTACCCAAATATTTATATTTATGCTTTCTGAAAGAATAAAAGGACTTATATATGACCAAATATACCATAAAAATGAACTATTCATGCTAATTACAAGCAATTTTCCAAAGAATATAGGTAGGTTCCTTCCTGTAATCCATTTAATATATGGTGGCAAAAAATCCCTTCAAAGTAACATAATTACACCCCCATGTATTGGTTCATATGAAACGCCAAATGCCATTAAATCATTGTTTATAATAAAGTTATTTAAATTCAAGTAATATAAGAAGGAAAGAACACAAATGAATCTATCAATCAACATCATCAATATAAAATATGAACTCTAACCAATACACTTCACATTTTGGTTACATTAGAAAGATTTCAACACTTACTTATCACCTACATCCCATCGCACTTTTACCAAGAGTGACATCTTCAGAAAACATAGATGTCAAAAAATAATGTTCTTAACGTAATTTGATTTGAATTTAAAGAAAAGCAAGTAAATACTCTTAAAATCAAGAAACACCAAATCAGTACCCTAAATTCACAGAATTCTAGATAGGTCCAATCCAAAGGCACTCAACAGATTCTGAAATTCTAAATGAGTGTCTTAGGACATATCTGAAATCTTATAAATTTAGAATACTGATTCGGGTTTTCATGATTTCAGGTATTTACTTGTCTTTTTCTCTAGGATTATTTACTTGTCTTTTTCTCTAGGATTTTTAACCCAAGTTGTCTGATAAATTTTTTTTAGGAAAAAAAAAAACACTGAAATCGGCGGGACGTTTGTCATCCAATAATAGCATTCCACGTGGAGTAGGATTCAAGCCTTGGTGGGGACCTTTACCGGATACCGGTGAACCGAGTCGTCCCAGGGGTTCCCCCGCCAGTCACCAACCGGAATCCTCCTCACCGCCTTCCACACCGCACTGTTACACTTAAAACCCGACCCGAAAGCGATCTGCCATACCCGATCCCCCTTCCCGACCCGACCCTTCGCCTCCGTGTACGCCAGCTCGTACCACAACGAACTACTCGACGTGTTACCGAACCGGTGAAGAGTCATCCTGGACGGCTCCAAATGCCACTCACTGAGTTCCAAATTCTTCTGCAACTCGTCCAGCACCGCCCTGCCTCCGGCGTGAATGCAAAAATGTTCAAACGCCTTCTTGAAATCTGGAATATAAGGCTTCACCTTAGAATTCTTCAACACCTTTTTCCTAACCAAGGACAAGAAGAACATGAATTGCTCCGACATCGGAAGAACCAACGGCCCCAACGTTGTTATGTTCGTCTTCAGAGCGTCTCCGGCGACTGCCATTAGTTCTCTGGCCAATGAAACACCCACCGTTCCTTTCTCATCTTCTCGCTGGTAAACGCAGTGGTAATTTTTGTCGTCTGCTCCTTTGTGGGTTCGAACTGTGTGGACTAATTGGTATTTGGATCGGGCCCTGTCGGAGGATTTGTTGGATAACAGAATTGCGGCGGCGCCCATTCGGAAAATGCAGTTACAGAGAAGCATAGAGCGGTCGTTGCCGAAGTACCAATTGAGGGTTATGTTCTCAGTGCTGACGACAATGGCGTAGGAATTTGGGTTTGCGTTTAAAAGGTCTTTGGCTAAATCGATGGAGATTAAGCCTGCACTACAACCCATTCCTCCAAGATTGAAACTTTTTATGTTGGTTCTGAGTTTGTAGTGGTTGATGATCATGGCGGAGAGAGATGGAGTTGGGTTGAACAAGCTGCAGTTCACTATGAGAATATCAATATCTCTGGGTTTAACGCCGGTTTTCTCAAACAGAGCATCTAGGGATCCAAACATGACTTTCTCCGCCTCATGACGAGCCTCTTTCATGTTCAAGTTCGGCGGTTTAGACATAATCCCCCTGGGCAAGTACGTTTCGTCTCCCAAACCGGACCGAGTCGCGACTCTCGTCTGGAATTGAAGGGTTTCGTCTTCGAACCCACCGGTTTCCTCTGTCATTTTGAGGAACGAATCAACAGAGATTTTCCGTTCGTTTTCCGGTTTGTAACAAGCAAAGTCGACGAGATATACTGGTCTCGACCGGCTCAACCAATATAGGCCGAAGAAGACGAGCAAGGCGGCCGAACCGGCAAGCTGCATGACAGAGTCGTTACTGTTGAGATGAACAGTCTGGTCGGACCACAGTTGGGACAAACGGTCGAGCGTTAGACCGGTGAACTGAACCAGCAAGGAGATGAACCAAGGGACGAGGACAGCGAACATGACAAGAGTGGCAGCGTTGCATGAATAACCATAACCTAAACCTAACTTGACGTACTTGAGCTTGACGGACTGCAAGAAATCCGGGAGGCGACGGCGGATTCTGATGACGGCGGAGGAGGAGTCCCTGAAGTTCATCTCCGCCGTGAGTCTCTCTCTTTCCATGTCAATGCTATCATGATCAGCATTATTATTAGTAGTAGGAGAAGCCATTTTCAAAGTCTAGAGTTTTTGAATATGGAAGAAATAATGGGGTTTGAGGGGTTTATAAAGAGGGAAGTGAGGAAGAGATGGAAGGAAGGTGAACAAGAAAGGAACGCGAGCTAGGAGACAGTTGGAGCACATGGGGCTTAAGATATTAACTGCAAGAAAGCTAGCTGCTTATAATGAGAGGCAAGTGTATCACCATTCATCAGTCAACTTATGGATAGCTCAACCACCTTTTGGACAGCAACATCCTCCAAACCTTTTAATTTAAATCCTTAATTACTTCCTTTGTCTTCCCAGGTTTCGGTGCCCCCAAGTGCTCACCACTTTTACCCTTTTTGTCTTATTTTCACATATTATGAATGAGATTTCTCTAATACATCCTTATCTCAAATCACTACCAAAAAAAAAAAAAAAAGTCAATTAGTAGCGGTTCATTTGTAGCGGTTAAAATAAACCGCTACAAATTTATTAGGTATGACTCGCGTCAAATGGCGCGCTAGTTCGTGAACGACATTTTTAGCGGTTAATTTATATAAACCGCCACAAATATAGTGCCAGTTTGGCGCCTTATGGCGCGCCATTAGTGGCGGTTTATTTGTAGCGGTTTATATTAAAAACCCGCTACAGAATGTCAAGAGTCAAAAACCCGCTACAGAAACCGTCGCATCAACCGCTACAAAGTGTGTAATATTGAAATTTGAATATTTCGAATCCCGCAATGTTCATTAATTTGTAGCGGTTTTTAGTATAACCGCTACAAAATGTGATATTTAGAAATTTATTTATTCTTTAAAAAATACCAATGAATTTTTGTAGAGGTTTTGTAACCGATACAAAACAGAATAGAATCGCTACAAACGTTAAACCGCTACAAAAATCGTCGCATCAACCGCTTGTTACGTATATCCCTATAAATACATCCACCACAACTTATTTCACACACTCTCATTCATTTCTTCCCACCCGTTCTCTCTCATTTTCTATCATTTCTTCCCACCTTTACAAAATCTTTGTTTTTAATGTTTTATTTTTTTCCTTCTAATAATATTAATATTATTTCTTTTTCTTCTCCAGAACTTTAAGGATATTTCCTCAATTTTCCTTCTATCATCATCAACATTCTTTTCATAATCAAATATCATCTAAATGGACAACATAATTTTTTTGCTCAAAGGTGAACAACATAATAAATCCTTATTATCTACACATTCTCAGTATTATACCTACATAATATATATACCTATCTAACTTAAGTTAATAATTTTTTGAATATTAACTATTATCATTTAATTTTTCACTTAAATAATAAAAATATTAACATAATATTGTAATAATGGACTCAAATTATATATATTTTTTATTTTGTAACAACAAATTTTAATTCAAATTTGGCTTAAAAATTTGTAGCGGTTTTACAACCGTTACAAAATTTTTGCGCCAACTTTTTTGAATTTTGTCATCTTGATCGCATCTTGTAGCGGTAACTCAAAACCGCTACTAATACAATAGCGGTTTTATTATATGAGTAGCGGTTAAAACCGCTACAAAACATCTTGTTTCGGTGTATTTTGTAGCCGTTCAAAAGCGCTGCAAGTGACAGTAGTAACGGTTAAAACCGCTACAAATACGTAATTTCAACCATTACAAACCGTCATTTTTTTTGTAGTGAATACTTTCTCTGTTTCTGAATATAAGATATATAGTTGATTTTTTTTTTTACAAAGATTAAACAAGCTAAATAAGTTACTTAATCATATCATATGTTGTGTATCCTTAAATTAAATATTAGTTTATTAATCAAATTAATTAGTTTGGAGAAAAAAAATTAATGCTCTAAAATAATTTGATTAGTTTCCTAATCTCCCAAAAAAAATCAACTTTATCTTATATTTAGAACTAGAGGAAGTATGAGCATACTTATGTCTGTTAAAAATAACATGCAACACATATTTTGTCCTTGTTATAAGATGTTCTCAACATTCAAACATTATGATTTACCCTTGTTTTTATAAGCACAAGTATCCTCTTAATTATTAGATATAATCTTGAACAAACCATTCAATGTGGACACCTCTTCTACCAGACATTTGAACTCGAAATTTGATTTGTCACGTTACAAGGTATTAGCTTCTTCTATTAGACTCATAAATCCTTATAAGTGAATTATTCATGTTAATTAAACGAGCGCATAACCTCCCTTCGAGGAGGAACAAGATGTAAAACAATTAATTAGATATTTTTATATATTATCTTATAATGTAGACCAAAATGAGCAATGGAATAATATCACATGCATATGTGAACACATGATTGGACTCACCACCGATGTTACTTGCATGATTTGTTTTTAAACACTTTCTTTTGCCTAAAATATAGGTAATTAACTTAATTCCAATCACCTCATCAAAATGAAGAGAAAATTGTTAATTCATTAAATATGTTTTAAATCTTTTTTTAAAAAAAAAAAAAGAAAAAAGCAACGCTATCCCTTTAAATTGAGAGAAAAAAATTACGATTAATCATACTTAAACATTAATTACAATGACACAATTAAGAAAACAAACATTAATTACTTTTCAAGTGACTAATATTATAGACCAAATAATTTTCCTAAATGCATGTCACAAAAAATTATTGAATAAAATTATTATTATTATTATTATTAACGAACTATATGTCTATATTTATATGTAGCTTTATTACACATCAGTTTTGAAAATTCATCTTTTATGACTGATTTTATTATTAAAAATTAGGTTTACGTTTTAAGCAATATGTTATAGCCACTTAATCCATTAGTGTATATAAATATTTCAGGTCAAGAATTGCATGAAGTTTGAAAAGTGAACCTCATGACTCATGTAGGATGTGTTTTGTTAGAATTTTTTATCATATTTATAGATGATGCCGACATTCATGTATTTTTATCATATTATTAAAACGTTTTTTTTATTATATACACATTTTATATGAATTGAAGATTTTTATTTTATTTTTAAATGGAGGGAGCAGTGAGAGCGGGAGGGAAAAAGAGAGGGGTGGGCCCAGAAGAGGGCAGTGACAGGTGGTCGTTGGTGGCTGGCCATAAAGGAACATTTAATGATCTAATCACTTGCCCATTGCTCATCCACCACCCACGCTTTTAAACTTTATAAAATGAACCTCCACAAAAGCTCGGTAATACTTTCATAGTGTAAATTGCATTATAAATATATTTTTATAATTAGGATTGGAGGGAGTATTATCCAATATTCATAACTTGTAGAGTAATTAGAAAAGTTTATACTAATAATTAGTCTGAAGCTGCTGTAATTGCATATGGGTTATAATTAAAATTGTTTAAAGTGTGGAAAAAAGAATGACACAGAAGAGTGGAAATGAATGCAATGTTCAATTACTCCTAAAACGAAAAAATCTAGTTCTAGTAGGATCGAAACTCCTATCTGATCATTACAAGATTATACACAAAATTAGCTACATTTCATATTGAGGTTTTCTAAATTTCTTTCTGTTTTTTGGCCTTAAGGTTTTTCTGAATTTCTATATATTCATCTATTTCATCTAATCTCTATTTTAAGACACTTTTTAGAATACATGAATATGGTTCTTATCATAAGTTAAGTAACTTAACCACATCTCCTTAATTCGGGTTAAGTAATAATGAGTAAGGAGTAAGGAGTAGAGTATCTATCGATCTCTCTATAGTCTATACACGTACCAAATGCATAAACTAGAGCTTGTTGTTTACTTTGAATGAATACACACTACTAAATTTGAAGAATACAAGTTTATAAATGCTGCTCTGACATTAAAGATTGTTTTGGCTGGAGATTGGGTCCGATGGATGGTATTGCTCATAATATGATACGTTAGTGTTCGAATTTTCATAAGAAAATATATTAATATGTCCACGTTAGTGTTGATATATGCTTCAAACACTTAGTTCCCGATTTCCTTCTCCTCCATCATCATCAAACTTTTCAATAATTTAAATCTTTTCAAAATTTAAAAAAGAGGATAATAATACAAATAATTAAGATGGGGCAGTATATATTGAGTACACTATAACATATCTTACCGAAGTCAAAACCTTAAAACTCATTAACTATGCTTAAAAATTTATTAAGTTTTCAACTTTAGTTTGCTTCTTTTTGGTCAAAATTTCAACTTTAGTTTGCTTCTTTTAAATATACTCTACATTACTTTAAATAAATAACATAGTAGTACATAAACGTTTCTTCTCTTTATTCCTTATAAACCAGGGTAGCATCTTTTATACATATATTGGTCATAGAATTGAAGTCAAGATGGATTGGCCAGGAAAATATATATATATATATATATATAGAAGTGGAAATAGAGATGGCTTTAGGCCAACCAATTGATGAAGCGTCGACATCCCCGAGAAGGTTTAATTTAGATCACTTTTTTTTTTCATTTAATCACAATTAATTAATGGGTAAAAACCTTTTCTTTGGACACAAAATACAAAATACATATTATTACCTCTAGTCTTAAATATAAGACTCAATTTACTTTTTTCTGAAGATATTAAGGAAGCTAAATAAATAATTTAATTATATCATATGTGATATGTAATTAAATTATATGTCAATGTATAAGTCAAACAAATTAATCTGGAAAAAAAAAAAGATAGATATAAATACTTTAAGATAATTTTAACTTTTTTAACCTCTCTAAAAAAAATCAACTGAGCCTTAAATTTCGGATCGGAGATGATAATTTTATCTCTAAAATGTTTCAAAACAAGTAAAGCTTGAGATGAGAATATAGCACATCCAGATTCAATCATCCTCTGTCAATGGTTCAAAAGTGAAAAACAGCTGAACTCAAAGAAGGTAAATGAAAAAGGGAAAAGAAATGGAGGAGGCATATAGTCAAGGGCTTTAAATAAATATAAATGGTGAGAGTCAAAATCATTCCAATTTTATGGGTACAAAGCACCAAACCTAATGAACCGTGTCAGTGAAAATTGCCTAGAACGTCGAGTATGGTATAATGTATGAGGTGAGTTCAGAATTCATTTTATTTCTTTGACTTGGAGTAGTTCAAATTTTACTCTACTTTACTATTTATTAGTCCCACTTCATTTCTTCTTTCCATGACCTAACCTGAACCAACCATTTCTACAAATTCAATTACTCGTACTATTAAAAAGTTATTTTAAAATTCTCATTTCAAAGTGCTCACATTTGAACTCATTATATAAGCATATATATATATGTGTGTGTGGTTTCACTGTTCTTACTTTTCTTCCTCGCCTCTTAATTTTTTTCCTACGTCTTATAGTACAGTAATACTAATAACAATCATTTAGCGCAACAATGCTAGCTAGCCATATTTTCTAATTTTAATGAAGGCACATTTGAAAACCGCCATTAGTTGAACTTACAATTGGGCAAATCTTGCTTATAATTTAAACCTAATTGACACACATACTCATACAGTCATACTTCAGAATTTGGAGACTCATCCTTACTCATTACCCATAATCTATTTTTATCCGCTCCCTCATTCGTAATCATAAAATGAATTTACTTGTTTTATGTAAACCTAGCTTGTTTTTTTTTTTTTTGGGGGGGGGGGGGAGGGGGGAACACTACTACAGAAAACGGTTTTTGCGTCCCAAAAAGATGTCCTTTTTTTAAAAAAAAAAGAAATAAAAATAAAGGCGGTGACATTTTTGTATTTATATGTGATAAAAGTTGACTTTTGGAGTTTAAGTTTAAAACTTAGACTCCCAAAGTGGACCGCGCCAAAAGCAACACTTTTGGAGTTTTAGTTTAAATATTAGAATACAAAACACGTTCAAAATGCCACATACCTCCTCCGTCGAATTAAATGCGCTGCACCACGTCCCTTCAGCTTTCAATTTTCTTCTTTCCTCTTTCTTCTTTCTTCTCTGTGCCTGCGAATTAACGCCCCACCGAACTCTCTTGCCTTCTTCACATCTCTCTCACCTTCCTCGCAGACCGTTCCTCGCTCGTCGTCCCTCGCTGCCGTCGCTCACCTGCTTCATCCGCCATCCTTTGCCTGACGTCCCTCGCTTACCTTGCCGTCGTCCCTCACTCGTTCACGCAAGGTCGCCCGCCATCCCTCACCCACCGTCCCTCGCCACCGTCCCTCACTCGTTTGCTTAAGGTCGTCGCTCGTTGGTTAGTTTGATCGCTCACCATGGCTCGCTCGTTAGATTGATCGCCATCCCAACTTCGATATGCACAGTATAGCTCTTCGATCTGTGATGATCTGTCGCTGAAACCTTCTTCGATCTACGATTTCTACATGAGATTAAATGTGATTTTTTCCTTCTCCTCTGAAACTTTTTATTTCTTTGTTTTAAGATGATTTTGATTTTTGGATTGTTTATATATATTTGGAATTTGTAGATCTAGAATTTGTGTTTCTTCCTTCTCCAATGAGTCTAGTATAAATTATTAATTTTACTCGTGATTTCCTGGTTGGTTTGGCTTCCGACTTCAAGTCCTCTAGTTTGCCTCTCGTGATTTCTCGTCTAATTCGTTGATCTGGAATGTAAATGCTTTGTCTCATTTTTTGGTTATGCAATATTCCACCATTTTGTGATCCAAATCGAAGGGAAGGATGGCAGTGATGGTAAGTTAAATGTTGTGGAGATCGATCTGGTTTGGGTTTATATATATATATATGACGTCCTAAAAAGTCTTAGGACTCTGTAAGCCTTGAAATATGACGTCCTAAAAAGTCTTAGGACTCTGTAAGCCTTGAAATATGACGTCCTACTACGTTTTAGGACGCTGAAAACCTTACACTTTCTACGCCCCCTAGATAGACGTCTCCACAAAAAAGGACGCCAAAGCGGGAAAAAATAGGACGTTAAATAGCTTTTTTTTAGTAGTGAAATACAAAATAATTCCTAAATACATAATATACAAACTCTAAAATTAATATTAACACAGTGGAAATTAAACTATATTAGTAGTACCTCTAGCCATAATAACTCTGCACGCTATATATCACAGCCTGAGAATTGAAAAAGGGAAAAGGAGATTAGAAGAAAAGAACTCACGGGAAGATGGGGCACAATGATAGTATGTGAATCGCTGTCACCGCCCTATCAAGGAATCCTTAAAAAACAAGTAAGTGTATTTCAACGTTATTACTCTAAAAATCTAGTTTAACTATCTATAATCTCTCATCAAGGCTTGTAATAACTTGCCACATGTAACTCTAAACTAAATTTCTATCCAAATCACATGCGGACCACACTCATGAGATATTTTATTCAAAAACAATGATAAAATAATATCTAAATATAATCATTAAATAATAAAATAGGTAATCATAGATAATAAAATATCTAACAAACCTATATTCATAATGATAATGATGACGACGACGACGACAATACTTATCCCCTCCGTGATTAAATATATAGGGTATAAGCCTATGGCCAAAAAAAAAAAAAGGCTTACGTCTTGATACGCATAAATCAATAAACATTTTTTTTATAAGAACAACTACCAAAATGAGGAGATTCAAAATATTAATTAAAAGCAATAAATATATAACTTATGTAGTTTTTTTTTCCAATTATTCCCTTATTTATGAAGAGTATACATGTATAAGAAATAATTGTGAAAACTTATTGCAGAAGGGAGAAGCCGCATCCTTGATTGGCAGTGTTATACATTTGACATCTTATCCCACAAAAGGGAAAAATAATATACCATTAGCACATGCTGCCAAGTTACTTAGATCTCGAAATATTGGGCTCACCAACCCTTGCAGACTGATCTTCAATAATAGAAGCTTGTAGACATTCCAACCTTCCTTCCCCTTGTAGGGCCTATTCGGAAGGAAAGAGAATTCAGTACTTCTTAGTCGTGAATATTAGAATAGGACAAACCGTCTCGTATTTTGCTTCGGAACAAAACAATTAGAATTAGGTTCAATCAACTGGAATATGTATTATCCATATAGGGGATGTTTCAATTGAGAATATGTATTGACCTGAGATGAAGAGAAAGAAAGGTCTATCTATTTTACTTAGTTATTTAATTAAATCAATTATTCATTATTAGAGCAAACAACAACAACCATTTTATCCGGCATACATATTTTTTATTTTCCAATAGATTTTCATCTTTCATTAATTGAAATTCTTTGATTTAGTGAGTTTATCTTACTTAAACAAACAAGTAGTTAAACAATTATTATTTCCAATGCTTAATATAAAAGTTAGATAATTAATTTACAGATGATACATTAGTTATGACATTACTGTACTGTTTGATATCGTCTTTACCCATTTGATATTCTAATAAGGGAGAGAAATTAATATTGATGACCAACCTTCACTTCAGTAAACCCAGTTCGGCCTAATAAGAGTACCTGAATCTGAAGGTGTATAAATAAAACTATATAATTACTTTCCACTTACGAGATGATGCTATAGGAACGTTGGACCCAAAGAATTGAAAACTGTGTTTATTTTCTAAAATTTTATAACATCATGAACTATTAATTAACAAAGTAAAAAGGATCACGAACCATTTACACAACATTTTTTAAGACATATTACTCAATATAAAGTAATATATTCATCTTATTTAGCTTTTACCACATGTTTGTTAATTATATATACTGCGCTTTTGATAAATATATGTTAATCGAGTTACTATGTCGTAATTGTTGCTAAACTTAATGCAATTAAATGATTAAATGATAAGGAGTATAGACTATATATATATAAGGATTAACTTATAATTAAGTAGATAAACTAGAAGGGCGATGTTTAGCAAAGTAGCAATAATGCAAATCACGCATGATTATCAGATCACAGCTAATTAATACTAGCTACGTAGTATTTAGTTGATTCCTGGCTCTTATAAGGTTTGAAAGCAACAGCTCTTTTTGAACAAGTTGGTTTTCACCCCAATAATTAAGAGTAGGACCTTATTTGATTACAACAACTTGGGTTGCTCCTTCATTAAAATGACATATTATGGGATTTTAAGGGTCCCAATATATATTGAGGTAATTAATCTGGTCCATATTAATCGTTATCAATATTCATTACCAGCTAGCTAGTTGGCAACAGTTTGGATGATTATATAATAATAAATAATATAGAAGCGATTAATGACGTAGTTAAATAGCAGCTTCATGCAAATATATGTGTGTACGTGTGTGTGGATTTATATGTGTGTATATGTGTGGGTGTACATATATATGTCTATATACATATATATGTGTGTGTGTACATATATATATATATATGCATGGCTGCATTATTCACACTGGGCCATATATTCCAAAAGAACAATTAAAATCCAAGTTTCTCAACTAGAAACTGATTCATTCAATGTCATCCTCATTATATTACTACTAATGATCGTCCTTCCATATAACACACACACACACACACATGATCATGTCGTGTGGCTCAATCAAAGTTAGTAACTGATAATTATATTTATCGGTGTCTCAGTACGTACTAATGTAATTCTTTAATTAGAACATTCACGTACGTACTAATAATTTTGTGTGGCTTAATTTCAGTTGAAGAGGGTACTTCAGCCATGACACTATTCTTAAGAAATACATAAAGAGTTAACTGTCATCTCTTGGTTCCAATGAATTAGTTGAAATTATTTTTATTGTAAACAAGAGAAATAATATATACAGCACCTGCGTCAATTTTATAAGTAATTATAATATTCAAGTTTTTTTAAAAAAACATTTAATGAGTTAACTGTCATTTCTTATTTAGTTCCAATAAATCAATCAAAGTGACTTATATTATGAACTGAAGAATATTCTCAATGAGAAGGTATTTTGGCCATGACAATATTCTTAATTTGGCTGGATATGATCAACCAATTCCTTCAAAACATGGAAGCTAGGGTGGGTTTTTCATCATATGAGGCCTCAAGCTTTTGATAAAATAATGAAGTTACTCAGGTTAATTAATATGCCAACCAAAACACACATAATTAACCCTGGTATAATGATAAGGAGCAAGGCTAGCTAGCTTTGCCAACACACTATAAATAAGGTCAGAACTTTTTTTCTCTTAAAAAAATTAAGAATTATAGTCTTAGTATGAAACATGATTAGTGAACATCTTAAATATTCAAATAGCTAGATAGAGAGTGCCACGATTAAAGAGTTTGCACTCCCATCATTATTCTTAATATAAGACGTATTCAACAAATTTGTTTAAATTGAGGAATTTAGTTAAGTTATGTGATAAGATAATACTACCTCCGGTCTTAAATATAAGACAAAATTTGTAGTGTATTTAAGACTGGAGGGAGTATGTATTTTTTAAAACACTTTAGTTGTGTTTCATAATTTTCTATTCCCTCTCCTCCTTGATTATTGTTTAGGGAGTATCGAGGAGGTAAACTAAAAAAATATTGATAGATATAAAAATTATGTTTTATATTTAGTATTAAGATCACTTCCTAAATCTATCTTATATCAAAGGACGTGGGAGTATATAACTCACCATATATTCTAAGTTTAAACTGAGCAAGAGTCACTCTCAGCCTTAAACCCATGGCAACTTTCAAGCCTAATAGCATATATGCACCACGATGGACCTCTACTTTAAACGCTGAACCAGATACCTATTATCTCCACAACTTCCACACGCACACCGCGCATATGGTTTCGAAATCTTTGATACATAGCTAGGAATTAAAAATTTTAGATAGAGGAACAATAATATATGGGTTAAATACCATTTTCGTCAAGGAAGTTTAGCCTAAGGAGCAGCGGTCATCCGAAAGTTTTTTTTGTCTCATTTTTTCTCCGAAAGTTTAAAAACATAGTAATCTTGCTTATCCGTTGATATTGACCGTTGACTTTGTAAACTTCTAGGAACAAAATTGCTCTTAAGAAAACTTTTGGAGCATAGTTGCTCCGTTTTGCTAACGTCCGAAGCAAAAATGAGACCCAAAAAAATTCTGAGTGACCAGCACTCTTTAGGCTAAACTTTCATAGCAAAAATAGTATTTAACCCATAATATATTAATAGGCTTTTAATTATGTGTGTCTATCTATTTCTTGTTTCTGTTAAACAGCAAAGCTGGTATATCTTCCAACCAATCGATGGCGATGGCTTAGGGTTTTGCCATGATGATTTGGTGAATTATAGTCCACGAACCCACACGATTAATTAAGTGGACTGATCACTATGCTTCATATAGAAAAGATTCAGATTATCTGATCCATATATGATGTTCTCAAGCTCCACTAACGGAGATTGAAAACAGTTATATATCTTTGTATTGACTTGCTTTTTTCTGATAATCTTTGTCAAATGTCACGATCCAAGTCACCTTGGAGACATAATTAATTAAGATGACAAAATTATTCGAGTAGCATTTTCAATCAATAAAAATAAAAAAACTTATAATAAATACCTCATTTCATACATATATCACAGTTTATTTGAGTGGTGGTACATCCCAAAAGTAACGTAAGGGGGCAAATCACGGAGTATAAAAGTAATTAAAATGATTGAATTTTAAATACACACACGCACACATATAATGTGTGTGTGTGTGAGCGTATGCGCGCGCCAGGGAATAAGTGAATAACCCCCACATCGTTGGTTTTAAGTTGATCGTTTTCTTTCTCATAACCACTATATATTTTCTTGGTTTTCATCTGAACAATCATGTGAAAAGCAGTAGTGATTGTAAATGTGCATGTCATGAAAAAATAGCCATTTTTATCCATGCTATATATTATTTTATATATACTTTTATAATAAACCCTAAAACATAAACTAATCTTATCATATTATCATCCGTGACTATTCGTTTAAGTATTAAAAAATCATTTTTTTAAAAAAAATCTCCAATGCTAAATTTAAGTTAAAATTTATAGTGCAAATTGCATCATATATAAATTTTGTCCTACTATATTTAAGACCGGAGGTAGTCATAAAACTTTAAAGTTGAAATCTTGTAAATATAATAGTATTGAAGGAATGTTATCTCCTTAATACATTACTTAATTCAACTCGAATTCATAGATGTTGGATCCTTAAATGTGGTTGGCAAAAAGAAAAAGAATCCTTCTATACGATTTTAAATATTAAATTTAGCACTTAGTTAAAGAAACAATTAATTATATGAAAATTCATAAATAAATGCCTTGAAGATTCCTTTTATGTCATTAACTAACTCAAAACCATATAATAGGTCATTTGCCAAATCACAAGGAATATATTTCTTACCAATCAGCTGGCTCATGGCTTGAGATACATACAAAAGGAGAATTAGATACCAAAGCGATGCGAAATAAACGAATAGGTTTGGATTGATGGGCTAGCCCAATTTCACAAGCCCATATAGCGATCCAATCCATTTATACCTGCAAGTTGAAAATGAAGTAAGGAGTTGGGAGTAGGTGAAAATGACTTGTTCTCCCTGGCGACATTCTCCTCAGTTCGAGGTATGAGAATGGTGAAAATAGTGTTAGGAGCTTTTCTCCTACAACAGGATTCGAGGCGAATCTGAATTAGTCAAAACTGAAGGTTTTGGTAAACCGGGTGACAACTAAAAAAATAAAAAAAGAAAATGAAGTAAGGATTATGCACTTTGTCTTAACCGTGATAAGCCTATAAGGCTCAAGTCACCTATACTTTTATATTAAAAAAAAAAAAAGAGGAGGATTAAGTTAAATCGCACATCTTGAGACTAACGTGTTTGATACGTAAGTTGACAAACGTGAGTGCATTTTTGTGAACACCAAGATTTGTAGTCAATGGGCGTAGTGCGTTTTGCAAGTTCCACATTATGGGCGTGCCCTGCCTCAATCATTCTCTCCAATACCTTCCACTCCCCTACGTATGACCTAGATATGGAGCTTAAATATAATATTTCATGCTATCCTTAATATAAGATGTATTTGAGGAGTTGATCTTAAGCCAAAATATAAGATATAATTTTTATATTTATCGATCTTTCCCTAATTTACCCCTAATGGTGCTCCCTCAACAATAATAAAAAAGGAGAGATAATAAGAAAATTAAAAAAGATGACTAGTACTCCCTCCAGTCCTAATTATAAGAGCTAGTTGACTTTTTTGAAGAGATTAAGGAAGCTAATTAAATTACTTTAGAGTATTTTTATTTTTAATTTTTTTCTTCAAACTAATTAGTTTAACTAACAAATTAATATATAATCTAAGGATACATAACATATGAAATGATTAAGTAACCTATTTAGCTTCCTTAATTTCTCTAAAGAAAGTCAACTAGCTCTTATAATTAGGACCGAAAGTAGTATATTTTAAAAAATACATGTCATATTAACTAACTCAATTAAATTTCTTACCCTAATCGAATAAGGTAAATATATCTTATATTAAGGACCAGGACCACAATTTATGTGGACTAAACTTTGTGACTTCTTGATTACTGCAACAAAAGGGAAAATCCTCCTCAGATCCTAATGGATCAATATATTCTCAAAAAAATCCCTTTAAAAAGTCAAATGTTAGAAAAATCCCAAGGAGTTGTTAATGTGATTGATGGAGTTGTCGGATTAACAACTCCTTAGAATTTTTCAGACATGCAAATTTCTTATGAAACTTTTTTAAAAATTTTGTTGGTCCATTGGAGCCTGAGGAGGATTTTTCCGCAACAAAATGTCACGAAGCAAGTATTAAATGAATATACGTTTATTACCCTACTAATTTTTTTAATATATGCAAGTTAGTTATCAAACTTGTCTATCTTGGGTTTCTCTCATCATCCCTTATAATCTCTAAATCACATTCATCCAATCAATACAATACTACTTTAACTTTTCTCTTACTTTCCCAATCAAAGGCCCAGATGAAGCTAACGAGAAAAAATGAAAAACAAGATGAGGAGAAGATCTCCTTCCCTCTTCTACCATGACTCGTGCCGTTACCGCTTCCTTTAATCGACAAATGTCATGATCTCCATTTTGAAGAGATGAGCCGAAATGCTGGCCCCCACATGATACCAACAGAGTAGTTGTCAAAGTACACACAAGAGATTGCTTCTCGATTCTCACATAAACAAATACTTAAACCCTTATTCTAATCTACACCAGATAAATCCCACCCGTAGTTGTGTCTGAACCTTGTAGACTTGTGATTATTTTACTTTACTTTTCCTTTTCACATAACCCTCTCTCAAATAACAACTTTGATCGAAAGGAACGTCATTTGTCTATTATTTCTCAGTAGCAACTTCCTTGTATATGACTTGCCCCCACAAAACCTCATTCTTCTTCTGTATCTTTCCTCACTTCTTTAATTTCTTCCATGCTTCTCATCGCCCACCACCTCTTTGATAAAATTCCCCAGCCATAATACTTGCAGGTAAGTTCCTTAGTTTTCTTTCCTATTGAGTCATTTCAGTATTCCTCAATAAGAACTTTGTTGTATTTCAGGGACAGTTTCTGTGAGTCTGCAATTAGATGGGATCCAGTTATGAAGACGAAGAGGATGAAGGTTACAGAGAAAAACAGAGGAAGTTGAAGCCAAGCTCAGTGATAATCATCTTCGTGCTTTCGGCTTTGATCAGTGTTGCAGGAGGCTTTGTGCTTATGTGGTGGAACATCAAATATCGTTCAGAAGATAGCGAGCTCTGGATGGTGCCTTTTGGCCTCATTTTGTTTCTCACACCGATGGTGATTTGGTTCTCTCTCTTAGTTTCAGACCTGTGTGTTTCTAGCAGTAAGGAAGATGAAAAATTTATACCAAGAAGTAATAAGGTTGTTCATCCAATAGATGACTCTGTTTGGGACCCAAATAGATGGTCTGAAAAGGTGAGCTTTAGTTCATAATTAGATGTTTCGTGGAGGTTTCTCTGGTTTAATTGGTCTGGTTTCGATCTGTGCATTGTTGTTATTAATCAGAAGAATACCTTTTTTTTTTGGCAATTTTGCCTCTAATAGTTCCAAATTTTACTTGAGCTTGTACTCTAGTTTATGGTGATCTTGTGTATCAAACTGATCTTCTGTGATCTTGTAGCTTACTTCACTGTCTTCGGTTATAAGCCAACTTGAAGCTTGTGCAGATCAATTTCACTGCCTAGATCTTTATGATTTTGTTAAATTTTTAGTTTTTAAAACTCCTGATTGAGAGTCTTTTTTTGTTTTTTGTTTTCCCTATTTAGTCATTTTCATTAACCATGCATAATTCTTGGCGATTTACCAAAATATTAAAGGTAAAATAGCATAAAATCTGTCACGTCAATGGTTATATAAGTTAAATTAAAGAACACTTGATTATTAATTTGTAAACTAATTTCTAATGATGTTATATTATATGTAGATGATGTCTACTTGCTCATCTATTTACATATTGCTAACTGGAACAAAGCATAATTCTTTTACGTATTGTATTGCATTTCTTTTTTCAGAAAACAACAGGGAATAGAATATCTGAGACAAATTCAAACAGTGTAGTGAGAACTATTGTGATGCCCTGTTTTAATTTATGATTAACAGAAAAAAAGAGTCTTTATGCCTTTTAGTTTATAATTAGGTGAGTGTCATAGCATCTGAGTTTTTTTTTTTTTTTTTGGAAAAATAAAATAAGTGACTAAAAATGGCAACAAATATATGAGGTTCTAAGGTTTATTTTATTTTGAGTGCTAATATAAATTGGACGGCAAGAAAAGATATATAGAAAATGAGAGATATGACCTTCCCCAGTCAAGTTTAAAGAATCAAAAAAGTAATATAATATTTGATGACTAGTTTGACTATTTTAACTTTTATAGAAAGCAATTAATTATCTAAAAGAAATAATGCCTTGCTTGCTGCTTTCCAGTTGGAGAATTCAACATTTTCAATTGGACAAATTAAAGTAAATTCAAATGGTTTCATGAAACCAACCTACGCAATCCGTGGAAGCTTTCAGTGTTCCCTGAATCCAATTTTTCTTGCAATTAATTAAGGCTGTTAAAGTAGAGTATATGATCAAGGGTGTCATTGGAAGCCACCTAATTATGTAAAACCAGACTGGACCTTCATGTTCAATCACTATTCCAGTCCCAATTGCTCAATGCCTTTTCTTTTTTCTTATGAAAATGTTCAGGCCAATAAATCTAATAATAATAAACGAATAATAAAATTATACATTCATATTAAAAAATTAATGATGTCCATGTATAAGACTAAAAAACTTCTACTCTCTACCTTACTAATAGGATTACAGGAGTAATCCAATAAGTTATTATTTGAACAATGAACCAAATTGATAACAACCTTGCAAGCCCACATAGTCTCAAATTTCTTAAGCCAAAAAAAAAAAAAACCAATATGATTATGAAAAACTAAAATTCAGATTTTACCCCTTTAACCATAAATATAGGATAACTTCTGAAAACCTTAATTAGTCTAAAATATAAAGAAACATGTAAATTGTTTACTCCCTCGTGTTCAAAATATAGGACACTTCAACTATTACTACCACAGAAAACACTTTTAACATTTGTTTTTAGGCACTTTCTATGTCTTTTTTCAAGGAGACGCCTATGTAAGTGATGTAGTAAAATCTGGAAATAGCGTCCGTTAAAAAATGGACGTTGTGAGAGACTTATGGTGTCCATATTTAAAAAAGCACGAGGTAAGGTTTTTTTTTCCAACAAAAAAAAAAGGAAGCTAATCAACATGCGTGTATGCATTCCCAAGCGGTCGGTCAACACTTAATGCACAAAATGGATCCATCTTCTCCGTCAACAGAGCTCTCAGACTCAGACTGTTTTCGATGATTGGTTTTTCCACTACTCTTTTCACTTCGATGGAGCATCGTCGGGATATGGAGCTTTGGAGTTGAAATGAAATTTGTACAACATTTAGAGTTCCCTTGCTCTGGCTTGGCCCCTCACTGTACTCATCTTCAAGCTCTTCCTGAATCTGTAGTCAACAAAAGAAGAAGCTAGAACTAGAACACGGATCAACCCCAAATAGTTTCAAGATTTTCCCAGAAACAAATAGAATTGGCAATGGGAAAACGCAGTATCATACTCACAGGGGTGAATTGTAGGGAATGGCAAGAAGGTAGAGGAGGAGATTTGGACAAAGATGACGAAGATGAAGACGAAGAAGAAGTGTGTTCTTGTGGAGCCTCATGAAAGGAACAAGGGAAGAGGAAGGTATGAAGATTCGAGAAGGGATTCATCTTTGGAACTAATTTCTACTTCTGTATCTCTCAGTTGGGGCATGGAAGGGAAAGAGATTTCTTTGTATTTTTTTGGTTTCATAGATCTCGCAAAACTCAAAAAAGGAACCTGCCGCTATTAAATGTAGCAGGTAAGGGAGGAAGCAGTGGGAATACGTGGATGCATGAGGAACAAAGGAGATCGGAGGAGGAGGAGAGTGAAAGGCATAAGGAGAGTGATTGGCATTGCTTTTTGATCCAAACCCAGATGAGTGTGAATGAGGAGAGGTAGCAAGGGGAAAGGAAGGTTTAATGAGACAGCTTTTGGCGTCCGTTTTCAAATTGAGATGCAAAAGTCATAGGGCTTTTGGTGTCCCAATTTTAAAAAGGGACACCAAAAATCAACTTTTGGCATCCCAATTTTGGAAAGAGACTCTAAAAATCAACTTTTGGCATCCCTTTTTGTTATAGAGATGATAAGTATGTCAAAATTTATGCACATAATTATGAAAAATATCACTACCTTTATTTTTTGAAAAACAGACTTTTTTAGGTACCTAAAATTCATTTATTGTGATAGTGTATATCACATGAGACAAGAAATAATAGTTTGGTCATTTAATATAGGGAAAAATATTTCTCATGTTGTAGGAGAAATATTTTCTCATGCCACACACACATAAAATGGTGGGACCCGCATATATATATATAATTAGCACTATATATATATATGGGTCCTACCATTTTATGTGTCTGTAGGAATCTTATTTCTCTCATGCAACATGAGAAAAGTAAACCCTTTTAATATATCCTAAAATGCAATTTTTTTCTACTTTCATCGTTCTTGAGAAATATGTTTAATTATATTGGGAATATTATTTTAGAGAAAGGGAATATAATGAATGGGCAAAATTAGAAAGTGAGCATTAATTACATGGGCAAAATGGGAAAAAAAAAGAGAACATTAATTAAACTGAATGTGACTTATATTTTGAATCATGCCTTCCTTTTAAAAGGGCTCTATATTGTGAGCAAGTACTTTTGTTTTGTTTTTGTTTGTTTGTTTGTTTTTTTTAATTCCTTCCCTCCCCTCATCTATTGCTGGTTTAGATTTAGAAGTCAGAACTTTTAGTGCAATGTGTTATTATATTGTTTTTAATTCCAAAACAGTATTTAATTATGATAATTTATTGCATTTAATTATGATCACGGGCTGCTATGCCTACAATAAATACTCCCTACTCTCTCTATTCAGAAACATTAAAACTGAATAATGTGGATAAAATTCTGAGCAAAAAGAATAATGTGGATAAAAAAGTTAGTCAAAGTAATAAATACTCCATTTGATTCTTATTTCAAAATATAAATTTATCTAATTTAATTAAATTAAAAAAAAAAGTTAATTTATGTGTTTTTCAAAACACCTTGCTTTTCTTCTATATTTAGGATCAAGATAATTATTTGACTAAAATCTTTACTCTCATATATATTTTAATGCCTTATTTGATTATTCCTTCCCCCCCCCCCCCCCCCTCTCTCCCTTTTCTCTCTCCATCTTTTCCTTATTCTATCACATCTCAAATTCAAATTTCACAATTTTTCTTAGTCTTCCTCAGTCAATTTCTTCTTCTCCCACTCTCTCTCTTTGTTATTTTTTATATTGGTTTTTTCTTTTTATTTAAAAAATAATAATAGCTTTGGATTATTATACTTTTAAATTTGAGTAGAAGTTTTTATTTATTTCTATGTCAGTTGATTTTTTTTAAAAAAAAAAAATCATAATAAGCAAAAACCCCTATCTCCCACGAGAAAGTACCAGCTCGTTATTCGTATATTCAGTCATAAAAGGTTTGGATTTTGAAATAAATGTCTGTGCTATAGACGACAATCTCCGAGGCAGGCTCCAAGGAAGCCACAGTCAGACTCAGACATATAAATAGTGATACGGGGATTGAGCTTGAAACCATCCGAAGCAGACCTTAACTGGTAAGCTTTTTCATTAGGTTTAGTAGATTAGAGCAGTAAAGTAGTTGATTACTCTGATTTCCCTTTTTGTTCCCGTTTTAAAGCTCTCTTGTCTTAAAAATTCCAGAGACATCGTCCACCGTCGGAAGATCTCGCAGAATCCAATACCATTTGTCTCCCCTACTCCTAACTTAGGACCCAGGTTCTCTCTCTTGCTCTCACTGTTACCTTCCTTTCCTTTTGAATTTAGTTTTCCTGAAGGGGTTTTTGTAGGATTTGCATTTTGGTTAGGGTTTTATCTGCTGTGGATTGTCGAATTAGGTTTTTCCCCCCCTAACCGATTTCAGTGAAAATTACGAGCGTAGAAGATGCAGCAGCCACCGCCAATGATTCCTGTGGTGTCTTCGTTTCCACCCACTAACATAACCACCGAGCAGATTCAGAAGGTATTGCCTTTTTAATCCTACTATCTATTTCACAGGTAGCCTGCAATGAAAGCCGGAGAGGTATCTCTAATGCTGATTTATAACTTTATTAGCTTAGAATCCTTTGGTGGCGCGTTGTGGGTTGGCATATTTTGGGGCTATTGTTTCACTGAGAAGGAAGCGAATAGCTTCTTGAAGATCTCTGATACATTAACTGTGTCATGTTTTCTTAAACCAGTGGAGAAAACTTCTTCGCGAACCTTCTGTTATAGAGCTGATAGCTGCTATGTAAGGGCCTCGTCAATTAATTTCACTTGAGAGTTTCATGATAGAAGAAGCATCTGTCATATTACAGTTTTCTACACCCGTGACAATTGAAAACGGAAGATGGGATAAGAGCTCCATCTAGTTGACGAGGCAGATGGCACTGTCAATCTGTTGTCTCTTTGAGCGTGGCTTTACCATCTGTTAATATATTTAATGATCTCACCATCACCTCCCTTGGTCTTCTATCAATCTAAATATATTCTGTATCATTAATGCAGTATGCCATAGCACACAACTATTAACATTTTTTAGTCTTCTAATTCTCCAATGAATAGAATGAGCTTATTGTTATGCATTCAAATTGAGTGACTATTGTGTTTCATCTCATGTGTTGAGTTCTTTCCCATTATTTATTGGGAAATCCATGTTCTGAGTTGTAGCTTGACTGTTGCTTTCCCTGGTTACGAACCTCTTAATTGATGACTCCATTTCAACGCATCTGTTTAGCTTTGTTGTGGCTAGCATCCGTCTAGAACAGTCACAAACTAAGATTTATTCTTGGATATAATCCATTATTAAGGAAAGTGTCATGAGAGCCTCTTATTATTAGGTCAATTATGTAATCTTGCTTCAGGCCCTAAGAATCTTCTCAATTTTATGGCACTTTAAGGATATGGAGTATCTCCATGTATGTTTCTCCCGGTGGAGTATAATGGAGATAAAGGATGATATAAATCTAGCTGTAACTGGTGGATCTAATTGAATTGATTTAGCCTCTTTTGTAGAGTGAAGGGTTTGAAACTAGTGTTCTTTAGATTTTCAACTCTGTCATCAAAATGGCCGCACGAAATGTTACTGTCAATATATGTACCATCAATTTTTTTCTTTTCTCTGTTCCAGGAATCTTCATTTTCATGCTGGGAAAATATACTTCTTATTGTGGCAGAACCCCATTATGGGAAATGATATTCGTTTTACATAAATATCAGCCTAAATAGTTTTCCTTTTTTTTTTTTTTACTATCCATCTATTTCTTCTGAACTTTGGCTTGTTATGCCCAGGCAAGCAATAAGAATTTGCATTATTTTATTTGAAATTTTCAATGCCCTTTTATGGTGCATGATGCAGTATCTTGATGAAAATAAGAAGTTGATCCTAGCAATACTGGACAATCAGAATCTTGGAAAACTTGCTGAATGTGCCCAGTAAGTTGCTTCTAATTTTCGTCTGTGCCTCTAATTGGTTCTGTGCCAACTTATAGTCTGCTTTTTTTGTCCTTACCATTAGTGCAATGTAATTGGCACATATATTTTCTCATTATCACCTGCCATATTGTGCCTCTGTAAAATGCATCAACTCCTGAATCATAAGCTGATAGGAATTCTAGTATAGACCTTCTGCTCACTTGGTTTTGATGAATATGAAATCACAGACTCTTCATATGTTTGATTGAAATGAAATGATATATGGAATTGAGTTCTCTGTACTGATACCAGTAATCAATGAAACATGCATCACCTTCTTTCCATTAATGATGACCATATTACTTGCAATTTCTATTTTGTGCTCATTGACATTTAAATCTTGATAATCAAATTTAGTGATATTTATTGAAAGGATAGTTTAAATTAAGCAATGTTTTCTAACTTATTTAGCTTTATTTTTATTTTATACCTAATAGGCTAATAGCTGTGTCCAACAACTTGGTTCATTTTTCATTTAATGTATATACAATAATTTATATGTTAGGTACCAAGCTCAACTTCAAAAGAATTTGATGTACTTGGCTGCAATTGCTGACGCACAGCCACAAACACCAGCCATGCCTCCTCAGGTGGGCATTGAATATAACGAGTTATTACCTTAAATATCATATACTGCCTTTTCTAATCCGGTTTCTTTCATATAAAGCACTTGCAGATGGCCCCGCGTCCGACGATGCAACCCGGATACTACATGCAACATCCTCAGGCTGCAGCAATGGCTCAAGCGCAGCAACAAGGTATTTTCCCACCAAAGATGCCGATGCAATTTGGAAATCTGCATCAAATGCAGGACCCACAGCAGCAGCAGCAGCTGCAGCAACAGCAAGCCTTCCAAGCACAAATGGGAATGAGACCTCCTGGAGGGATCAATAATGGCATGCATCCGATGCATAGCGAGGCTGCTCTTGGAGGAACTAGTGGCGGGCCAACTTCATCTTCTGGTGCAAACGATGTGCGGGGAGGTGGCAAGCAAGATGCTGCTGAGGCTGGAACAGCTGGTGGAGATGGGCAGGGTAGCTCAGGCGCCGGGCATAATGGCGCTGATGGAGAAGAGGGAAAATGAGATGACATTCTGTAAGCTTCCATAAGAGATACATGTGATTGTTGATATTAGGTTTCTCTTAAAAGGCAGGAATAGTGTGATCTGATGATCTTGAATAGGTCAAGCAAAGAACAAAAACTTTGTCTTGTTAAAACAGATTAGGTAAGTGAAAACTTGTGTTGTTAGTATAGTGGTAAGAGAGGAAGCAAGTGGCTTGTATAATCATGCCCTGTCACTTTTGCAATTACCTGAATTTCATGCTGATTTTAAAAGGCTCTTCCTTTGTTGTGTTAAATATATAAACATTAGCCTCGAGAGCAATTTGAAGCAAAATAGGTTATGATTCAGTACTCAAGGACCCACCTGTTCTGCAGGTTTTTGACAAAATCCTCTTCTGGTTCTCAATGGTGTGGTTTGGGTTTAATCATCGAAAGATTCTTTTTGTCATTTTAGTATTTGTTATGTTTTTTGGCCGACTGAGATAAAGTTCTTGCAAAGTTATATATCCCATGCGGTGGAATTTCTTGGTGCTTTAAGCCAAGCGAAGAATTATGCGAGCTTTTAGGAACCTGTGGGTTGCGATCATGTGATTATGGGATTTTGGATGGTTCAACGTGTGGCTGAGGATAAAGAGATTGAGAAGATAGGGAATTGACTGTTGGATCTGGGAGAGCGACTTAAAGAGGAGAAGATAAAGTACAAAGAGTGGTCCTTGGCTTTCAAAAGTAGAGCAAAGGGAAAAAAAAAGTGTTAAAGAGGAGTATCATTTTGGAACCTTTTTTTTTTTCCCCTCCTTTAAACCAAAATTCGTTCGGAAAGATATATTTATTGTAAAATCGTTTAATGGGAGTCGATAATTTTCAAATTAAATATAAGACCAAATATGATGGTACTATCTCCGGTCCTAATTATAAGAGCTAGTTGACTTTCTTTGCAGAGGTTAAGGAAACTAAATAAGTTACTTAATCATTTCATATGTTGTGTATTCTTAGATTATATATTAGTTTACTAGTTAAACTAATTAGTTTGAAGAAAAAAATAAAAATAAAAATACTATAAGCTAATTAAATTAGCTTTCTTAATCTCTCAAAAAAAGTCAACTAACTCTTATAATTAGGACTGAAGGGAGTATAAAACAAGAAAGATATGCAGTTAGGAATAAGTCAAATTCTCTTAAACGATAGTACTTTTAACAAATCTAAAACACCGCATCATTAACCAATAAGTTGATGTGGTAAAGGACTTTATCTCTTTTGAAGAAGAATATTAATTCAAATATTGGGAAAATTAGATGTAGATTCTCATTAACTCACAATCTAAGCCAATAATTTTTTAAGTTTATTCCTGAAATTAAGACTGTCACCACAGTACGAAGAAGAAGCTTCAGATTAAAGGAGGGTGGAATATTCTGCTTTTTCCAAGTGAGTGGAAAACTCCAAGAGTATTTCAATATTGTATATTATTGTTCATTAACATGCTCTTAACATGTCAGAATATGAAATTACAAGTTAAGATTTTCACGAAATCGTGAAGAACATAAAAACCACATCTCTGAACAATCGTGAAAACATTTTTTTTTTTTCAAAACCATTAAACATATGCCAATCATCCCAGAAGCATGAAACTCATCTATCTCTCTCCTAACTCTATGCTTATTGCCTTTTGTCATTTGTGGAAATTATTGTTCATCCATTGTAATAAATTAAGGGGCTTTCTTTAATTAAATAAACAGATGACGTTCCCGTTTGGCATGCTCTGAAGTATTGAATCAGTGGCAGTCAAAAGATGTTATTTTTACTCCTCCAAAATAGAGACTTGGCTTAAAATTTTTAAATGCCACTTTCACACACCACTTAACAATGGCTTTCTTTCACTTTCATAAGGAATTACCTTCATATTTTAGCACTCTGTTTCTTGCACTAACGTACAAGCTTTCAATAACTCCTTCAGTCAGCCCCTCCTTCATTAATACTCTCTCTTGTCATTAATATAAAATATATTTATCTAATTTGATTAGATTAAATAAGTTAATTTATATAATATATGTTTTTTTAAAACACATCTTAATGAATTTTCTTATTTTCTCTCTTCCTTGATTATTGTAAAGAGAGTATCAATTGGGATATATTAGGAAAATACTGACATGTATGAAAAATATGTCTTAAATCAATGTCAACTCTATACATATGTCTTATATTAAAAACCGGAAGAGTATTAAATATTAATATATAAATAAGATAGAATATAATACTAATAATAAAACTGAATTTGTTAATAATACTTTTTAATAAATCGCCGGCACAGAATTGACATCTTATCAAAATTTTAAATAAATCCCTTTAATTTTGCTATGAGTCATCAATCATCACCTACCTTAATACTCCCACCTTTCCTTATTATAAGAAACAACACCACCTATAGTTTGTTCCTATTTATAAAAGACATTTAGAGAATGTTTCAAATTTTTTACATTAATTTCTCATTTTGCCTCATTTAATTACTTATATTAATATCATTGTATTTATTACATTCACTGGTACTCTCCACATCACACATTCTCTATCTTCCTCATAACTCTTTTTTCTACTTTTCTTATTCTCTCTTTTATTCTCTATCTCTTTTATAAATAAGGGTGTTTTAATAAAAAATGGTTACAATTTTGACATACTTCTTCCTTCTGGTCCTAATTATAGGAATATTTTTGTAGTGTAATTTACATTACAAAAATGTTCATATAATTAGGATAGGAAGTAGTAGTTATTTTCTCAATTACCACTAAGAATCAGGAGAGATTTGGATAACATTTAATAGGAGGGAGTAATAATAAAAGCCCTATTGCATTATTCTAATGGGATGAGACTTGAGAGTACCCAATGAGATGGATATCTCTGTAAGTATTTATTCATTTGAATATAATCTCTAATAATTCGGAAATCAATCTGATTGCAATAAATTAAAGGGAGAATCACATATAAAGACGGTTGAAATACCCAAATTCTAATTTAAGTTGCTAAACTTAATAAATTATTAATTAGGTTATGTGACACAATTAAGAATTTAGATTAAATTACCTTTATATCCTTTAATTATTAAATTTTTAAAAAAAAACAAAATTGAAAATAGATAGTTTACCCACTACAACTGAACATCCTTAGAGGAAATGTAGGAGTTAACTTGCGTACAGAAGAGAGTGGAGAGAGGAATTATGAGATGAAGATGATGTAAACACCTAAAGAGGAATCGATGAACATTGACCCAAGAGATAGGATCCTGTTGAACTGAATGTAATAAGCATGCTCCTAAACCCTCATCCTCGTCCTCCTCGCCTCCCTTTTCTTTTACCATTTTTATCAATTGCAAGGAATCGATTTGAAAGTAGGAGGCAAGAGTAAAAAGACAAAACGAACTGCTCCCAAGTCTGATGATACTCCCTCCGGTCCTAATTATAAGGCATAGTTGATTTTTTTTTGGAGAAATTAAAGAAGCCAATTAAATTACTTTAGAATATTTTTATTTTTATTTTTTTCTTCAAAGTAATTAGTTTGATTAATAAACTAATATATAATCTAAAGATACACAATATATAAAATGATTAGGTAACTTATTTAACTTTTTTAATCTCTTCAAACAAAGTCAACTATGTCTTATAATTAGGACCGGAGGTAGTATATACTTGAAGCTTCTAGTCAAGGTTCAAATCTGACGAGTTTAAACAATCAAAACTTGCAATTTGCCAAGTATTATTTTGAACTTGGAGAAGAGATGCTCAAAATAATACTTGGCAAATTGCTAGTTGAGCCAGACACTAAGAAATTCAGAAGATTTTTAGATCAGTCCTATGAAATGTCGGTCTTTAAAGTGTTTATTGATCTAGGAAAACTTTATCCGACTTCTTCCCCTTTCTTTCCTCTTTTTTTTTTTTTTAACTTAGTTAGAGTTAGGAGTATTATTGAAAAATAACTAATATTTCAATATTTTAAATTGGGTCATTGGCCCAATTTAAGATTTGTTGAGTTTATCAACCTTATGTAGAATTTTTCTATTTTAACTGTCTTTATATAAGATTTTCCCTAAATTAAACCTCAGGGAGTATCTTTTTTTTAAAGAAAGTAAACTTTAAAAGAGCTTCTAAAACAAGGCAGATATGGTATTCTATTCAATATTCATGAAATTCTAATGTTGTACGTATTTCACATTGCGGAATTTAAACCTCACCGATAAAAATCCAGAGAAAAAGATTCTAATTCTTTGACCAATATTAATTAATGCCTTATCAATCCCTCATCACTTGCGTTTATCATAAAAGAAAATCAAAGTCACCTTCATCTCCATCTTCGTTCACCCTCACCTTTCTTCTGTGTCTCTGTTTTGCTCTGTATTCATCTTCACTTTCCAAGTTTTCATCGTCACTAATTGTCGCTACTTGCTACTTTCTATTGATAAGTATCAAGGCCAAAACCTCAAATAAACCGACAATTCAAATCCTCAATCTTCTTCTGTCTGTAATACAAACCCATCCTGATTCTTTTTCTTCCCTGAACAAGCGAACAGAGACAAACAGAGCAAGCGATTTCAACATGAAAACAGAGCATCACTACCAGAAGATACTGGTGACTACCGTCAAGTTAGCAAAACCCGCCGCGTATTTTATCCTTCTCTTGCTAACTTACGCCTTGGGTTACCTATCCGCTCCTTCATCTTCAACCTTCTCACCACCACCAACACCAACACGAATAGTCTCTCATTCTAATTCTTCAACTCACCATACCCCTGTTCTTCATCTCAGCAATTCCAGTCGTACCCATCTGGACTATTTCCGGGTCACCGCTCAATGCTCCGACCCGATTCATCCCGACATCGTCCGGCCAACGCTCCTGCGTTACTTGTTCAACGGAACATCACCTTTTACTGATTTCCCGCCAGAGCACGCGGCAAGGCGACTCCGTCGAAAGCGGGTTAAAGGGTGGGGATCCGAAGGCGCGGTCTTCGAGAACCTCATTCGTCGGGTCAAGCCCCGAACCATAATCGAAGTTGGCACATTCCTGGGCGCGTCGGCGCTTCATATGGCCGAGTTGACCCGGCAACTCGGGCTCAATACCCAGATACTGTGCATGGACGATTTCCGGGGGTGGCCCGGGTTTAGGGACCGGTTCAAGGACATACAGATGATAAACGGCGACTTGATGCTGTATTACCAGTTCATACAGAACGTGGTGAGCTTGAACGCGACGGAGACGATCTTGCCGGTGCCGTTCTCGAGCGGATCGGCACTGATTAAGATGTGCGAGATGGGGGTGTACGGGGATTTGGTGGAGATCGATGCGGGTCACGATTTCTATTCGGCGTGGTCCGATATAAACCGGGCATTCCGGCTCTTGCGACCCGGTGGGATTATGTTCGGGCACGATTACTTCACAGCGGCCGATAACAGAGGCGTGAGGCGAGCCGTTGATTTATTTGCAGCTCTTCATGGTAAAAAGGTTCATATCGACGGTCAACATTGGGTCATTGAATCTTCCTAGTTGTTGACTTCTTCCTTTGTTTATTTTTCCCACTCTTTACGCATCCACAAAAGAATCAAACTTCAAATGTGAAAATATCTGTATACTTTTGCCTTTTTTCCCCTTCTCATACGTTATTATCAAATACTACATCCGGTCGCTAATATAAGATTTATTTAATTCTTTTTTAGATATTAAAAAAACTAATTAAGTTTAGTTAAAGTGTTTATACGGAAGTGTTGTAAAAAGAGGGATGTGAATGAAGGAATAAATAGGAGGTTCGATTATGTGACAGTTGGTTGAGTGATTGGAAATGTATTGGTTCAATTGGCAATTTGCATTACAAATTGGGAACGCTTTCAAGTTAGCGTTTTGGTCATCTGAATGGCTGGCCAGAAATTCCACACCCTTCAATGTCCAATTTTCTCAAAAGATGTTGACACCATAGATTGAACTGATTTGATTCTTTTAAGTAACTTTGATTAAATTAATATAATTTACCATCACTTAATACCTTTTCAATTTTTATCTTTATCTTTTTCTTATGACAAAGCATCCTTTTATTAAAGGGTTAAGGAGTAATTTCACCAACAAACTATTACTCTAGAAGCTCCTAGAACAAATAATTTTTAAGTGGACTAAAAATACTAAAAACTTTTTATTCCAAGAACGTTCAGCACAAAATTTTTATTTCAATTTTTTATTTCAGGAGCGCCCAGTACAAAAAAGTTTTACTCTATTTTTGTGCTAACTACACATTTTTAAAAGTTTTTTGCTATTTTTGGTCAACTTAAAAGTTATTTGTGCTGGACGCTCCTGAGGTAATAGTTCGTTGGGCAAATTACTCTTTAACCCTTTATTAAAAGCAACCTGGCAATTCTCCTAGAGAAATTTAAACATTGGTTTTGTATTGATATATGAAAGTTTAGATGCGGGTAGATACCGGTACTAGGGCCAGGGTATGCCTCTAGATTTAAAGAGCGCTTACAGATTGCCCACCAATGAGGCTCTCATATCGACCAGCGGGTATCAAACTTTTTTCATTTTGAGGTGAAGACCAACACTTTAGTCAACTATGCCAATCTTCATTAGCTGATTTTGTATATTATGAGGGGTTATCTCTTTCGATAGACCCAACTTGATCGGTTATCTCTTTCGTTAGATCCAACTCGATCTGTTATATTATATTTCTTGGCAAGCAACATAAAGATTAAATAAAACAGACAGGTTGCAAAGCCCATCTCCATGTCCATGTAGAGTTGGGCTAGCCCAACCCTTTCAACCCTATAAACTAACGTCAGGACTCAAAAACAAAAGCCTTTCTCAAATATATCAAAAAAAAAAAAGGCCTTTCTGTAATATGGCCCTTGGCATGTATATTACAAAGATAGTGGTTAAAGTGTAAATTACTAAATTTACTTACGAGGTATTTCACTAAGGGCACTAAATATCATAAACTTTATTCATGAAGTTTTAAAAATTGTGTAAAAATACTATGAGCCTTAAGTAAACTATTATTGAATGTTTAACAAACATATAGCCTAAAAGATTGATGTTAAAAAAAACACACATTAAGTTTTTAAAATGATCTAAAAATACATTCAAAGTTTTCAACCGCCGTAACATTTTTCAATCATTTTAAAAACTTCATATACATTTTTGCTTCATTGTTTTAACCTACATATTTACTAAATGATTAACGTGAGTTGACTTAATGGTCATGACTCTTTTACATCATTTTAAAAACTTCATGTGTACTTTAGCATGAAAAGCAAGTTTATGGTATATAGTGTTCCTAACGGAATACTTCATGAATAGAGTTGTACCTTAACCCTTGAAAAAAAAAAAGATTTGAAAGAATTACAAACAGGTACAAGATAAAAAAATACAATGACTCGTAAGTCCTCTCCATATGTGAATTTGAGCGGATGACTTGTTAATAAGGCCTATGAGATATACCAGTTCAATCATTGCAGCTAAATTTGGGTTAAGTTTCTCTCATAATCTCTTTCTCATTATCCCTCATCATCTCTAAATCATATCCATCTAATCAATCACAATACCACTTTAACTTTTCTCTCACCTTCCCAATCAATGGCCCATATAATGCTAATAAGAAAAAATGAGAAAGAGGATTATAAAAGAATCCTCTTCCACTAAATTTTGTCGGGAGATATACCATCCCAAAAAACAAAAACAAAAACGCTTTGAGGCAAGATGATAAAAAAATCAGTCATGGCACTTTTTTCTTCTTAGGGTTAATATAATTTACCCTCATTTTAATTTTGGTTCTTCAAATTTCAAATCATAAGCTTTAATCTCTCAATTTTCATTTCTTTTCATATATTAATCCCTATAACTTTATAAAAACTTAGACCATTTTACCTCTAGAAGGACAAAAACCAATTGTTTCAAACTTGTGAGACTACTTAAGAGACTAAAGATGGTATTAATCCTTTTTTCGATGAGACAGTCATGGTACTTTTAGGAATCTTTTAGGGTTAAGAAGCGAAAACGCCCATGAACTTTTCTCCAATGAACACCTGATATAATAAACTTTACATGGTGTTTAAAAGTTCCCATAAACTTCCTAAAGGGTGCAAAAATGTCATTTCCGTTAAATAAGTTTAACTGCTGTTTTGTGGGCCTCACATTTTATTATTTAAATAATTATTTTAATTAAAAAAACTCCTTACATCAATCTTTAATTTCTCTCTTCCCCTCTTCCTCTTCTGTGGCTGATGCATATACAATTTGTGGGGCTATTAGAGTAGACATGGTGGCTTGGTTTATGGGAAATTTAATGACGTTTGGGACTACCAAGACACTTTTTGCCAAGTTCTTCCCAAAGAGTTGAGAATGATAGAGGGAGAAGTGGAGGACGTTTTTAATTACAATAATAACTCAAATAAGAAAATGTGAGGCCCATAAAACCATGGTTAAACTCATTTAACGGAAGTGGCATTTTTATCTTCTTTTAAAAAGTTCATGGATACTTTTGTATACATATAAAGTTTTATGTTGTAGTCTAGCGCCTCGTAGCACGATAGCACTAAAGCTAGCTTTAGGAGTTGGCCTTTCCCCTTGTCCAGGTTTCGAGCTCTGTCTCCCCCTCCCCCCCCACTGGCTGTATAAAAAAAAAAAAAAAGTTTTATATTGTCAGGTGCTCATCAAAAAAATGTTCATATTCATTTTTGTCCCTTAACCCAATTTTTTTGGTTGAAGTTTTTTTTTTTTTTTAAGGTTGAGGTGGAAAAATATCTTTGATTTTTCTCAAAAATATACCTCACACCAATTTTTATTTTCTTATTTTTGGGTGTAATAGTGTGTAAAAGCACCAATTTTCACTTTTCTACCCAAAAGAGTTTATGGTGCTAAGTGCTATTTTAGGAAAAATTTTAATGGGTATTTTTACACCTAAACTTATATATATATATATATATATATATATATATATATATATATATATATATGTATAAATAGCAAATATATAATAAAATTATCAAATACTACCTAACACAATCTATTAATGACATGGATCTGATAAGGATCCTTAACTTTTGTCCCATAAAAAATTCTTAATTTTTGAGGACTTTCCTGCATTGGAATAGTTAGTCACTTAGTTGGATTTGACATCATGAAAACATTGATCTATTTTTTTTATTCAAACCAATAAGATTTCATGAGTCATACATTATTTTTCTCGTTTAAAATAAACCGTCAAAATATAATCGCCATTATTCGTTGCTGACTATCAGTTGATAGGAGCGATTATATTATATTTTTAAGTTAACTATGATGAGATATGATGACTAATTGAAGACAAAAATATATTTTATCTAATTTAATATGTTTATCTGCAGGCAAAATAATTAAGAGGATTATCACAAGAATTATATAATTATTAATTATACAAATTTAAAATCAAATAAATTATTTTAATTATAATTTATAATCATTTGAATAATTTAAAATTTCAACCAGGTAATTATTAAAATATTAAATGAAATATTGGATAAGAAATAATTAGGATTATTTTGTTAAGATTATTTGAATAATGATTTTTATATTCTATCATCCACCATTTTCTGCGTTTAGTGTCTGTCTGTATGTATTTGTTTCTATAATCTATAGTGTGTGGGGACAAAGTCAAGCAAAAGAAAACTGAAAAACTCTTCTGCAATAATATATTTGGCCTTGATACGTGGAAGTTATAGATCAATCTGTCTTCAATATAAAAGTTAGTTTAATAGTTTATTTTGGTGTACACATAAAACCACAATTAATCCACTTTACTGTCAAAATTTTTAAAGATTTATTGAATCCTTTATTTAGAAGCATACGAGTATTATCTTTAACCATTTCACTCGATAATTTTCTTTTTTGGCAGTTATATAACATACGTGCCCTAGTGGTTAACTTAATTATGCACGTCACCTTCGATATAGCTAGCTAGATAGCCTCGTGCGGCATGCATATATATATAATTATGTGTGTGTGTGTGTAAGGTAAAATGTGCGTGTTCAGGGGATTTTCGTTATTTATTATGATTAGGATTGAGATCCCAATAATTTCAATTGTTTTGGCTTTTTGCGAAGATTTTGTTGTGTTTAGTGGAATCCCCTTTTGTCAATTAATTCAAAGTTTTCTATCTGAATTATTGTCTCGTGGCATAGTAAGATGTCAACTCATGACAAATTATTCGTCTTATTAATTTATTCTTCTCATAATGTGTGCAAATCATGTACTTTTCCATAGGTATGGAGAATGAGGGGAAAAGACCTTTTACTTGGATTTTTAATTTGTTGAGAGAGAGATATGCTTTCTCAAAAGAAGATCGAGATGGGCAGGAGGGTAATAACCTTCTTTGTTTGATTAAGGATATAATCTTTTTAAAACTTATAACATAAATAGTTTTCGTCTCGTGATAAGTGTATTTCAATCCTTAAAATTTGACTTTGTATTTTCCTCTTTTGTAAAGGTAAAAACGTAACATCATAAAAACCCTAATTATAATATAAAATTATGACATTTAATATAATTAATACATATTCATTATAAACGAATTGTTATATACACACACTCTCTATTTATGGGAACAAACATTATTGATCTTTTATATGAGACACTTGTAAGTTTTTTTGAGGAGAATTTAATTTATTTTTTCATGCATGCCTAAATATAATCTAATAAGAGTAGTGAAAGATAGTAATAATTAATATGATATTTGAGTTTAGTATAGTTGGTAAAGATAATATTAAAAATCACTTCGATTTTATGATAACTTTAATGCTTTTAACTGTTTTTATTAGTTTGTGAGAATTAATAGCTGGTGTCTTATAATAATAACAAAGGGAGTATGTAGTTAGGAATATATATATATATATATATATATATATATATATATATATGTATGTTGGAGCAAATGATTGAGAGAGCATAGGATCCAAAAATACAGAGACAAGTAACATCAAAGTGGGTGGTTCCATGTTGTAGCTAATCATTTCAATCTTTCTCTTTTAATTATACTCCCTCTGATCTAGTCCATAATATAGGCATTTTTAGAAGGAAAGTATGGTTCGGAATATAAGCCACATCTAATTTAATTAATTATATGAAAAAAATTATATTTTAGAACATATTAAATGACTTAATTACCATTTCTTATTTCACATGACATATTTAAAAGTGGTTTATTTTGTGGAACAATTGGAGTATTATATATTAACCCCAGCAACAATCACTATAAGGTCACACAATATGCACATGTCGGCTAGCTACCTCCACTTCTGTATTGCCATGTCTTGTGGTGGAAATGGATCCTCTCCCCATCACTTTTTCTTCCCATCCCTCATCATCGCGATCTTGGCCGTCCAATCCAAAATCCAACGGTCCAGATTTTTTTTTAAAAAAAATTAGTTTTTTTTCTTTTTCGAAAAAGACAAAAAACAATTTTTTTAAAAAAAAAATCTGGACCGTTGGATTTTGGATTGGACGGCCAGGATCCGCTGATGAGGGATGGGGAGGGGGTTGATGAGGAGAGGAACAGTACCCGTCTTGTGGTCGGCTTCATTTCTCATTTAATTTACACCTCTCTTAATATCTCATATATATTCATTATTTGTCCCTACCTGCAGGATCCTTCTTTTGTCTCTCACATGGTGGCACGTTTGGATTTAACTTTTAGAAAATAATTTTTAGGATTTACGAGGGAAAATGACTTTTCCAGAATAGTTTTTTGTAGAATAGATTATTGAAAAAGGTAATTTTAATAAAATGATGGTGTTTAAATATTGTTATCAGAATAGCTTTTTTAGGGCTAGATTTACCAAAAAAGATATTAGCTTTTGGTATAACTGTATATAAAGGATAAAGTTATATTTAAAACATTTTTAACATTAAATTTTCATAATAATTACAAAAAATTACATAAATTTGTGTGCAAAATTAAAATACTTCAGGGTACAGATTAGTACTCAAAAAATATTTCATGATCTTGAAAAATTATTTTATGATCTTGAAAAAATATTTCAGGATACTGACTAATCATTTTAAAAAATATTTTAGGGTGCTGAAGGGAACTAAAAAGATACATAAGAGTACAGAATGATACTGAAAAAATACTTCATAATCTTGAAAATTTATTTCAATTAGGATCTTGAAAAAATATTTTAGGATACTGACGGGAACTAAAAAGATACTTAAGGGTATTAACTTATATTAAAAAATATTTCATAATCTGAAAAATTTATTTTAGGATATTGAAAAATATTTCAAAGGAATGACTGATCTTGAAAAAATATTTAACAGATACTAAAAGAATACTTATCATGATCTTAAAACTTTATTTTAGAAATACTGACTAATATTGAAAAAAAAATTTAGGGTACTAATGGGTAGCAAAAAACTATTTAAGGATACTTACTGGTACTGAAAAAATACTGATGATGACAGAGAAGAAAAAAAAATCTGAAAAAATAGTTTTTTTCCCCCAAACCTAGGTTTTGGCTACATAATGGCTGCTGAACATTTTTAGGGGTATTTGGCAAACTTTTATCAAAACTAAAATTTTGTTTTCAAAACCTAGGTTTTGAAATTTGTCAAACAGGTTCTCAATGTCATCCTATATTTCTATTTCCTTCATCCCTTATTTTTTAATTTCTAATTCTAACATGTGTTAGATATTTCATTTTATTAAATTATTTTATATTTTGAATATTAGCATTATATCTAGATATTTAGTTATCTTGATTTAAATAAAATATTCTAAGTTTGTAGCCGACTAGTCATTATTCACAGGGGTAAAGTTGTAAGAAAAGTAGAAAACACTGTGTTTTACACTGAGGAGCAGCCAACACCAAGTGCTTTTTTTATGTGCAAAAATACACACGAACATTTAAAATGGGGGTAAAAATACCATCTCCTCTAATCTTAGTGACATTGACCGTTAGTTTGATTTGAAACACTGACATGAAAGTTGATTTGGCTGAAATAATATCCTAGTTGGTTGTGGAAAAAAGGGTGAAGGGTCAATTTTACATATGACCTTTGCCTCAGGGAGCGCCCAGCACCACGACCTTTTTTCTGGATAAAAAATACTCACGAGATTACGCTTTGGGATCAAAAGTGACATGGGGGTTAGGTGACCTTCTGGTTAACATCCATTTAGATGGACATGAACAGTGACGCTGACGTGGAAGCTTATTTGGACTGACAAGTAGCCAAATAAGAAGAACAAATGCTGACTAGGATTCAGAAGATAATTAAAAAAAACTTAAATTAAACACCCAAAGTCGAGCTCATTCACACACGATCGTTGGGTTTCGACTATCAGATTGGGGAAAAGACTAAACCCTAAAAATTTCGACCACCGTCCTTCATCAGATCCGACCATCGTCCTTCATCATCTCCAACCACCGTTCTTCCCTCACCGGACGTTGCCTCCATCGTCCGTCACCGACAATCATCTACAAAACAAGGTGAAAGATCTTCGACCACCGGATTGAAGTGAACGATTTGTGATTTGCGAGACAATTAGAGCGACGCCTTCTGATCGATCTTGGAGTGATTTTGCAGACGATTATAGCGACAGTGAGCTGCAAATGCAAGGCTATGAATTTCTATATTTCGATTTGTGATTTGCTCATTTCTTGTTTTTCGTTTTGAAATTTCTTGGTATGCTTCTTCTATTTAAGAACCTGTAAGGACAGTGGCGGTCTATGCTTGTTGTATTTGTTTTTCTTATTCCTTTTATCTGTGTTGTTCCTACTCCTTCAATTTGGTATAGTATCTACTTTGTGGTTTTGGGGTTGCTACGAGTAGAATCCATAAGTAACATATATGGTGAAATGAGCAGAATCCACTTTTGAGTGGTTGTAACCATCAGGAATTTGTTTTGTATGACTCAATCATGTATTTTTCTTTCCATTTTCAGTTATTCGAACAAGAAATCAGAAGCAGTTGAGGAAGCAACATTATCTAATCCTTCCGACAGTATCAACTAATTCATTCTTTATCTTGCACTGTATCTACAAGACTATTTTATACCTTAAGTTACAAAAATTCAGAGGCGATGGTAGACGATGGTGGTGAGTCGACAGATGCGAGGTACAGTGGTGGTGAGTGGCACAGGATGGAAGACGATGCAAATGACCCCAAGTTCGTGCTCCTCTCGTCTCTCCTTCTCTTCGCAGCACTGAGTCTGGGATTTCACCTCCCCTTCTCTGTTCGCCGAAAATAACGGTGGTGGTGAGGTGATTTTCGGTGACGGATGACGGAGGCAAGGTTCGGTGAGGGAAGAACGGTGGTCGACAATGATGAACGATGGTTGTCGGAGATGATTAGGGTTTCTTGTTTTCCCAATTTGATCTTCTCTTTCTGCGGTTGAAAGGAATCCAGATGGACTTTGGGTGTTTAATTTAATTTTTTTTAATTAACTTTTGAATCCTAGTTAGCATTTGTTCTTCTTATTTGGCTTCTTGTCAGTCCAAATAAACTTCCACGTCAACATCACTGTTCATGTCCATCCAAATAGACGTTGACCAGACGGTCAACTAACCCCCATGTCACTATTGATCCCAAAACGTAACCTCGTGAGTATTTTTGATTCAGAAAAAAGGTCGTGGTGTTGGGCGCTCCCTGAGGCAAAGGTTGTGTGTAAAATTGACCCTTCACCCTGGAAAAAATAAATAAAACTGAGATAAAAATTTGAAAACCTATCATCCATCATCAACAGATCCAACTCAGCTCCAGCCCCAGCTCCCTTGCCTCCCCCAATGCAACCTTGCCTCCTTCTCACTAACCTCGCTTCCAGCCGTCGCCCTCTGCCTCATCCCCCTTGAGCGCCAGAGGCTACCTTGCTCATTTGTCATTTTCTGCCCAGATCTAGAGATCGTAAAAGAGAGCGTCTTTTCTCATGAGCAAGTTTCATCAATGTCTTAGATTTGGGCTGTTTGCTCTATTGTTTCTTCCATGGTTCTACATCTGTCACCTCCTTTTTTCTTCTTCCACAATTTGCTCCCTTTTTTTTTCAAAATGATTATTGTTTGATTATTTTGATTTTCTTCAAAATATATCTTTCGATTGTTAATTTATGGCTTGGTTTGGATGTTGTTGTAATATTGTTTATTAGATGGCTGATTGTATTTTCCAATGACGGTGGCTATAGTTCTATCAAGAGGGGTCACTCAAATCTACCTATTTCTAAAGTCGTTTTGAAACACAGGATATGAAATATCATTGATACAATTTTCGCCTAAAAAAAAAATCACCTTCAAACCAAGTGTTTTCATTTTTGTGACTCATGGTTCTCCCTCGATCCTGTGCAACTTGTTACCTATTATCTTTAAGAAACATGTTTGAGTAGAAGACGAGGCACACCGAAAAAGATTACCCCCTCATTGTTGATTTAGCGTGGCTAATTTGTGGAAAAGTTTGGTAACGAAGGGGATAAATTTCTGAATATACAGATGAAGAGGAATGGAGGAGGATGAATGAATAAGCACAATTAAAAAAAAAGTGAGTTTGCCAAAAAGGAATTATTGAGAAGAAGCTCGCCTTTAGAGGAGATGACAAGGGAAGCGGAGCTAGTGACGAATGAATTCCAGCAAAAGAGCTAAGATTGATGAAACTCTGGAGGATGAAGGATCCTTTTGATTTCTATAGTAAATTTTTCTTTCTCACCATACTGTACTGCCAGCTAGACTAAGATTCATTGAGTAAGCTTCTATGTCAGCATTTTAAGTCAAACTAACGTTCAACGTCACTAAGATTAACATAGATGGTATTTTTGTCCTCATTTTGAAAGTTCATGTGTATTTTTACATCTAAAAAAAATCTGGTGTTGGGTGCTCTTCGGGGTAAAATACATGTGTATTTTTGCACCTTTACCCTTATTCATAGAGAATTCCCTAGTCTGATTTAATTATTTAATTAGATAAATAATCACGTTGATGTGAGGTTATTTACATGATTGTATGCTGGGTTAGAGCGGCATTCAGAAAACCTAATTCACTATTGGCTATTCCCCACCTACCATTACTGTATAGCTACAAGCTAGTCAGAAGATTTTCTGATTTTTTCTTTATGATTATATTTTGTTGTTTACAATTCCTGTTATTTCAAACCGCGTGCCTTGAAATTTACTGCCCCGAATCAAACAACTAATGTGAGCTGGGGCGGACCTAGAAAAATACTGAAGGGGCACAATTTGTGAGGGAATTTTGAGGTTCGTTGCCCCCAAATTTTTTTTTAAAAAGGAAATTTTAAATGTATTAAAAAATAAAAGAATATAAACAAAAAAAATATATCAAAAAAATATTTATAAAATTAAGTTAATATTGATGATGTAATAAGAGATACAAATATTTTATAAACCTATCATTTAGAAAAACAAAGCTAAGTGTTGTTAGAAATATAATATAAATTACAATAAATAGTGAACACTCAATAAGTTCAAGTACATATATTTTAATAGCAAAAATATATTACAATAAAATGATTACAATGTCATTCTTCTAGGTCTTATTTTTTAAAATTCCATCATAATAATTACATGTATTAATTTTTTTAAGAAAGAAATCTCAAATCTTAGGGGGCACTTGCCCCCCAACCCAATGCCTAGGTCTGCCTCTGCCCGTGAGGGTTATTTATTTGAGACTTCCGCAGCTGCTCTGTAGTGTGATTTTAATGTACATACTTACACACCCACACAATATTCTCTACATGCATGCTTTCATATATTTAATTATCCATATCTTAATATGATTTTATTAATTAATTGATACATAATTGTAAATAGAATCGACTGAATAAATCTTATAATTAATTAACGAGTGTATATATATGGTTAGAAATTATGGCCTATCTCCCGCATAATAAAATACGGGTGGTTGTACAATTCATATTATGTAAATTATGGGTATAATTATAATGATAAACCTAAAAAAATATTTTATATTTATTCTAATTATTTATATAGTATAATAATTAAAATATACAGGACCGTAAACTAGCCAAAAAAAAAAAAAAATCACGTTGAAGAGCTGTCTCAATTTAGTGCCCAACAAATAACAATTCTGAAATCTGAATTACAGTTGGTATAATACCACATTATCAAATATCTGATATTAATTTTTATAACAAATACCACTCTGGTCCTATTTATAAGTTTCTTTTGATCAAAAAAAATTTGGTCCTATTTATAAGTCCCCTTTGACCAAATAAATGAACTTGTGACAATTTTGCCCATATTTGTACCAATAAAAATAGAGAGAGAAGAAAAAGTTAAAAGGTACCCAATCATAAATGAAAGTAAAATTGAAAATTTACCCCATAATCATTAAGCTGACTACCTCTCCTTGGTATGTGTGATTTGGTCAAAAAAGACTTATAAATAAGACCAAAGTGGTATCTGATAGTAAGGCTATATGTATAGCATATATGAATGCTGAATATATATGATGGTCTTCATATCATACACCGCATAAGGATGCATGGAAAGTTCTATCTACATGGCTTGCCAACCACTTTTATGTGATATCAGACACGTTAACTATCAATTATCAGATTGATTACATCAAATTACTAAATAAATAAATAAGTATCACTTCAACTGATAAATAATCCACAAGATCAATATACAGAAACACACACAAACACAAAAATAAGTTTTAAAAATTGCTCTGATAAAGTATATTATTTGTTTTATAATTAAAAATCTTGACAAAATAGAATGCTTTATTTATTTATTGAGGCTGTTGAGTGGAAAAATGTGATCTCTGTTATCAGAGCACTTGAATGATTAAAATTAGACCCTAGTTTTATATTTATATTGGTCAGTATGCGGTGTTAGCTTTTTTTTGGCCAGTATGCGGGGTTAGCTTTTGCACGCATTTAAAGTTTGCTTTTCATTTTCGTCTGAGTTGCCCAATAATATATATTGTCATTAATCTATGCTACGCATGGGCATTTCCTATATAAAGCTCACTTTCAAAACTAAATCCAAAGCTCGATATTTACGTACGGTAACATGACTACAAGAATCCTGTACTTTTTACTATTATATAAAGGGGTTTATAATTCTCATGTTACATGAGAAGAATATTCCTACACATACATGAATGGTGGAACCTATACTTTTATATATATATATATATAATTTCAAACACAGAAATGGTGCGACCCACATCTTTTTGTATATATGACATGAGAATACACTTCTCCTATAACATAAGAAGTGTATTTCCCTTATATAAATCGTGATATACGATGATTTTTAACTATTACACATAATAGTTCCGGACCATAATGTATACTGATACTATAAAAAGCTTAGCATAGATATATTATAGTTTTGAACTGTTATTTATTCTGAATTTATTATGACAGTTATAATATACTCCCTCTGATCTTTATTATAAGGCATCAATTGACAAATGTATTTGGTTCTTTTTATAAAACATTTGCTTATTTCTAAAGTGTATTAGTTTTTTTTATAGATGCCCATAATTAATTAAGGTCCTAGGTTAGAGTAATAATTAATATAATATTAAAGTTTAGTGTAATTAGTAAGGGTAATATTAGAAATTACTTAATTGTAGGACAACTTTATTGACTTTAACTGTTTTTATTAATTTGTGAGAATTGTTAGTTAAGGCGTTTTATAATAAAGACAAAAAAGACTAACACGTTATGCATTTAGATTTGACGGGTTATGATCCACCTATTGCTGTAATAATTAATGGTGTAACTAGGGGTCCCCCAAAATTTAAAGGGAAAAAAAAAAAACAGAAATGGGGAGCCACCAATTAAATGAATTAATGAGAAGAGGAGTTTACAAGAAAGGGATTTATTTGTGTGTGTAGGTAAGTGATATAATTTATCTTTCTAATTTTTTATGTTTTAGTTGAATGGAATTTGTTTTGTAAAAAATCTAGGAATTTGTTAGATTTTGAAATTTTGAGGCTTCTTGATAATCATTTTGTTTTTAATGAAGTTAATGAGGCTTGAGTAAAAGTTGTATGATTTATATTTTTACTTGAGTAGTTGATTTGAGGAAAATAAAGTTAGTATTTAGTTAAAAAAAATTTGTGATTTATGATATGGAGTAGGTGATATGCAATTTGTGAAATTGAATTTTGTGAATTATATATATCTCTACGTGAAATGGAATGCGTGAATAGAAGACCAATTTCTTGACCATTCTTTAATTACATACATTGAAAAATAAATTTTTTTGAGTTTTATTACAAATTCAATAATAAATGAGTTTAACAATATAAAAACACGTAGAGTAAGAGTCAAGTAAAGTGATCTTAATTTTTGCAATATATTTCTTTCACTTTTTTGTATATCAAGTCTGTATTGTATTTAAAGTACTTTAAATTATGATATAATATTTTCATTTTCACCCCCATCAATAAAATTCCTGGATCCGCCACTGTTGATAATACTTAACGGGAACACGTAAACAAGCGTTATAATATATTATAATGCTTACACAATACATAATTGTTTTATTTTACAACCGTTACTTATTCAGTCTCATATACATAACGATTAGTATATAAGAACCGTAACTTTTAATAAAATTTAATAACGGCTTCACGTGGACAATCGTTATATATTAAGTACATAAATAAGGGTTTATAAATAAGAACTGTGAACATTTATAATACATGACGATTTCTATATAATAACCGTGATGTATGGATATAAGACTCTTCAAGTGAGAGTTTTTGAACTAGTATACATCCTCTATATATATATATAATAAAACAATAGTACATTTCACATCATGTGGCTATGCAATTTAGCATGAATTAAGACATTTCAGGTTTTGTTTGGAGAATCAATGGCAACTGTTAACATATATAAGTGATATTGTAGTTATTGACGTATATATAATTGTGCACTTGTCATATTTCAAATTTTGCCCTTTCTTGTTCTGTTTATAGTAAGTATCCTCCTTGCTCTTTTAATTTGCTTTTTGGACCTCCTTCTTGACAACAAGATCCTTATGCAGTGCTCTTTTCTCGTGTCATATTGTCATTCCAAGCAATAGATGGATTAACAGAGGCGTTGGCTACGATGGATTGGACAACATGGTTAGAATTATTAGTACTTGAGACTTTTGTTGCCTCCAACAAGCCTTGAGAAGGAGGAGGTGGCAGCGGAGTTTCCTAAGATCTTAACATGATGGAGAGAAGGAGGAGGCCGATAAAGAAAAGTAGTAAAATCATAATAAATATTTGAATTTAAATAGAGGTCTAATTGATTGTGAAGGTTTATGAGTGATGACTTATGAATGTCTAACGAGATTACAAACAGTTACGATGAGTTATGACATTGAAGATCTGCATATTACGAAGAGTTATAAAAGAGTTAGAAAACTAATTTTTTTAGGATCGTTATTTTTTGTCTTAGTTGATATAACTGTTTGGTAGATGAATCATTTGTAAGTGTTATATAAAGGTTATTTCTTAAAAACCATTATTTTTGTCACTAAATGAATGATGGTTGTTAGCTATAACCATTGCGTTTGTGTCTTTGCAAATTACGCCTTACAATACATAACAATGTGTATAATTAACAATTACATTTGAGTATTGTATATCCTTAGCTGTTATAATGCCTAAATCTATAGTAGCATTTACATAGCGACGAAACACACAAATTAGTAGTTTGTCCCACAATGAATAGTTCCAAGTCTTGAGTTCACAATGAAACCAGCGGTTTTCATCACTATCATCAATTTGCACAAAGATCAAAGATCGCCGATTAATTTATATCCGTATATCTATTTAAGATTTATAAAAATCATTTTATTATTTACAAGTTACGCACATCTGGTCTTTAATATAAATTATAATTAGTTTTTTTAAGAGATTAAAGAAGCTAAATGAATGATTTAATAATAACATCTGTGGTGTATTATTAGATTATATATTAGTTTATTAGCCACACAAATTAGTTTGGGAAAAAATTATAAATATAAATACTCTAAAACAATTTATTCAACTTCCTTAATTTTTATTAAAAAGTTAACTATATTTTATATTTAGGACCGGATATAGTAAAACATATCACGAAATTAGCATAAAAAATACTAATATGATTGGAATTAACTTGTGCTGTATTTTCCCCTAAACAACTTCATATAACTAGGCCTATTTGGATGGGCTTTTAAAAAAAGTACTTTTTTTAAGTGTTTATTTTTTAAGTTCTAAATTGAAACTTAAAAAAAAAGCAGCACTTTAGATTTTTTTTTATGACTTTCGCTTTTTCAAAAAAAATATCATCTAAACACATAAATTAATTAAAAAAGCTTTTTTTTCATTAAAAAAATACTTTTTTTCTTGAAAAAGCTCATCCAAATGGGCCCTAAATCAACCCACTTCTATTCTAACTTCTCTAGTCAAAACTAAAATAAAACAATGGATCAGCAACGGAACTAGATGATTCCATCACTAGATAAGGTGTCACTAATTAAATAACAACAAAATTATGTCAGTAATAATTAATTGTTTTTCTCTTTTTTTACATCTTCGTTCAACAGTTTCAATATATATATAAGAGACAGAGCGGGCATAAAACTCAATTAGATGGGGCATATATTTCCCAGAAACTAGCCTTGGGCAGCTAATCAGCAACTAAGTTTCTCTGAAAATCCTTATATGAAGTACATGGTTCTTGATGAGTTTCCGATTCTTTTAGAAAGCATATTTTCAATTAAGATGTTGCATGTCCAATCAGAAGTCATGTAACAATGTTACTGATACAAGATTCAAGTTGTTGATTATCATATTCAAATAAACAATCATATTTCCGAGGTTATAAAAGAGAAGGAATTGAAGAGCAATCCTACTGGTATGTAAAACGTTTATTATACTTTAATTTTGCCGACAAATTCAACGCTTTTGGTTTTATGCGGGTGCTCTCCACTCGGATATTCATAGATCTAGAGAAGAACATGAAGTTGCAACGTTCCAAGGATCTTCAGAAAAATTCATCACAAAAATTTCAAAATTAAGAAAAGGCCATGATATATGTAAAGAAGAAAATTCTATATAAAATTAATTTTTTAAATTTTCTTTTTCACAATTTTAATATTGTAATATAATTTAATATTAAAAAATGGGCCTAAGAAAGGAATTAATCACCAAAAAATTCCAGCATAAACATGTTTTCAACTTTTTATTTTAATTTATTCACTGAAACTTATCGTGATCGCATGCTTCTCTCAATTACTATCAGATTTTTGAATGACTACATCTCTTTATTTAAACCTTATAGTAATTCCCCTGATTTTTTTTCTTTTGCGTGCATACATAACTATGATAATTAATGTACTACTAATCAAAATAACATTAATACACACCGTTAATTAAGTTATGTACAATGAATATGAAACCTAATCCATTATAAAAACAAACAAATTAAAGACAAAGGACTACAGGATTCCAAAAAAGGAAAAAAACACATAACCGATAGGGAAAGGAGAAAACTCAAAATATGTGGTGGGAATGAAAACAAATATGCACATAGCTATTAAGGGAACGAGAACAGAAATTTGAACCTGGAAAACTTGACCCTCTAAGCTCTCTTGATGTAGTAAAAAAATATGCACATGGCTTATGGCTAGTGGTAAGTAGGGAAGAAAGGAGTGGAAAATATAAAATGGAGGAGGCAGATGGATCAATTTCTAGCTAGCTAGGGAGCCAAACCAGTGAGTATGGCAGATTTGAGATTTTCTTCATTTCTGAAATCTTCTGGGATCTTCACCACCACGTCTTGAAGCATCAACTCATTCACACACGACATGCTCGCATGGTGAACCCCTAGCTCCAAATCTCTCAGCACCGCCATTAGCCTCGCTCCCGGGTGATTCGTGTTCTCCGATTGGACCCTCACCATTGCCTGCGGTCCCATCATCCTCACCTCCACCTCCACCCCCGTCGCGCTTCCCCCTCCTGAAGAAGTCGTCACCACCGTAGTTTGCTCCACCGTCGAAGTCGTCGCGCTCTGGTTGTCCGCCGTGCTGGTGTCCGCCATTTCCGTTTTCACTTTCTTATTGGTGTTATTGTTGTTGGTCGTTTCTTTCTGAATCTGCGATTCTAGATCCTCGATCTTGGATCTCAGCTCGTTGATGTAATCCACAGCGTCTGATAACAGAGAAGCCTTGTCCATTCTCGATACGTTCGGAACCACCGCGCGTAGAGCGTAGAATCGGTGGTTCAGCTTCTCCCGTCGCTGCCGCTCTGCCTCCACGTGGTTCATCGGCGTTTCCCGGCCCAGACCGGGTTTTCTCCCTCTCTTCTTCGGGGTTCTTTTCTCTATGGAAGGATTACCGTCTGAATCGGAATACTCCGAATCCACAAACCCGAACTTGAATCCGGAATTTGCCTTATTCCTCTGTCCCACCTTCCTCTTGCTGTAATTATTCCTCGCGTTGCTATTCCCGTTGGGCTCGTGGGAATTGTCGTCTTCTTCTTGCACGCCGGCGATAATGCCAATATCGGCGAAGGAAATGTTCTGATCATCGAAGAACTGAATCAGGTTGTTGCTGGCCGTTTGCTTGGCGATGAGGTCAGACCCGAACAGAGCTTTGACCTGCTGCGCTAAAGCCCAGTTCTCCGGGATAAGATCGGTGGAGCCCATCTCGATGACTCCATGATTGGTGGGTATGAAGATGAGAGTCTCAATTCCGTGCAAGTAAGCCTCCTTGGCTCTCTCACAGTTGCAAAGTTGAAGGTCGTGGTCACTGTTGAGCCAGAGCAGAGAACCAGAGGTTAAGGCTTTGCAGGGGAGAGAAGCAGAGGAGGAAACAGAGAAGTTGCGAGTCAAGGACATGACGTAGAACCACTCTGTATCTTGGAGGTCGCTGCAAATATTGGAGCTGTTGTGGGAATTATCGTTGATGAGAGAGTGAGTGCTGTTCATGAAGCTAGTTCTGTCTGAGTAATGGGGAGTGACGGTGGTGGTGGAACTGGAGAGACGAGGGGAGGTGTCCTTGGTGCCATTGAAATGGCCTTCGCCCCAAGAGAGGAGGAGATTTCCATGAACATCGTCGTTGGAAATCTGCCAGAAAATGGCGTAGACCCACCAATCAGGCTGACTGTTGAGGAGGATTTGGAGCTTTTGCTGAAGGGAGGGTTGGGATTCTCGGGGGAGAGAGAGAAGAGAGGAAGAGGAAGAAGGAGGGATGATCAAATCATCCATGGGAGGTGAGTATAAAGTGAAGATCCTTGTGGAATGAATTAACAGTGTGTGTAGGCTAAAGAAGAGCGAGTGAGTTTGCTGGGTTGGGAGAGAATGAGGGAGCGAGGGGATTATATGGTGAGAACTAGTGGGGCCCAGTGTGGGCGTTAATTTGGTGCAGACACATTTGGAGTCCGAATCCTCTCATTATTAATTCTCGGCCCATCCCTCATTATCAATAAATCTTGACTGTTAAAATTTTAATCCAAGATCCAGAATGAATTTTAGAAAAATCGCGAGTGGTTTTTTTTACTGCGCGCAGTTTTTCTAAAAGTCATTCTGGACCCTTAGATCAAAATTTTAATGACCAGGATCAGCCTATGAAAGATAGTGAAAAAATTAATAATGAGAAAATCCTCTTCCGATACATTTGTGTGTGCCATGGAGGCAGATTGAATTATCCTCGAGTAATTTTCATTTTTTTTCACAGCTCAATCTCATTTATATTTATGTAAAACAAACTAGTATTTCATACATTCCACATAATTGTGTGTTATAAAAAATATAACTTGTTAGAGTGTTTACATTATACTTTACACTTAATATAAGACATATTTAAATAGATAGTCTCGATATTAAATATAAGATATATTTTTTATATTTGTCATTTACTCCATAAATTATTCTTAAAGATGAGAGGAAATGATGGAATTAATGAAGATAATTAGGATATTCTAAAAAAATATATGTTATATTAATTAACTTAACTACATGCTTTAATTTAATAAACTTATGTAATTTGTTTCATATTAGGATGGGAGGAGTATAATTATACATTCTCATATTTGATGAAATCATGAATTTATATTAATTGGACTAATTGACTGGCTAAAATTGACCCTTTCTTTTTCAACACAAATATCTCTTCTGAGACTCGAATTTGTGATTCAAAGGAGTTAGTAGGATCTCAAACCACCAGACCAACTTTATGTTGTATGATTTTTATAGGTCTTGATCTTTACTTTCTTTTATTTTTAAAAATAAGTCTTAAAATAATTTTCTAGATATATGTTATTAATATTTATTTTTAAAAGTACTTCTGATTGAATATATCAATTTCTCATTCAACCTAAAAATTCTTATACCTGGATACAATATTTCCCATAATATTAAATCGAGTAAAATTGAAAAGCAAAAACTATTTTTATATAATATAGTTGAATTAATATCTTGTTTGGACCACACTTATACTTGCACTTTCACTTTCGTCATCTTCCTCTCGCTTCGAAACTACTTAACAAATCATGTCAAAGGTAAAAAAAAAAAAAAAAAACAAGGTATTGGACAAATTTCTGATTTTAAATCCAAACAATTCTAAGATTTACATATTTAACATGAGACTTGTAAAATACAAAGCACTCCAAATGAACAGGAGTTAGTCTCTGCCACAGAAATAGCGCGTGCCGAGAATCGACAGCAGGGTCCCCATTTCTTTTTTGTTTTTAATTATTGCTTTAGATATGATGAGACAGTGATCAGGTTCATTATCATTAAACAATTATGAAAAATTTAAGGAAAAATCCTATTCAGGGCTTTTTTTACCAAAAAATGCTAAAAAATGCCTAAAGATTCTGAAAATTCAAAAAAAGGCTCAAGATTTTCAAATTCTGGAAAAGGCCCAACATAGTTGTTTTTTTTGCTACTGCATCCGGTTCACTAGAGCTTTGCCCTGCCTAGTCCGGATCGACCAACATAGTTGTTAATGACGCTGATATAGTTGTTAGCGGGGTACTGATATAGTTGTTAACTGAGCTGATTTAGTTGTTAAAAATAGATTCTGAAATAATTCCGGAAAAGGCCCGAGATGAGTTGTTAATAGGGCTGATATAGTTGTTAACGGGGTACCGATATAGTTGTTAACTGAACTGATTTAGTTGTTAAAAATAAATCAGCCCAGTTAACAACTATATCAGTATTCCGCTAACAACTATATTAGCCCCATTAACAACCCACCTTGGGTCTTTTCTGGAATTTTAGAATCTTGGGCATTTTTTCGAATTTTCAGAATCTTTGGGCCTTTTTAGAATTTTTTTGGTAATATGGGTCCTGAACAAGATTTTCCCAAAATTCAAATACCTTTTGGTTCAATTATTAATTTTTATAATATCTGAATATTTCATCTAATTGTTCATCAATACTGTCTACTGAGATAAAAAAAAGCTCAGATTATTTTCCCCAATACCCAGTATGTTTCTAATAGACACACAAACATACACTTTTGCCTGGCTACGCTTTTAGTTATTTACAGCTTGAATTTTATATCTCAAATGTCTTTTTTTAAGCATCATTATATAATGCATAAACCAATATATAGTACTGTAACATATATAATAAGTCTTGAGCAAAAAAAAAAAGTAACATATATAATAAGTTGTGTTGCTCATAGTCTTTAAATTGATTGGTTTAATATTGATTCCGTCAAATTAATGTACAAGGAATGTGTATCTAGCTTTTCTAAATACAATTAAAAATAATTTAAACTGCAGAGATGAATAAAAGAATAATAAAAACCAATGACGATATTCATGTTTTTCCATTGTGAGAAAAATAATTATAAATGACTAAAAATATAAGTAATTTATTTGCACTTTGTCATAGTGATAGGCTATATATATCAGAGGTCCCGCGTCTACGTGGGGGCACATATACGTATACTTTAACATGAATCTTACTCACTACAAAATAAAAAATAAGAATTGTCAATCAAAAGTAGTTAATTTGTAGCCACAAATATCAGGATAGTGATTTTTTTCGAAACCACTACAAATTTATAACAGTATAACTTGCACCAAGTGACGTGCTAGTAAGTGAACTACATTTGTAGTTCGTGGTTTCTTTATTATTATTTTTAAATTAAAAAAAAAACAAAAACAAAAACCTACAACATGTAGCAGTTCTATAATATAAACTACTATAGAGCTGGCACCACATTTATAGTGGTTCATTAGACAAGAAACACTATAGAATATAAAGGGTCGCATATTTGTAGCAATTCTAAGTATATCCCTTACAAAGTGTAGAAGGTCTGCACATTTGTAGCGGTTTTACAAAACCGCTACAAACTTTCACGTTTCACAAGGTAGGGTTTCGGAATTTATGGCGGTTGAGGTAGCGGTTCTTGTAAACCGCTACAAATCTCAAGGCTATATAACCGTCATCACCCCTTATTTCACCACTTTTGGCAAATTTGTTTCTTGCGTGCTCTGAAAGGTTTTGCTTCAGATATGAGGTTCTGCTCAAGCATTTAAAAAGTTAGGCACTTGAGGTTAGGAAAGTTAACTCTTTTATTTCGTTTCCCCCCTATTATTATAATTTTATTATAAATATTGATAATATTTTTAATTATTTAATAATAATTGTAGTTATTATGACTTCCGGGAGAGATAAGGGCAAGGGGAAGGAGGCTAAGCGTCTCTCCAAATCTATTTTGCAAGGGAGCAGTAGTAGAGGGGGTAGTGGTAAGCAGCGTGGAGGTAGACATGTCCCTGTGCCATCGCAAAAGGTGATCCTGCTACAACAGCTTACCCAAGAACACCCACAGCAGATGACCCCACAGGAGGCAGGCCCACCAGAGCTGCCTATTCATCCAAAGGGGCTGACATCAGTCTCAACGATTACAAAGAGAACGAGGAGTTTGACTTCAACATTCCCATAATAAGTTGCATGAAGCGGTTTCTGGATGTGGAGGAGGCTTGTGACCAGAATAACTCACGACAATTATCTTCATAGTTGACGGGGTTTGAGGTGCAAGTTCAAGGTAAAATTAATTATTGTTTTAATAAAGTTAATATTTAAATTACATAGGTTTAAATGTGGATTTAAATTTAATTAAAGTATGTGGTAAATTGTGCATATGAGCAGGGGAACATAACCACAAGGAGGCTGGATGTGGTCGGTCTCAATAGCCTGGATTGATGACTACATGTTATAGTTCCTTGGAATGAGGTCACAAACAGGGGCGGAGGTAAGGGGTGCTAGGGGTGGCCCCCGCCCCCCTTAAATTACATATAACGACCCAGATTTTTATAAAATTTTATTTCAACCTCATAAAAGTTTAATGTTTTCAGTTTAGTCTCTATTGTTTCTATAGTGAAAGGACTAAAGTAGAAATACTGAAATGTTTGTGGGGCTGAAATGTAATTTTATTAATATTTGAGTTCTTTTCTATAAAATTCGCCCCCCGTAACTGCAAGTTTTGGCTGCACCTCTGGTCACAGACCAGCCGATTGAGAATGATGGTCACTTATTTAACCGCTATCTGAACGAGCCGGGTGAGAATTCGATGCAGTTGTCTATCCACTTCAAGATATGGAAGAAAATTCCCCGAACGCTGAAAAATATGGTATGAGATGAGGCATTGAAGGTAATTAATTGTATTTAATTATATTATAAATGTAAATAGTTATAATATATGTTGTTAATTAATCAATTAATTGTACTTGATTATTATTTATTTAATTGTGATACACGTTATGTTTACAAAAAATCGGAGGAGGTACACAATGATAAACATGGAGATGGCTCGAAGAACAAGAAGAATAGTCACTACCATATCAAGAATAAGGATGAGACAATACCTCAAAAAAGCTAATGGAGAACGTTCCCTGATAGTGTCCCTTCTAATGACTGGGCAAGTTACAGGAGGAGCCCAAATGGACAGGTAATTTTTTTAATAATTATTATTTATTAATTTTTTTAAATAATTTTAATGTTTTGTTGTTTCTGCATGCTCTTTCTCAGAGAAATGCTAAGAGCTGAGGGCACCAGAGGATCTTAAACATGGTAGGATCAAAGACATTTGTTGTCATTTACAGCGAATTAGTATTTTTTACAATTGAATTAATCGTAACTCTATATTATAAATTTATTGTTTTATTGTTTATAATAGTAATTTCTTGTTTTAATTCTTTTAGGAGAGGAAAGTGAAAAATGAATCCTACTAGCTTCCTGGTTCAAAAAATTTTCTTTAAATGAAGTTTAATATTTTCTTTATCATTTATTGTGCATTTAAAATTGATTTTAATTCATATCGTTGATGCAATTGAATTTCCTTTTTTTCGGTTGTCATGTCATGTCATTATTCATTTACAAGAGTGATGGGTATCAAGAATATTCATTTTATAGACACAGGAAATGGGTTCATAATTCTAGAGGCCGTATACTTTCTTCCATTGAAAAGAAAAAAAAAGTATGTGTCTGGGCTTGTTTGAATAATTAATAGAGTTAATTTATGGCATGAATATGTATATGATGAAGTTGAAGTGAATTAAATCTGAGTACGGATTTGAGGTTTATGTTGATTCTGAGTTTAATATGGTGACTTGATTTCAATGTTGTTTTTGGGCTGACCTAAGGATTAATTTCCATGACAAAGGCTTGAAATTTGATTTTCAGAAATCAATTTCATGAAATAAAGTTGCTCATTATTTTGGTGTACGCTTTTATAGTGATTTGTCTAATTACTTTAATGAAAATTTATGTGTATAGGTGATAGAGTCAATGCCAAGATTCATAGCAGCAATCAAGATGAAGTTACCCATAAACTAGGAATAATATTTTAAGTTAAATGTCGTGTGGGTTCCATACTGACTATTTATATAATGATTGTCCAACTCAATTACTAAACTTGTAAGAATTTATTTTTATTAATAAACAGAGTTACTAAAGATTTTTAAAAATATATTTTAAATATAAATAATTAAAACTAAATCCATCAACATTAATATTTTATATTATTCAATCAAATTTTTTAATAAAGTCCATATAAGAAGTCATCGAACATAATCAAACAAAAAAAATCGATACATGTTTAAGAGCGATTTACACAATTTTTTAAACTAAAAACAGAAGAACGATAAATTTAGGTTCAAAAGGATACTCTCCTCATGTATACTCTTGTCCGTTCCCATACTCAAAGCTCCCTAAACCCAACTCGTAATAGTGAAAACATGAAACAATATAAATGTCTGTTTTTTTTTTTCTTGGCATACATTAGACAAACATTGCTTGAAATTGATCTCATTGATTCATATTACCTACTTGAGTGACTCCTCACGCACATAATGTATGTCCCGCCAAAATTCTAATTGACAACACGGTTGTATTTCTGGGAGAAAAATAACTTGAGGACTATCAGAGTAAGCCTCCTTAGCTAATTTATCAGCGCACATTAAATTTCCCGATTAGCATGACGTATCTCCATAGACCACTCATCATATAAAAGCTTTCTAGTTTCTTCGATCAAGAGCCAATATGGATGACTATCCCTACTATCTCTGAGCAAAATGTTAATAGCTTCAAGTGAATCTGAGAGCATCTGGATATCCTTCAGATTCAACAATTGACAGATTTCAAAACCTGTTTTAATGGCCAAAACTTCAACCATCGTAATTGGGTATAGGCCAAGTGCCTTTTAAAAACCCATAATCCATTGACCTTTATCATCTCTAATGAAACCACCACATGGCCTAATTGCCTGCTTTAACTGAAGCATCTACATCCACTCAAACCACTCCTAGCATTGGGGGGCGCCAGTGACATTATTTTATTGGCCCTAGGGGATTACGTTTAATTGTTTATGAGTCTTTAATATTTATGTTTTTTTTTCAAAATATCTTTATACGAGACATTTTTCTTTGTTTTTATTTGCATAAAATTACAGCTAACATTTTAGGATTATTTATCTACTATGAGCCCCATAGGTCCTCATTGTGTTCTATATTAAAGATTGAGAAGGCCCTGGATTTTACTTTTTCGAAGGAAAGAAAGGCCCTAGATTTAGGACAAACAATTTGTGTGAAGATCAATTAATTTGAAGGGTCCTATAAATTCCATTTAATAAATGTACTGTGTGTACTTTATTCATACCCCACTTCTCTTAATTAAATATTTCCATGTCTTCCCCAATAATTTCCTCTGCTGGTCCTCCATCTATATGTCTCTCTCAGTCTGATTAATTAGCGTGCCCTACTAGACATTGATCTACCACTTCCTATATCAATTCATTTTTTTTTTTAAATACAAGGGAAGATAATCAACTGAAAACTAAACCCTATATCAATTCATTATTCGGTCTTTTAAAAAAAAAATGAATAACATTGCTGATGAGGAGAATATTGTACTTTTAAAAAAAAAATTGACCATTTTTAATTGATATGGTTCATGTTACTAGTATATAGATTTTAGAGTTTATCCAATGTTATATATATATATATATATATAAATATATATATAAATAAAATTAACTGATGATGTAAATTGTAATTCGAACTATCCAAATAAATAAATACACTAGACTATTCTCTATATATGAATATGCAAAGAATTGTCATACTCAAAGCGAGGGACAAGCCATTGAAATCTGTTTTTTTTTTTTTCCCGATGAAATTTATTTAAATCTTGTGGTGTCGTACAGAAGGGCTAGATTTTTTTGGGAGAAGATAGGTGATGCTTGCGCCATTGAAAAATTCTTGTTAGAATCAAGTTTGCCACGTGATTTGTAGTCTGATCAAATAAAATACAACAACTCAATTAATATTAATTTTAGTTGGCTCCTCATGTATTTTATATTTTTGTTTTTCTCAAAAAAATGAATCGCTTCATTAAATTTCACAAGTAATGGAACAGTGAATCTTATGAAATCTTTAAATTTTATTAATATGCTAATTAATATTTAGGAGGTGCTAAATCAGCTTATGAGTTGTTTTATTTTAATTAATTAGACTACAAATGACTTGACAAACTAAGTCCACATAAGAATTTCTCTTCACAATTTTGGTATATATAGGTTAAAATCTATGCCTTTAAACCCTCTAATAAGCCTATTTGAAAAACCTACTTTCTTAAGCATGTTTTTCAAATAGGCTTCAATCTAAGTCAGACTTTCGTGGAGCTCAAACGCCTTGAGAAAATGCGCTTTGATATGTCATGTAGACGCAGGCTTGGGTCTATTGAGTCATAACTTAGCCTGACTTAAATTATTATTATTATTATTATTATTATTATTATTATATATATATATCAATCATACCATCCATATTTATAAGTTTTTCATTCAAAATAATGTTCTACGTAGTACTTTGTTTTTACTCGTACTATTTTATCTCGTTTACTTAGAATACAAACATTTTTCCTCTTCTTTTTTTCATTAATTTTTTGTTTTGGGCGAGAGAAAGAAAATAAATGAGTTAATTAATAAGAATGATATGAAGAATCTTATTTTACTTATGTTATAGATTAAGACCTGGAACTAGTTTTAGTACTTATCATAATGATGGGTATAAAGCTAATCAACGAGGAGAGATCTACACCATTCAAATAGGATATCAATGATCCAAATTTAATATTTTCAAAATACTGATTTTTAAGTAAAATATTATATTTTGAAAAATTGACCATTAAGAGATTATATTTTTATTAGATTATGTATACATTAAGATATTTTTTTAGGGAAAAAAAATTCAATCTAATTCATCTAGATCAATTCTGAACACTCTCAAACTGATACCTAATAACCATGTATACTTGTAGTGACGAAGAAAAACTCATATACGCTTCTATGGAGAAGAATTAAGGGAAAATTTCTTTTAGGTTTCAAGGGACCAAGAAAATGTTGAAAAGTCCCAAGGAAAATTCTCTAGTTAACAACTCTTTCTATATAATTAAGAACTTCTATTTGTGGGATTAATAATTCCATCTGAGGGATTAACAATTTTTTAGGACTTTTTAAATTAAGATCTGAATTTTTCTTAAAAAGTTTTTGACATTTTCTTAATTTTTTGAGACTTAAAAGGAATTTTTTTTACAATTAATGTTATCCGAACTGGTACGTGGTCTGAGAAGAAAATGGTTAATAATTGGGAGTTTATAAAATAATATCTTATGTTTCAGCTAGACAAGTTGGTAGCCAGTGAGGCCAGGTGTCAATAATTTATTAATTTAACTCTCAATGGTGCAGGTTGATCACAATCTTGATGAAAAGGTGGGATATCCAATTAATTTAATTAGTTTTTGCATTAACGTTTTATGCCTCCCTAAGTACCATAAAATAAATTTATTTATTGTATTTTTTTATCACTAAAAGAAAGCTACTCCCTCCGATCATAAGATAAGATAGACTTGATTTTCTTAGAGATATTATTAAGAAAGCTAATTAAATTAGTTTCAAATATTTATATTTATCCTTTTTTCTCTAAACTATATGTTGCATAACTTATAAACTGGTATATAATATAATGATACACAAAATAAAATATAATTAAATAATTTATTTAATTTATTTAATCTCTTAAAAAAAATTAATTATATTTTATATCTATAACTATAAAGTATGTGTCCTATAAATGGGCTACGGGACAACGAGCTAGGAAACTAAAAACCTGAAGAAAATAATTAATTATAAAAGCGGCATTATCATAAAATATGTTATTTGCTTGAGGCCTTTGACATATAAAAATTCAGAAAAATCAATTAAATAAGTTCGGTGCGACACAATTTTTTGTTTAAATGTTTTCCCCAAAATTTAATACTATTCTTTCTTGTATATGACAAAAGAGGTCACATCAACATAAACAAATAAATTTGATTAGTCATCCCGGGTTAAGATTTTGGGGGGGGGGGGGGGGGGGGTTATTTCCGTAATACCACTCTGATTCTATTTATAAGTTTTTTTTGACAAAATCACACATACCAAGAAGAGGTAGGTAGCTCAATGATTATGGGGTAAATTTTCAACTTTACCCTCATTTATGATTGGATATCTTTTAACTTTTTCTTCTCTCTCTATTTTTAATGGTACAAATATGGGTAAAATTGTTACATTTTCATTTATTTGGTCAAAAGGGACTTATAAATATGACTAAATTTTTTTGGTCAAAAGGGACTTATAAATAGGACCAGAGTGGTAGCAAAGAAACCAGGATTTGTCTCTTGCTTGAAATACTCTCTCTGGTCCTAATTATAAGAGCTATTTACTAAAATTTGGAAAGATTAAGGAAAGAAGTTAAATTAGTTAATTATAATTATTTTTCAAAAATACCCCTAATTAAAATTGAAAATTACAGGGGAAAATGAGGTGAATCGGTAGCCCACACATTGATACTCTGACTTGCAATAATACATACTAATCATCTCTCCGCTCTATGTGTATTAATATCCTAATGAATTCACCCTCGTTTCACTTATTTTTTTCTCAAGTAAAATTAAATTTTAAAATAGCAAACAAATATAAAAGCAAAATTTTTTATTTGATTAAGATAGATTCGGATGACCACTTTTAGCATACCAACTCACGAATATATAACACATAAATAGGTGTTTTTCCAATTTTTTGCCAGCTAATAGAAAACTCATCTCTGGTTTCAGGTGGTTTTAGGTTATTTTAGGGGGACAAAATTAATCACTTTAGACTAATAGTTAAATTTTTTTTAAAGGAATATTAAAATTATTTTATTTAAAAATAAAAAAAATAAAGTAGAATCTCTCACTTAATAGAATATAAGCGTGTTGTTAAATTAATTATATTGGAAGAAGTATTAGTAGGGGTAATATGAGAAAAATATGACAAAAATTGCTCAAAATTATTTTATAAGAAAAAAGTATAATTAAGGTGTATATAACATTAATGAGTTTCAAACATTATTTACTTTATAAAATATATAGGTGTATTATTAAATTATTATTGTTTTTAATTATTATTGAGAAACTATAAATAGGGGTACTATAGGAAAAATTTGACAAAAGTTAAAACTTGCTTTTATAATTAGGACCAAAACCAACTCTAAAAAGTGCTCTTATAATTAGGACCAGAGGGAGTAACAAATTACCACACAGTGTGACTATACATTATGTGAGGGAAAAGAATGAATAGATTATTATTGATGGCCACTGTGTTTATATATACAAAAGTAAGGAAATGTACATAACCAGATTAGATACTATACATAACAACTCAAAACAGAAAATGAAACTAATACAACTTGCAACTATGTTATATCTGTCAACCCCCCGCCCCCACAGGGAAGCTAGAGGGTGTATGTTCTAGAGACCCAGTTTGGATGTGAGGTCATGAAAACGAGTAGGATGCCATGGTTTGGTGAAAATATCTGCAATCTGATCAGAAGATTCAATTAGAAGAAGGTGAATAACCTTTGCTTGAAGCTTTTCCCTTACCAAATGACAATCAAGCTCTATGTGCTTTGTTCCTTCATGGAAGGTAGGATTTGCAGCAATTTGAATTGCTGAATCATTGTCACAAAATAGAAGAGCAGGAGCGGCATGGGAAATATGAAAATCATTCAACAAATACATAAGCCATTGTAACTCACAGGTGGTAGAAGTTAAGGCTCGGTATTCAGCTTCAGAGGAAGATTTAGAGACAGTGGCTTGTTTCTTGGCTCTCTAGAAAAATTAAGGAAGTACCAAGAAAGATAGCAAAACTAGTGATGCGTCGACGAGTATCTAAATGTCCTGCCCAATCAGAATCACTAGAACCATGTAACTATATATCAGAGTCAGTAGCAAAAATATATTGCAGCACCAGGAGAAGATTTAGTATATCAAAGAACACGATGGGCAGCAGCCAAATAAGTGTCAAGAGGATTACACATGAACTAACTAAGTTGTTTAGTGGCAAAACTCAGGTTTGGCCAAGTGATGGTGAGGTATTGTAAAGGACCAATAGCCTTCTATAAGAAAGAAGATCAAGGAAAGGCTTACCATGATCCTTAGAAAGCTTTAAATGCGGATCCATTGGACAAGTGGCAAGTTTGCAAGCCAAATACCTAGGATCATCAAGTAACTCGAGCAAATTTGCATTAAGACAGAAATATGCTATCCTTAGATCTAGCAAGTTCCAAACCAAGAGACTAACGAAGTTCACCAAGATCTTTAATTGTGAAAGCTGTATCTAAACGCTCTTTTACCAAGTTTATTTCAGCCAAATCACTACCAGCAAGCACCACATCATCAACATAAACAAGAATGACAGTAAATGTATTGGAAGATGCTTTAAAAAACAGTGAACGATCAAAAGCTGACTGAATATAACCATAGGACAGTAAGGCAGAAGACAGCTTGGAATACCACTAGCGACTTGCTTGTTTTAAACCAAAGAGGGATTTTTTCAACTTACAAACCTAATTAGGATGAGTTGGTGTAAAACCAAGGGGAAGATCCATGTAAACTTCCTCATGCAAATCACTATGTAAGAAAGCGTTGTCGACATCCAATTGATGGAGATGCCAATTCTTGGTAGCAATAATAGAAAGAAGGAGGCGAAGGGTGCTCATTTTGGCAACCGGAGAGAAAGTATCAAAGTAATCCACAGCTTCGGTTTGAGTGTAACCTTTCGCCACAAGCCTAGCCTTATGTCTTTCTATGTCACCATTAGCTTTGAATTTTGTTCGGAAAACCCATTTGCAACCAATGGTGCCCTTCCCTGGTGGTAAAGGAGTAAGAACCCAGGTCTAGTTGTTTTCAAGAGCATGAATTTTTGCACCCATATCTTCTCTCCTAACAGGAATTTTTATAGATTGTTTAAAAGTAGTAGGATCAGAATGAACAATGACATCAATGACAAAGGAGTAATAAGAAGAAGAAAGGGAAGAACAAGATAAAATAGAAGATGATTGGTTAGTAACCTTGCAGTAACGACTGGTTAGTAAAGGATGTGAGGGCACAATTAAAGTCCTGCAGCTATGAAGGGGGTTTGTGGAGTTTGGTAGAGTGACAGCCGGGGGTAGGGGAGGAGTAGAGGGAAGAGGCGCAGAAATTGGAGAAGTGGTTGATAAAGAAGGTGAAGAAGGAAGTGGAATGTCATCCAATAGAGGGGAACAAAGCTAGGGTTCAGGCAAAGGAGAGGAAAGTGATAAGTTGCTGCCATTTTTAAAGGGAAACACATGTTCATGAAAAAGGACATCGTGAGATAGAAAAATTTGATTATTTGATATATCTAAAAATGTAAAAGCCTTTGAACCATGGGGAATACCAAAAAAAAAAAAAAAACACACACACACACACACATTTGAGTGCTCTAGGATCAAACTTGGAATGATGAGCAAACAAGGTAGAAGTAAAACAAAGAGAACCAAAAACTTTAAAATAGGAATAAGAGGGAACAAAACCATATAAGCGTTCAAAAGGGGTGCTGTTTTGAATGATGGGAGACGTCAGACAATTGATTATATGAGTAGCATGAAGAACCAAAAAAGACCAATATGAAAGAGGAATACGAGATTGAAAAAGAAGTGCTCGATGTGCAACATCTAAAATATGTTGGTGCTTTGTTGAGGAGTAAATTGTGTCATGTTAAACTCAGCACCATTATCAAATCTTAAAATTTTGATAGTTGTGGAAAATTGCATTTTAACTTTTAACAAGGGCAAAAAACTAGGTATGATGATTGGAAGCATTAGATTTATTATTGGTCATTTTAAAAAAAAGCCAGGTATATCGAGAATAATCATTCACAATGGTAAGAAAATAGTGATGACCTTGAATAGATGGGATTGAAAAAGAACCCTATATATCAACATGAATCAAATCAAAACATTTATTGCAAGAACTTATGCTTACAGGAAAAGACAAACGTTTTTGTTTCGCAAAATGGCAGGCATCATATGGAAACAAATGAGATACAGGGATATCATAAACAAATTTCTGTAAAACTGAAAGTGAAGATTCAGATGGATGACCTAAATGCATATGCTAAAGAGTTGAATTTTGAACAATAGTGGTAATGGTCAGATAAACTTGAGAAGGTTTGGTCTGGAGAGGCATATCTGTAGTAAGTAAGTATAAGCCCTTAAAAAGCCTAGCTGAACCAATCATCAGCTAAGGTTGAAGTAAGTGTATCTGACAAAATGAGAATTAAAGGTTAAGAAACAACTATGAGCAGCTGTTAATCAAGAAATAGACAAGATATTGAAAGAAAAATTAGGAAGAAAAAAAAATGGTGCAAGATTAAAGCAACAACTTTAGCACCAATTGGGAGACTTACATTAGTTGGAGAAATGGATGTATAAGCAAATAATGAAGCTAAAGAACAACATACATAATCAATTGCTCCTGAATCAATGATCCAGGAGACAGAGGAATGAGATACGGAGATACCTTCAGCCGAAATAGAAATAGAGGCATAGATGTGGTTAAATGAAGGTTGTGAAGGCATAGAGTTTAGGAGGCAGAGAAGACGGTTGTATTGATCTAGAGATAATTGAGGTAAACTAGCAGCTTGTGAAGGCTTAGAGTATGGAGATGAAGTAGTAGTAGATGAAGATTGATGAACAAGAGAAGAACTCTGAGTCCTAACTTGATTAACCGTAGAGGACAACCATTAGAGCGGAATTTAAAATTAGGATGGAAATTGTGCTTCCAGTAACAAGTGGCTTCAGTGTGGCGAGGTTTACCACAATAGGAATATTGTTTTTGTGTCTGACTAGAAGGAGTATATCGAGGATCCTTGGCCATCAAAATTTTCGGATCAGCAAGAGTTACCAGATGAAGCTCACGTTCTTTTTGAATGATAAGAGAGAACACACGAGTAATTGAAGGTAGAGGATCGAGTAGCATGATTTGCGCCTTTGTGGAATTATACTACTCATTAAGGCCTTTCAAAAATCTAATCACTTGGTCTTCATCGTGATGACTTAAGGCAGTGCCAATCAATCCACAGGTGCACAGTTTCAACAGATGAATGTTCATAAGCTCGTCTTAGAGAATTTTCAAGTGAGTAAAATACTCATTGACAGTGAGGTCGCCTTACCGAAGGTTGCAAATCTCCTCTTGAAGATCAGCTATGTGAAATAGATCCGACTGAGAGAATCGGGAACGAAGATCATTCCAAATCTCAGATGCAGAATCGAACCATAGAATGCTCCTTGTGATTGTTGGATAAAGAAAACGAGTAAGTTAGCCTTGAACAAGGTTGTTGCAGCATTCCCATGCCGAAAAATTTGGATCAGTCGACGATGGAGGAACCACTGAGCCATCAACAAATTGAAGTTTGTTCTTCGAAAGGAGAGCCATATGCATAGCTCTAGCCCAACCATGGTAGTTTGAGCCGTCGAGAGGAGGGGCGACAAGGAGGAGGGCCGGATTCTCATTTGGGTGAATATAGAAATGAGAAGATAGATCAAGAATAGAGGCTGAAATGGTGGAAGGAGAAGTGGTAATGGGAGATTGATTTGATGTGGAATCGGACACCATGGAAGCCGATGACGAAGGTCGATTTAGGGTTTGGGCGGAGAAGACAAAGAGGACAAGAAGGGGAAAATATGTGGATTGAAAGACAAAGACGAGAGAGAAAAAAATTTGGAAAAAATTAGAAAGCTCTAGATACTATGTGACTAGACATTATGTGAGGGAAAAGAATGAATACATTATTATTGATGGTCACTGTATTTATATATGCAAAAGTAAGGAAACGTACATAACTAGATTAGATACCATACATAACAACTTGCAACAGAAAATGAAACTAACTAATACAACTTGCAACTATATTACATATGTCACTCAGTAGTACTCGTATATGTCACTTGTACCCAAAAAAAGAAATTGTTCAAAATATTAGTCATTTGTAGAGTATTAAATGAGTTTTTGTTTTTGTTTTTTTTTGAATGAATAGGAATTCCATTAAAAAAATGACAAATACAGCAGAAAGGCCTTTAAAGGAGGCCCTGAAACAATAGAAGCAAATTACAAGAGTAAATGTAACCTAGAGAAACTAAGTTATGAATAATAATCATGCCTTTACAAGAGATAAAATCCCTTCAACAGTAAAGCTCGCATCAGTGAAGAGTTTTTGTTAATTTTACATCTGTTGATGATTGACTAGACACATGGGAAATAGAGAAGAGAAAGACAAGTGTAAATGCAAAGTGATAAAGGGATGAAAAAGAAAAAATGCGCCCATTCATAAATAATAGCAGACATAAAAAAAAATTATTCAGTTAATGTTTTTCTTAGTTTGAGAGAATGTGTTGTTGTGGTCTCTTTCGTTCATAGATGAGTAGAAAAAACACTCTCTCAAAAGAGTCCTTCCTGGAGAAGTTAATAGTATAAATTATGTGAGCTATTTTTGGCAAGAAAAAAAAAATCTTTGAGTAATGAGGGTGAGGTATAAAAAAGACAGAAAAAATCACTCAGACCTCATGCACAAAAATTACATACAGAGAGAGGTCTCAAGGAATTTTCAATTTCTTACTAATTTTATAAACTTGACTTATAGTGGTAAATATAAATTATTAAATTTGGTACGAAATTATGCTTGTTCGATTTGAAAAATAAATTTTTGGGACTTCTCTATATGTTTTTTTTTTTAAAAATCTGGAACCTATATACACGGGCAATTTTTTCATTAAAAAACTGTAAAGCTACAGTAACGGCATATGAGAATGAGTCAACCCATGGATACAAGAAAGAAAGAGAAGGACATCTTAGGAATTTAATTAGTATAATATTGTGGCAAAAGAGAAAAGTCTAATATAATTAGTAAAGCCGCACTAACATTTTTTTTTTCCACACGAGGTATAAATGCGTCTAATGCAGATTTTAAAAAATTTATAGGAGTAGTAAGTAAAGTAATTAAAGTAATAAATATATAGATTTGTCTAATCTTCAAAGCAACACTAATACATCAGGTAAAAAAGCAAAACCTATTCGCTAATATGCTTTATAATTATTTCATGTCCATTTCCAATTTCTACGGTCTATCGAATATTCTCACATCTAAAAATTATCCCTTGTACCCTTGTCAGATGATGAGTTTCAGTGCTGATCAAAATGATCGATCAGCATCAAGAACATATCACCATTATGTATCGTCTAAATCTAATTTAAATAGTTTATATTAATTTTTTTTTACTTTTATTTTCTTAAAAAATTATATTAATGTGTATAAAATCTAATATAAAAACAATATCTTAATGGGAAAACTACAATGAAGTGTTACTAGGAAATCTCAATAACAAGTAAGGTCAAGGTGTTGTCATTTCTTATTTTTAAACTTGTTGGAATGGGTTTCCCTACTAAGTAAACTACTTATTAGTAGGGAGCGCTAAGCAGATCTTGGCCATTTAAATGTGATTTTGGATGTTCTAGATCTGTATTTTTTTTAACCGATTAATTACAAATCTTAAAGATGGATCGTTAATGAAATTGTATTTGAGCAATGTGAATCACACTATAGCGATAAGTACATTGTGGTGCTCATAATTGTAACGAGCACCAAGATTTCTTCCCTTGCTAGGTGCCACCAACTATTTCCAAATGTAGCTCCAGTCTTTTTTTTTATATAGTAATTAAAGGGGATCGGAAAAGGAACACGAATGGGAAAGAAGCACGATTTAATCATCAAGATTTCCTTGAAATCATGAGTGGATTAATTATTTTGTAGTAATCATCTAATGGCACAAGTTGGCTTATAGTTATAGGATGTTTTCTTATCTTAGAAAGACGCAAAAGGTTTGGTTCTTTTAATTTATATTATCCTACGTTGTTTAATTTTTAATTGTCCCTATTGTGTCAAAAGGTTTTGCTGGATTAGTTAGCCATTATATAAATGAATAATATAAAAATGATCAAATAAATGCATATCACATGACAATATATATATTCATGCTTATTGTAAATGATTAAAGGCATATACTAAAAATAATCTACTGCTGCTCATTTTATATAATTTTTCTTGTCTCCTTGACGCACATGCATAGCGCATATAAAGATCCATACGCCTATATTTGAATTAAATTATAGGATGAAGAACCGATTTTACACATGAAGTTTGCTTCAAGGAGCGTTCAGCATCATGAAGTTTTTGGAGGAGCAAAAATACACATGAAGTTACGTTTTGGGAGCGCCCAGCACCATGGCCGTTAGTTGACCGTCAACTTGGATGGAATGCTGACGTGACGCTGACATAGATGCTGACATGGAATAAAAAATTAAAAAAAAGGAAAAAATAAAAATATTAGAAATAAAAATAAAAATAATTAGAAAAAAATTTCAAAAAATTAAAATAATCAGAAAAAAATAGGAAAAAAATAAAAATAATTAGAAAAAATTAAAAATAATTTGGAAAAAAATTCAAATAATGAGGAAAAAAAATTCAAATTACCCTTTTACCCTTTAGTGTTAAATAAAAAATAAAGTGTCCCCACCCACTGCGCCACCGCCAGCCCCCACCACTGCTGGCCACCACCGCCACCACCGGCCGCCACCGCCGCTGCCGTTGGCGACGGTGGTTTCGGCCGACGTCGGTGGTGGTGGCCGGTGGGGGTCAGCGGTGGCAGTGGTGGGGGCCGGCGGCGGCGGTGGTGGCCGGTGGTGGCGCAGCGGGTGGGGGCATTTTATTTTTTTATTTAACGCTAAAGGGTAAAAGGGTACTTTGAATTTTTTCCTAATTATTTGCATTTTTTCTTATTTTTTTCTAATTATTTTAAATTATTTTAATTTTTGTCTAATTATTTGAATTTTTTTCTAATTTTTTTTTCTGAATATTTTAATTTTTTGAAATTTTTTTCTTATTTTTTTTCTAATTTTTTGAAAATTTTCTTATTTTTTTAATTTTTTATTCCACGTCAGCGTCTATGTCAGCGCCACATCAGCATTCCATTCAAGTTGACGATCAACTAACAGTCAACTAGCGGCCGTGGTACTAGGCGTTTCCAAAACGTAACTTCGTATGTACTTTTGCTCCTCCAAAAACTTCGTGGTGCTGGACGCTCCTTGATGCAAACTTCGTGTGTAAAATTGCTCCTTCGCCCTAAATTATATGAATCAATGGACGGTTTGTGAGAATTGATTGTATAACTTGTTAGGTCAAAGCACACCTTTCGTCTTTTTTTTTTTTTGGTATAAAAAAGTTTTGGAGGAGTTCGGCATCAGTCCCCCACCAAGGCCAGGGTACGGCCCCGGGCTTTTTGAGCACTTACTGGGGACTTACGAGATCGCCCACCAACGGAGTCCCAGCGACGGCAGCGGAGATCGAACACACATTCCTTTAGGATTTGACGAAATCTCTTACCATTTATTAACTTTATATAAGATTTTAATTTGCTTTAATTTTACAGAATATCTTTTTTCTATGTTTTTTAATGCTAAACATCGTTAGACTCAGAATAACTTTTTGTAAAAATTATTAGTATTTGGAAAATTAAACTTAATTAATATGTCAGCATTTGAGAATTTTTTGTCAAAATTTTAAAATTTCAATAATAACATTTTTCATTAATGGCTTTAGGGCTAAATTGACTAAAAATATACCATAAAAAATTAATGAACTAAACCGAAATGTTGTGTAAAATTAAGGGAAAATGACACATACAAAAGACTTTGAAATTGTAAGATCCCAGACAAGGTATTTCTCATAAAAATAAGTTGCGAACTACTCACTAGTCTCATAATTACCTTATCGATCAATTCTTAATAATAAATTTAATTTGAGATTTTACAATTCTAAAGTTTTTTTTCTGTAATTTTTTTCCTAAAATTAAAGGATTTGTTTGTCAAAAATATCAAAGTATCTGAGACATGGTTCTTAAAAACTCGTTTTATCATTGCGTTTTTATGTTTTTACGATTTTTTTTCATTAAAATAATTTTACTAATTTTCCAAACGCTTTTAAGTTTTTACGATTTTTTATTCTCTTTCCATTTTCAGGTAAAAACTCGTTTTTAAGAACCTTGATCGGTACAATTTTGCCAACTTGTTATTATTAATTTCTTGTGCAGTTGGTTGTGTTTAATTTGATGAATCAGCATTTAGAGCTAGAAAGTTTATAGTATTAAGTGAAAATAATGAATGGAAAAGTGTATAACTGTGTATATATGTAAATGGGAAAGAAATGTTGTGACCAATATCGTCAAACTCGCGAGTTTAAATAAACTCGTGGCAATGATATAAACTCGTATGGTAAACTCAAATCGTAAATTCGTACGAGTTTACTTTTACCATTAAATAGGTATTAATAGTGTATGATTAAATAATTAAAATATAAAAATGACAAAAAATTGATTTAAATATATTTTAAATCCAAATAACTAAAATTAAATCCATAAACATTCATAATTTATTATATTTAATAAAGAAATTTCTATAAAATTTATATATAAAGTTATTGAATATAATCAAATCGAAGATGTTAAGACAAATTTAAGAGTGTGTTAACACAGTTTTATAAGCTAAAAACTAAAAATAGAAAACTTGATGTACATAAACTCGTGAGTTTAACTGAGTTTACAATGATCATGAGTTTATTAATGACTCAACTCAATTTTATAAGTTAGAAATGTAAAAACGAAAAACTCTAATAGTCAACTTACAAGTTTGACAACAATAGTTATTATGAGCTTGAAATGCATTTGGTATGGTATGGAAAGTGACAATCATTATTTTTCATATTATTTTATATTTAATTTAAAAAATGAAGTTGAGCACTTGCTATAAAAAAAGAAGTTGAACAGTAATAAATTAATAGTGGGCATTTGTGTCATTCCGCCCAATATTGATCCATAGAATCAGCATTCCTTTAATTTGGACCAATTAACCTTAATTATTTTCCCACCAAACTAAATGTAGAGATTACATTACCTCCACTATTGAAAAGGAAACTGAATATACTTTATCAACCGAATGAAAACAATTTTTGGAAAGCTAATCATTAATTACTATCCATGCGTAGAAAATATTTCAACAAACCGATATATAATAAATAAAAACGCACACAAAATAACAAGAGCCAAACAAAGGACGATGACATACAATTTTTAAAGTGAAAAAATCTTCTTAAATAGGAAAGGTAAAAACCACAAGATTAATACGATCTGTTACGATAGAACTATCATTTTTAAAGTGAAAAAATCTTCTTAAGTATGAAAGGTAAAAACCACAAGATTAGTTCGATCTATTACAATAGGACTATCATTTGAAGCAGTGGCGGAACTTGGAGGAAAAGTTTGGGGGGGCCAAATAATAGTGGGAGGATTCAGGGGTTCGGGGGTAACACCCCCGAAAATTTTTTTTAAGGAAAGTTTTAAATACATTAAAAATAAAAAGAATAAAAAATATATTTATGAAATTAAGTCAAATAACTTCATCTACAAGTGTAGTGTAGAATGGGTAAAAGGATACACCACAAAAGTAAATTTCACTGATAAGCTAAAAATTTCAGGTAAATAGAATTAAATATAGAAAAGAATGACAAAATTAACATAAATCATATAAGACCCCACATGAAACAAAGATTGAATTATAAGCCCAAAGATATAAAAAGAGAGAAAAATGTAGAAGAAAAAAAGAAGAAGAAGAAGAAGTTGGGGGCTAAAATTTAATTTTACTACTTTGGGGGGCTAAAGATGTATTATTACACTAAAAAGGGGGAAAAAAAAGAAAAAAAAGATCTATTAAAAAAAATTTAAAAAAAAATTGGGGGGGCCATGGCCCCCCCTTGTCCTAATGAAGTTCCGTCAATGATTTGAAGATACTTTATGATCTCTCTCGCTTCTCAGAGTTTTAATGTTATACTATTAGAGAAGTTCTAAATATATGAAACTCAATTCATTTACAACTTATGAATACACTCCTACTAGAAATAATCCTTTTAACGTCTGGTTTTCCCCCCCCCCCTTTAACATCCAAAAATAGGACACCTATTTTAAAGATGTAGTAAAGTCAGGATATGGCGTCCTAAATTATTTAGGACACCGTAAGAGAGATCTATGGCGTCCCCAAATAATTTAGGATGCCGTATCCTCTTTTTTTTTTTTTTTAAACACAAGGAGGAAGAACCAGCAGCCATCTCATTCTGCATCAGATTACTACCTCTACCATCCACTCCATCCAAAACCGTAGAAAAACGAGATCAATGGCAGTTGTGTAACACATTTCTTCATTCACTTTCCCCACTATTTCATTAATTTCAACTTTCTATCTTAAGCTCAAAAATCGAAGGACCTGGAGATGCAGATTGGAACACCAAAAAATTGAACCCATAAATCAAAGACAAAGAAAGACAGAGAACCTTGGTGTAGCAGATTTTGATAGCATAAATCGAAACACGAAATCTGAAAAAGCAAATCCTTCAAAAATCAAAGAGTCCATAAATCAAACACCAAAAAATCGAAACAAAAATTGTAATAGTGTAAACTTGCAAGGAAGACTATGGAGGAGGCATGGGGTGAGGTTGAAGCAGAGGTGTAGGGAAAGACAAAGAACATTGGAGTAGCAGATTCTAATGCAACTGGTGCTCTTGGAAATTGGGAACAGGAGGTTGGGGAAACTGGTGGTGGAATGGTGGGTTTTGCGGAGAGTACGAATAGGGACTAGTGGGAGGTGGGTAAAACGTAGAAGAAGAAGGTGGCGGAGCGAACAGAGGGACAAGATGTTAGAGGAAGGAACGACAGTGGATTGTGAGGAGATGGATTCAAAGGAAACACTAAGATCTGGAGGGGACTTCAAACGCCACATCGATAGATAGCCCTGGAGGAAGAAAAATGAGATGAATTAAAACTAAAATTCGAAATGGGTGTGAATTTTTTAACCCTAAAGTGTGTTTATATGCGTCCTAAAATAAATTTAGGACATATAAAGTATTCAAAATGCCCTTCTTTTGACGTTCCTATTAGTAATTAAGACTCCTAAAGTTTAAATTGGGATGACTAAAACCACTTTAGACATCCCGATTCCAAATAAAGATATCAAATATGTCAAAAAATAATAAAAATGTTACAGCCTTTATTTTTTACTTCCTTTTAAAAGAAAGAGACTTTTTGGGGGAAGTATAATCTATTTTTTGTGTAGTCATAGTAAGGTCTGTCAGTCCACCCTTAATGTATAAGCCTAGTCTGTTACAAATGGCTTTTTTCCCTATTTGCCACTTTTTAGATAAATAATTACCAATTTGCCACTCTTTTCAAAATATTTCTCCATCTGCCACTTTTAGTCGACTAAACCACGGTTTAGTCGACTAAAAGTCGTGGTTTTCCCTTTTTTTTTGGTTGACCGCGCATTTAGTCCACTAACCCAAGTGGGTTAGTCGACTAAATATTATTTAGTCGACTAAACCAATGGGTTAGTCGACTAAATCTCGGCTGGAGGGTTTTTTAAAACCCCATTTGCGTCATAATGGAGGTCTTATCCTATAACAACCCTTCCCCACCCCCAATGCTCTGTATTTTCTCAGTTTTAGTGCGACCCATCAAGGTTTAAGCTCACTCCACCTTGTTCAAGGTATTATTGTTGTGTAATCGTTGTAGTTTCATTTTGTTCGGCATTTCTTTTTCGCTTGTTAGTTGAAATGCTCCCTTTTGCAGCTAACAAATTGATATTTGAAGGATGAGTTCAAGTTCAAACATGCTAGTTATTATGATCTACCACAGTGGGAGGCATTTTGAAGGTCCTGAAGGTGTTCAATTTGAAGGAGAAACGAAAATAATGAAAATCAAACGAGGAACTACGTACAACGAGTTGAAAGAAAGAATTCATCAAAAATTGGGGCTACATGGAAGCCAATGCATTCATCGGTTAATTGCCAAAGTGGAGACTGTAGTTGGTAAGGAAAGTGTATACTACATTAGGAACGATATATGTGATGATGAAGACATAGAATGTGTCATAGATGCATTTGATAATCGAACAGTACAAAATTTTATTGAGATATATGTTGAGCTTGAATTTGGTGAATCATCGTCTATACCCATGCATAGAAAATCTGCACAGTATTATGGTCAAGAAGATAGACCTGTCGGTGTATCTGCACCTCCACAAGTCTTGACAGATGAAGTTGAAGAGGAGGAAGATGAGAATATGCACAGCGATGACGAGGACGATCTTGAGAGGTTTATTCCACTAGGTGACAACTCAGATACTGATGTAGAGGGTGATTTTGATGCTCACATGGACCCAGTAAACTCGAGGACCGTAACAATGCCACCGCTTCGTGTTGACCCAGTTAGTAGTAGTAAGTTAGTAAACTTAGCAATCTGTAGTTGTATTTGTAATATGTATATATTGTTTTTTATGCAAAAATCATATTTCCTGATGCAGGGCCTGAGAGTGACCCATTTTGGAACGAAAGCCCTCACTATTCCTCAATTAATTGGGCGCTCTGTGACGATGACATGGACACGTTGTATGGTGATGATGACAAGCAAGATGGCTAGCGGTTAGGTGATCCCTTATATTTGGATCAACAGTTTCCTTCTAAGTCTGAACTACAGCATGCCGTGAAGTTGCATTGCATGAAGTCTCATCGTACAGCCAAAGTTTATAAAAGCGATGAGCGTAGGTTGTTGATGAGGTGTCAACATAATGCTAACGGTTGTCCCTGGAATATGAGGGCAATTGTCCAACATAATGGAAATAGTTGGGTGGTCCGTAAGTGGGGTAACGATCACACCTGCCTGAACCAGAGTCTTACCCGAGATCATAAGCAACTGGATTCAGATGTTATATGTGCAGCCATTATCAGTAGGTGATCTTTATTTTTTTGTTTCAGCCATTAAGAGAAGATCATTTAGAACTTGTTTTATTTTCACCAGGTATGTTAAGAGAAGATCCAGCTTTAAAACTAGTGCTGATACAAGAGAGGATAAAGCGTCTGTATGGATATAATATAACAGACAAGAAGGCTTGGATGGCAAAAATGAAGGCGATTGTGAAGTTATATGGTGATTGGGAGCAATCATTTGCATTCTTGCCAAATTGGCTGACATACATGACGCAGTGTAATGTGGGCTCTGTTTTCAGGCTTGATACTGATGAATGTTTCGACGAACGTCGTTTTTATAGCGACAAACGCGTCTTTCGCAGGGTTTTTTGGACATTTCACCAAACCTAGAAGCCTTCAAATACTGTAAGCCCAGACTTCAAGTTGATGGCACCCACCTGTATGGAAAATACAAAGGTACTCTGTTGATTGCGACTTCACAGGATGGGGATGGAAAGATCCTGCCCATTGCCTTTTCTGTTGTTCCTCCCGGTGAGAAGTATGATGATTGGTGGTGGTTTTTGTGTCTCCTACATGATCATGTGACGCAAAGGCCAGGCATTTGTTTGATATCTGACCGCCATGCCAGTATCATAAGGGCGGTTAAAGATCACCGGAATTGGCAGCCTCCATATGCCTATCATATGTATTGCCTACGTCATGTCGGGAGCAATTTTAATACTAGATTTAGGGATATAGCTTTGAAGAAAACAATTATGAAATTAGGTAAAAATGTTCACATTTTAATTACTTCTTGGACATATATTTCTTCCCTTTGTTATGAGTTTACGTTTACTGTTACGCAGGGTACATGAGTTCAAAGATCCAGTTTGACTTGAGGTTTCAAGAGTTTATTGAAACAAACCCACAATGTGTCAGCTGGTTTGAGCGGCTTCCCAAGGAGAAATGGTGCAGGTCCTACGATCAAGATGGACGAAGGTTTGGTCACATGACCACTAACCTAGCTGAATGTGTCAACAAAGTCCTAAGGGGTGCATGTAATCTGCCGATAACGACGTTGGTGAAGATGACTTGTAGTAGACTTGTCGAATATTTTGTCACCAGGCGTGTTGAGATTGACAAACATATCTCTGCAGGTAGGATAGTCACAAAAAAGGTCGAAGAAGAGTTATAAAGGATTGACCAGTTGACAGTCACATACCGTGTGCGACTTTATGACAGAGATTTGCAGTTATATGAGGTTGAGGACGCTTACAATCAATCATCGCACGTCGCCGGTGACATAATGACGGTTGACTTGATCAATCGCAAATGTCAATGTGGGAGGTTCTCATCAAGAAGGTTTCCCTGCAGTCACGTATTAGCAGTATGCAAGATGGAAAATTTGAACCATTACGACTATGTTGACCCGGTATTCACTATCCCCTACATTAGTCAGGTATATGCAGCACACTGGTACCCAATAGGCAATGAGATGTTGATTCAACAAGTACAGGGACCCACCGTTATCCCAAACGCAACTTTGGCACGCACACGGGGAAGACCAAAGTCTACAAGGATACAGAATGAGATGGATTGGGTGGAGTCTCAGCCCTCAAGCAGTCGTTACATTTGTCAGACTTGCCACCAATCCGGTCATAACAGCCGCACATGTCCAATGAGGAATAGACCAGCTTAAATTCTATGTAACGTGTTTTGTATTGACTGTATGATATTTTTTTTTTGTCATGACTTTTAAGCAGACCAAATCTATGTATCACCCTTAAGTGTTGCCAAAAACACCTTTCCCAAGTCACATTGACAGGTGAAAATGAGTTGGTAATGATTTAGTGCAAGCAATCAACCTAATTCAACAGTGGAATGTGTCGCTGGAAGTGGTTTAGTCGACTAAATCAGATGATTTAGTCGACTAAACCACTTCCAGCGACACATAGTAGTGTCTCTGGAACCCATTTAGTCGATTAAATCAGATGATTTAGTCGACTAAACCAGTTCCATAGGCACAACTCCAAATCAAATTCGAACCTGATCAAACCAGAAAAGTACCATCCTAAAGAATAACCAGAAACCAAATTAAAAAATCACTAGCATAAACCAGAAACTAGAAACAATGTCAACGCCTAACCAGAAACCATCAACGCACATTCAACGTACATCAAACCTAAAGCATAAACCACTAACTATCAACATTCATTAAAAAAAAAAAAAAAAAGGTACCAGTTCCACATCAAATTCAAAGTGCAAACATGAAACAAAAAAACTCTACATCTAATCTGCATCTTCATGTGTCTCGGAACCCTCGACTTCCTCATCTTCCTCATCTTCCGACACTGGGCGTCCAATCCGAAACTTAGCGATCGTATCCTTTATCCCCTTAATCCGACCCTGCGTCCACGCCCACCTTTCATCCTCTATCTGCCACCTTGCATCCTCTGTCTGCCACCTCTTCTTCTGATTGGCTTCTATCCGGGACATTTGTTCCCTGCTAACATTGATGGCTTGCATGAGATCACGAAGGGAGAATCCACCGTCCGGCTCAACAAAGTCCTCCATATGAACCTCAGGTACATCCTCATGGACCTCAGGAGGAACAATGTGTGGATCCAGGCCAACATCAGCATTAGGTGCATCCTCATCGACACCAGTGCTCTGCCACACACCATCGGCCACTTTGGCAATCTTGCACTGCTCCAGTAGCCTCTGTCCAAAAACAGAATTCCACGTCTTCTAGCTCACCATCTGCTCAGTCTGCATAGGAACATGAAAATGCTCCAATATCTTCTGAACGAGGTACGCATATGGGAGTGGAGCTCTGCTCTTTTGTTTGGCCTTATACATCAGGCTGCAAATGTAATGCCTCCAATTCACCGGAATGGCATGACGAATGGCCCACATAACAGGGATGTCACCCTCTGCTATCCTCGAATGATTGTATTGACGAGGGAACAATATGTGGGTCATCACGTAGAAGAGGATACGTGAAGTAACAGTCAGCTGGCCCACACTAACTATCGCTCTATGAACTCCTGGCCTCCTTGCCTCCTGCACAGCCGCGTCTCGGTTAAATCCCTCAATGGCTACATTGGTTTCCCCATCATACAGGTATCTATCGTCTTCATCAAAATCAAACCCCAGTATAGTCGTCCAGATGGGAGCCGTCACCACTATGGCAATCCCACAGACGCGAGAGATCAAATCGCTTAGGTTATGGTAGAAAGCTCTCACCATAACCTCTGAGTAGGCACAACTCATCTCCGCCAACACTGTCAAGTGGGAATTCCCCAAAATGGGCACTATATCAAATCCTTCCTCGGCGAAGAATGGCACGTCTAATGACTTCGGCTTGATAATCGACCTGGTGGCAAAATTTGCCACGAATCGTGTATGCTCTGCTACATTGTTCTCAAACAGATAACCAAAAGGGAGGTCAACAACAGGCTCAGACTCCCGTGTCTGTTGTGTCCTAGAGGATGATGCCCCGCGGGTCGCTCGGTGCTTAATGCGTCTCCCACTATCACCGCCGGTGTTTGACGGACCTTCTCTACGACACATGATGACAACAAACACCTACAAGTCAAACACAACATGATCTTTAGAAGACAATGTGTCTGAGGCAGTTTAAATAACAAATCGTAACAAAAAAACCACAAATTTTTTCCCACTGTTAGCCATTTAGTCGACTAAATGGCCTGGTTTAGTCGACTAAATCTCGAGGACATGCTTCTGTTGTCTGACTAACTGATTTAGTCGACTAAACCAGGTGGTTTAGTCAACTAATTGGCCACAGGGGAGTTTTTTAAACCCACATTTGCATCATACTTTGTCTCTTATCCTTATGAAACACCAAATCAACCACAAGAACTCAACAAACCAGCCAATAAACCAGCCAAAGCAAGCAAAAAACGAGAATAAGCAAATGATTTCGCATTTGACCAAAAACTACCGTCGAAATAACAAAATGTAGATGAACACATACCTATACGACGCAAATGCCACAAAAGTGAAGTTTCCTTGGCAATCCACTAACATATCAAGCAGCGATTTCGTTCGAAAAACAGAGAAGGGAGAGGTTTTTGGAGATTTTTTCACTATTAGGGTTTCTCAGCCACGATTGGGGGTTTTTTAAAAACCCTACTGCCGACATTTAGTCGACTAAACCAATCGGGTTAGTCGACTAAATATCGCGGGTTTTTTAAAAACCCTCCAGACGAAATTTAGTCGACTAACCTTAGTGGGTTAGTCGACTAACCTTAGTGGGTTAGTCGACTAAATTTCCTGGTCATCCAAAAAAAGGGACCCGACAACTTTTAGTCGACTAAACCGTGGTTTAGTCGACTAAAAGTGGCAGATGGGGAAATATTTTCAAAACCGTGGCAAAATGGTAATTATTTATTTAAAAGGTGGCAAATAGGGAAAAAAGCCGTTACAAATGGAGTACACAATACACGAAAATGAGAAAAATCATGGGCAAATATGTGTAATAATATACCCTTTTAACTTCTTTTTTTTTAAATGACCATCTCAGTCATATTTAAGAAGGGAGTACAAGTATTGGGAGGCACTTTATATGTGGATGAGCGGCACATACAGATGCATAACTTATTGAAGTCCAATGGCATGAAGCTTTTAAGTGAGTGAGAAGTTGTAGGTTCGACTCTGTTAGTAACTTTAAGTTGTTAGTGTCTGTCTTTTTAATTCAAAAACAAACTTATATGTACGTTGAATTCCGAATTGTGATTCTATTTGGCGTGGGGAGTTTTATCACTCTTAACATGTCCATTGGCACGTTTGATTTCTTTTAAAAATAATTTTACAAAAAAGTAATTACATGATATGTACATGTATCTGTGAAAATTAATTATATGCCATGCTTATAGTAATCTAACACAAGTTGGCAAGAGGTAGGTTGGGGATCATGTTTCTTTAATTAGAAGATGCCCCTAATAATGCGATTTGGTATGAGTAATTGTCCCAGGCCAGCCATACAATTCTCACATATAATAAGACGCCAAAGGAACACAACATCCTTTGACAGAGACATCATGTTAGATTCACATCAAATGAAGAGACACAAACACACCCATCTCCATCCATATTACTATCACATAAATTCACAATATAATGCCTCACATAAATCTCCTCAGTCATCAACCCCGTCCTAGCTAGCTTTCTCACTCTCACATATAGTGATTTTCAAAGTTACTTCTTTTGCATTCACCTTTTTCATACTCGCATATCAATCTGATCCTTATTACTCCCTCGATCCGGTCATTAGTATATGACACGTTTACCTCATATAATTATATTAAAGAAGTTAGTTAATATAACATGTATTTTCTAAAACACCTTAATAATCTTCCTTAATTCTCTTTCATCTTTGATTATTGTTGAAAAAACACTAATAAAAGTAAATTAACAAAAGAAATGATAAATATTAAAAATGTATCTTCTGCGAGATTAACTCCTTAAATATATCCTATATTAAGGATTGGAAGAACAAGTATAAGTTACTTGTAACTCATTCTCACATGCCAATGAATGAATTAAATTGATATAATTTTCCAAATTTACATATATTAATGTTTTCTCTCTTGTTTTCTGCATTTAGTACAAATCATTCTTACCTCCCCACTTCTCTATTTAATTTCCAACAAGAATTAAATAAAAGTAAAATTAGAAAACGATCATTAAATACCCTATAAGTGACTTACTGCGTTGGACTTATTTACAAGTTTCAATTAACTAACTCTCATATGTTAAGAAGAGTTAGCTAACTTATTAATTATCGGCTAAAATTTCAATTTAACCTTCATTTATGAATGGTTCCAAAAGTCAGCATGAATAAATTCTTTTTATTTATTACAATTAATAAGGGTGAAATTATAAAATCACATTTGTCACTCTAAAAATGGACTTATAATAAGAATCAAAGTTTTTTCCTAAAAAAGATTTATAAATAAAAGTAGAGTGATATTCTAAAACAAAAAATTTTCCGTGTAGGTGAGTTATAATAAGGTTACGTTGATCGAGGGTTGGTACATATGGATATGAATTTATAATTTAGTGAGCATATTTACAGGCTTTTTAATTCCCAAGAAACCACATATAGCAAACACCACAAAATCTATCTTGGGACGTTAAAAATGACAATGAGGGCCCTCGTTTGGTATGCTGAATTTAGCTAAAGGGAAGGGAAAATGAGAGGCTTCCCATGGAAAAAACTGTTTGGCACGCGTGTGTCCCAGAAAATTGATTTTCCGTCAGGCTTCATCTTCCCACAATGGTGGGAAAGTTGAATCCCTCCAAAATTGGCGGGATAGTGTTTTCGTTCCTGGGAGAGTGAATATTAGGGACCAAAAAGCCCCTGTATACAGTGGATTTGTTAATTAAAAAAGAGATTCGAGGGTGGAGCTGAACAAAGCACATGAAGCTCAAATCGACAAGAGGAGCTGAACCAAGGCCGCGAACCTGAAATTGACGACAGTGGCATTTGAAGGCGCAGCTAAACTTCAACGCAGGTGCAAAGACATGTGAGTTCTGATGGGTATGAAAATTGTTTGCTGTTTTGTTCGTCGTTGCTGATGCACTGTGTTCATTCTTTGGTTGCATATTACGCATGTTTGTGGATTAAGGTGAGGGAGGTAATGTTAATAAATGAGAGAGGCAACTGGAACAAGGCATTAGCTTATTCCTCTACATGCGTCTTTGTTTTGCATTTACCCTGCTTTTTTTTTCTTTTGGTTGAATTGTTGCTATCATAGTGTAGGTCTGTCATGTTGCGTTCGAACAGGTTTCTTTCATTTGAACGTCACCTTTTGTTGTTCCCCCACTGCGAAAAGAAAAAAAATCTTCAATTCTAGGATATATTTTTTTTTCAATTTAGGGGCCTTTTAGTATTTTATCTCACATTCCCACTTAACTAACACCCAATTCTTCATACCAAATAATTCATTTTTCCTCAACTTAAGTTTCATTTCTATATTTACCAAACAATTTAACTTTTTAATTTCCCTCTCAATCTTCCCTTTCATTCCTTTAAATTTTTTTCCCTCTTTAAATCTTTCCCGTATCAAAACAGGTCTAAATGTTTTAGTGAATCAAGGAGGGTTAAAAACTGAAAGGGAAATAGAACGAAGGCATTGATTGAGGAGACAGGAGTACGTTATGGGACACAGATAGCATGCACGAAGATATCAAATCAATCCATTGAGTGACAATATATTGAAATAAAAGCACCAAACTACTGAAATTCTAAGTTTATTGAGATATTGACGTCTATTCAATGTGCTTATCAATTCTTCCCTCACAAATATCTTCCCTTCTTCATTAACTTGTTTAATTACTAGCCTCCATTATATATGTATTATTCTTCATTTTCTTCCACTCGCACGTGTTCTTTTGACTTCAATTTTCCGCACCATTCAATTTTCAGAGTTTTCTATCCATCTATGATTCAAAGACGTGTTATTTTAAAAGTGGTAGAGGTACTACTTTTTTTACTTTATCTCCCTGTATATGCTATAAAACTATGTCAAATCCTTCTGGAAACATGATTTTTTTTTTTTTTTAATTATAGGAACAAACCTACGGAATTCCCGAAACATGCCTACAAAACTTATGTATCAAAATCTACAAAGAAACAATCTAATTGTTTTCAAGTAGTATTCAATCAATTACGTATTAATCAATATTCAATTGATTGGTCTAAAGTTATTGATAAAAAGATTTTTGAAAGACTTGTATCTATATAAATGATAAAAAAGGCAAATTCTAGCGTTATCTATAGTTTTAGATCATTGGTTCAAGATAAACTGGCAATTAAATTTGATTTAGTACAAGCTACCTAAGATTGTTTTATTTTATGTTACCTGATTGGTGAGAGCTATTATCAATTGTCATTTTTGTGCCTAAACGCCAGGGATTTTTTTTCCCTGATGTGGATTTAAAAAAAAAAAAAAAGGTAAGTCGTCCAACAATTTCTTTGCCCTCAACGCCACTTAATTTCCTAGAATTAGTCACTTCAACAGTCCTATAGATGGTTACACGGGTATTCATTGTGTTCTATGTTTTCAACTGTTCTTATATCAAATCATCAATAGCCTTATGGATTGCTACTATGATGCGGTAGGATTTTCTATATATCTGTGTGTGGTTTTAATATTTAGAATTTGTCCTGCATGATTTAAAACAAGGTACCTAGAACTGTTTGTCTTTTTGAGGATTCCCTGACTGGTGGCAACATAACTATTCTCAGTAGTTCTCACTGTCTACGTGCCAGATTCCTTGACATTCTTTTCTTCTGATTGTGAATTGCTACTTCAGATCATATATTAGTCTTCCATTGCTACTATGACGTTGTAGGATACTAAGATATTTTTAATTATATCTGTGTGTAACTTTAATTTATTTGCCCCATGATTTAAAACCAGCAAGCTAGGTAGAATTATTCAAAATGGTGAAAGTTTTGACAATATTATATTACTGAAATAGATTAAACCAGCACAAATAAGTATTTGAAACATAACGTACAAAACCGGAGGCAAAAACGAAAACAACACATCACGTCGAGACATCCTATGACAGCTCTGTCTTAGGTTATCAATTTTTTATATAACACGTTCTAATTATTCATCCGTTATATACAGAAATTCTCAAAAGCTCGTTTAAACATGACTATTGCCCTATAAACCCATCCCAATTATATTCCTTACATTCATAGGGCTATATATAGAGAGACAGAGAGTGCGCGCGCGCGCGCAATCAGAGAGAAATAATACTCGTATAAGAAAATTATGTGCTTTGTGTGAATCTCTCATTCCAAGATGTTTATATTCTTTTGAACAAAAAGATGTTTATATTCTCTTTTCGGCCAAACATTTTTAAAACAATATCTCGATCAATTAATAGTGACTGATGATAACCTAATTTCTCATGCATGCATTTCCCTTTTGGTAGAGACAACTATAAAGAGGCATGTATTAGTGTATTACTTGAATATTAATTAATACGACAAATGTTATAAATATAATTTATATTAATATTGATGATGCCCTCATGCGTATACTTTTCATCTTGAAGATAACTTCTTGCACATAATATAAGGCCCATCTATTTATATCCAAATCATTCACATTTCACCCCGACTCTGTTTTCCTTTTCATATTTAATGTTCATAACTGCTACACACCATTTTATTTTTATACCTAATTATAAGAGTTAGTTGACTTTTTTGGAGAGATTAAGAAAGCTAATTAAACTACTTTAGAATATTTTTATTTTTATTTTTTCTTCAAACTAATTAGTTTAACTAATAAACTAATATATAATTTAAGGATACATAACATTTGAAATGATTAAGTAACTTATTTAGCTTCCTTAATTTCTCCAAAGAAAGTCAACTAGCTCTTATAATTAGAATCGGAGGTAGTATCGTCTATCCTTCTTCCCAAGATTAATTATTGATATAAGAAAGTATCTCTAACGTACTTTTATACATATTCAAATAAAAAACTGTATCCGTAATTAATAAGTACTTAAGTTTAATTCTAAATTTTTACATATTTCTATATAATGGAATCCATCTATATATATTATTGATTTATCATTAGTGTTCAAATAAACAATTCCTTTTCTTAATTACCATCAGCCACATTTCCCAACATTAAGACTGAATTATATAGACTTCCGATATTGTACATTAAAATATTGAAAAAAAATTATCTTAAATAAAATTATTCGAAATTAAAATTTTTTAATCAAAATATCCCTCGTTAATTTTTCAAATATAAATAGATGTATACAAAAACATAATTTTAGCTTGACATAAAGAAGATATTAAAATTTAAAAACGTCAAATTAAACTGGAGAAGGAAATAAGTTTATTTTGTTCTATAGAAGGGTTTGAGTGTATTTCAAAATCAAAAAATAATTGTTTACATAGAAAAAAAAAATCAAGAAAAAATTACCCTATATATTTCTAAAGGAAAAAGCTCACAATATGTGTGTGTATTATATATCATAAATAAAAAGCCAACACCACTGATTAACAACAACTAGAGCTTTTAATAGCTGACATTAATTAAGTTTGGGTTTGTGCTGGTATCTTATAGTTAAATCTAAGATAGCAACAATATTATTACTAGTACAGTCCAGATAAAGTTGTGTGCATAATTTATCAATGATATGGATGGAGGTACATTTTACGTGGTACGTATTTGGTAGATGAATAGAGAGAGCTGTCAGTAATAAGTAGCAACAAAAATACTTATGAGCTTATAGCGACTGAATGAAATGTTATATATTGCATGGTACATATGCAGATCTCATTCCCACCTAACATAACCACTGCACCCCAACATTAAAAGCAGTTATTGTTACAGCAACACACACACATACAGTGGCGGACCCACATCATTACCAATGTGGGCAAGTGAACCCACAAAATATATATAATTTGAAAAAAAAAAATTATAACGATGTACATAGGTGGTGCAGCTGGTAAACTAATCTCTCCCCTCACTCACAGGTCCACAATTCGAGCTGCTCCTTGGACCCTTTTCTTTTTCCCCTCAATTTCCATTACCCTCTCTTTTTTTGCTCGAAATTCCATTGCCCTCTCTCGCCCTCCACTTTTTCCCCCAAATTTTCGTCATTTTGTCCCCCAAAATTCGGACACCCTCTGCCCGACGATGTCCTCTGCTGCCTCGTCCTCTACCGCCGTCGCTGAAGCCCTTTTCTTCCCCCCCCCCCAATTTCCATTGCCCTCTCTTGTCACCACTTTTTCCCCCAAATTTCCTGACTTTTTCCCCTGAAATTCCGACGCCCTTTGCCCGACGACAGTCTCTGCTGCCTTGTCCTCTGCCGTCGTCGCTGAAGCTGCCCTCTCTCTTGTACTTTGCCGCCACACTCTCTGCCTCGTCCACCGTCGCCCGTCGCTCAAGTACTGTTGATCTTTATAATCTGATTTTTATGTTAAAATCGCTGAGTTTCTCTGTCACATTACACCAAATGCTGGATACCTTCTTTATATTCTTCTTGCATTGGCATGATCTGGTTGGGGACACGGCCTTTTTGAATTGTGTAGTTTTTTTTTTGTTTTTTGTTTTTCCTTTCATAAAAGTCTGTTGATTTGCCTGTCGATTTATCCTATTGTGGCTTAATCCTCATCGAAGTTTTTCTAATTTTTGAACAAAATAAGTTAGATGGCCACACACAAGCATGGAGAGAGTTGAGTTTATAGGGCCCTTGGATAGACTGGATGGATGTATAGTTAGATTGCTCTATGATTTCTCATTTATACCTTATGATTTAAATGAGATTGTGATTTTTATCGTTGAACTACTAGGCCACGGTGTTGAGTACGTAACTTTTATTGCTTTGGAAGTATTATTTAGTTCTATTTGTTGTTTAATCTCCCGAAATTCTCCATTGTTTGGAACTTTACCAACTTATCAATGTAAATTGCAGCTTAGCAACTACAATTCTTTTGAGGGAGTTCTTTATTGCAAGCCACACTTTGACAAATTTTTCAAAAAAACTGGTAGTCATGACAAAAGCTTTGAAGGTAACAAAGTTTTCATTGATTAGTTTTTTTTAAATTTCATTGCTTTACATTAGCTTCATTGATTAGCTTTAGAATATACAAGAGAAGGAATTGGTTGGAGCTACTTAGAATTTGTAGATAATCAAGATGTATTGGATCTCATTGAAAAGGTTTTTATGTTCTGTTTTTGCCACAAACAGTATTTTTCCCTTTTAAAAAATTTTCGGGGGCACTGAACCCCCAAATTCCGTCACTAATTGTGCACCCACAAACCTAAAATCCTGGGTCCGCCACTGCACATATATATATATATATATCTTTTCTTTTTCCTCATTTCTGTGCGTATTATATTTATATGTATATATATCTTCAATTTGGAGACAAACTTTTTAATAAAATGGTCCCATGCAACAGACACTCAAATATTTGTCTTTATTAAGATTATTTAATCAATACCGAGTTCCTTGCCTACGGACTTTAATACATTTGTGAGGGACAATCCAGATGGGCTAGTCGTATATCTTAAGTTTTGAGAATAATCACGTGCTTAATTTTTCTTTTAAATCTGATCGGTATCGCACAGAAGGGCGTAATTGCTTATAATTAAATTGAGAATATGGGGTTGTACTTAGTAGTGCAATGATTTCCATGCCAGCTCCTAGAACTGGTCTTCCCCATGTATGCGGGTTCGATCTGATCTGCCCCCCCCTCCCTTTTCTCCTTCCCTTTCCCCTCAAATGTATTTAAAAAAAAAAAAAATTGAGAATATGGGTGATGTATGTGCCATTTTGATACGGGTTAAAATCTATGCCTTTAAGGTCTAGTAGTAAGCCTATTTGGAAAACCTACTTCGTTAAGCGTGTCTTTTAAATAGGCTTCAAACTCTAGGTCAGACTTCCGAAAAGCTCAAACGCCATGAGAAAGTGTGCTTTATTTTAGGTGAGGCTTTTTATATGTTATGCAGGCTCAAATCTATTTAAGTGAAAATTAATCTTATATGTTATGTAGGCTCAAATCTATTTAAGTGAAAATTAAGCCAGACTTGAATGATTATGAGAAAATTTTAAATAAATATCATTTAAATTTGTAAAACCTCTAGAAATCCGTCGAATTTGTAAAAAGATTGAGAGGTATAAAGGACTTATGAGGGATATGCAAATTTAGGTCAAATTACCCTTTTGCCCTTAGTTTTAAAGAAACAAAAAAAATAAAATAAAATCCCCTCCACCCCCTACCGTCATCGACCACCACCACCGGCCGGCCGGCGGTGGTGGAGGTGTAGGGGATTTTATTTTATTTTATTTATTTATTTAAAACTAAGGACAAAAAGGTAATTTGACCCGAATTTATATATCTCTCATAAGTCCTTTGTACTTCTCAGTCTTTTTACAAATTCGACGGACTTCTGGGGGTCTTGCAAGCTCAAATGGTATTTATTTAGAATTTTTCCTATTATTATTGGACTATATATATATATATATATATATCTCTCTCTCAAAGCCCATATTTTCAAACAAAGAAACTCTAATTTTGTAAGAAAATTAAGGAAAAAAATAGAATAAGTCATGTATCCATGTAAATATTAGGAATTTTATTTTGCAAAAAATTTTACTTCTGTCATATTATCCATATTTATAAAGTTTTGGGTTAAGATGTAAAAATAAGTTGAGCTTTTATCAAAAGTGCACCCACTATCATAGATTTTTTAAAAGTGTAAAAGTACACATGAACTACTAAAATGAGAGCAAAAATACCAATATGTTAATTTGTCTTAACTGATGTTACATACTTTATAAAAATATCAAAATACCCCTTAAAACTCAACAACAATAAAATTTAAAAAAAAATTAAAATAATATTTTTTTTAAAAAAAAAAAACCCTCTCCCTTCAACCCTCTCATCCTCTGTTGATTCAATCCTCATGGATGCTCTCTTTTCATTCACAATCCTTTCACTTTCTCTCCTAAGGTCTTTGCTGAAAGCCAGACTAGCTTAGTTTGTATCCCAATCGATCCATTTGCCTCCAAAACTCCAAGTCCCCTGTTCCATCTTCTTCACTATGGATTGTGTATGCTTTCCAGTCCAGGCGTTCAGCTGATAAAAGGAAAAATAATAGCTTATATTTAAAAGCTTGGTTTCCGGCTGTAACATCCTGAATTTTGAATCTAATATCTTGAACATAAACCTATTTTGGAAAGACTAGTAGGCTCTATTTTCAGAAAGTGATGAATTTGAAATCAGTATTTTGCGGGACCCACGGCCAAAAATAATTCTGCAAACTTTCTCGTGAAGTTTGAAAAAAATGGCCGCGGGACCCACTCAATAATAATTTATTATTTAAATAATATTATATTATAATAATAAAATAATATATATTAAAATATTATTAAATTTTTTTAAAAGGAACGTTCACGGGGGCGGCTGGAATGTCACGGGAAAGTTTTTTTTAGTTTTTAGGAAAATTACGTAAAACGACCCAGAGACGAAAATTACACTTAAAGACCCATTTTCCAACTATAAATAGACCTTCCATTTCATTTCATTCTTCACAACTTCTAAGAGCCATAGAGAGAGGTAGAGAGAGAAAGAGAGTAGAGATATTTGCTTAAGAGTTATAATAGCTGGTTGGTGATTCGGGTATTAGCAAGTAACAGGTAACTCTGAATATTCTTCCTTATACTTGTGAATTATGTATGATTATAAATTTGTTTGTTTACTATTTTGGCAAGAATATTTAGAAAATATTTATGGTTTTAAGATCTGGTGTGGGAATTTTGACTTGCAAATCTGTAGAGGTACTATTTATACGTACGTTACTATTCACATATACCGTATTTACTATTCATTTTACTATTCACATATACCGTATTTACTATTCATTTTACTATTCACGTATACCGTATTTACTATTCATTTTTACTATTCACGTATACCGTATTTACTATTCATGTTACTATTCACGTATACCGTATTTACTATTCATGTTACTATTCACGTATACCGTATTTACTATTCATGTTACTATTCACGTATACCGTATTTACTACTCATTTTACTATTCATGTATATACCGTATTTTACTATTCACAGATACGCATAGTATTTTACTATTCACAGATACGCATATCAACGTATATAATGGTATAATAATGCATTATTTTTGAGTAAATACATCATGGCGGTTGTATTGTGATGGGTGGAGTAAGGAGGGAATTGAATGATAAGAATTGTTTATGCCACCACTCGGTGCACAGTGGATGGTACTTTTCAGGGCCCCATCTTCCATGTTTTCCTCTGGCCGGGATTTCATTGGAGATGTGGGACATGTGACACCTCCTTAGTTGTTATTTTAAAGGAGGGGAGCCATAGTCCAGATTTAAGCTCTATACCTTTGGCCGGGTGTATCTTAAGTTTTGGTGAGCTTGAAACCATCCAGTCAAATGAATGAGTTTCTATTGGACTAAATGTTAGCCTATGGTTCCAGTCAGCGGTATACGGTTGGAAGGGGATATAAGGGAGGCTGCATACTGCATAGTGCATTCTGAATTATTCAATAAAGAATGATGAGTATTTTATAAAGATATTTGATGTGAACTACTGTATATCTAAAAAAAATATCTGTGTATATTAAATCCATTTTTTTTTTACTATCTACTATTTATGTCATATGTAATTTGCTTGGGTAAGGTAAAAATATTCAGTAGTTACTGAGACGTGAAATCTCATCCCATATTAACATTTTTCAGGTGATTATTCTAGTAGAGAGCAAGGGAAGGCACCTATGGAGTGAGCTCTGGAAGCTCTTTTGATCTCCAATAGATTATGTTGTTATTTTATTTGCCATGAACCTAAGACTTCCGTTTTGTATTAAACTCTGAAATATTTTCTGGAATTTATTCTGATTATGTATTACGGGCTTTATTCGAAATGGTAACATTGTAAAAGGATTTGGATATTGTTGAACTTTTTGAAGGTATTTTCAATATTTTGACCGAGTTTTTGGGTATTAAAATTGTGGTGTTACATTTTTGGTATCAGAGCTAAAGGTTCCATGGCAATTTTGTTTATTTTCTAAAGTGATTTCTTAAAAAAAAAAAATTTAAAAGTTTGTGGCAAATAAAATATCATAACATGAGCACTTCCCTTTGTTAGATTTAGAATTTATTTAGCTATTTTTATTTGTTTAGTGTCCTTATAGTATTAATCATAGGAGGAGATAATGGCAAGAACTCGAAGAACTAATTCAACCCCTGCTCCATCCCAAAGAGGTCTCCCTCCGCATCAAGATGGTCCCTATCCTCAGGATAACAATGCCCTTTTGGCAGAGTTACGAGACGTCATCTTGGAGATGAGAGAGAAAGTGAATAGACACGAGGATGAACTAGCAAAAGGAAGAGGCCAAGGTGGTAAGGAAGGAAAGGAGAAGGCTCTGGAAGTCACACCTTCTGACCATCAATCAAGGGGAGGAAGTCATTCTCGCACTGAAGATGGAGGTAGTAGCGGTTCTCATTCTCAGTATCATCCCTTACCTATTACTGAGGTTTGGGAAAAATTTCGGAAGTTTACTCCACCAATGTTCGAGGGGAAGCTAGATCCGATTGCAGCACTGGAGTGGCTGAAGCGTGTAGAAAAGATTTTCAGAGTTATCGAGATTAGCTCACAACAAAAGGTGATGGTTGCTGAACAATTGTTGCAGAAAGCAGCTGAAGAATGGTGGGAAAGCACCAAAACAAAAGGAAATGCTGAGATGACGTGGGAAGAGTTTAAGGAAAAGTTCGAAAATTATTACTTTTCCCCTTCAATCAGAATAGAGAAAGAAACTGAATTCCTCACATTCAGGCAAGGGGAATTACATGAAGACGAATTTATTACTCGCTTTTTAGAGTTGTCTAAATTCTGCGGATATTCACAGAACAACTCTAAATGGTTGAGTGCTCGATTGGTTGAAAAAGCTAGACCAGACCTAAAAACAGCTCTATCACCGTTCCTTGATGAAACAAGGGATTTTGAAGAAATATGCGACAAACTGCGCACGATAGCAAGGAACAAACGAGAAGAGGAAGCTGAGAAGATGAAGGGTTTTCAGGCCAGATCTACACACCTCATGAGACCAACGGGAGGAGTTACTAAGAAGCAGAGTCACAACTTCAGTAATGTGAATACGCGGTTTAGCCAACCATCCAGAAATCACTTTGGTGGACCATCGAGGAGTTATTTTACTGGACCCCAAAGAAGTCATTTCAGCAGACCACCGAGGAGTCAATTCAAAGGACCTCAAAGGAGTCACTTCAGTGGAGGTCAGAGTTCATATAGGGGATCCACAGCTCCTACTGCAAGCACCGCCAACAATCAGATGTGTGCCAAGTGTGGAAGAATACACCAAGGACCATGTGTGACGTGTTTCAACTGTGGAAAGCCAGGACACATTTCCAGATTTTGTGAGGAGGAGCCTCGAGGAGCCAAGGATGCTAGAACTGCAGTGCCAGGGAAAGTGTTTGCACTATCACATCAGGAGGCAAGTGCTTCACCAAATCTGATTAAAGGTATCCTCAAACTCCAAGGTCTTGAAGTAGAAGCCTTATTTGATTCTGGTGCCACACACTCTTTTATATCATACGACTGTGTGCCTCGATTGAATTTAAAAGTGAGTGAATTGCCTTATTATATGATTATTTCTACACCGGCGGGAGCTTCAGTAAAAACTTCTAGGGCTTGCTTAAATTGTACGATTGAGATTGATAATAGGATCTCAAATATAGACCTTGTTTGTTTACCCACGAAGGGTATCGATGTAATAATAGGAATGGATTGGTTGTCAGCTAATGACATCATCCTTGACTGCAAGAGGAAGACTATCTCTCTTGCGGATGACTCTATGAGTCATAGTAGACCACAATTATTGTCTATAGTACAAGATGAAAAGCCTGTTCATCATGGTTGTCTTGCGTACATGGTGTTTTTCTCCATTCAAGCAGAAGTAGAGGAAGGGATAGAAGATATCGAAGTGGTAAACGAGTTTCCGGAGGTATTCCCGAAAGAAATGACAGGTTTACCCCCAGAGAGAGAAGTAGAATTTTCTATTGATCTCGCACCTGGAACGGAACCTATATCTAAAGCTCCTTATCGAATGTCTCCATCGGAACTAGCAGAATTGAAGAGGCAGATCGAGGAACTGTTAGAAAAGGGTTTTATCAGACCCAGTGTATCTCCTTGGGGATCGCCCGTACTCTTTGTGAAGAAGAAAGATGGGAGCCTGAGACTATGCATTGACTATCGCCAGTTGAATAAAGTGACTATAAAGAATAAATATCCTTTACCCAGGATCGACGATCTACTTGATCAGTTGAAGGGAGCATCCATATTCTCCAAGATCGACCTCAGATCAGGTTATCACCAACTGAGAGTCAAAGCTGAAGATGTCTCAAAAACTGCATTCAGAACTAGATATGGCCATTATGAATTTCTTGTTATGCCATTTGGGCTAACAAATGCTCCAGCAGTATTCATGGATTACATGAATAGAATTTTCCGACCATATCTAGATAAATTTGTAGTGGTTTTCATTGACGACATCCTTATCTACTCTAAGGATGAAGAAGAGCATAAAGAGCACCTTAGAATCGTGCTACAAGTGTTGAAGGAGCACAAGCTCTATGCGAAACTGTCTAAGTGCGAATTTTGGTTGAAGGAAGTAAAATTCCTAGGCCATGTCGTATCGGCTGAAGGTGTTGCAGTGGACCATACTAAAGTTGAAGCAGTTCTCAAATGGGAACGACCAAAGTCCGTGACTGAGATCAGGAGTTTTCTAGGTCTAGCTGGCTATTATAGGAGATTTATCAAGGGCTTTTCGCAAATAGCTATGCCTTTGACTAAGTTAACAAGGAAGGGTCAACCATTTGTATGGGACGAAAAGTGTGAAGCAGCTTTTCAAAATTTGAAGACTAAGTTGACTACGGCACCAGTACTTATAATTCCAGATCCTGCTCAGACCTTTACTTTGTACACTGATGCTTCTAAGAAAGGTCTTGGGTGTGTGTTAATGCAAAATGGTAGGGTAGTAGCTTATGCTTCTCGACAGTTAAGGCCACATGAAGGGAATTATCCTACTCACGACTTAGAACTGGCAGCAGTAGTGTTTGCTCTGAAGATTTGGAGGCACCACCTCTACGGTTCAAAGTTCGAGGTTTATAGTGACCACAAAAGTCTAAAGTACCTGTTCGACCAAAAAGAGCTCAACATGCGACAGAGGAGATGGATGGAGTTTATCAAGGACTACGACTTCGAATTGAAGTATCATCCAGGAAAAGCGAACGTTGTAGCAGATGCCTTAAGCAGAAAGACAATCCATGTAGCCCAGATGATGATCAGAGAATATAAATTGCTCGAGGAGATACCGAGTACATCTATTGATGTAATGTCAGGTTTGGTCGCTACCATGGAAGCAATAACTATTGAAAGCACAATTTGGAAAGAGATTAAATTCGCTCAACTCGAAGATGAGTATCTATTAAACGTGAGGGAAGATATTGAAGAAGGAAAAGAATCGAAATTTGGGATCGATAGAGATGGGATATTAAGGTATAAAGGAAAAGTGTGCATACCTAATGATGGAGAAATAAAAAAGCTCATACTAGAGGAGGCACATCGGAGTAAATACACTATCCATCCCGGAGCAACCAAGATGTATCATGATCTCAAGCGGAATTGGTGGTGGCGGGGCATGAAGAAAGATGTGACTGACTTTGTCACTTGTTGTTTGACTTGTCAGAAAGTCAAGATCGAACATCGGAAACCTCCTGGATTATTAAAGAATTTGGATATCCCAGAGTGGAAATGGGACAGCATCTCTATGGATTTCATCATGGGGCTTCCTCTAACGACATCCGGACATAATGCCATTTGGGTAATTGTCGATAGGTTAACTAAGTCAGCTCATTTTCTAGCAATTGCAGCAGAATACTCATTGGAGAGACTAGCAAAGATCTACATGAAGGAGATTGTCAGATTGCATGGGATACCGAATAGCATCGTATCTGATCGTGATCCACGATTCACTTCACGATTTTGGAAAGCATTGCAGAATGCTATGGGAACTCGGATGAGTTATAGTACCGCTTATCATCCTCAAACTGACGGGCAGACTGAGAGGACTATTCAAACTCTGGAAGACATGTTGCGGGCTTGTGCAATCGAACTAAAAGGAAGTTGGGACGATCATCTTCATCTTGCGGAGTTTGCATATAACAATAGTTATCACTCCAGCATTGAGATGGCACCTTATGAGGCTTTGTATGGAAGAAAATGTAGATCTCCTATTTGCTGGACGGAATTGAATGAGCGAATTTTAATAGGTCCAGAACTTGTGGACGAGACGACTCAAAAGATTAAGGTGATTCAACAGAAACTTCTCACTGCTCAGAGTCGACAGAAGAGTTATGCTGACAAGAGAAGACGACCGTTGGAGTTCATGGTGGGCGAACATGTGTTCTTAAGAGTCACACCAATGACTGGCATTGGTAGAGCAATACGAGCAAAGAAGCTTTCACCTCGTTTTATGGGTCCTTATGAGATTTTGGAGAAAGTTGGACCGGTAGCTTACAGAATTGCATTACCTCCACAGCTTGCGAACCTTCATGATGTCTTTCATGTATCGCAACTGAAGAAATACCAACCGGATCCTTCCCACATTATAGAAGTAGAAGAGGTAGAACTCAAGGATAACATGACGTATAAAGCTGAGCCGGAGCGGATTGTTGATGCAAGGGACAAGAAATTAAGAAACAAGACCATTAGACTTGTAAAGGTCGAGTGGAAAGGAATGACTCCCGGAGATGCTACTTGGGAAACGGAGGAGAGCATGCGACAAACCTATCCTCACTTATTTAAATAGGTTAGAATTCTTATTATAGCAAAATTTTGAGGACAAAATTTTCTTTTAGGAGGGGAGAAATGTAACATCCTGAATTTTGAATCTAATATCTTGAACATAAACCTATTTTGGAAAGACTAGTAGGCTCTATTTTCAGAAAGTGATGAATTTGAAATCAGTATTTTGCGGGACCCACGGCCAAAAATAATTCTGCAAACTTTCTCGTGAAGTTTGAAAAAAATGGCCGCGGGACCCACTCAATAATAATTTATTATTTAAATAATATTATATTATAATAATAAAATAATATATATTAAAATATTATTAAATTTTTTTAAAAGGAACGTTCACGGGGGCGGCTGGAATGTCACGGGAAAGTTTTTTTTAGTTTTTAGGAAAATTACGTAAAACGACCCAGAGACGAAAATTACACTTAAAGACCCATTTTCCAACTATAAATAGACCTTCCATTTCATTTCATTCTTCACAACTTCTAAGAGCCATAGAGAGAGGTAGAGAGAGAAAGAGAGTAGAGATATTTGCTTAAGAGTTATAATAGCTGGTTGGTGATTCGGGTATTAGCAAGTAACAGGTAACTCTGAATATTCTTCCTTATACTTGTGAATTATGTATGATTATAAATTTGTTTGTTTACTATTTTGGCAAGAATATTTAGAAAATATTTATGGTTTTAAGATCTGGTGTGGGAATTTTGACTTGCAAATCTGTAGAGGTACTATTTATACGTACGTTACTATTCACATATACCGTATTTACTATTCATTTTACTATTCACATATACCGTATTTACTATTCATTTTACTATTCACGTATACCGTATTTACTATTCATTTTTACTATTCACGTATACCGTATTTACTATTCATGTTACTATTCACGTATACCGTATTTACTATTCATGTTACTATTCACGTATACCGTATTTACTATTCATGTTACTATTCACGTATACCGTATTTACTACTCATTTTACTATTCATGTATATACCGTATTTTACTATTCACAGATACGCATAGTATTTTACTATTCACAGATACGCATATCAACGTATATAATGGTATAATAATGCATTATTTTTGAGTAAATACATCATGGCGGTTGTATTGTGATGGGTGGAGTAAGGAGGGAATTGAATGATAAGAATTGTTTATGCCACCACTCGGTGCACAGTGGATGGTACTTTTCAGGGCCCCATCTTCCATGTTTTCCTCTGGCCGGGATTTCATTGGAGATGTGGGACATGTGACACCTCCTTAGTTGTTATTTTAAAGGAGGGGAGCCATAGTCCAGATTTAAGCTCTATACCTTTGGCCGGGTGTATCTTAAGTTTTGGTGAGCTTGAAACCATCCAGTCAAATGAATGAGTTTCTATTGGACTAAATGTTAGCCTATGGTTCCAGTCAGCGGTATACGGTTGGAAGGGGATATAAGGGAGGCTGCATACTGCATAGTGCATTCTGAATTATTCAATAAAGAATGATGAGTATTTTATAAAGATATTTGATGTGAACTACTGTATATCTAAAAAAAATATCTGTGTATATTAAATCCATTTTTTTTTTACTATCTACTATTTATGTCATATGTAATTTGCTTGGGTAAGGTAAAAATATTCAGTAGTTACTGAGACGTGAAATCTCATCCCATATTAACATTTTTCAGGTGATTATTCTAGTAGAGAGCAAGGGAAGGCACCTATGGAGTGAGCTCTGGAAGCTCTTTTGATCTCCAATAGATTATGTTGTTATTTTATTTGCCATGAACCTAAGACTTCCGTTTTGTATTAAACTCTGAAATATTTTCTGGAATTTATTCTGATTATGTATTACGGGCTTTATTCGAAATGGTAACATTGTAAAAGGATTTGGATATTGTTGAACTTTTTGAAGGTATTTTCAATATTTTGACCGAGTTTTTGGGTATTAAAATTGTGGTGTTACACCGGCTGCTTGTATGTGAACTGGATCATTTTCGTATGTTGGAGAATAACATGCCAATTCATCAAATATCAGTTACAAGCTTTTAAAAACGTGAGCCACAGGAAATAAGTACAAATCACTTCAGTGTCTGGCCTGTTTGGATTAGCAATAGAAACTACTTTTCCAACGTAATTTATAGTATACACAAGGTAAGTTTGTGAGAAGAGTTTTATCACCAATTGTGTAAACAAACTTTTCTAATGTCAATTCAAATTAGCCCTCAATCACGTGCTGATGAAGCTTGGGTCCCTTGAGAGTTGAGAGTGTGTTTAAATGATGTGACTTGAATATTTGAATGTTCTGCCATAAAATTTTGTAAATCTTACCCTCCATAAGTACGATTGCAACTTATAACAATAAGATGGTCCAGATAACAAAGAGACGAGGATCACATCTTCTAGATCTGAATTCTGAAATTATATTTTGGCGTCCAATCGGGCAAAAAATAAATATTTTGGTGGTGATAATCTAAACTTGTGTTAGACAAAAGTTTAGATGAGCTAAGTCTGATGGCTCACCAGAGACAAGACATGTCTCAAGGCTCAAAGAATATTTATAAAGATACTTGCATATTACTCACCAAGGTTCTCACATTAGCTACCAATAGAACCAACTTTTGTTAGTCTTGATAATCAAAACCCAAGTTGGACAAACTACAAAAAGTATAACACAACTATAAAATATAGATTTTACTTCCCCCATAAAAGTCAATTTTTTAAAAAGGAAGGTAAAAAAATAAAGGCAGTAGCATTTTTATAATTATGTGTGTCACTTTTGGCGTTCGTTTGAAGATAAATGGACGTTATTGGCATATTCGGTGTCCTTTTTACTTAAATGGACGCCAAAAGTTGGGCCTTTTAGGATGCCTTTAAAATGGGGGACACCAAAAGTTGGACTTTTGGCATCTATTATGTGTAAAGGGACGCCAAAATCCAAGCTTTAGGCTTCCATTAATAGATTGGGATGTGAAAGCCTGACTTTTGGCATCCATTTTATTGAAAAGAGATGCATAAGGGTTTTAAAAGAACTCTTATGCCTTATCTGTTGCGCATCACTCTCCTTCTTCGTCACTCTCAAAATTATCGCATCCCTTCTCCTCCCTCTCTCTCCGACCAACACAGCTCTTTCGTCCATCACGTCCCCCATCCTCCTTCGTCTCTCCTCCCTCTGTCGTGTTTCACATGACATTAAATTGTTACTAGGGTATTCTTCTAATGTGAGAAGGTTTGTCTCAATGGACGATTTGAAGTTAGTGGGAATGAAGTCTCATGATTATTATGTATTGATGCAATAACTATTACTAGTAGCTGTTAGACATATTATGAAAGATGAAGTGCAAACCACTATAACAAGATTGTGTGTTTTGTTTAATGCTATCTGTAACAAAGTCATTGACACTGAAAAGCTTGATGAATTGGAAAATGAGGGTTCTATTATTTTGTCACAACCAGAGATGCATTTTCCTCCTTCATTTTCTAATATAATGGTGCATTTGATAATTCATTTGGTAAAAGAGGTAAGGCTTTGCGGTTTAATTTGCCTAAGGTGGATGATGTACCCTTTCAAGCGATACATGAATATCTCAAAAAGGTATTCTAAAAATCCTTATCTACTTGAAGTATCAATAGTTGAAAGATATGCAGTTGAAGAAGCTATGGACTTTTGCAAATATTATCTTTCAGTGGCGTAGGCACAATCTTGTCATGAAAAGGGGAGAATTAAAGGAATACGAGGTCTCAAAGTGAAGAATATGCCTCATAAAGAGGTGTTACAAGTATACTTATATATCTTGAATAATATGGAAGAAATTCAATCGTACCTCAATGAACACAAAAAGAGTTTAAAGAACATGAATCCAAGGAAGAATAACATGCAGATAGCTAACAAGCAAAATAAGACATTCATAAAGAGATTTGAGGAAAAGATTTCGCGAGACCAGTGTTTCTGCCACAATCGAATGTTTATGGGGGCCTTTTTTATAGGTTGTCACTTGGAGTGGTTGTGATATAAATGGGTATTCTTTCTATACAAAGACCTAAGTTGATAGAAATACTATGCAAAATAGTGGGTTGAGATATATCATTTAGTCAGAGAGGGAACACGTGCAACGTAGAAACCAAGATTTCCTGACCTTCCTAACACCAAAGGAAGTTATAACCCGCCAAGGGTAGCACCTAGCGACCTCAATCCCACTCCAAAGGTTGGAGAACCTTGCACTCTTTATTTGGATGTCTTGTTGTTACGTGTGGTTGCTAATGCTCTCATACACACACAAGCTAAGCAAATTTGAGACACTTTACATAGGGTTACTGTGATATGTGTTTAAGAGGAGGAGGAAGCTGTTGACGTCTCGATCCCTGATGAAAAGGTTGTCACACTAGGTCAAGCCATATGATCTTTCATCATTTGGCTGAAATATCTTATTCATATGGCGGCAACACCTCCAATGGTAGAAAATGCCTTACTATTACTTGAGTTTTTTTTTCATCCCACTTATAATGTATATTTATGTTTTAATACACTACTACAAAAAAACCACAAAAAAAAAACGTCGACCCGATTAATGTCCCTTTTTAGAGTGATGTGTGAACGGGAGAAGCAAAAAATTTCACTTTTGGCGTCCTAAATAAATTTCAGGACGCCTTATGTTAGTTCAGGACGCCTTACCTTACATAAGGCATCCTGAAATGTATTCAGGACACCGCATTGCATTTTAAAAAAAAAAACGGGGTTCGGGGTGGTCGCGGAAGAAGAACAAATCAACATTCAAATTCCAAAAATACTTCCAGAAGAACCAGAAAGGACAAGAAAAAACACAAAAAGATGCAACTCTTTTTTACTTCTACAAACAAATTACAGACATCGAAACAGAGAAAAAAGGAAGATTCAATAAAATAAAATAAAAAATCCTAACAAGTAACTAGCAAAAAGTTGGTGTTCAACCCTCAGATCTGAAAAAATCAACAAGAGCCAGATCTGGAAACTCACTTATTGACATCGTTTTGGATGAAATCAACGGCAGCAGTGTAGATTCTAGCGACTAGTTGCTCGGTCTCCCGCCCTCGTTGTCGTCTCCTCGCCCAGCCAGATCGAAAAGTGTTGAAGGAGGAAGGAGAGATCTTGTCGTCTCCTTACCCAGCCAGATCGAGGAGTGTTGAAAAAGGAGGGAGAGGGAGAGGACAATGAGTGCGAGAGGAAGAGGACGATGAGTGATTCGTGAGAATGAGAAGGAGAAGACGATAATTGCAGATTCGAAAATGACGCTGGTCATGGATATAACAGATTCAAAAATTAATTATTTTAATTATCAGATCCAAAAATGGTGCCTTAATTATCACAGATCCAAAAATGATGCTAGATGACAATTTTTTGACGTCCTGAATACCTATTTCGAGCGCCTTAATTCTTAAAATTTCTCTTAGGCGCGGAAAAAATTCCTAAATTGCGCCAAATAATTAATTTTGGCGTCATAAAATCCCATTTAGGACGCCTTAATTCCTGAAATTTCTCTTAGGTGCGAAAAAAATTCCTAAATTGCACCAAATAATTAATTTTGGCGTCCTAAAATCCTATTTAAGACGCCTTAATTCCTGAAATTTCTCCTGAGCGCCAAAAAAATTCTTAAATCGCGCCAAATAATTAATTTTTGGCATCCTGACGCATTAAATAGTTTTTTGGCGTCCTAAATAGGGCTGTTTATGAAACTTGGCAACCTGGCCCGACCCAGACACTGACCGCCCGAAAAAGGGGCAAAACCCGACCAGCTTATGGGCAGGACCGAGTCTGACCCGAAGATCGGGTAGGACCGGGTTCCGGGTAAGGTTGAACGACCAGTTAGACCGGTCCTACCCGAATAAAATTACATATATTTATTATAAATATCTAAACCTTCAGTAAAAAAAAAAAAAAAAAAATTCCTAAAGCTTAAACCACATCGTTGAAAGGGAATATATATTCTCAAGTTCTGCCTTAACCCTACATTTTTTATTTGAGTGATTTCCCATTTGGCCTCCTACCCTCCTCGATTGATTTCAGATCTCCATTTCCTCCAACGAAACCCTAACCCAGTGTCCGTCTCTGTCTCTGTCTCCGACTTTGTCTCCGACTCCGACATTCAATCGGCGTGACCAGCTGCATCGGTGCCAAGATCTTCAGTGCTGGTGTCTCAACTCAAGGTCGTCGGCTGAAGATCGTGTCTTAACTCTCAAGACTGATCGTCTCTGCCTCCGTCTCCGAGATTCACCTTTCCGTCACAGCACCTGGTAAGTCGGCCTCTAGTTCTCTTATTCAAGCTTCAAGTTCTCTTATCCACTGTTAGTTGTTGCTCGAACTAGTTGCTTTATGTTCTATATGTTCTGTCACTCAAGCCTGAACTTGAGTGTTATGTGTTTTGCCGATTTTTGAATGAGGCATTTGCTCATCTGAGTTTGAAGAACTGGTTTGAAGAGATGGCAAATTCTGAAACTTCCATTTTTGACATGCTCTATGGTCTGTTCTTTTCCCTTCACAATTACTCTTTTATAATTTCGTTAACAAAAATTTAGAGTCTGAAGTCAGGTGTTATTGAATTCTCTTTTCACCCCTTAATTTTTCATTGGAAATAATTTGTTTTTATATATACGACAGACAACTAAATCTCATTTAAAGATAGCATATCAGATGGTAAAGCAACTATACATATCGGGTACATGTTAAAGCTATGGTGGATCGTTTATCAATATTCTGAAAATAATTCTGACTACTCAACGCTTTTGTGGTTTCCATATTTCCTAATCTTTGACAGAAAACTATAGGTTGTTGCTTGAATGCTGGTTGAATATCTGTTGGTTCATATCGGTCTATTAGTTTTTAATGAACTGAATGGTTGATTTCTTTATTTTGTTTGAAATGCAAAGGGCTTGTTATTTCTTCTATGCAAAGTTTTTAATGAACTAAGTGGCTGATTGAATTTGTACTGAAGTTTTTATGAACTAAACGGCTGATTGAATTAGTTTTTAATGAACTAAATGGATGATTTATTTATTTTGTTTGAAATCCAAAGTGCTTGTTATTTCTTCTATGCTAAGTTTTTAATGAACTAAATGGTTGATTGAATTTGTACTGAAGTTTTTATGAACTAAATGGCTGATTGAATTAGTTTTTAATGAACTAAATGGTTGATTTATTTATTTTGTTTGAAATGGAAAGTGCTTGTTATTTCTTCTATGCAAAGTTATTTCTTTTCCTTTGTATTGAAGTTTTCACTTTTTTCTTGGGAAAATATATGAAGATAAATGGTGGTTGAATTTGAATTAGCAATTCTATTGTTGGAGTGATTTGCATTTGTTTATAAAGCCAAATGATTTGCTACAGACTACCCCTTGTTTTTAGTCTATATATAGTTATTTACTGATATGATGAGCATTTTTTTCATGTCTTGCAGGTATATTCTGAAATTGAGATGGATGGGCAAGATTCTTTGTCAGCAGCCTTTAACAAAGGGGTCTCTGTCACTCCCCCATTCTTTGTCAGCAGTCTTTATTGATGGATTAGAAATTATGCTTATTATCTTGTTGTTGATGTTAGTTTTAATTGATGAATGTTTCAATTCATCTATGGGAAGATGCAATGATGTGCATTGTGCACGTTATTTTTGTTGAATGTTGCATATTGAAACAGCGTCAGGTTTTTTATTTTTATTTTAGGTTTTGTAAAAAAATTGGTTTTTCAAAAGAATGATTGGCAGATGAATGAATTTTATTTGTGATAAATATATATTTTATGATTAAATAGGTGTATATTTTATGAGAATTAGTTGGATTTATTGATATTATATACTTATTTAATTATCTTTTATATACTTTACTATTATTATAAGATAAAAAGATATTTTGATATAAAATTCACTTATTTCCTATTATATTTTGCCGAAAATATGAGCTGATTTGGAAAGAAATAGAAAAAGCAATTAAGAGGATATGCAATCAGCTAAACTCAGCGGTCCCACGTGAGAAAGTAGAAACAAAATCAATTATGTGATCTGGTGGAGTAGATTGCAAGATATAAGATATCTTTTTAATAAAAAAAGGAGAATCAGTGACCTACAGCCTAAGTTACATTTAGGTTATATATATGAAGAAAGGAAGAAGCAAAAAAGAGGATTGAGAGATGCAAAACGAAAAGGGACGAAGAAGCAGAGGAGTAGCGGCTGAACGTTATGGTTCTCTTCATCATCTCCACGGAAGGACAAGAGGACTGTGGAGGCGACGGAGAAGCTTTCTTTCCGCTTTCTCCTTATTCTTTGAACCTGAATCTTATCTTTTTGTTATGGATTTTATTAGAGCCATGTGTGGCTAGTTGTTTTTGCAACCTAGAGGACTAATGAACTTGTGGGTGAATTGAACTTTGTTTTCATTATTTAGTTAAATTTGATATTAATTTTGGTTACTTAATTTTGGTTAGTTTTATCTATTTAGTGATTGGCTATCATTGAATATGATTTTGAGCATTAGGATTTACCTTGACGAAGGGAATTTTAATTAGACTCTAAGATTAAGTAATATGGGATTAGATCATGATTTAATTTGCGATTAGGATATACATATACCTAATGGCCCCATATAATTGTTGAAGAGGGTGTTCGATTTTTGTTGCCTCTTGAGTAACTATGTTAGACATAACAAGTTATACTCAAGAAAGGATTATAAGTGGACCGACAGGCACTTACAGCTATTTATACTCGAGATTAACAAAATTAATATTAAAGCCAATTAAATTAGTGAAAACAAGGTTTATGAAGCTAATAAGGGATTAGTAACTCTGGGTTGCTCATTTGATTATTGTGGTAGTTTTTTTTTTTAGTTTTAATTTATTTTCTCTTAATTAAATTCAATCTGGTTTGCTCAACTTGAATGAAATTGTGAAATTAATGCTTAACTGAAGTTGTGGGTACTAAGTCCTCGTGGGAATGATATCTTACTCTTTATTACTTGATATGGCTCGTGCACTTGCGAAGATTTTTGGCTATAAAGTTTTGCTCTATCAATTTGGTGATGATGTTAGGATTGGAATGATGTCTGTGATCTGAATTGATGAATTATTTTAGGTTTTGAGGGGGGAAAAACTTTTTTCATAAAATAAGGCAACATGGACTGGGCCAACTAGACCACTAACCCGGTCCAGTCTGACCCAATCTACCCAACCTGGCAGCAATTGGGTTTCTTCCCAGGTAGGATCGGGCTTCGAGTTGGCAAGTCCAGCCCGACCAATTTTTCGAACCAGACCACGGGTTAATGGCTAGCCCGGTCTGGTCTGGTTCATGTACAGCCCTAGTCCTAAACACAATTGAGGATGTCAAAAAATTTCTTTGCGCCAAATATTAAATTTTAGGCGCCCTAAAATAGATTTAGGATGTCAAAAAAAATTGTAGGCGTCTTAAATTAATATTTAGGACATCTAAAGTCTCAAAGTTAAGTAAATAATTATGACAATGCCACTGCCTTTAATTTTTACTTCTTTTTTTTTAAAAAAAAAAAAGACGTCTTTTAAGGTAGTAGTATCCATATTTTGTAGTAGTGATAGGATTAACAAGATGAGACAAAATTTTTCTTCTTAGCACAACTGCAATAGCAACATTGGTTAGACCAACTTGCACATGCTCTATGGGATTGTGGGAAAAAGAATGTCGTATCCCCTTACAATTGACAAGAAAGATCTCAGGGAGTTCATAAATTTGGAGGAGCTAAATATAGGATGGGTTAAACTTACAATCATGTAAGCTTTTTTTTCCTTCAATTAATGCAATGGTTTTTAGGTTTTATATATTCAATAATTCATTTATCTTTTAAATTTTATTAGAGCTTCCTCCACAAATATGTGTCGAAGGGGAAGAATTAGTTGATATGGATCTTATGTCCTGCAACTATGACAAAGAAAAATAATAAGTTGAAACTAACGACGACCTATATGGGCTACATAATAAGAGAGACTAATTTGCCTTGTTATCTAGCATCAATTCTTGAAGGGTACATATTTTTTAGTTTTGTCTATTTAAGATATTTAAGAATAAATTGCCTTGTTATCTAACTTTAGTTTGATCTGTATATATTCTTATAATTATCATTGGAGTCTGTATGTTGTTTCTCCCATCATGAACGTCGTCTATTGGTTTGATTCCTTAGGTCATAGGCCAAATGAAGAAATAAAATACATCTCCAACACGTAAGTTAATTTGTTTGTAAATCGTTGATTCTTGACTTAAATAAATTATTTTAATGTCTGTTGAATTTTCATTTTAATGATAGTACACTCAAGACATATAGACTCCTGGGCGGTAGACGTGAAGATGAAAGTAGAAAGGTGAAGTGGTTTTATCCAAGATTAAGTAGTCTGAATTCAAGTTCTTTTATTGACAAATCCTTTAGATATGTCTTTATTTATTTTCCAGTTTGCTTTTCATTTATAGTGCCCTCAACAACCAGAGATAATTGAGTGTGAATACTATGTTATACTTTATATGTATAACATCATTTAGAATGGAGTTACTACAAATTTTGAACAGGTAATTGCTTCTTCATTCTTAAATGATAATATATTTGGTGTTTTAATTGAATTATTAATTATTTCATTCATTTGATTGATTTATCATAGCTTATTTTTCATTTTGTAGATTTTTTGTAATGACAACGCCTACTTAGACGAAAACATTAATTTTATCTGAAACCTTTTGAATGGGCATCTTTTTCAACACATAGATAAGTAAAGTTTATTTTGATAAATAATTTATTTTAGATAGTAATCGTTTAGGTAAGTTTTTCAACACATAGTACTAGCATTTGATTAACTAGTGTTGGATGTTTATATACTATTTGTAATGACATTTTAGTTTATGAAGAAGTATTGGATTATGTTTCCGTACAGGGCTTAATTGTTGGGTATTGAAAAATATAAATCAAAAGTGTTTTTATATAAAAATTAAAAAAATATAAATTAAAAAAAAACATTTCATGTGTCAGATCATAGCACTTTTAATATCTGTTTTTATACCATTTCTATATCTTTTTATAAGGAAAGCCTATATGAGCAACGTAGCAAAGTCCAAAAATAATATCCGTTATAAAAAGATGCCAAATGTAGCCCAATTTAGGTCTTAGCTGATTATGATTATTATGGTGAATCTGAGAAATGGATGATTTTCCAGTCCAAAAAGAGTGATGGATGAGTACTGTTGGTGTAACCATCGATTTTGTTTTGTTGTAGAGGTGGATAACAACGGTTAATGTTGAAAATTTGTCTATTTCCACAACTAATCAAAAGACTCAAACTTCGTCGCCCTCCGTTTAATTTAATGCATGTTTGAATTAACAATAGAAACTATTTTTCTATCGTGATTTCCAGTATACAAGGTAAATATAAATATTTACAATGAATTTTCTCAACCGGCTCTTAGAGTTGAGTTTCCAAATTCTTCTCGCTAAAGACGCCCACCGAGTCTTGCTATGTCAAGTGTCTGATCTTTAAAGGTAACTCTTGCTTCAGCTTTTAGGTGCATCAATAATTAAACGGAGTTAAAGTAGGAAGCACGAGCTTGTAAAGAAATTACATCAGTCATTTAGTAATGAAGACTAGCTATCATCAGTCTTCACCTCCATAATCTAAGCTAAAGCTGTAGAAGCTCTAGCTTTATTGTGTCAGAAACTAAAAACATTTGCTAGGGTAGTCATTTGACACACAGCTTTCAAGAGTACCATCTCAATTCTCCAGCAAATTTTATATCTACTAGAAAAACCAAAGCAAGAAGTTACAAGTTACAACTGAAGCTATGTTAAACTAAAGAACACAATCTCAGAGAGTTATCTGTATATCATAAAATCACACAAACAAAAGGGGAAAAAATCAAGGCACTTTAGAATATTATTAGTCTAAGCCCAAGCCTGTCCACCTCTTGCCCTTGTATTTACAATGCCAACAGTACTTGCAGACTTCTTGAACTTGGTCAGTTGAAATACTGGGTGCCTGCATAACTTGCGTACGCTCTTTCTCAATCTTAACCAATGTTCACTATCATATTTACTTCTATATCTATCTTCTATAGCGCCGGTCTCGTATCTACAAGGCGTGCTGCCGCCCGAAACAGATACAAATTCACCTTCTTCTGCATTGTTTCCCTTCTCCTCAGGGGTCTCAAGTTTCTCCTCAACTCTGAACAACTCGAATCTAGGTGGTGATTTCTTGGCATTAGCAACATCTTCAGTTTGCTCCATCAATTCCTTGCTGTTGAAATCTACACGAACAGCTGATTCCTCTCTTTCTCGAAGGGTCTTCAGAATCAGAGTTTTGAGAAAATTCATTACTTGCACCGCGTGAATCAGTGCAGTCAAAGGATCAGCCATCTGCATAAATTAGAAATAAAACTTGAAGCAAGTTGTATTAATCAGCAAAATCATCTAGACAATAAAAAAAACCTATAATCTCACAACATCCAGAAATTCAGCTGTTCACCTCAGATTAGTACATAAGTCATATGGACACAGATAGAATGCTAGTATATTGAAGTGGTTTAACAGTAATATCTGTGGAACAAGTAAATTTCTGTTTATGAGTGGCTAAACTTAAATTTATAATAAGCTGTTCTGGAGTTGGGAGACACGCCCAACTCACTGTCCCTCCAGACATGCAACATGCAATTGTGCACCGATAAATGAATAAGCATTTCTGGTAGTGGGTGCCAGAAACTTGAATTCTGCACCAATAAGCCTAACTAATCTGTGTCAGAGTATGACTAACTGGAAACATCGATAGGAGGAAAGTAAAATGTATGTCTTTGCTTCGTATAGGTAAGTAACGAACCTGGGTCATGTTGGGAGCGAAAACCGTAGCAATATTGCGAGCATTCATCTTGTTATACTGTTCGTGCTCGGCAACATCAGCCATCAGATTGATGGCCCAGTCAAGGAGTGCAGCTTCCATTGGAGGAAGCAACTCCTCTAGTTTAGTACAGTCATCTTCGGTGTTGCAGCGCATCACCTGTTCTGGGGTGAGAGAATCAAGCACACCAGTTGGAAGTTCTCTAAACCATGCCTACAAGAAACATCAAAGGAACAAGACATGAGCATTGGATTTATAATTAGATTGCATGGCATGAACATGTGCAATTGAACAATCTTAACAAGACTTCCTTGTAAATATCAGAATTGTCGAGCTAAATGTGATACTAAACTCTACTTGAGAAGGAAACCAAAGTGTATTTTTAATACAGCTCAATGGACCTATCTTACCTTTATCAAACCAGATAAACAATGAACATCAATTCCATGGGGCACTAGGCCTCGGTTTAGCTGATCACGAACAAACTCCTCTTGGCTGTTCTCTGGATTGATTCGGAATATTCCTTCGGCCTTCAGGAATTTGCAGGCATTTGTTATGTGGAAAAAACCTGATTAAAATGAACAAATGATAATTTGCATGGATAGAGAACATACTTTAAGGCCCCCCTCTGAATACAATCGCTTTTGCATCATCAGCAGAATTGTGGGGACACTGTTTCCCCTGTAATCATAAGAGCACTGCATCGACTTTGCAGAAACTCCAAAAACCCTCACACTGAATAATCCAGATATCACGCAAAGGAGGAAATAAATGTTAGCTGGGACCAGAAAGAGAAATAGAGTTGGCATAAAAACAAACAAACTGACCCCTCAACATAAATTTTCCTTCCTCTCCTCTCACTGCAATTAAAGTTCTTGTCAGTTGGTTGTAGAGGGAGAAACAGGGGATTCATGAAGAAACCAGTATTGAAACGATAGAAACTCCTACTCTGATTCTTCATTAAATTATTACGTTGAGTTTTGTCACAACCTAGCGCTTCACCCTTATAAGGTGTCTTAAAAGCGTTGAGGGGAGACATCAGACACTTGTAAAGTGTCTTTCATCATCATGAGGAGTGATAAGGGCTCCAAAGGGAACAAACATTGAGAGGGAGGTGCTTGGATGTTACAAGTTTAACATACTAATGAAGATCTCGTTTCCGTTTCTGAATCGAAGAACCAACTGAAGGCTGGCATAACTCTCAGCAATTTTTTTAATTAAAAACGTAAGTAAAAGCCCTGAATTGGAACTTGCAACGAACAAAGAAAAGGTGACATAGAAGCTCCGAAAACAGAGGCGCCACAAAGAAAAAAAAGAACCCGAATTCATCCTTCAAGACACTCTGACGCACGCAAAGAATTTAAATGCATTAAGCAATGAGCTAAATTGTCAGGTTCATGTTTCGTTCTATGTGCATATCTAAAACATGAAATTGCATCTAATCAAATTCTGCAGAAATCCAAAGCAAAAAAAAGAACAAATTCGTCATATTTTTAGCGTTGAAAAAAAAAAGTAGAAGGAAAAAGAAGAAAGCTATAACGGCTTTACCTGGCACTAGGCACTCTCATGGGAACCTCTGGTTCGAGCTCTGTAGGCAAACCCAGAAACCCATTAAACCTATCAAAGGTAACATGAGATACATGGCGGACCTCCGTGGGCCAGCTAATGTCCAACGAAGAAACGTCGTCTCTCTCAACACTACAAGTGACCAGCGATTTCCTCAGCGCTGCCATCAGCATATCCAATATGGCAAACTGGTTCTGATTTTGCCGAGTTCGACTACTTCCCGCTCCGCCGGATTTCGAGATAGGATTTATGAACGGCGTCGACACAGGGTTACTTGATTCATCGTCTTCACTCTCTGATTCCTCTTCCTCTTCCTCTTCTTCCTCCTCCTCTTCAATCTCGTCGTCGTTGTCTTCCTTTTTCACATCTTGAAAAACCGGGTTCGGTGTAGGTGGGTTGAACTGAGTGCGACCAACGACCCCGCAAGATTTGGATCGAAAGAGCCGAGTCATTTGGTTTCAATTAACCAGCAAGCAATAATGGATTTGGGCTAAAAAAGGATCTGATTCAGAACTAGGAGAGAGAGTGGCGGTGATGGGAAATTAAAAATTAGAGGGAAAAGTGGTTAATTTAAGAGGGAATCAGAATAATGTGAGATGGGTTTGGTTAAGCAAAGGAGAAAAGAAATAAAAAAAAGGGAGGGAAAATGGGAAGAGGAAGGAGAGGAGGAGGAGGGGGAGGATGAAAGATACTACTTGGGAACAGGATAGTGTTGTGCTGGCAAAGACAGGAGAAGATGATGGAGGGATTGAGGCAATTATATACTTGTTTTATTATAATTATTATAAATTAAGAAAAAGACAAAGACAGAGAAAGCCGAGTCAGTGGAAGAGAGAGAGATAGCGTAGAGAGACATGAGAGTGAGTGTACGAGGAGAGTGGAGCCAGTTGGTGACATGTTTTTGCTAACCATAAGATTCGTATTATCAGCTTTTACAGCGAAAAACTGTTTTCGCACTAAAAAGTTCATCACCAATCATCATTTTCCCTTGTCAAATTTTTTATTCTCCTGTCAACATATAAATTAGAATTCACTTCATAAATATTTAAATGAAAAAATATTTTTTGTGTTGTAGGAGAAATGTTTTTTCATGTCACATATATAAAATAGTGGAATATATATATATATAATATATAATGAATTATATATATATATGTAGGTCCCACTATTTCATGTGTGTAGGAATCTTCTTCTTCCCATACAATATGAGAAGTTTAAACCTAATATTTAAATATATGGGTTGAATGTTTTCTATTTTTGCTGTAGAAATTTTGTTTCTATCATACTCACATAAAAGTGGGTAGGTTTCATTATAAAGAAAAGAGAGAAAAAATATTAGTGAAACTAACTTACTTTTATATTAGGGTGGTAGAGAAATATTTTTGAAGCAAAAGCAAAAACTATTAAACCTAAAAAAATTTAATAAATAAGAAAATTGTCTGCCATGCTCCTTTTCATCTTTTTTATATAGAGAAAAATATTTCTCATATTATAGGAAAAGTATATTCTCATGTCACACACACATGAAATGATGGAACTCATATATATATATATATATATATATATATATATAATTAGAATTATATATATGTGGGTCTTACTATTTCATGTGTGTAGAAATCTTCTTCTTCTCATGCAATATGAGAAGTTTAAACCCCTTTTATAAAATACTAATAAGTAAATTTAGTTATTTAATGGATAGTTAAAAGTAGTTTGCGTCAATAAATATGTACTCTATAAAATGAAATTTGTTTTTGAAAAATACCCTCATTTATGTGAAATATGTGTAAGAGAGAGAATATGTTATATTGAATTGTTCAATCAAAAATGGGAATTAAATGCAATAGTCACAAAAATATTTTTTTAATAATTAAGCCATGGTAAAAGGAGCCGCCTATAATCAAAAATAGTATCATATAAAAAGGAAGGAAGGGAGTAAGTACCTATTTGAAAATTATATCGTTTATAATTATAAACTCAGAAAGTACTCGTATCAAATTTAGATACTTATGAGCAATAAAATTTTTAAACAGGTATTTACAGGAAATTTTTTATTAATTAAATAATAAATAAACTAATTTCATTGGCATACTTCATTGTCAATATCTCTGTCCCTTTCAAAATATAAAATTTTTATGAAATATTTTGGAACTGAAATAAGAGACATAATAGATACAATACAACTGAGCATGAGTTTCAATTTTTCTGTCTCTATATTGTTTTTAAGCTAGCTCACTCGATTTCAGGAAGAAAAAAATAATAGTACCTGTACTTTTCATTCTATGCAACATCTAAACTTTTGTTTAATTATGTCATCCTCTTTTATTTTAGAAAACACTAGGATTTAAATTATATGAATAGCTTGAGCAAAAAAAAAAAACAAAATTATATGAATAGGACCGTCCTGCCAAGTACTTTGACTAACGACTTTCCTTTTTTCTCTATTAATTTAATGGTTTAAAGTTTCGTTTTGTCATTATGAGCAGAACATTTTAAGAAAAAATACCAACTCGCCACTATTATGATGCCCTAATTTTGTAAACCCCCTGATTAAAATAATAAACAAAATATTTTCTGCACTCCAAGTTGAAGTTTTTCCATGAACTTTTAATAATGCATTGTTGTCATTAATTAAGTAAAAATTAAGATACAAAAAATAATTAAGCATTAGTACCAAATTGTGTAATCTAATATATATAATATTGTTGGATTAGAAGTCTCTTTTAATTTATGATTTGTTGGAGCAGTAAAGAAGCCATTATTATCGAGCTTTTGAATGTTCTGGATTTCAGAAATGGCGCCAATTATTGCTTATTTGAATTGCTTTATCCCTTTCCTGTGTTAAAATTCAAATGAAAATTACTCAAATCTCTGTTTGTAGCTATCGCTCCCAATTACTGAATCTGGATTGAATTGTGAGTTTTTTTAATCATTGGTTATTTGAATTGGCCCCTCATGGAAGAATATTAGGCTAAATAATGAAGCATCATATATATAGTCAATGGAATTCGTTTTCTATACGGCTTCGGGAACTTTACTAATCATTGTTATTATTTATGCCATTTACTTTAATTTTCTTAAAAGATTTTATTTAAAAAAGTTAAGGAATTGAATGAATCATTTATTCACCTTGGATAGATAGGGACATCTTTTTTGGGGCCACCAAATATTTTTAGGAAAGAAATATTTATCTTTGTCACCTAAAGTATGTTTGGCCAGATCTGATAGAGAGGGAGGGAATTTAAAACATTTATCCATCAAAATTTGAGGATGATAGTAAATAATTTTTTTTTAATTAGCTAGAGTTATTTATGATCTTTAAACCCAAAGGCTCCCTTTAACTTTATATATATATATATATATATATATATATATATTTATTTATTTATTTATTTATTTATTTATTTATTTTTGAAGATGTTGATTTTGTGTATTTGATATTTATTTTTATTCTTTAATTTCCTTAAAATAATAATAATAATCACATTTCAATGCTTTTCTGTTTTTTATTTTCCCCGTTTTTTCTTTGTTTTCAACACCCAAAACAAATTTTATAAGATCATATTTAGTTTTGCTCATATTACTCAGTAGTACTAAATTTTTGGTATTTTTCCAAATACAAATTGTAGGCAAAAATGTTTCTTGTAGTCAACTGTTGGATTATGACAAGGATGGCCAATTTTCTTAATAAAATTGTCACGTTGGATTACAATACAATCAAAAGACATATAAATTACAATGTTTACGTATATAATTTGTTTTATAATATATTGTTTTTTATGCCTGAAAAGAACCTACCAACTGAATTTTAAGATTAACAACAATTTTGAAAAATAAGAAAACAAAAATAAGTTGGTGAGTTTTGTTTTTTATTTAATTTGGACCATATGAAGTTGGTGAAATGTGGTTACTTGTCAAAAATTGAGAGGGGAAACACAATGAGTCATGAATTTTTGTCTTGGTTGTAGTGAAAGTGATATGAAAATTTTGTTAATTTTTGAAGAATAGAGTAAGTAACTAATATGTGAAAGCTACATCTTTCTCAAGCAACTATATATATATATATAAATGATTATTATTATTCCACACTATTACTTCCGTTAATCAACACTTCTCTTGAGTAACAAATATATAGTAACTTTGAGCAAAAAAAAAAAACAAATATATAGTAACAAAATTTGATGCCACACGTTTTACACCAACAAACATAAAAAATATTATTATTGAGCAAAAAGTAAAGATTCTCTGCGTCCAAACAAGGGTCACTTCACAGAAAAAGGCGATCATCACAAGTAGAACAGATCAATATCATCTCAAGTCTCAAAGGGGAGATATATATATATATATATATAGGAAGAATGAGTGTGAGTGAGGCTAGGTCACGGAGTGTATAGAACGTTCTGAGAAAAGGGCAATTGTCAAGACGATGAAAATTATGAAGTCACGGGTGGGATTCAATGTTGAGATTTGGGGGTTTGGAATGAATTGGGATATTCCAACCAACAGTACCTCACTTGTTTGGCCGTTTCTCATTTTTGCTTTGGAATACTTTCTTTCACAAGTCACACACATGTGCCTCCCTACCTATATGTGCATGGCCTCCTCTGGTTCTTTCCTTGTTCAATTCCTTGTTCAATTCTCAAGTCTTTATTCTCTCTTATGATTAAATTAACGTTACAGGGAAACATAAAAATTAAGGAGTAATATAATCTTTAGTCCATAGAGTTTGTCATCATTTTGATTTTGATCTTTTGAATTTTGAACAAATGGTTTTGATTCGTATAGAGACAAAACAGTTCAAGTTTTCATTAAGTTATATATAGAAATTAATGTTTTAAGCTAAATGAAACTTGAAGACTAAAATCTATAATTTAAATTTTAAGGGATCAAAACCAAAATGATGATAAAATTGAGAGACCAAAGATTATATAAACCCTAAAATTAAAGCACATATTGGCTTCATTAACCCACCAAGCCAACTTGAAATCATGCCTCTTTAAGATGCCCTTTGTTCCTTTGGCAATACTCTCTTCACTCTTCATATAAAGTATATTTATCTAATTTGATCAAATTAAAGAAGTTAGTTACGTTAGTTAATGACATGTAATTTTTAAAACATTATGTTCATTGTTTTTAATTCTCTCATTCCCGATCTCTTCCTTGATTATTGTTAAGGAAACAATAACAGGGGTAAATTATTTTTTAAAAAAAATTGACAAATATAATAAATATGTCTTATAATTAGAATTAAGATCAACTTGATAAGAGAGAGTGCTTATAACAAAAATATCCTTTAACCCGATAAATTTGTCTCTTTCAAGTAAAAATTATCATGTAAACCATATTCAAGTAGACAGATTGATGAAGTAGCATGTAATGTTTCAACACGTCTTTGTTGACAAATGTTTCGGTCAGAACCAGACACGACAGGAACGTTTGATGGTCCGAACATGCGATGCACAGTAGAAATGCATGACTACAGAACAGAAGGTGCGCGATGTTCTATCTTAAAACCAAGTTGGCGTCAAGCTGTGATATATATGTGTGTGTGTCTTTTTCGATTATTCGAAATGCATTTGCAAAACATATATAAATGCATGTATAAGATCGATGTGCAATATAATGACAGTCCAATTCGATTGGAGTAAATAGGGGCTAATTAGTTGAGTTAGTACTTTTCAAGAAACATTGCTTCAAATTGAGTTATGTCTTCACCGACCAATGTTTTTGAAAGGATCTAAACATATATAGAGACTATAGTATATGAATAATAATTCACGACCAACCTTGCAATATGGAAACATAATCTCACTTCGAGGTCCATGTTTTTCACGAGACAACCTTGGACGACCGCATGGTTCAATAACTTTGTCAAGAAGCAAACATAACATACTACTTATGATTTGTTTGAAATTGTGCTTGTTTGGGAAACCTTTATATATACTATAGTTTTAAAAGCCTTTTTTATAAGTCTAGACAAAATTCCTCTATGTACTTAATTATATTACCATGTACTCCCTTCTTCCCTATATATATACAAGAGCATATCAACCAAATTGGGAGATTTTAAAATAACAGTTAAAAGTAGTTAAATGTAATAATTACATAGAAAATTTATTTATTTATTTTTTCTAAAAAGGCCTCTATTTATAAATAGGAGGGAGGGAGGGAGTAATGAGAAAAGGATGAAAAAAAATGTATGTAGTATAATAATTAACTGAGTACAAAATAGGAAAAAAGTGTATTTATTATTGAGACAAACTCAAAAGGTATTTTACATTTAAGGACAAACTCATTAAAAAAAATGCTTTTATATATAAGGATGGAGGGAGTATATTGTAAAAACACTTCTGAAAAGCTAAAATAAACATGAATTAATAACACCAAGTGATTTATCCTCGATCTAATTAATTAAATCCAAACTTACCCCATGGACCCAAAAAGAAATGAAGACAGAAAGAAAGAAGCTATCAGGGATGGAATCTCAAAAGGCGATGAGTTGAGGAAAAATCATATAAAATAAATGAATGATAAAATTATATCATCATATAAAATATTGAAAGACCGTGACTTGTAAATAGGAACAGAAAAACCTTTTCTCTCTAGCTTATAAATAGGATAAGAGGAGTATTTGTAAATATAGGACCCATTTGATTTTTTTTTGGAAGATTAAGGAAGCTTATTAAATTACTTTAAAGTATTTATATTTATAATTTTTTCTTCAAACTAATTCGTCTAACTTATAAATTGATATATAATTTAATCATACATAACAATATATAAATATATATATATATATATATAGGATCAAGGTATAGAGACAAAAGTTGAAACGTGGAGAGATTAATGAGGAGAGAGATATAGAAGCAGAAAAGAGTGGGGGAAGGAGGGCATGGTGGCCTTTAAATAAAAGAGAAAGGAGGGCACGTGAAGAGGAGAGCATGAGGGTGGGGGTACCCTTTGCCTGTAACGTCATTACTCCACCGGTGGCTGCTTGATGGTGATCGGACGGTGGGCCAAACCTGGAAGGTCCCCCCGGGGGGCGGGGGCTACTCCTCTCTTACTTCCCATTCACTTCTCCTTCATACATTAATCCTACCTACCCTCCCCCTCCTACATATTTTTATTCCCTCCCTTACTAATTTGTAAGAGACTTTCATCATTCTCTCTTCTTTTATTAGAGACAATTTGCACTAAATATGAACATTTCTATTACTGAAGTTGTAAGGAGCTAACCCCTTTTGTAGTACTCAACCATCGGGGTTAGGAAGAATTTTGTTCATATTTATAAGAACATTAACATATTTGTCAAGGTCCACCTTGGGTCTTGTAACAACGTCGCCAAGTGTCTCTCAAATCTTATAATGCATGGGTGACGAGTTATTAAAAATATAGCATTTCATATTTGTCTTTTTTGTTTGTTTCAGTTACGCCTTGTTAAAGAGAGAGATAATAAATGAGCCAATTTGATCAATTTCTTTGAATAAGGATATCACTGGAAAAAAAATTCTATTTAATTCATATTTATTTCTTATAACTGAGTTCACCTACTTAAGAAAGTTGGTATTCAATCCTCATAAAAAAGGAGGGAGGTAGTACTTTCACATTGTCCCACTGTCATCTTATTTAATATTACCTCGCTATAGCTACCCTCCCAAGTCCCAACTTTATATATATATATAAAAGCTTTAGACATATTTATATACACATTATGTGTTTATTTAAATTAGCGTTAGAAAAATGCACGTAAATTAAGATAAAACGTATCTCCCACACTTATCTTATAAATCGTAAATCATGTTGAAAAAGCAGTTTATGCTGTTACATTACTCCAAACATGTGCGATAAGGGTGGGAAGGAGTATCCAAAAACACACATAAGATGTGAAATCTACAACAATCCATTCAAATTATCATATATGTGTAAGATCAATATAAAATAGTATAAATGAAATCAAACTGTTTACAGATGATAAATAACATTTTTCTAATTTCGTGCAGCCATCTTTTTATTTTTTAAATATTCTTCTGCGCAATTTAATTTATTATTTTTATTCTTTCAATATATTCATTTACATATTTAGATATATGGTTTAATTTAATTTGGTTTAAATTTTTATTATAAAGATGGACACAATTTATTATTTCTTCCATATACAGCTTAGAGGGGAAATATCTAAATAGTTTTAATTTAAAGCCAATTTGTGTCCCTTAGCTTTCTTTCTGCTCTTCATGTGTTCAGTAAAAAAAAAAAACAATTTTTCAATCAAATGATGTGAGACTTACAAGATTCTCTTCGCATAGGTCGATTTAAATTTTATCTTAAAATTAGAACTGTTAAGTAACAAAATGAAATCACTGGAGACACAAGTGCAAGCAAACCCATTTATTTTTCACTACTTTTTATTTTAATAAAAGTGTCGGTTGAATTTTTTGAAGAAATTAAGGAAACTAACTAAATTATATTAAAATATTTATATTTATTGTTTTTCTCTAAATTAATTTGTTTAACTTTTAAACTGATGTATAATCTAATGATATACAACTTATACTATGATTAAATAATTTATTTAACTTTCTTAATTATCAAAAAAATAAACTGACTTTTATATTAAGTACCGAATAAAGTATTAAGTAACGTACCCATTAACCAAATGAAATCATCACTTCAAGCTATGCACGAAGGATCTCGAGCTATATGGCTATATGTGCTTTCCGACAATCATATTTTCAAATACTTTAATAGAAGTCGGTTAATTAACTGTAATCATTTATATATATAGTACCATTAAAGTCATTATAACTTGCCTTTCAAGCATATTCTTCACGTACCATGCAAACTACCAAACTTAAATTCTTCACATGCACCACAAGAAAACCAAATCAAAAAAGCGTATGTACGTGCATTGTGGTCACCTACATCCCTCAATTAACCGACATTATGTTTGATCCATATCCATAATTCTAACTTCACTTAATATATTCCATCTCACTAGTCACTACGCACTTGGATAGATGGGCCGGGTATGAAAATGACGGTTAAATTTAGAAATTTAAAATTGAGCTCGATTAAGGCTATATATAGAAATGGTCTAACTTATCATTCAATAAAAATGGTCTAGTGTTTACATTGGGATGAATGATGATCGATGAGTTACTTTGAAGCTACTCTAAGAGCAAGATTCTTCAAAGTTCATCCAGGAGGCGTTTTCATGGAAGATGATATATATGAGAATATGAAGATATAGAAATTAAATTAGGTGAATGTCTCTTCTTTTTTTTTGTATAACAGCTTAACTAAAACACCACCGACTATACGAAACCCTTCTTAACCAACATCTGTCAAGTTTGAGCTTTAAGGCATTGTGTGTGCGTGTGTGTTCATGCTAGAATCTTTTTTTTTTTTTTGTGAAGAAGCTGACTGTAATAATACTCTATCCCGTCTTAATTATAAGAAAACTTTTATGGTGTAATTTACACTACAAAAATATTTCTATAATTAATACCGAAGGCAATATAATTAAGGAATTTGGAACATGGTCCTCATAATTAAATTCAATGCGAACGAACGATGCACTACGACAACATATAGCATAAGGTTTATTTGTGGTGTATGGACCTGTGCTATTGTAATAATGGATTATTCCATTTATTTTAAAGTTTTTATTTTCAGGCCAGATATAAAAGTTTTATCTTAAATTCTTTTGGTCATTGTTCTTCTGTAAGGCAGGCGAGCATAAATTCTCTTTTGCACTCATTACATGCAAGGTTATACTTATAACTTATACCTGCCCAGTATAATACTCCCTCCGGTGCTTATTATAAAACATATTAATCTAATTTGATTAGATTAAGGGAATTAGTTAAGTTAGTTAATGTAACATGTATTTTCTAAAATGTCCTAGTCATCTCCTTCCCCTCTTTATTCTTTTTTTTTTTTGTTATTGCTAAAAGAGCATCAATAAGAATAAATTCAAAAAAAAATGAAAACTATGTCTTATAATTAGATCAAAATCAACTCTTAAAAATGTTTTATATTTAGGACCGAAGGGAGTACTATTTATTCTAAAGTTTTATTTTTTTTTTCTTGTGCAATTTTTCCTTTAGTTAAGAAAGGTAAATGCAAAGGGTCTATAACTAGCATTTTTCTCCTTATCCTTTAGAGTTATTTACGGTTGTTCTGAAATTTTTGCTTTTGTATAACTATTATTGATATTTTATGGAAACTCCAAAAATACCGAATAGTCTTAAGGTGGTAAAAAAATAGTTTTCTGCTTGGGCCTTAGTCTGACGCAAGAGCCAGAGATTACTGGGCCGGAGAAAGCCCAATCTTGCTCTCATAAGAAGGTATCGTCAATGTGGTATTAGGGACGCGTGAATTTTTTTCAAAACTCACGAGAAAGGTTGTCGCTCACGGGAAGTTTGCAACCGCCATGATGAATATGTTTACTCAAAATAATGCATTATTATACCATAAAGTTTTATACATCAATATGCGTATTTATGAATAGTAAATACTATGTGTATCTGTGAATAGTAAAATACTATGTGTATATGTGAATAGTAAAACACGGTATATATACATGAATAGTAAAAATGAAGAGTACATACGGTATGTATACGTGAATAGTATTATGAATAGTAAATACAGTATACGTGAATAGTAAAATGAATAGTAAATACGGTATACGTGAATAGTAAAATGAATAGTAAATACGGTATACGTGAATAGTAAAATGAATAGTAAATACGGTATATGTGAATAGTAACGTACGTATAAATAGTACCTCTACAGATTTGCAAGTCAAAGTTCCCACACCAGATCTTAAAACCATAAATATTTTCTAAATATTATTATAAGTACTGGTGCCGTAGTCAACTTAGTCTTCAAATTTTGGAAAGCTGCTTCACACTTTTCGTCCCATACAAATGGTTGACTATATCAAATTCTTGAACTGTTCAGAAATGCATTATGCAGTATGCAGCCTCCCTTATACCACCTCCATCCGTATCCGCTGACTGGAGCCATAGGCTAACACATAGTCCAATAGAAACTCATTCATTTGACTGAATTGTTCCAAGCTCACCAAAACTTAAGATACACCCGGCCAAAGGTATAGAGCTTAAATCTGGACTATGGCTATTCACAGATACACATAGTATTTACTATTCATAAATACGCATATTGATGTATAAAACTTTATGGTATAATAATGCATTATTTTGAGTAAACATATTCATCATGGCGGTTGTATTATGATGGGTGGAGTAAGGAGGGATTTGAATGATAAGAATGATTTATGCCACCACTCGGTGCACAGATAAGAATGATTTATGCCACCACTCGGTGCACAGTGGATGGTACTTGTTTCAGGGCCCCATCTTCCATGTTTTCCTCTGGCCGGGATTTCATTGGAGTTGTGGGACATGTGACACCTCCTTAGTTGTCATTTGAGATCCTATTATCAATCTCAATCGTACAATTTAAGCAAGCCCTAGAAGTTTTTACTGAAGCTCCCGCCGGTGTAGAAATAATCATATAATAAGGCAATTCACTCACTCTTAAATTCAATCGAGGCACACTAAAAATGTAACGCCTCATTTTCAATACCAAAATCTTGGCCAAAATATTAGTAACACCACCAAATATAGGATATTTAACACTCAAACACATATTTACAATATGGCCAAAGGTAGAAATCCATTTATACAGGGCCAAAATAAATCCAATAAATAAGAGTTATTTTAAAATGCGGAAGTCTTTTAGGTTCATGGCAAATAAAATAACACAACATAAACTAAAGGAGTACAGAAGAGCCTACAAAGCTCACTCCATGGGTGCATTCCCTTGATCTCTACTAAGTTATTCACCTGAAAAATGATAATATGGGGTGAGATTACACATCTCAGTAACTACTAAATATTTCTACCGTACACGAGCAAATAATATATGACAAAAAGATATGGGCTGATTTCAAATATATATATAGATTCCATAATTTATCATACAAAATAATTTATACTAATAGTCATCAATATAGAAGGTATTAAAACATATATATCTCAAAAGTTCTCATCTCATGTCTTTACAGAATATTCATCATCATATCAAATTCTTGAACTGTTCAGAAATGCACTATGCAGTATGCAGCCTCCCTTATATCACCACCTCCCTTATACCGCAGACTGGAGCCATAGGCTAACACATAGTCCAATAGAAACTTATTCATTTGACTGAATTGTTCCAAGCTCACCAAAACTTAAGATACACCCGGCCAAAGGTATATAGCTTAAATCTGGACTATGGCTCCCCTCCTTTAAAATAACTAAGGAGGTGTCACATGTCCCACAACTCCAATGAAATCCCGGCCAGAGGAAAACATGGAAGATGGGGCCCTGAAACAAGTACCATCCACTGTGCACCGAGTGGTGGCATAAATCATTCTTATCATTCAAATCCCTCCTTACTCCACCCATCATAATACAACCGCCATGATGAATATGTTCACTCAAAATAATGCATTATTATACCATAAAGTTTTATACATCAATATGCGTATTTATGAATAGTGAATACTATGCGTATATGTGAATAGTAAAATATGATATATATACATGAATAGTAAAAATGAAGAGTACATACGGTATGTATACGTGAATAGTAAATACGGTATGTATACGTGAATAGTATTATGAATAGTAAATACGGTATACGTGAATAGTAAAATGAATAGTAAATACGGTATACGTGAATAGTAAAATGAATAGTAAATACGGTGTGAATAGTAAATATGGTATACGTGAATAGTAAATACAGTATACGTGAATAGTAACATGAATAGTAAAAATGAATAGTAAATACGGTATACGTGAATAGTAACGTACGTATAAATAGTACCTCTGCAGATTTGCAAATCAAAGTTCCCACACCAGATCTTAAAACCATAAATATTTTCTAAATATTCTTGCCAAAATAGTAAACAAACAAATTTATAATCATACATAATTCACAAGTATAAGGAAGAATATTCAGAGTTACCTGTTACTTGCTAATACCCGAATCACCAACCAGCTATTATAACTCTCAAGCAAATATCTCTCTACTCTCTCTCTCTCTCTATAGCTCTTAGAAGTTGTGAAGAATGAAATGAAATGGAAGGTCTATTTATAGTTGGAAAATGGGTCCTTAAGTGTAATTTTCGTCTCTGGGTCGTTCTACGTAATTTTCCCCGTGACAAATTTTCAAACCTCCCGTGACTCTTCCCGTGGCTGGTTGTGGAAATAATTTTTCGTGGGTCCCACATGAATAGTAAATAATATTATATTATAATAATATAATATTATTATTCAAATAGTAAATTACTATCACATATTTTTAGATAAAAATAAGTTAAAATATAAAGGAAACCTTTTTTTTATTTAAAAGTATTCAAATTATTGGCACATACGTCTAAAGCCGCCTGTACACCTGCAGCCACACAAATTGGATTTGGTACAACAAATAAATATATATATATATATATATATGCATTACACACGCTATTAAAAAAGGGCTATTTTCAAAAAAAACCCTAATTAAATATCTAATTACCAAAATGCCTCTGTTTTGAAACTAATTCCCTCTCTGCCCCTGTTTAGTCGACTAAACCGCTGACGTGTTTTTTTTTTTGATTTCCCTGAAATTTAGTCGACTAAGCATTGTTGCTTAGTCGACTAAATCTCGGACAGAGAGCAATTTTCATTTAAACCCGAGATTTAGTCGACTAAGCAGCAGTGCTTAGTCGACTAAATTTCAAACAGAGGGTTTTTTAAAACCCCAAATCGCGCATAAGGAGCCCTAAATAACCGACTAAACACTGTGGGGCGCTCATCCTCTGTTTTTTTCTCTCAACCGTTGCTCGATTCCTTGGTGGGTTGCGAGGAGATCTTCAATTTAGTGCCGTTTGCGTCGATTTAGGTATGTTCCCCATCTCCATTTCGAAGTTTTGACGTAGGTTTTCTGATTATGCGATTCCTCATTTGGGTTTTTACGTTTTGCATTTGATTGGATTGTGTTTTGGTTGATTTAGTGCCTGTTGCTTTGATTTAGATATGTTTCCTTCTTCATTTTCATGTTCCGATGTCGTTTTTGCGGTAATGAGAACCCACATTTGCGTTGTTCTGTTAGTTCCCTTTGCTCTCTTTGTTTTAGAAAACTGATGTTTCATAAATTGCATACAAAGTGATTTTTAATTGTGTGTTAAGAAGTTACTATTTTCTACGTTTAGGAATAATCATTGATTAATGCACTAGACGCAACAATATTTGAGGTTTGGTATTTCGGGATTCTTTGATTGCAATTGCTAGTGTTTTGAGGTTAGGAATTATTTGTCTTCTTCGAAGAGAGTGGACAGATTATGTTGAATAATTAGTCCCTTTCGTTGCAGAAAATATGAGAGGAGAAAAATGAAACAAGAGTGTGAAACAGAAAGTGAGCTATAGGTTAGGGATGATCGTAAAAGTGGCTTCAGAAGAGGAAATAATGCTTTCAAGTTGGGTTTATAATTGCTTTGTGAGAGGAGAACTGAACAAATTGGTAGAATTAGATGAAGATGTGGAATGGAGGACATTGGAGAGAATGGTGAAGGTGGCGTTATGGTGTGTCCAAGAGGACTTGTCTCTACGTCCTTCTATGAAGAATGTGATTTTGATGTTGGAAGGGCTGAAAGATATTCCAATTCCTCCATCTTCAACTCTTGAAATTGTTTGTTTATCTAAATAAACAAAAGAAAGTTGCTCCTTTCTGCTCTTCCCTTCTTTGTTATTTTCTTTCATTACAATTATTTCTTTTTGGCATTCTTGCATTTAGATAGTTCAAAAGAAAAATCAATCCTCTGGCTATAGATAACTACTTTCTAATGTCTATTTGTAATGTCTATTTGTAATGTCTATTTGTAGGCCTGTGCTGCAATTATGCGTCGTCGAGAAGAGCCTTCTGGCAGCGGCAATGAGAGAAGAGAGAGGCGGGTTAAGCACCGAGCGAACCGCGGGGCATCCTCTTCAAGGTCACAACAGCAACCGGATCCTGAGCCCGTTGTTGACCTTAGGTTTGGTTATCTGTTCAACAATAATGAAACAGAGCATGCACACTTCATGGAAACTTTTGCTAGAAGACCCATTATCAAGCCGAAGTCATTAGACATGACATTGTTTGTAGATGTGGGATTTGACATAGTGGCGCTGTTGGGGACTTCCTATTTGACAGGGCTGGCCGAGATGACTTGTCCCTATTCTGAGGTTATGGTGAAAGCTTTCTACCATAACCTTAGCTACATAAATGGCAATTTGAAGTCCAGTGTCTGCGGGATTGACATAGTGATGACGGCTCCCATCTGGAAGGATATATTGGGATTTGATTTTGATGCAGAGAATAGGGTCATGTATGATGGTGATAGCAATGTAGTCATTACGGGATTTCATCGAGATGAGGCCGTGCAGGAGGCCAGGAGTTCACAGAGCTGTAGTTACTGTGGGCCAGCTGACTGTTAGTTCCTGTATCCTCTTCTACGTCATGACCCACATTTTGTTTCCTCGGGCTTACAATCATTCGAGGGTGTTGGAGGGTGACATACCTATGATGTGGTCTATTCGACATGGCAAACCTGTGAACTGGAGACATTACATTTGCTGGATGATGTCCAAGGCTAAACATAAGGATACAGCTGCACTCCCATACGCCTATCTGGTTCAGAAAATTTTGGAGTATTTTGGTGTTCCAATGCAGAATGAGGAAATGGTAAGTGTGCAAACGTGGAATGCTAGGTTTGGACAGCGACTATTGGAGCAATGCAAGATCTCCAAGGTAGCAGATGGGGTGTGGCAATACGCTGGTGCAAAGGAGGGTGTCCTTGAGGGTGTCCCTGAAGGTGACCCGGCCCCACACATTGTTCCTCCTGAGGTCCCAGATGAGGGTGACGATGATGATGTGCAGATGGAGGACTTCGTTGAGCCGGAGGGTGGATTCTCCTTACGTGATGTCATGCAAGCTATCCATGCTAACAAGCAACAGATGTTCAAGATGGAAGCCAAACAGAAAAAGAGGTGGAAGTGGATGTATGGTCGGATGAAGGGGTTAGAGGATACGCTTGGACGGCTGCGGCTTGGACGACCATTTAGTGATGACGAGGACGATGACCAGGAGGATCCCGGGACATCTGCGGATGAAGAGTAGATCTAGGGACTTTATGTTTTATGTTTGTTATGTGACTTGATTTTGTTTTTTTGTTTGTTGGCTTGAACTTGGTGAACTTTATCTGAAACTGGTGTTTTTTTACTAATGAATATGCATGCTTTCGGTTTATGTGGTTTAAGTTTGTCCATTTCGGTTTAGACGGGTTATGGGACTATGAAATCCATTTTGGAACATTAGGTTCTCAAACCTTCGTAACAACCTTAATTGTTGGCAAAAATATGTTGCCCAAGTCATATTGACGTGTATCTCTGAGTTGGCATAGGTTTCGTGCAAGAAGTTGGGGGATTTCAGCAAGTGAGCATGCCTCTGCCACTGGTTTAGTCGACTAAACCATATGGTTTAGTCGACTAAACACTGATTTAATCGACTAAACCATATGGTTTAGTCAACTAAACCAGTGGCAAAGGCATGCTCACTTGCTGAAATCCCCCAACTTCTTGCACGAAACCTATGCCAACTCAGAGATACACGTCAATGTGACTTGGGCAACGTATTTTTGCCAACAATTAAGGTTGTTACGGAGGTTTGGGAACCTCGTTTCCCAAAGTCAAGCATTCGATAAATAAGTGAATGCTTACAATCATTCGTATTTCCTATTAATTACTTAAACAAGTCAACATAAGTGCAATACAAAACATGTTATATAGAATTCAAGCTTGTCTAAGCCTCGTTGGACATGTGCGCATATTATGACCGGTTTGGTTGCAACCCCTACATCTTTGCTGACTGCTTGCGGGTTGAGACTCCACCCAATCCATCTCATTCTGTATCCTTGTAGACTTTGGTCTTCCCTTTGTGTGTGTCAAAGTTACATTTGGGATAACGGTGGGTCCCTCTCCTTGTTGAATCAACAATTCATTGCCTATCGGATACCAGTGTGCTGCATACACCTGTGATATGTATTGGATAGTGAATACTAGGTCAACGTAACTGTAATGGTTCAATTTTTCCATCTTGCATACTGCTAATACATGACTGCAGGGATACCTTCTTGCTGTGAACCTCCCACATTGACATTTGCGATTGATCAAGTCAACCCTCATTATGTCACCAGCAACATGTGTAGATTGATTGTAAGCATCCTCAACCTCAAATAAATGTAAATCTCTGTCATAAATTCGCACACGATATGTGACGATCAACTGGTCCATCCTTTGTAAATCATCTTCGACTTTTTTTGCGACTATCCTTCCCTCAGCCATATTTCTGTTAATCTCAAAACGCCTGGTGACAAAATATTCGACAAGTCTACTACAAGTCAGCTTCACCAATGCCGTTATTGGCAGATTACGTGCACCCCTGAGAACCTTGTTGACACACTCAGCGAGGTTTGTCGTCATGTGACCAAATCTCCGTCCTTCTGCATCGTAGGACCTGCACCATTTCTCCTTTGCAAGTCGCTCAAACCAGGTGACACACTGTGGATTTGCATCAATAAACTCTTGAAACTTGAAGTCAAACATGATCTTTGAACTCATGTACCCTGTATAACAACGAACATACACTCATAAAAATGGACACAAATCAATTATCACAAATGCGTTCAACAAGTAAATAACATGTCAACTTTCATACCTAGTTTCATTACAGTTTTCTTCAATTGCACATCCCTAAATCTAGTATTAAATTTGCTGCCAACATGACGGAGGCAATACACATGATAGGCATATGGAGGCTGCCAAGTACGGTGATCTTGTACTGCCCTTATGATACTGGCATGACGATCAGATATCAAACAAATGCCCTGTCGCTGCGTCACATGGTCACGTAGGAGACACAGAAACCACCACCAATCGTCATACTTCTCACCAGGAGGAATAATAGCAAAGGCAATGGGGAGGAGCTTCCCATCCCCATCCTGTGAAGTTGCAATCAACAGAGTTCCTTTGTATTTTCCGTACAGGTGGGTGCCATCAACTTGAAGTATGGGCTTACAATATTTAAAGGCTTCTATGGTTTGGTGAAATGTCCAAAAAACCCTACGAAAGATGCGTTTGTCACTATAAAAACGATGTTCGTTGAAGCACTCATCAGTATCAAGCCTGAAAACAGAACCCACGTTACACTGCGTCATGTATGTCAACCAATTTGGCAAAAATGCATATGATTCCTCCCAATCACCAAATAACTTCACAATGGCCTTCATTTTCGCCTTCCAAGCCTTTTTGTATGTTATATTATATCCATACAAACGTTGTATCCTCTCTTGTATCAGCACTGGTTTTATAGCTGGATCTTCTCTTAACATACCTGGTGAAAACAAAGCAACTTCTAAATGTCAAACAATAAACAAAACGAATGTAACCTCAACAAAATAGAAAACCTACTAATAATGGCTGCACATATAACGTCTGAATCCAGTTGTCTATGATCCCGAGCAAGACCCTGGTTGAGGCAGGTGTGCTCTTGACCCCACTTACGCACAACCTAACCATTTCCATTCTTGGGGGAAATTGCCCTCATATACCAGGGACAACCATCAGCATGGTTCCGACACTGCATCACAAACCTATGGTCATCGCTTTTTGTAACTTTGGCTATGCGATGCGACTTCATGCAATACAATTTCACGGCATGTTGCATTTCAGCCTTAGAAGGAAACTCCTGATACAAATATAATGGATCACTTAACTGCCAACCACCTTGATTGTCACCATCACCATACAACATCTCCATGTCATCGTCACACTGCGCCCAATTGATTTGGCAATAGTGCGGGCTTTCGTTCCAAAATGGCTCACTCTCAGGCCCTATATGTGTCAATATGATTTTGTTGTTAGAACCACTAACTTCAAATTACAAATACAAGTTTACCAACTTACCGCTTCTAATTGGGTCAACACGAAGCGAAGGCATTGTTGCGGTACCCGGGTTTACTGGACTCATGTCCCTATCAAAATCACCCTACACATCAGTATTTGAGTTGTCACCTAGTGGAATAAACCTCTCATATTCGTCATCCTCCTCGATGTGCAAATTCTCATCTTCCTCATCCTCCCCTTCATCTGGCAATGTTACCTGACTTAAGACTTGTAAAGGTGCAGATACAGCGACAGGTGTGTCTTCTTGACCAAAATACCATGCAGATTTTGTATGCATGGGTATAGATAATGATTCACCAGATTCAAGCTCAACATATATCTCAATAAAATTTTGTGCTCTCCGATTAGCAAATGCATCTATGACACACTCTACGTCTTCATCATCACATATATCGTTACTAATGTAGTATATACTATCCTTACCCACTATAGTCTCCACTTTGGCAATTAATTGATGAATGCATTGGCTGCCATGTAGCCCCAATTTTTGGTAAATTCTTTCTTTGAGCTCGTTGTACGTAGTGCCTCGTTTGATTTTCATCATTTTTGTTTTACCTTCAAACTGAATACCATCAGGACCTTCAAAATGCCTCCCACTGTGGTAGATTACAGTAACGAACGTGTTTGAACTTGAACTCATCCTTCAAACCACAATTTTTGACCTGCCAAAAGGGAGGGTCTCAGCTTACAAACAAAAAAAAAAACGATCCGAACAAAGTGAAACTTCAATGATTATACAACAATAATACCTTGAACAGGGTGGAATGAGATTAAACTTTGATGGGTCGCACTTCAACTGAGAAAAGAGAGAGTATTCGGTTGGGAAAAGAACTGATTAGGGTTCATTATGCGCGAATGGGGGTTTTAAAAAACCCTCTGTCCGAGATTTAGTCGACTAAACACTGTAGTTTAGTCGACTAACTCTCGGTTTTAAGTGAAAAATGCTCTCTGTTCGAGATTTAGTCGACTAAGCTACAGTGCTTAGTCGACTAAATCTTGTTTAGTCGACTAAACAGGGGCAGAGAGGGAAATAGTTTGTAAATAGGGGCATTTTGATAATTAGATATTTAATTAAGGTTTTTTTGGGAAAATAGCCATTCAAAAAGACTGCACTATGAGTATAACAATAAACAGAGCAAGCAGGCCCAAGATACAACAAAGAAAGAAGTGAAACATATATAAATAAATGAATAAACAGTATTTTTTAGGATAAAATACAGCGATTAAATTAAAAGTTGAAAGAAAAGGTCCTTCATTCAAGAAACGAGTCGACTAAAATATTTATGTAGACTTTCTTTTTCCCTTCCGTTGGATGAGATCAAGAAGACCTTAGAATTACGAAGTTGAACGGGTCGGAATATAGTAATAACTTCAATTAAACCTGTAATAATGAGTATTAATTAATACGAGTATTATTTATTGATATTTTCAAATTCATTCTACGGCATCTTTTTTTGACTTTTTCCTTATTATATTCTTCAAAAGAATATATAAAAATGCGATAACATAACATGTTTTTTTGTTAAAAAGTCAAAATGGCTGCAGAGAAAAAGGCTGCACTGAGTATATTAACATTAAACAGAACAATCAGCCCAAAGATAAAAGGAAGAAAGAAGTGAAACATAGAACCAACAAAGCAAGAACAACAACACACAGAAGAAAAACATGCATAAAACAACTGAACAGCAAAACACAAAATGGCTTCGGCTTTTAAGAAGGATATGATCGCCGCCAAAAATGCATGCCAAATGCGTTCATAGAGCCAGGAAAAGGAGAGATGAACCAATACACACCAAAATTAGCAGAAGGATAAAGGAGGGAAGGACAAGGAGAACAACCATCATATTCATAATGATAAGTTCAAAGTACGTACTTTCTTATTTAGACAATACAATTTTCATAATTTTTATACAAACTAAGAATATTTTTTAAATTTCATTAACTTTATCATAAAATTTAACAACTTTACAATTATAAGCCCTACTTAATATATACATAATACTAAATAAAAACAACGTCAACACAATAATAAGTAACTGGTTAAATTGTACATTCACCTTAAAACTTTAATAAAATTCCTTAAAAATAGGACAAAAAAATCTTCTTTCTCTAACCTATAAATAGGACGAGATCAAGGAGTAACATACATAAGTTACTTCCTATAGTTTTTAAATGGGTATCGCGCCAACGCCAGATCTCCAAGTTGCTCCCTCCCATCCACAATATAAGCCACTTTTTAGAAAATAATAATAATAATAATAATTTACAATATAAGTCACTTGAAAGCAATTAATATTTTTTTTGTCAATTTTACCCTTATAATTAATGTTTAAATATGACTCATTATATTTCTTTTTCATTTAAAAAACTCATTTAATATTAAAGTTGTAAGTTTTACTGAATTTAGAACAAATTTAATGAGTTAACTATTATTTCTTGATAATGATGAATTAATTAAAGTGACTTTTATTATGGATGAGATAGAATATTGTATTACTATAACTACTACAATTACTAATAATAATAATAATGTGAGTACTACCTCCGGTCTTAATTATAAGACATAGTTGACTTTGTTTGGAAAGATTAATGAAGTTAAATAAGTTATTTAATCATTTTATATGTTGTGTATCTTTAGATTATATATTAGTTTATTAGTTAAACTAATTACTTTGAAGAAAAAAATGAAAATAAAAATACTTTAAAGTAATATAATTAGCTTCCTTAATTTCTCCAAAAAAATCAACTATGTCTTATAATTAGGACTGGAGAGAGTATTATTTATTAGTAATAATGTCTTCGTAATAGGATATAGCTAGTACACCAGATCAAGTATCAGCCTCCTAATGCCATTAATTATAGTAGCTACTACAGAAATTAAAGCACTTAGCTCCATTTATTGATGTTTCTCCAGTTGGGCAGTAGTAGTTGAGTTCATGGCCTACGGACCCTTTTAATGCATTCATGTAACGAAATTTTTAATCAGGATTTTATTTGGAAAATATTTATTTACTTTCTATGGCCTTTTTCTTGATTAGACCAGTGTCTTTCCCCTCGATAATCGATACATGTTCTATTATTGGTTCGATTGCCTCAGAAGCGGCATCTCTTTTTTTCTCAGTATTCTTCAATCTTGGCCTTCCAATTTTTGATCCAACGACATAGAGAAAGAATTTCAAAAATTTCATACTTACCGCGTGCGGTATTTTAAAAGATATGAGGTGTCCCTTTCTACACGGTTGGATCAAAAATTGGACAGTCGAGATTGAAGGATACTGAGGGAAAAGGAGAGAACAGATACTGAGAATATCTGCTCCCGTTCCATTATCACCCTACGCATCCGTTCAGCGCTCCTATTTATATATTAGAATCTTTTTAAAAAATCATAAATCCCGTAAACTTATCTTAAAATTTAATAACTTCTTAATTTTATCCTTATTTAATAATTATATTACTTCATCCTATTCTTAATATAGGACATATTTAGAAAGTTAGTCTTAGTCTCAAATACGATACTTATTTTCATATTTGTTAATATTTTTTCTAATTTATACATCTTTTGATGCTCCTTAAAAAATAAGGGAAAATGAGAGAATTAAGAAAAATGATTAGAGTGTTTTTGAAAATATACAAGGCATATTAACTAACTTAATTAATTTTATTAATATAATTAAATTAGGTAAATATGTCTTATATTAAGAACCGAAAGAAGTATGGTCTATATCCGATCCAAAGTTTATAGAATAATAAATGAAACTTACACATTCATGTAAAATGTTTAACAATGTAGGGTATGAATACAATCAAGAAATAAATGATTTCTTTATCATATAAATAGGATCAAAGTAGTATATTAATGCTCTAAATAAATAGTGATGCTATTTTCAAACAATGCAATTAAAGGCAACCAGTTAATTAAAAATCACCATTTTTCAATGTTGATTTACATGTAACATTGTATGTAGAAAACATTAAAATGCACGACACAGAGAAAAAAAGACCTGATTCGTTGTTACCATAATCTTTAATACTCCGTAGCTAGCGAGCAGTTCGGCTTTCATGTTTCAAATTTAAGTTCCATTAAATTTTCATTAATGGAATCAGTGTACTGTCACGCCAAGTTTGTTTGGCATCCATGATAAAAGTCTTTAGCTATAATAACCATCATGTTCATAATAAAGAGATAAGACCACCAACTATGAACGAACAATTCAATTTCGTTCCACGTGCCTAAGCATGGTTAGTGCCTAGGAAAGCTATTTGATACTTTCAAACAATTTATTAACAATAATTAATATCATGCCTTATAACTATATTTAATTCAATTATATTTAATTAAACAAGTACAGTACTCTTATTCCATTACGCGCTATTGCCTGGTGATCATTTCCTAATATATAAGTGTAAGGAATTTTAAATATTAGTTGTGACCGTTAATTACTCCGGCTAAATGGCTATCAGGGGACGGTTAGTTACCAATGAAGAAGCATCTTGAATTGGATGTCTTAAACAAAGGTTTCCAGAATTTGTTATTCGGAATCCTTAAGGAAAAGGATGTTTTCGGGAAGGGATGTTGATATACTCAATCCGATCCTAAATATAAGATAGAGTTGATTTTTTTGTTTGGAGAGATTGAGGAAGTTAAATAAGTTACTTAATCGTATCTTATACTCCCTCCCGTACGGTCCTAATTATAAGAGCTAGTTGACTTTTTTGGAGAGATTAAGGAAGCTAATTAAATTACTTTAAAGTATTCTTATTTTTATTTCTTTCTTCAAACTTATTAGTTTGACTAATAAACTAATATATAATATAAGAATATTTAACATATGAAATGATTAAATAACTTATTTAACTTCCTTAATCTCTCCAGAGAAAGTCAACTAGCTATTATAATTAGAACCGGAGGTAGTATTGTATATCCTTAGATTATATAGGAGTATCAATTTATTAGTCAAACTAATTTGTTTGAAGAAAAAATAAAAATTTAAATATTCAAAAGTAATTTAATTAGTTTCCTTAATCTTTTTTAAAAAGTTAATTTTATTTTATATTTAGGATGAAAAGGGGTAGAATTGTAAGGAATTTTAAATATTAGTTATGGCCGTTAGTTACCACGGCTAAATTAAAATGACTATCAGGGAATTAAAAGTTAGTTAGGCGGGCTATGGCCGTTAGGAGGATCAGTAAGTACTTGAGGCGGTGAAGTTATACAACGGTCAATAAAACAATTAAGTTTCGCCATGGAAATGAAATGAGAATCATTCAGCTAGCGTATTTACCTAATCCCATATTATAAAGGTCTTTCGTTTTCACTCCCTTTTACACTTCTATTATCAATATCAATACAAAATTTACAGAAACAGTACTATTCATAAGTTATAAATACTACCTCCGATCCTAATTATAAGAGTTAATTGACTTTCTTTTGAGAGATTAAGGAAGCTAAATAAGTTATTTAATCATTTCATATATTGTGTATTTTTTAATTATATATTAGTTTATTAGTTAAATTAATTGGTTTGAAGAATAAAAATAAAAATACTCTAAAGTAATTTAATTAGTTTCCTTAATCTCTAAAAAAAAGTCAACTAGCTCTTATAATTAAGACCGGAAGGAGTATTAATTACTCCCCTCGTCCTTAATGTAAGACATATTCACTTAATCTGATTAGATTAAAAAAGTTAGTTAATATGCCATGTATTTTCTAAAATACTATAATCATCTTTTTTAATTCTTTTATTCTCTATCATCTTTAATTAATGTTGAGAGAGAATCAATAGAGTAAATTAAAAAACAATTTGATGAATATGAAAATTATGTCTTATATTTAAGATCAAGATCAACTATATAAATATATTATATATTAAGAACCGAAATAATAATATCAGAAAACAAATTTAGCTGTACAGATTCCCTTCTTGACAAGTATATATTTGAATGGACTTGTGTAAAGTAAAAAAGAGAATTACACAATGTTTTCAAATAATTGTATGCAAATACATATTATATATATATATATATATATATATATATATATATATGGGAAATGATGTGTGCAATGACTGCAGGTAAGAGTTTTTGCAGTGAGGTTGATACTGCACCGTTTTGTGCTATGTTTTTGGAGGAAAAAAAAACGTAATAGCTATAATATCTAAAAATCGCGATAATTTATTGAGACAATGTTGATTGTGATATATATATATATATATATATATATATATATATATATGGGAAATGATGTGTGCAGTGACTGCAGGTAAGAGTTTTTGCAGTGAGGTTGATACTGCACCGTTTTGTGCTATGTTTTTTTAGGAAAAAAAAGTGTAATAGCTATAATATCTAAAAATCGCGATAATTTATTGAGACAATGTTGATTGTGATTTCCAGTAAATAGACAAATGAAGATTGCGGTGATTTATTTTCATGTAGGAATTATGAATCAATTACCAGATTCTCTATTCTTTAATCGCAACAATAAATCAAATAGGTCCAATTTAGCAATTATGAATTAAAATAGTGCAGTATCAACCTCACTGCAAAAATCCTTACCTGTAATCACTGCACATATCATAAGCCCATATATATATATACATATATACGTGTGTGAGTTTATTATCTTCAAAGAGAAAACTAAATAACAGTAATCTTTACATCGAAAAAGGCAAGAGCAGTAATAAGAAATCTTTTTATTGAACCAACAATGTGTGATGAGATTATTTCCTCAAAAGATATATGGTTAATTAAGAGGATGAAAGTGGAATATGTCTTGGAAAAAGTTTTTCCTAATCATAGGCTTAAATTATTGGGAAACTGCTTTTTTCTTTTTTCTTTTTCTTTTCTTTTTTTTTTTAACCTTCAGGGAAACTATTTATTACTTATTAAGTTATTTTGCTAATTTTTAATTACTCTTTAAATTTTTTAATTTCTGCCAGAATTATTACTTATTAAGTTAGTCTATACAATAATAATAATATGAACAGTCAATATATAATGCACGCCTGCGTGTGCATAGCTATTCCCTCCAATTTTTATTAAAAGGTACAAACTAACAATTTTCATAAATTAATAAAAACATTTAAAATCAATAAAATTATCCTAAAATTTAAATAACTTTCAATATTGCATATATTAATTGCACTAAACTCTAATATTATATTAATTATTATTTTGATTCACTACCCTTATTAATTATAGACATATATATAAAAAATAATTAATACGCTTTGAATCAGGCAAGTACTTTATAAAAATTATCGAATACAATTATTAGTTATTGTCTTATAATTATAATATTCAGAAGGAGTATATATTGCCATTAACTTTTACTGATTCAGAGGGTGTTTTATAAAAGGAAACAAGCCAATTCTATGTCACAAAAAAGGAATTAATTACATCACAAATATTTTTACAAAATTGAGTAACTGACATATCAAAAAATATCCTTGCAATTAATTCAATCTACCTAATTTACCAAATTCAATTGCCAGTATAACTTCCCTCGTATGGGATTTTCTTTTGTAATAGTAATATACTTTATCTTTAAGGAAAGAATATAATAAAAGAAGATACTACAGTATGCTTTTAAACTAAAATAATATCTTTAAAACATATAATAAAAACTTATATCATTCAAATTTATGGAAAAAAATAATAACTGAGTGCTCTCACTTAGTAGTAGTAATTCAAAATATTCCATCTATAAAAATGAAGCTCCGGGTAATATTTATTTTCTTTAATTAATTAATAATTAATATTAGCATTTAAAAATATATGGTAAAATGAATCCTATGAGATCTGTACCGAACTCCGTCACGCATAGAATTTAAGCTCCTTTCGAACCTTCTGACCAGCTTCTACTGCAAACTTCCTCAGCTTTTATTCCCTCCAATCAAATCTGCTCTCATCATCCCCTACATCATCCACCCAATCCCCTATCCTACTCTACTCTCTCATCCCTTGCCACGTGTCCCCACAGGTTATTTTGGTCTTTCAACATCGACCGACTATTCCTGAGTCCATGGTCCCACTCTATACACCAGCCCCCACCGAAGAGAAGCCCACTCTCCCCATCTTCTCAACCCTCCTCTCTTTATTTTTTATCCCCATTTTCTTTTTTATGCCTTAAGTCACAATAACTGCAACAAAAGTAGCAAAAGACGACGAAAGCTACAAGTAGCTAGCCCGGGGAAACAATCCTGTATAACAGGAGACACGTGGAATCAATAGAATCAACGGCTGTGATTATCCAGTTATTCTCAATGGACTCAGATCGTAGGTCCACTGGGGTCCTGAGGACTTTCCGTTTCTGGACCGCGAAGTTTCTTACATTTCCCGCCTCATCCTTTTTGCGTCACACTCGTCTTTGTTTGTTAACAGAGCTTGTCTTGCTTTCTCTGTCTCATTCTCTGTCTCTCTCTCTCTCTCTCCTTTGTTCTTCTATCATCTCTCTACCTGACTGAAATTCTCTTCGTTTATCGTTTTCTCGCTGTAGATCTCTCACCAGTTCACTTAAATTTCCGGTGATAATTGGATCCGGAGAGTCTTGGGTTATTGGCCGTCCGATGTGGAGACTTTGACTGAGTGCTGATTTGATACAGAGCCCGAGCTAGCTAGCTCTTCCTATGGGCCAGTGCTACGGCAAGACCAATCCCACCGCTGAAAATGACGGTGCTGCAAATACAACTACTATTATTGCCGATTCCGGTTGCCCACCGCAGTCGCCGCTGCCGTCAGGTAGTGGTGGCAACGGGTTTCCGTCGGTGAAGAACACACCTGCCCGGTCGTCCAACGCAAGCCCTTGGCCGAGCCCGTACCCGCAAGGCGTCAACGCTAGCCCGTTTCCGAGTGGGGTGTCGCCGTCGCCGGCGAGGAAATCGACGCCCAGGAAGTTTTTCCGACGACCGTTCCCTCCTCCGTCGCCGGCGAAGCATATAAGAGCTTCGCTGGCCAAGCGGCTTGGGCATGGGAAACCTAAGGAGGGCCCGATCCCCGAGGACCGAGGGGCGGAACCGGAGCAGGCGTTGGACAAGAGCTTTGGGTATAGTAAGAATTTTGGAGCTAAGTATGAGTTAGGAAAGGAAGTGGGAAGGGGTCATTTTGGTCATACGTGCTCTGCAAGAGGCAAAAAGGGGGAGCTCAAAGACCATCCTGTAGCAGTGAAAATCATCTCGAAGGCGAAGGTAGACTGTCGTAAATTTTTTAATTTCTTGCAAATTGAAGTTGGCTAATTTTGTAATCAATCTTAGTTCATAATGTTTATGTTTTTGGTGTGATATTCGGTGAATTGATGAGTTTCATCATCTTGAGAGAGTCAATCTTCCCTGACTTGGTCTTCATTTCATTTTGTATTTATATTGTCAGACTATTATTTGTCGGGCGGCAAGTCTGGCTCGTTGATTCTGATACAAATTGGATTCTTTTGGTTGGCGTTTGTTAGCTTTGAATCCTGTGTTTGATTGATCTGTTGCCTAGAACCTGAGAGAATCTTGGGTATTTGAGAATGATGCTTGTCCTCTAGTTTAGCATTATTTCGTTTAACCCCGTTGCGCCCGTCCGACTGAAATGGATAGTAAGATATCCGAAAAAAGTACAGACTTCTGCCAGATTGAAGTTCTGAAATTTGTACTGGATGCCCGGGACAATAAAATCTAACGGTACAACAATGATTAATCTGAAAGTCTCTAGACATGGTTAACACCAGTCAACTAGATACTGTATTGTGGGATTTTCTTTCATATAGTACTTCAGGTATTTGACGTGGGTACCATGACATTGGAGTTATTTGTTTTTTTTTTTGGATTTTTCTGAGGCCACTCATGCTGCTTCACTGAGTCAGTGGGTGGAACATGTGATCTGGCATATGAGAGAGTTTCTAAGGAGTGTCAGTGTGTCCCTATAAAAGTTGTAAAATGCGCTAGAAACTCAGAAGTCATTGTTGTTTTATACTGAGTCAAATTAGCAATGGCATAAGATCTCCCTAGGTCCTACCTTGTCCGTTGCATTTGGACAGTTTGCATCTCTTTAGTTTGTTTGCAGGGTTGATGAAAACAAGTTTTTTGGTTACTGAGTAGAACAGTAATTAAAATCTTTACATACAAGGATATTTATGTGTGTGTGTGTGTGTGTGTGTGGATGTGTGGAATAAATGACATATGAGAAATTCCTTTTGCTGACTGACAGTTGTAAAGTATATTGGACTTCTTCGGTTCTTTGTTTGATTTAACCGGTTAACCTCTTATTTACCTTGGAAAAAGTTGTAAGCAGGAAGGGTTGTAAAAAGCAGACACTATCATGTGAATAAGTGTAGGTGTTGTATTGCTGTTCTTGCTCTTTTGGTAGTTAAATATAAAATATGATTAGGATAATTTAAGGATGTAAACCTGTTATAATGGAGGCTCAATGAAAGATTGATTGGTTTTGATGACAATACTGTGAGTTTTCCAACCTGGATACCTTTGTAACCAAAACATCTTACATGTGTGTCATATTACAGTACCTATTTTTCTCTTTAGTGAAAGTCCATTCATTCTATTCTAATGAAGTGCTTTGTTTGTTTGTAAAGGCATTTGGTTTATAAATAGCTGGTGGTAAGGTTTTTTCTAAGGAAGTCCTCAATACTGTACTGTTGATTTCATGGTTATTCCAACATGTAATGTAAGCTCATTTGTTAGATAGGTCATACCATATCTGTGCTTTTAGTTAATGTTACTGCATACTTTTTTGTGAAATCATGATTTTGGATCTGTACTTGTTAGTTCTTGTTAAATCAACCTCTGCATCTTAATAAGATTTATCTGGCAGATGACAACAGCAATAGCAATAGAAGATGTTCGAAGAGAGGTGAAAATATTGAAAGCTCTATCTGGCCATAAGCATCTTGTGAAGTATCATGATGCTTGTGAGGATGCCAACAATGTATACATAGTTATGGAGTATGTCTTTTATCCCGTATTTATTATTATTGTCATGAAGAACTTGATGGCAGCTTTGAATCGCTGAATTTTATTTATTTTTTCTTTTTCTGGCTGTTATTTTCAAGCAATCGAATTGATCTACTGAAATAATCCTTTCCTTTGATGCCCCATCCTTCAAATTTAGAACTCAGCCCTTGCCATATAGGAAACACTTGACCAGTTTCCCAGTATTTATTGCATCTCTTTCCTGATTAACAGAAGGTTTAAATGAGTTCAACCACACTCTTTAAATTCTTGATTAGAAACATCCAGTCCTTTGTTCAACATAGATTTTGATTATGGGTTTTCTTATTTTATAGTTAAATTGTGGGAAGCATGCATCTTCTAATTGTAGCTTCATAATAGTGATCTTTCTGGGCTTTATTGTCTTATCAGATTGTGTGAAGGGGGGGAGCTTCTTGACAGAATTTTGTCAAGGTCAGTTTTTCCTTTGTTACTTTTGTGATTTTTCTAGTTGATATGTTCTCTTAATTTTTTTGATTAGAAACTGTTGTCCACTATTATAGGGGTGGGAGGTATACTGAAGAAGATGCAAAAGTTATAGTTTTGCAGATTTTAAGTGTTGTTGCCTTTTGTCATCTTCAAGGTGTTGTGCACCGTGATCTAAAACCTGAGGTTTGTGCTTTAAATATTTGTCTCTGTAATGATTTGCAATATTGACATCTAATTATTCTCTTAATCCAACTTATGCATCTGTATTGAAGAATTTATGGAGCCTTGCTGGTTATTTGTTTTGATCTTTTACAGAATTTTCTGTTCACTTCACGAAGTGAAGATGCTGATATGAAGCTCATTGATTTTGGTCTGTCTGACTTCATTAGACCAGGTTAATAATCAAAAGCATCTTTAATTTTCATCTTCCGGGCATACAAATCCTTATACTTGTTACTTTTTTAATAGAACATGGGCAATTGCTTCCAAATATACACCTCAATGCTGCTGCTACTCTTAGCACAAAGTTCTGGTGTGAGGCTGTGTTGTGACTGGTGAAACCATTCGCATTTCAAATGTTTATGCATAAAACATACAGCTGCCCTGCAATTTTGTTACTCTGTTGTGTGTTTCGTGGGATCCCTTGACTCGATTGCTCATCTTCTTTTGCCTTTGAACCATTAAAGAGCAACATTTATGAAATCATTACAATTAGGTTACTTCAAAATTTATTTACAATTTTTACATCTATAGTTACATATCTTAACTCCTTCCTGGATGTTTATGTCCAGATGAAAGATTGAATGACATCGTTGGAAGTGCCTACTATGTTGCGCCTGAGGTCCTTCACAGATCCTATAGTCTGGAAGGAGATATATGGAGCATAGGTGTTATCACCTATATCTTGTTATGTGGAAGTCGACCTTTCTGGGCTCGAACAGAATCTGGAATATTTCGTGCGGTGCTCAGAGCTGATCCAAATTTTGATGATTTGCCTTGGCCTACTGTATCTGCAGAGGCTAAGGACTTCGTAAAAAGGCTGTTGAACAAGGACTACAGGAAAAGAATGACTGCTGTCCAGGCTCTAAGTAAGTTTTCATATCTGTTTACCCATGAGGTGTGGAGGGTTTTAATTAAATGTGACAATGCTGGCCTTTATGATGGTGATATTCTTTGAGACCCATAATAATAAGCATGTTTTCAAAATTTATTAAAAATTAAATAAATAAGGCAACTTGTTGATTGTGGATTGTCACCCTCTGGCTTACTACAAATTTGGATCCTTTAGAGTGTGAAGCCCATAATGTGCTTCCTTAGTTGGAGAGAAATAAAGAGAAAAGAAGTGGGAGGAAAGACAGAAAGTAGGCCCCATGTACTCAATCTATGCTACTCTTTTTGGCCTTAGAGGCGCTTTACTGGTTTTACACTTGAAAGAATCCAAACTCAGAAACCAGTACGATATATATCTCTGGCCTCTTAGTCTTGGTATCCCTAGTTCATATATATATATGTATGTATGTATGTATATTACTATCTAGCAATTTTACTGTGTTTCATAATCCATACCCATCTGGAGTAGCTTTATACTATGTTTGTACCTCTGGTGACATGTCTTTTCTCTTTTGGATGTATTAATAATAGATGTAAATGATCGGTCTGACCTTATAAGAGTGTTTTTCAATCAAAATTTTAAAATAATCAACAACGTGTCTGTAATTGCAGCTCACCCTTGGCTCAGGGATGACAACCGTCCTGTACCTTTAGATATATTAGTTTACAAATTAGTGAAGTCTTATCTTCATGCAACACCATTCAAACGAGCAGCACTGAAGGTACTCTTTATTTCAGTTCCTTAGATATGCTCAAGCTGAATATATAGTTACTTGTTATCACATTCTCTCTCACACACGTTTACACTGATACATATGTGATATATTGCATATTTTACTGATGTTTTCTACGTATTGCTTTCTTCAAATGTGCGCACTTGAGATTCCTCTACATTATAATTTATTCTAGACTACAATTTGATTCAATTTGATTTTGGTTTGTGAACTCCTTTACATTATAAACCCATTCTTTCTTTTTTCCACTTTTCTGGGCTCCTTTACCTATATATCTCCTAAAACATGTTCTTGTATACCTGGAGATGGTTGCCTGACATTCACTACGGGATGCTTATTTATTTCAAGGAAAATCTCTTTCAATATGATTTGCTCAAACACATTGTTTCTGTCAACTCAAATTATTCTATTATTAATTTCCTTCTCCCTGAGTGGTAACCCATCTTCCATATATCTCTAATACAGGCCCTTTCAAAAGCCTTGCCAGAGGATCAATTGGTGTATCTCAGAGCACAGTTCAGATTGTTAGAACCAAATAAAGACGGCTATGTCTCCCTTGACAACTTCAACATGGTTATAACTAGCACAACTTTCTCATTGCTTTATAATTTACTCTTCATGTTTGCATGAGTGCCTGTGTTCCCTGGATTTCCTTTAGTGCATTTTAAACTCAGTATGATTCACTTTCTTATTGATTTTGCAGGCACTTGTACGTAATTCAACCGATGCCATGAGGGAGTCAAGGGTTCTAGATATTATACATTTGGTGAGGGATTATTCCGAGGAAAATGCCTTTAGTGAGATTACTTTATTATGCTCAAGTTCCTAGATTTTTTGAAAACTTATGCCAGTAGGAATTTTCCTGCTATAAGTTGTTGATAAAAGGTCTGGAGAACATATACACGGCCACATTGGATTGATGGCATAATTGCAACTGCTTTTGCCTCTATTAGTTCCTGCTTTGGAACATTTGAGTCAAGCTTTAGGAAACTTCCTGCCAAGTGCAGACTCAAAGGTGTCTGGGAATGTTTTGTTTCCTGGGAATGATTTCTGAATCGAACCACTTTCTATAACATGTAGCCTATAACCCCTGGAGTTAAGCTTCATGGCATTTATTTATAAACAAGACAATGAGAAAGTTGCTCTATATCCATATTAGACAGCAACTGATTTATTATCTTGTTTGCTTGAATAATTTGGCAGATGGAACCGCTTGCCTATAGGAAGATGGACTTCGGAGAATTCTGTGCAGCCGCAATCAGCACTTACCAATTAGAGGCACTTGATACATGGGAGCACATTGCCTCCACTGCTTTTGAGCATTTTGAGAGAGAGGGCAACCGTGTGATATCGGTCGAAGAATTAGCAAGAGTAAGTGCAATCAGTGCCTTTTTTGTTGATATTGTGGTCAGTTACAAGTGAATAATACTTTTGGCCATGTCTCAACAAATTGGTCTAATTAAAAGATTTGACCTTGGTCACCTCCACCATCTATTAGTTTCTTTTTCTAACTTTCTCAATTCATAGCAGTTACATGTTCCTAAATCTTTTTATTTTTGTTTGATTGATGGTGCAGGAGTTGAATCTTGGTCCTTCATCATATTCGATTATCAGAGATTGGATACGAAATACTGATGGAAAGCTTAGTTTACTTGGATACACAAAATTTTTGCATGGTGTGACAGTGCGAAGTTCAAACGCAAGACATCATTAGACTTTAAACCATTTGACACATAGTTTTAAGATGAGAGGAGATCAAATTTTTAGGAGTTTCTAGGGATTTTTTTTTTCTCTTTATCTCTTAATTTTTCTTTCAAGATGGGGCAAGAATGTGTATAAATCAATTGTTAAAAAGGTTAATATGGAGAAATGTTGAGTAATTTTATGTTCAAAATCAAAATCTTAGCTTTTCCTTGATAATTAATTACATATCTTTTCCTTTATTTCGCCTATTGCTATACTTCTGTCAAGAAATTAAAAATAATTTAACCAACAAAAGGCTTGTGTTATTCAGTCTTTTCCCTTTTCTTAATTTAATTATTTATTCATGAATTGATTTTATAAATAACAATTCTTAGAAATTATTTATCTTGTTTTCCAATGGAAAGAAATTAGTTATCTTTAACAATTAGCATTGGAGTCAAAAGCTAATATTTTTTTTCTTCTTTAGTACTTTTTTTGGGGTACATTCTTCTTCTGAAAGTATTTGATCCTTGTTTCCTTTTCCTTTTTTAATACTCCCTCCGGTCCTAATTATAAGGCATAGTTGACTTTGTTTGAAGAGATTAAGGAAGCTAAATAAGTTACTTAATCATTTTGTATGTTGTATATCTTTAGATTATATATTAGTATGTGAGTCAAACTAATTACTTTGAAGAAAAAAATAAAAAGAAAAATACTCTAAGTTAATTTAATTAGCTTCCTTAATTTCTCAAAAAAAGTCAACTATGCCTTATAATTAGGACCGGAGGGAGTATATTTTTAAAATTGTAATTTTTGTGACTTGATATCATGATTAGTCTAATATCATTGTCTATTATCAATTTAGTTCAATCAAATCACTGGAAGGTTGAAATTTTGTGAAGAAGGTAGGATGCTAAATTAGACTAAAATTGAATCAGGAATTTCAAGGCACACGTGAATATTTGGTAATCATAATTCATGTTGATGTAATTAAATAATGACTTGATTAATTGAATCTAATATGAAAACAAAAGAGTTTACCAATTTCCAGATCATTAAAATGTTGACATCTTCACAAATTTCTTATTAATCTTCCCAACTTCTTTTCTCTTTGATCATCCTTCCCAAATTTTCTCTATCATCATCATTTTTTTTTTTTTACTTACTCCCTTCTTAAACTAATTTTCATCCTTTTTCTTAATACAAGAATTATGTACTAATGTTTAATTGAATAAGAAAGAGGCTAATTAATATGATACAATTAAGAATGGTTTTCAGATGTTATAGTAATTTTGAAAACAAAAGTAAGACTTGTGACTAATTTTAACCACCTTCAAGTAAATTCAGTTAAAAGATTCTTATAGTTTCATAAAAATATTGGGAGAATTATGGGGAAGGACCAAAGAAAAGAAATATTTATTAATAATGATTTTAAAATTTGTAATTATTTTCAAGGACAAAAAAAAAACATAAAGTTTTAATTACAAAATTAAACCTGACCATTTCTATATATTTTCTCTAACCCTATTTCAACTATTTGACCATTAATTATCAATTGACGTTTTGTCGTCTCTCTTTCTTCACATGTAGAGCTTCCCTTCTTCAAAAGAAATTAGCTTTAGGTGAATCCAGAAGACAAATGCATCCTTAAAATGGATTGGCTTTTATTTTAGAACTGAAATTCTTATGACATTGGTGTTTCTTTAGGAATTTATTCTTTAAGAATTTTTAGATTTTAGTATTTTTCATGTTTATAATAACATTTTTTTTAAAGAGTGCATCCCCTTTGTTTAAGTTTTTTTTAAAAAATGAAAAATCACATATTTTTAACATAAATATATTATAAGGTTTTTTGTGTAGGTCTTTTAGATTTTAGATGCTATTTCAATTTTGGTAACCCTTAAAGATAATCTGATATGTATGAGAGGGAATATTATAAAAATATTGAGTTTCATATAGATGTTTTTTTAATCAACATATACAGTTTGGTCAAGGTTGATTAAGTAATTGAAAATTTATGTTTCAATTTTTTGTCCTTGAAAATAATTACAATTTTCAAGATCTTTGTTAATAAATATTTCTTTTCCTTGGTCATTCTCCTTAATTTAGATAACAAAAAATATAATTGATAGAAGAGAAAAATGATAGGTAAGAAAGAGGGAGAGGTGATATGATAAAGATACGATTATGATTGAGATGATTATAATGTAATTATTTATATAATTATTAAGTGAATTAGAAAAAGAAATTTCAACATAGACCTTTGACTTTAAAACAAGTGTGGTGCTCGTTTGAAATAGTGATTGGAGCTTTCAAAAATAACTCTTTAATAATAATTTATGATATACGAGATAAGTATGCGAGAAGAGTTGTATCTCGATTTATGTGAATAAACACTTTTGAGACCTCAAAAATGATCCCAACTTTTTTTTAAAAAAAAAAGTTTCAAAACGTCAATATAGCCTTGAAATGAACTGATTAGCTTTGATTTTGCATCTAGCTAAAAGCCATTATATTGTTTTGAATAATAAGTATAACTTTTTATTATTATTATTGAATTTACTTAACTAATCACAGTTAACATATATGTAAGCAATAAGCACATTAATGAGGTTCTATCAACTTATATATTTATTCATAATTTAGTTGCCATCAAACTTGCCATACATTTTAGACAACCCAAAGGATCATTTTTCAATGGAATTAGATTCATGAGATCTTTCTTCCCCAAAAAAATGTGAACCGATTTTGTAATTAAACTGAAGTTGGCTTAATGAAATTTCAGATAATTTTTTAAAAACACGACCCAATCTTCTTATAATTTGAATCAGAATGAAGATATGATAATAGTTTCGGTCCATACATGTCCTAAACATCTTCAATATTTTGTATAATATAAATTAATTTACAAAATTATCAATATATAAACCTCGAACATAAAATTAATAAAAATGGTTTGCTTTTGATGTTGATGGACTTTGTTTTCCATATTAAAAATTAATTACACATAAAGAAAATATTATTTGTGAGCTGGCATTTAAAACTTCAACGAAAATTTCAATTTTGTGTTTATCGATAGTTTTTTTTTCATTTAATATTCCCTCAATGTCTTTTCGAAAATTAATGTGTGTATTCATTTTCTTAATTATCATTAATAAGGCATTCGAATTATTTTTAAACAGAGGCGGAACCTCTTGATTAAGGCCTCAGCTAGTCCTGACGGATCTTATAAAATTTGTTAAAAAATATATGTATTTATTATATGATATTTTATTTGACCATAAATCTGGTCCCAGCTAATTTTTTATCTTCTCTGTAAGGATAATGTTTGTTTCATTACTCATTAGACTGTAAGAGGAAAATAAAATTCTTGTTTGAGATACCAAAATATTAGTATCATCTTATATATTGTTTTAATTTATAATCATCTATTATTATTTGTTTGTATTTTCTAGGTTATTTGATACTATTTAGTAAATACTCCATTTGGTCTTTATTTAAGGAACCAACTAACAATTCTCACAAGTCAATAAAAAGAGTTAAAGTAATTAAATTTGTCTTAAAATTTAAGTAATTTTCAATATTTTCCCTATTAATTACACTAAACTCTAATATCATATTAATTATTACTCTCACTCACTATCTTTTTAATCATGGGTATACGTGGAAAAATATTTAATATTATTTGAAAACAAGCAAGTGTTTTATAAAAAGAACCAAATATATTTGTTAGTTGGTACCTTATAATAAGAATTAACTGAGAGTAGTTCAATATGTTTATTTTTTGGCCCGGCTAAAATTTTTTTTCTGGTTCCGCCTCTGTTTTTAAACGCCCGTAATATTATTTGCACGCTGTTTTTAATCAATTCAGTCAATTGTTAAATCTGGTCTAAACTTTGGAGCTAATGAAAAACCCCAGCTGATGCATGCATATATCTATATTTAATTAATATATGACCCTATTGGCAATGAAAACATTAATATAAATTGCATATATAATTCACAAGCTCTCTTATTCTAAGTATGTCGTCGATGCTTTTTTGAAGAATAATATATGCATGTTTAATGAACATGGTTTTTGCTGGCCAAAAAAATGACATGGTTGACTTATTAATAATAATAATAATAACAACAACAGCAGCAAATAATTAATGGCCCCAAGGATTGCTTTGGATGGTAATATAAACTGGATTCATGTATCTTTAGATGCATTCTGTCTAACATGGATCTGATAATTCAGTTTTTTTTTTTTACCTAGAGGTCTGTTCAGTTGACATTAAAAAAAGAAAAAAAAAAGCATTAAACTTGCGTTTGGGTTGCGTTTAAAAAACTTTTTTTTGATACATTAATATTATAGTTTGAGCATAAAACAAGGTAGAGGGCTCATTCAACACGTCTTATATCTTTAATTAATTACTACCTCCGGTCCTAATTATAAGACATAGTTGATTTTGTTTGGAGAGATTAAGGAAGCTAAATAAGTTACTTAATCATTTTATATGTTGTATATTTTTAGATTATATATTAGTTTATTAGTCAAACTAATTACTTTGAAGAAAAAAAATATAAAGAAAAATACTCTAAAATAATTTAATTAGCTTCCTTAATTTCTCCAAAAAAGTCAACTATATCTTATAATTAGGACCGGAGGGAGTATATAATATATATAAATAGACAAAATGATCGATGTTAAAACTTAAATTAACATGCGGTTGAATATACTAATTTTAGAGCTAATATATTCAATTATATAAGAATTTCTGTACAATATTTAGAACATATGAATTCTGAGAAAATAATAAAGGAAAAATCCAAAAATATAGCCAAAGAAAGGAATTATGAATGAATATATTGATTAAAAAATCATTTGAAGATGTAAGATTTTAAAAAAAAAATTCCAAAAAAAAGTCAGACAGAATTGGAAATAATTAACAAAAACCTACACGGCTCAGTCTTATGTCATTGCTATCCCTAGGTATTGCTTCCCTTGTTAACATATAATTAACAAAGAAAGATTCGAAAATAAGTTTAAGATTATCTTCTCTAATCTCCAAGTGTCAGCGCTTTAATTTGTGTGTGTATCTATGTATATGTATGTAATATATATATATATATATATATATATATATAGATAGATACGTGCATGTGTGGTTAAAATATATGTGTCTTCTCCACGAATCTATTCATAAAAAAGTTTTGGTTTCAAACTTTCAATTTGAATACAATATCACTTTTAATTTGCTGCAAGCATGATTCATGGAGTACAAATTAACTTCAAAATGAGTGTAATTTAATGTTTAATTAAAGATTCTTCGGTTTTTAGTTTGTTACCCTGCCTTCAAATTTTGTTTGGAATTACTTATTATAAATATGTTTATATAAGTTGAAACAAGAATACATCTTATATACATACTCTAAATATTGTAAATCATTATTAATAAGCTATTTTGAAAATTCAAATCAATATTCCAAGCAAGACCACAAACTCAGATGCTGTTTTTTTTTAAAAAAAAATCAAATCAACATTGGCTCCTGGCTGTATTATTCATTGTCTTTATGTATTCATTAATAATACATTTCCTTTTTCATCTAACTATAAAAAGAAATAAAAAGAAGAATAATGCATTCATTGAAACTAATCATTATATTCTAAAAATGATCATACTTACATTAAGTTCTTTATATCCATTACATCAAATTCTCCAATCAAACATGATCAAGTGTCCTATTTTTTCGTATAAATGTATAGTTAAAAGATAATAATTCAAAAATAGAACACATGGTTACATGTAATTGAAAAATTTGATGAAATAGATATAATGAACTTAACCTAAGTATTTTCCTTCCAAAAAAAAATACAAAATAAATAAATTTTTCATAGCTATCATCAATAAATATAACATATAAAAGAATACATTCTTCATAAAATTATGAATAATTAAACACAACTCATCTCATATGTCAAGCTTTTCCATGCAAATTACAAAAAAGTACAGGAAAATAGAATAACCTTGATGAACACCACGTGATACATGAAAGACATTAGATTTATCGTCATTCCATAATAATTGCATATTTGAAGTAGACACACATCTAGATATCACCTCAATGATATGTTGTGGCAGGTGCAACTCTTCAAGACAAGAGGTGAGAAAAGCCTAGCTAACTTGGTCATAAGTTTTTTCTACGTCAATTTGAATAGCTATGAGTTCTTTCATCCCCTTCATGTTATGCATAGAGTGAACCACCTCCTATACAACAATAATGTAATTACTACTATGCTGCCTTAGAACGAAACTACATTGATTCGGAGAAATAATCTTGGGAAGAAGTGTTTTAGGCCTAGTTACAATAACATTTGTAACAACTTTATAGATGACATTACACGAGCTAACAGGGCGAAGGCCTCTTAGTGTCTTAGGATGATCATTTTTAGGTATAGAACAATAAGAGTCTCATTAACATCCTTTATTGCCCGTGGGTAATTAGAAAATAAGAATTTAACATAATTAATCATCGAAGTACATAGCGTATTCCACTGGCACTGAATATAGCATTTCAGTGTGCCCATACTGAATATAGCATTTCTTATTTTATCATCATGAATGCCTCTGCTACATCACTGCAAATCACTCTCTTCAGATGAATGAGAATTTGATTAGAGGTAATATATACTTTTTTTTGTCCTTAATATAAAACATATTTACCTAATTTGATTACATTAAGAAAGTTATTTAAATCAGTTAATATAACATGTATTTTCTAAAACATCCTAGTCATCTTCTTTAATTCTTTAATTCTCCCTTCTCCTTGATTATTGTTGAGCGAACATGAAGATATGGGTAAATTAGGAAAATATTGACAAATATAAAAACTACCACTATGGTCTTATTTATAAGTCCATTTTAACTAAATCACACATACTAAGGAGATGTAGTTAACTCAATGATCATGTAGTAAATTTTCAACTTTATCCTCATTTATAAATGAATATTTTTCAACTTCTCTCTCTTTCTATTTTCATTTATATAATTAATATGGACAAAATTATCATAATTTCATTTACTACTCAGAAACTAGACTAATAAATAAGACTAAATTTTTTGGCTAAAAGGAAATTATAAATATGATCAAAATGATATGTCTCATATTTAGAATCAAAATTAACTCTTTAAATATGTTCTATACTAAACACAAGTCACAAGAGCAAGTGTAAGGGATGGATTTTGTTGATAAGTGAGTGGTTTAGGTAGGTGGCCAATGAACATTGACTATGGCGAATCCAATCAATCATGAATATATATATAGATAGTGCCTCCAAAAAGAACCCATTAATTAGGGCCTTCCTACACACCCTCCCAATAATGCTCTTTTCTTTTCTTTCCTTTCCCTTTGAAAAGTTCTTGGATTCTGATTTCTGACCAAGGTTGTCAAACTCACGAGTTTAAGCAAACTAATGACAGCGACGTAAACTCGTATCGTGAATTCGAATCGTAAACTCGTAAGAGTTTACTTTTATTATTAAATAAGTATTATTAGTGTATAATTAAATAATTAAAATATAAAAATGACAACAATTTGATTTAAATATATCTTAAATTCAAATAATTAAGATTATATCCATCAACATTTATCATTCATCATATTTAATAAAGAAATTTCTGTAAAATTTCTATATAAAGCCGCTGAACATGCATGATCAAATCAAAAAAATTTAATACGAGTTTAAGAGTAAGTTAATACGGTCTTGTAAGCTAGAAACGTAAAAACGGTAAACTCGGTGCATAGACTCGTGAGTTTAACCGAGTTTACAACTAGTACGAGTTTACCACTAACTCGACTCATTTTTATAAGCTAGAAGCGTAAAAACGGTAAACTCGGAGAGTCAACTCGCGAGTTTCACAACAATGTTTCTGACCATCCACATTTAAATTATGGCCAACATTAATTCTCCAACACAACAAGCAAAAAACTTGAACAAACGCTCAACAATGAAACACATAATAGAAATAAAGCATATCTTTTCCATTACATGTATATATATCTAGAAGTACAGGGCAAAGAAATAGCACCTAAAAAACTGTATGGAATTTACATCACTAATTCAAGAACCCAGAGATTATTAATCTCTGTCTCAAAACAGTTCTTTTTGCTTTCGCTCTTTAGGATTATTTCAGAATTCAGAAGCCAAAACAGCCAATATGGTGGTGAGGCTGATGATGATAGTGGTGGTGACGATTAAATGACTTTTCTCTGTCGATCAAACCTCGTACAGTCCGAAATTCTTCGACATGGCAAGGGATGGTTATAGTCCCCTTTTGATCAAAGCCATAAACCTCTTCAGCTTCCTTAAGAAGCTGCAAGAACAATGGATGATTGAAGTACAACACAGGAACAACAAATCTCTCTGGTTCTTCTCCTTCTTGACCCACCTTAATCGCTAAACACCCTTTCGGAATCCCATGTTGTTGTTGTTGTTGTCTCTTCCCATGATTATGTCGGAACTGGAAGCTCCTCAGGCTCTTCATCTCTCCACCACCCATCTCTCTCTCTCTCTCTGAAAATCTCGAAAAAAGACTTAAGCTTTGTGTTCTGTTTTCTGAGAAAATTCACCAGAAAACAGAGATGGGTGGCTGAGATGAGTATCTCAGAGAGCTTGCTGATTTGATCATGGCTGCGATATGTGGTGAGGAAGAAGCATGTTTAAGCCAAGAACCTTGAGAATGTATTTATAGGGGGCGGCCAGGGAAGTGTGGCGGGATTATGAACCGTTTGATCTTACTAGGTTTGACGATCTTGATCAGCATCTTTCTGGGACCAATCAAATTGTTGAAAAAAAGTCTATGGAAATAGAAAAATTGGGATGGAATCAGATGCAACGCCGACCTATGTCTTGAGAATATAGACCCGCAGGATCGTGATTATCGTGATTCACGAGATGTTATTTGATGATCATCTTGATATACTGCAGATGCTTATACATTTAATTTAAAGTTTAAATGTGCACGATATAAACCAAAAAAAAAAAAAAAACTACTTATAACATAGAGTAATGCTCTAAGTAATAAAATTGAACAGGGAGAGGTCTTTAAAAAATCATATTTACATGTCAAACTTATATATTTATAAGTCAAATTTAACAATTTATGTTTACCAGACAAATTACATTATTTATAAATTAAATTTATAATATTAAAAAAAATATTTTTTTCCTATATAATACTACCGCTAGTCCTTATTATAAGACCTAATTGAATTTTTTTTGAAGAAATTAGAAAAATTAAATAAGTTAGATCAAATTATTTATATTTATCGTTTTTCTCTAAAGTAATTTGTCTAACTTATAACTTAATATATAATCTAATGTACATAACAAACACTATAACTTATTTAGTTTTTTTTGATATTTTCAATGGACTTAACTAGATTTTATATTAAGGACCAGGGTTAATATATACTTAAGAAAGTAACCAATTTCACACACCCAAAAAAAAAAAATTTAGAAATGGTTAGATTTATCCCAAGTTGTAACTTTTTTTTAACAGATAATAAGTATCTTTCTATTGGTGGCATATTTGAAGTACACTTAGATACCGGATGTGGGTACATATTTTTATGAAATTTTGAACACTGGTTCATCATATTGTTATATATTAGCCCTTTTCGCTAGATTTAGAGTCTGTTTGAGAAGGCAGCGAGGGCTAAAAAAACACGGTAAGAAGAAAAAAAAAAGAGTAGAATGAGATGTTTGGGTTGACTTTTTTTTAATAATAATAATAATAATAAATATGAGCTTTTAAGTCAAAAGAGACCTTTTAGAAGAAGCCACTAAGACCTACTTTTCATAGTGCAGATGAGCTTCTACTACTGTCAATCCAAACATAAATTACATTTAAAATCTGATTTTTATCCTATTTTAAGTTTGCAGAAGTCATATTGGAATAAAGACACTCATACTACCACTGATCCAAACAAACTCTTAATCTCACGGGCTCATCATCTAAATATAGATCATTAGATTTTAATCTAATAATTATGAAGGGGGAAAATGATGGCACTGGATGGGAAAATAAAAGTAAGAAGGGACAGCTAATAGCAGATTCGCAGGTGTGAAACATGTCCAAGTAGACTTACCCACGTCATTCTCAATTCATTTCATTTCATTTATTGTACGTTCATTTCATTTCATTTATGAATAATATCCACTGCATATTCGCTTCCTCATTTTATTTCAATCATAAAATTGATTTGTACGTTTACGTACCTTCTACTAATAATACCGTGACACAAGTGAAAAAGTTTCCCATCTTTACTTGTTTAGCTTCTCATTTGAATTTGATGAGAACTAGATTCAAAGAACATAAGTTCCATGTTCAATTCATAGAATATGAATTATAGGTTAAGTTAAAGAGGAAAGAATTTAATACTAACACTCCTTAATGTTATATATATTTATAAAATTATATTAGATTAAGTAAGTTAATTAATACATTTAAGCTAGGAAGGAGTATCATTTACATGATAATTTTGTTAGAATAAGGTGACCAAAAAAAGCAGAACAATGCTTTTACTCATCCAATTAATCATGGTATGATTCGAGTTAGTCAATTAAATTTATAAATTGATGAATCAATCCCTTAATTAGTTCAGTCAAAAATTTGAACGAATTAATCAGATTAAATTTTTATTTTGTTATTCTATTGAGCCTAAAATGACATTGTTTTTAAGTTTAAATGGTAATTGAAGCAAAGGAAACATGATTGAAGAAAGATGAACGTATCCATTTGAGTTAGCGGTATAAACTGTTTTTTCTACGTGAACAAAGAGAGCAAAGTGCAAAATGAAGACCTGGACTTGGCTCAATTGGAACGCTACTCACAATCCTGGAAAAGGGCGATTCCAAAAATCCTCATGGCAGAAAACTTTTGCCTTGGTTTGTTGGATTCTTTGGACGTCTAGATGCAAGTTTCTCTTTCAAGGCGAATCCACGGATATCAGGGAGTTACTCCATACTTGTATTTACCTTCTTATGGAAAGTACGGTTAATCAATCACTAACTCATCAAATTTTCCATCTTGGTAGGGAAGTCGAGAAGACCTGGACTCCTCCCAAAGAAAATGTGGTTCGAATCGATGTGGATGGCTCTGTGCGTTCTCAGTTCCAGGCAGCTTGTAGGGGTGTGATGAGGGACTCTCATGGTCGCTGGTTGATGGGATTCCACAAAGCAATTGGTCTCCATACTGTTGTTGAAGCTGAGATATATGCTATCGTCACAGGTTTGAAGCTGGGATATCAGATGGGCTTTCAGAAAGTCGACCTCTACTCAGATTCGATGGACGCAGTCAACATACTCATGAGGGACTACCATGCCGATCACCCCCTCAGGGGAATTATTTGTGAAGCTAGAGAACTGCTGTTTAGCGATTGGAATGTGGAACTACACTACACCCCGAGAGGAAACATTCTTTGCGCCGATTATATGGCCAGGCAAGGGCATGATAACCCAGACGATACTGACGTTACTCTTGTTCCCAGGGGATGTTTACAAGCATTTAGTAAAGACCAATTGGTCTGTTTTAGATAGCTCCTTCTATTTTGTTTTATGGTGTATTGAGGGCTAGATTTCATGTTTTAGTCCTCCTCCCATCATCTCAAGCTTTGCTTGCCTTCTCTTGAAAAAAAAAAAAAGAGTGCAAAATGAAGAGACAAGAAGGAGAGGAAGGGCTGCGATATCGGCGTGGCATAAATCGGACAACGGTGCCAAATATTTGTGGTGCATTTTACAAAATCCCGAACATGTCCTTTTTCATTTCTCTTTATTGTACGTGTTGGATTCCGAAGGCTATCATCTGGTGTTCACCTCCTTTTCCTCCCTTTCTGTGCACCCTCCTTTCATTCCTCCTCCCCCGCACATTATTCTATCATTTTCCAATCCCACAATCAGAACTCATCTAATTTAGATATTCAAAGTTTGAAGAATGAAAAGTAATACTACTCCAGTCTTAATTATAAGACATATTTAACCGATTTTGGAAGGATTAAGGATAAAAATTAAATTAGTTAATTTTACTGATTTTCTTAAAATGCCTTTATATATATATTTTTCACTTCAATTACATTATTGATTTTACATAATCTTTTATTCAAGTCTAAACTGTGTTTTATATTATAAATAAGCGACTTACATTTTGACGTAATTAAGCTTCATAATTTCATATATCACCGTCCTATTACTTACTTTATAAAATATATAAGCGTGTCACTTAATTATTATTAAGAAAATAAATAATAAGGATATTTAAGAAAAAAATTGATAAAAATTATAATGTTGTTTCATAATTAGGGCTAAAATCAACTCTCATTCAAGCGTATCCAATTTGTGTATCTATTGCTGAGAATCTACGCTCCTTTAAAAAGAAAAACAAGAAGAAGGTTGCATGGGATTCGACATTATCAATGGTGGCATGCATGCAATTACATTCAAAATGATGAAACCCATTATGTAAGAAAATGCAGAAGAGAATATTAGAAAGCACGTCCTTTTTCTTCAAACAATTATTTATTTATTTATTTATTAAATTCATTTGTGTGTGTGTGTGTTGTGAATAAGTTCTCAAAAACAAGTGTTAGGCCTTCCTTTTGAATTCCAATCGCAATTTCCTTCCTAGTGCATGCTGCATCTATTCTTACCAATCTTTATCCGTACCATCCACTATTTGACATGCATACCCATTAGTCATATCATTCTCGATCTCTCCTCTCTTATATAAAAAATAGTTTATTTCTTAAGATTACTCTTATTATAAAATTGTAATGAGAATATATAGAATTGAAAAATATTTTGGTTACAATTTTATATATACGTACGTCCTTTACGTATATATGTATTATAAATCATCTCAAAAAGACAAAAACTATACTTTGTCTTGTCTTTAATATTTTATTTCGTAAATAGTGACTGCTTCATTAATAACACAAAAAAGGGAGAGATATCGATGTGTGAAGGCACTGCGAAGCTTCGTCAAGTCGCACCATCCCACTATTATATTTATACTACACAAGACAAGTGATGATCCATATCCATGCTTTACTAACATTTTTAAATATTAATCATCTCCTCATCTTTTTCTCTTTGTCTTTTTTCCTTTCTTCTCTACATTCCATCCTTATTACTACCCTCAGTTTTTAACATATAAGACTCAGTTCAGTTTTTTTTAGAGGTTAAGGAAGATAAATAAATTATTACTTTCAAGTATTAATATTTATCTTTTTTTTTAAAAAAAATCAAATTAATTTATCTTACTTGTAAACTAATAATATATAATCAAATGAGATGTAATAATTTATTTTTTTTAAAAAATAAAGGATTGAATTTTAATGGGAGAAAATAAAGCATATATAATAATGTAAATGTGGCATGTACTTTGGCAAATAGAAAAATTAAGCACAAAATATGCATATCAAGTTGTGGACATATATATATAAAAAGACAAATATGTATGTATGTGTATATATAAGTATGTATCTATGTGTATATGTATGTATATATATATAACTAAATAAGAATCCTGAAATTATGTAATCTACAATATTAATTTCTCGTGTGGAAGTTGGCGGTTTTAATAGGGCGGGCGATGATGAGTGGATACATATAAACTGAGTATTTCCACGAAAGGTGGCTTGAAGTTGAAGGTTCATCGTATTGGATGTACTTCATTATTTTATTCCATTTATTATTAGTGGGGGTTGGTGGTGGAGCTGTGTGGTCGTCAAGAAGGCCTTCATTTTATTTCTATCATCATCATTATGTATATGTGTTGCTCATTACTTTACAAGTTTCAGTGTTCTTCCATGGCGGTTTCTTATATAATTAATCCTCTAATTATAGCTAATTACTGAAATTTACAATTAACAGGTGTTGGCATGAATGAATGTTTAGTTTATATACAAAACATCCAAAGGGTCGTCTGAAAAATAAAAAAGTTGCAAGTAAAGTACATATATACAAGAAGACAAAGATTATAAAAATATTGAAAACCGACTCCACTGGGGATCGAACCCAGAATCTCTGGTTCCGTAGACCAGCGCCTTATCCATTGGGCCATGGAGTCTTGTTCTGGTCCAGTCTAATAATTAAATATATTTAATACTTAGATTATACTTATAAGCCCCAATTAACTTTTTTTAGAGATTAGGAAAGCTTATGATATTACTTTAGATTATCTGTATTGAATAGTTTTTCTCAAAATTAATTTCTTTTAACTTACAACATGAAATACTATAATTTAATCATACACAATATGATTAAGCAACTTATTTTACTTTCTTAACTTCAAAAAAAAAAAAAATTCAATGAAATTTTATATTAAGGAGACGGGGAGCTAGTACTATACATGAAAAGCTGAAATAGCATTAAAAATATTTGTTTTCTTCTATTTTGTTTTTGGGAAAAGTATTTCTCCAGTCACTGGAGAAAAGTTATCTGCAGTGACCCCTAAAACTACGTCATTTTGAATTAATGAAACGTGTATTTGTAATTTTAGGTGAATTAATGAATGGTGCAAAATTACGTAAACACCTTTTATTAATCCAAAATGATGTAGTTTTGGGGATCACTGAAGATAACTTATCTCCAGTGACTGGAAAAATCCTTTACCTTTGTTTTTTTGGAAATATTGTTTTTCATTTGTTAAATAAAGGATACAGGCCCAAACCCAAAACTATTAAACGTGTCACGTGTGTTAGAACATCCCCAAAATCGGCCTATCTGGAAAAGGCATGGACTTACAAACCAATCCTTTTCTATTAAATAGAAGTAAAACAGTACCAAAGAGTTTTCTATTAAATAGAAGTAAAACAAACTAAAGCTGGGAAAAAAGTTTTCTCTCTCTTCGGGGGAGCTTCTCTCGCATCTGGTGAGAGTTAGGTTGGTTTCATCTAGAAATCAGTTTGGTCGGAGTTCCTTCCTCTGAACGACGGCATTCCTTTCTTCCCCTTCCCTTCTTTCTCTTCTCTTCCATATTTTCTTCCTCCTTCTGGTTTACTCTTTGCTATCTGAGTGACGTGTTTTCTTTTGTTCTGAGTGCTGATTTCCCGTTATTGTGAGTCTCTATTTTAACTGGTGTTAGGAGGTATGGAGGTGGGGCAATGCAGTGAGGCTCCTAATCTGAAGAGTGTGGTTCTTGAGTTGGATGGTGATGGAGAGAATACTGGGGGGACTTTGATTGGTAAAATCCTTTCGGGTAAAAACATGAATGTGCAAACTATTATCGCGATGGTCAAGAAGGGCTGGCAGTTAGATAAGGAATTAGAGATTCACGAGCTTGACCGAAATAAGCTGGTGTTTCTATGTCGATTTCATAAAAAAGTGATTTCTTGCGCATTCTGAAAGGCAGGCCCTGGTCAATATTGGGGTGTCTATTGGTATTACAAATGTGGGAGGAGTTTATGGTTTTGGAGGATGTCGACTTCGAGCAGGCACCCTTCTGGATCCAATTTCACGGTCTCCCATTGGAAGCTTTCGATGAGGCTAACGCAAGAGTTCTGGGGGATGTGGTGGGTGAGACTGTCATGTACGAAAAACCAAAAGTGGAAGGTCGGCTAGGTCGTGGTTTTATACGAGTAAGAGCAGTTATTAATCTGAGCGAACCTTTGGTCCCTGGATTCTGGGTTCCGAGAGGAAACAAAGACCCAGCGTGGATCTTTGTTAAGTACGAGGGCCTGCAGCATTTCTGCTACCTCTGTGATCGGGTCGGGCATGAAGGAAGGGGTTGTAAGCACCCTTTGGCTAGGAAAGGTAAGGATGTGGAGCGTTATGGCTTTGGGAGCTGGTTGGGTACGGCGGCAGTGAGAACAATGGAAGAGACGGTGGTGGTGATTAAAAAGGGTTGGTGTGAAGGGGAAGATATGGGAAACTTAGGTCGGGACGGTGAGGCTGGCGCGCCGGAGTCCTCTGTGCCTTGCTGGAGTTGGGAGATGGGACCGTTGGTGACGTTGGAGAGCAAAAGGGAGGTGACTTTCGAAAGGTGTCAGAAGGAAAAGGGATTTGGTGAGAGCAAAAGGGAGATTATTTTCGATAGTTGTCAAAAGGAGAAGGGATTGGGTGAGTCTCCCAGTGTGCAGCCGTCATTTTCTTGGCAGGAGGGAGCGGCATCTGCAGCTTTGGTAGCCTCGGTCGCTGAACCGCTAGACCCCACAGTTGGTCAATGTCCATTTGTGGTGGAAGAATTGGGCCCTGTGATTGATACGGGCTATACGAGTTTGGCCCATTGTGGAAGGGAAGGAAATTTGGAGGTACATGATATTGGTAAGGAGGTTGGGCTGGAGATTGAATCTCTTCCTAATCTGGACCGCACCTTTAAGCAGACTGAAAGCCCAAAAGCGCCTGATGCCCATCCTGCGTACAGAGTGGATTTCCCTGGAGAGTCTGATCCTTTGCAATCTATTATTCCTATTCACGCTGGGCTTTCCCCAATTTCTTCAATGGCCTTTTCACTTAATAGGATCCACTTAAAAAGGCCAGGGGATATTATATTGGATGCTGAGTCAGTTAAGAGGTAGCAGAAATTAATTTTTGAAGATCCTCCTGCATCTATTTAAAATGAAAAGTCGGGTAACTCTTCTCAACGAGGAAGACGTCAAAATTACAGGAAGCTTAAGTCTCTGATCCGGAGTCAATCTGTTGTGCCTCATTCTTTGCCGAGTGATTATCTGATTAATCCGATGGAGATTGATTTCCCTCCGAGTTGGCTTACAGGTAATGGGTCTAATGAGTCTCCTTCTTCTCTTGATCAGAATGCCGGTGGTTGGATGGGACCAACCACCGGTTCATCATGAATGCGTTAGCCTGGAATTGTCAAGGCTTAGGGGTCACCTTGACAGTTCGGAACCTTAAGGAAGAATGCTTCCGGAAAAAAACCCCTAATTGTGTTCTTAATGGAAACAAAGCAGAAGGCTAGATATGTGAGGAAAATTCAAAGACGGTGTGGCTTTCAAGAGGAATGGATTGTGGATCTAATAGGGCTGAGTGGTGGTCTAGCTTTGTGGTGGGCTGAGTTAGTTACGGTGGAAATTCTTTTTTCTTCATCTAATATCATTCACACCCGAGTTAGCTCTAATCTGGTTGACTCTCTGGAATTAATGACATTTGTTTACAGACCACCAGTAGAAGAAGATCGGAAATTGTGTTGGCAGGAAATTACACGGCTCTAAGGGGGCACGATTCACTTGGTGCAATAAGAGAGAGCCTCCTGATATTATTCATGAGCGTATTGATCGTGCTCTAGGAAATTGGCAATTAAGAGATCAATTCCCTAATTTGCAAGTCTTTAATGTCGAACCGATGGGATCAGATCACCACATTCTCTATGTCCAATTTCTTCCTTCTCCACCAAAAAGGAAGCGAACTTTCAAATTTGATGTGACTTGGGTTAGCCACCCTAATTTTCGTCAGGTAATTGAGGATTTGTGGAAGGGGATATCTGAAATTAACTCCCCTTTTCTCTCTGATTTTGTTGGTAAACTCCTGAGGTGTAAGGATGGGTTAGTCAAGTGGAGTAAAAAGGAATTTCCGAACAACTTGAAGCTGGTTGCAGAAATGAAATCCCGACTGTCGCTGTTGTCATTAGATGGGCTGAATAATGAGAATATGCAAGAAGTATGTGAAGTCAAAGTAGCTATTGAGCGCCTGTTGGAGATGGAAGAAAAATATTGGCTCCAAAGATCTAGGGTGAATTGGCTATCTGCTGGGGATAAGAACACTCGATTCTTTCATATGTCTACGATCAAACAAAGGCAGAGAAATAATATCCTTAGGCTTAAGGATGATCACTACAAGAAAAAAGGGTTTTAGCGATGGAAAAAATCCGTCGCTAAACCCTCAAATTCTGTCGCTAAATGAATTAGCGACGGATTTTTTCCGTCGCTAAAAAGTGGTCGCAATTGCGACGGAATTTAAATCCGTCGCTAATTTGAATTTAGTGACGGATTTGAAATCCGTCGCTAATTTGAATTTAGCTAATTTGAATTTGAATTTGAAATCCGTCGCTAATTTGAATTTCAAATCCGTCGCTAATTCAAATTAGTGACGGAATCATTTTCCGTCGCTAATTTCGCTAAATTCAAATTAGCGACGGATTCAGTTTCCGTCGCTAATTTGATTATTTTTTTAAAAAAAATTATTTATTATTTTCTTTAATTAATTTATTATTATTTTTTTAATTTTCTTTGAAAATTATATTTTTTAAAAATAATTATATTCTTTTCCATTATTCTTTTAAATTTATTTATTTCATTTTTTAATTTTGTTTAAAAATTATATAATAAAATATTTAAAAATATATATATAACATACATACCGAATCTTCATAACACAGAGTATAAAATACATTATAAATATAGTGTTTCAACAGAGATGTGCTAAAAAAGTAATCTAAACAGCAGCATCCTCATCATTATCATCAGTAGGAGGATCACCTTCAGGAGGCGGCATCGGACCCTTGTCTTTCATTAGGCCATGATTTGACGCTGCATCTGTCTAACCATCTCCTGTGTCTGGTGGAGCTCAATGTCTGTGTTCATTTGTTTTTGCTTTGTCTCGTTCAGCTCAACTGCTTGCGACTCGATAGTTGTCTTCATCCTCATCAACTCATCTGCCAAAAAATTAGGAAATATAATTATCTTTTTTGCACTGCATTTAAATGAACCAGAGAATGAAAATGTTACAATCAATATCAAATGTATTACGTTTACCTGCAGAAACACCTTCGCTACTGCCGGATGTGGAGCGCTTTGATTCCCTAAGTCGGCTGGCATAGGAACCTAACCCGAAGACTCTACCTTTGCTGTTAAATCCACCCGCAGCCTGTAAGAATAAAGTCTCGTTATCGGACTGAGAGGATGAAGGTTGGGTTCCACTCTGCGAGTCTCTCTCCTGAGTCAACCTCAGATAGTTGCCTTATAAACAAAAAAAGACATCACAAAAAAAGCTGATGTGAAATGAAATAAACATGTTGGTGTCCGAAACAAAGAATCAATACAATATAAATGTCTCACCGCCACTTGCTCTGCCCTGGCGTTAATCCATATCTTCTCACCCCCTTCAGTTTGCCGAGTATGGGTCTGCTCAAAGGCACGCCACTCAACTTCTTCTGGTGGAACATCCTCAGACTGTGCCTGCAAACACATGAAAAATCGTTAACAAATTGTTTCAAGGTACAAAACATTGAATACTTTAATAGAAAATAACGTGTACTCACAATTTTCCGACAATGCTCACTCAACGGAATGGACCCGCCAGCATATGAAGGTCCCACCTGCTTGGCCCTATTCTCCTTACTTTTCCGACTTCTATTATTAAATTTCTCATCGTTCTCCCACTGTGCAAGTAATAGGCTTGCAGTGTCAGGGTCAATCCAATCTGTCTTGCCCACACCCTTTCTCAATTTATGAAATCTCCCAGACAACCACTTGCTTCCCTTATGGTTAAAAGCTTTTCTCAGACCTTTATGATGTTCAGGCAACGTCTCAAACTTACTCTGAAAATCAATAATGAACAATTAGTGCTCCAAATGTTACAAATACTTAATCAGTTCGTATTTGGATAAGAAATTAATAACTATAAATCACTTAACTTACCAAAAACTCGTCGAACCATCTATTCCGAGTGTCCTTAGGAATTTCTTTCCACGTGCCCCAAGGCTCATTGAAATTGCGGAATATTTGGGTTGACAAGATATCAGCCACTGGGGGATAAGGGTCAAATCTGTAGACAGAGGATATGATACAAATATGAGCATACAAACTAAAGGGTAAAAATCGTAGCGTTATTAGTAACGCTGTATGACTCACCCCTCAGTGCCGTCAGGACGGATCCACAGCTTCCTCGTCGCAGGATCTTTCGCTCCCCATACAGGTGTATCAGAGGAACTACCTCCTTCGTCGACCTGGCTATGAGGCGACGGAATGTGCTGAATGAAGGAATGTGAATTATTGAAGAGTTTGTACATAGATGGTTAAATAAAACTACACATATGTAAATCAATCAGAAATGGTAAAGTAAACCTGGCGTCCCCCTTGTTGTGGATCACTGGAGGAAGACGGAGAATTGGACGTATACAGTGACGGTGAAGTGGACAGGTAAATCGATGGTGAAGATGAGGACTCATATGGTGAAACCTATGGGGAAGCGCCTCTCCCCCCCATGCCTACGAAGGGATCAGATGGCGTTCCCCTACCTCTGATAGGACGAGGTCGGGATCGACCACGTCCACCATCTGAACGTCCTCCAGCTGGATGCTCCATATACCTATGAACACTTACAAACATTATGTGAAAATATACATAAAAATAAGATATTTATTACTTAATATGACAGTAGCGCAATTACGGAGTATGTAGTATAACAAATTGTCATAAACAAAAGAACTAACACAAATCAATCGGATGATTCACGTTCTTCGTCATCTGCTTGCACGGCTTCCTCTGGAGTCTCATAGTCGTCGAACTCAGATTCGCTATCAGAGGAAATCACTTCTGTCTCATCGTCTGATTCCTCACCGTCAACTTGGATAGGAATCAACTCTAAGTTTGCAGTAGAATCAAATAGATTGCTTGGTACATCGTCGTCGGCAATGTTTATGGGCAGTACATGTTCCACATCAGCCTGGAACAGTTCCTTCATGCCGTCATTTGCTGCCGACTCTTTCGACTGAGGTATGATATTCCGTGCTTTGGTTTTAATAACTCCCACCCACCCTTGGCGGGATGTGGGGTATTCTGTATAGTACACTTGTTCCGCCTGTTGAGCAAGGATGAATGGGTCATAACCAACCGTATATCTTCTTGTCCAGTGGATCTCAATATTTCCATGTTTGTCCACTTTTGTCCCACGCGGACTGTTATCAAACCACTCACATTTAAAAAGTGTCACCACCTTGTCCCACTGGTAACTCAGCTGAATTATGTCGACTAACTTCCCGTAGTAGTAACTCTCCACCCCGTCAACTTGGTCACCTCGACAACATACACCATAATTGCAACATTGTGTACCTGCGTTCGCTTCAACAGTTGAAAATCGATACCCGTTGATTATATATTTGTTGCACCGGGTAACACTAATTGCAACTCCATAAGATAAACTCCATGCCACTTTATTGGGATCTTCTGGGTATTCCAAGAAGTAGGAGCGAAACCATTTTGGGAACTTAGAGTTCGTGAATTGGTCAACTTGGAATTCCGACATTTCAGGATGTTCTGATCGGACCAAATTAGAAAAATGACTGCAACAAAAAATGAAGTTAATACTATAATACTTACCGTAACAGTGAAAAGAAAACAAATCTTACTTTAAGTATGGGGCGGCCTCTTCACAGTTGTTTACAATGTACCACTCCGCTACTCGCTTATCTCTTGCTTCAAGAGTTGATCTCCAACGTTTTCCCACGACTCGGCCTGGAAAATCAAATATTGATTTTTGATCGCTCGTATTACCGCCATCATCGTTGCGAGGTACCCGTCTCCATCTTGATGTCATTTCAGGGGGATAATAGTATTGCGCAAATTTTGTGGCCTCTTCGACTAGATACGCTTCAGCGATAGATCCTTCAACGTGGGTTGGATTTTTGATTTTTTGTTTAAGAGTGCGTAAAAACCTACAATGGACAATTAGAGGGTATTTATAAACTAAAGTGCGCGAAAGAAATATATATATTACCTCTCAAACGGATACATCCACCTATATTGTTGGGGACCTCCTACTCTTGCTTCGTAGGCCAAGTGAACAGGTAAATGTTCCATTGAGTCAAACATGCTAGGAGGAAACACGATCTCTAACTTGCATAGTGTTATTGGCATGCTCGCCTCCAGGTGCCGTAAGTTTTCCACATTAAGCTCATAAGCACAAATTTCTCTAAAGAACCTGGAAAATTCTGCTAGAATAGACCATATGTGGTTCGGTAATACTTTGAAGGCCCACGGCAACAAGCTCTGGAAAAAAACATAACAATCATGACTCTTCATCCCGAATAACTTCCCCTCGTGCAAGTTGACACATCTTTTCAAGTTTGACGCATAACCGTCCGGGAGTTTCAGCTCTTCAACCCATTGCAACAATTCCAAATTCTGTTGTTTGTTTAATGTGTACGGTGCTCTAGGTTTGGAAATCCGTCCCCTGCCATCCTGCACCAAATGCAAAGCAGGCCTTCTACAAATCGCTTCTATGTCCCGTCTAGCATTGATTGTGTCCTTCGTCTTGCTTTTCGTGTCCATCACGGTGTACAAAATATTGCAAAACACATTGCTTTCAATGTGCATGACATCCAGGTTGTGTCTTAACAATTGATCTTTCCAATATGGTAGTTCCCAGAAGATGCTGCGTTTCTTCCAATGATGATCAACACCATATCCCTCGAGTTCGTTGGAAGCAGCACCTTCTTCGACACTTTGAATATACTTGACCCTGTCCCATATTTCTTGGCCACTTAAACGACGAGGTTGATCTGCTCGTTCAACCACATTTCGCTTGAAGTCTTTTCTATTTGTCCTATACGGATGGTCCGGGGGTAGGAATCGTCGATGCTTGTCAAACCAACAGACTTTGCGACTGTGTTCCAAGCTAAAACCCATGTTCTGCTCAAGACATACCGGGCATGCAAGCTTTCCCGACGTTTGCCAGCCACTCAACATCCCATATGCAGGGAAATCATTTATCGTCCACATTAAGGCAGCACGCATTGTGAAATTCTGACTCAATGATATATCATACGTTAGAACCCCTTCACTCCACAACATCTTCAACTCGTCTATCAAAGGCCTGAGGTACACATCTATCTTCTTTTTGGGGTTGGATGGCCCAGGGATTAACGCGGTGAGAAACAAAAACTCCCTTCTCATGCACATAGAAGGTGGGAGGTTGTACGGTGTCACAATGACAGGCCAACAGGAATAATTTCTGCCTGATTTATCAAAAGGAGCGAACCCATCCGAGCATAGACCAAGACGGACATTACGGGGATCCATAGCAAAGAAAGGATTCGCCTCGTCAAATTTACGCCAAGCTTCGGCGTCGGATGGATGCGTCACAAAATTTTCATCCCTGTGATGCTCCCGGTGCCATCTCATGTGAGCAGCTGTTTGTTCTGATGCGTACAATCTCTGAAGTCTGGGCACCAGAGGAAAGTAGTGCATCTTGCTTAACATTTGACGGGTTATTTTCCTTCCTTTCCTCACAACTTTATATCTGTCATATCCACAGAATTTACAATTGATCAGCTCAGCATCATCCTTGTAATACAACATACATCCTCTAGGGCAGCAATGGATTTTTTCACATCCAAGCCCAAGCTCTTTCACCTTTTTCTTTGCTTGGTAAAAATCCTTCGGCAAATTACTGTCGTTGGGAACAATCTTGCTTATGATCTGCATCATTTCGTTGTAATTCCTCTCACTCATATGGTGATCAGTCTTCAGGCTTAGTGTTGCTAGGGTAGCCAAAAGCGATGAATATTCACTACTTTCAAAGTGTTCGCATCCTTCCCATAGCGGACGTTGCGCTTCTTGAAGCATTTTATAGAACCTATCGGCGTCCGGATGAGGATCCTCTCCCATGTAAGTTGGTTGAGTATGTGTACCGGTCTGCTCTCCCATGTATGACGATTCGGCATGAGTAACAGGATCAAAATATCTGCCGATGGACGGTCCCGCAGCATCCATAACCAACTGCTCATACGCATTAAGATTTTCTCGATGACTACTGTCCCCGTAATAACCACTTGGTGTCTGTCGGACTTCGCCATGATATTCCCAACACTCATAATCATTCATGAATCCATTTTGACACAAATGAATTTTGACCCTGCTCGGATTTTTGAACCTTAAACATTTACATTTGGCACACGGACACCTGATCTCCCTACTTGAATTATTTGAATGCGCCAAAGCAAATTGAATGAACTTGTTCAAACCCGCCCTGAATGCTGGATTTAGTTCTCTTCCAGTTAGACGATTGTACATCCAACTCCTATCGTGATTGTCTTCCATACTTCCTAGCTACTTCAGTTACTAACCTAATTAACATCTCAATTTGCCACAAATACAATTACAAATAGCCAATCACACTAGCCACTTATATATGTCAACCAATTGCCACTTAATCAAGAAAGTAAAAAAAAAAAAAAACAAAAAACAATCACATGCATTGAACAAAGAACATATACCAGCAAGCAACCAGCGAATGAGGATAGCACACCAGAACATGGGGACATGTTTGTGGAGGGGGCAAACAAAAAATAGAATACTATAAGTATTTTGGATTTTCTAACATATAAAGATTATATATGACTTAATCAAATTTCTTAGATCTGCAAAATCAACTTTATCTTTTGTATTTATAATTACCTATTTATGTAAACAACTTGTTATTTATAATTACCTAATTAACCCACTTTGTTATTATTGTTTGATATATAAACACACACACTTTCTCTCTCCCGATTAGTGTGACCAATGCTTGATTAATGACATTTTTAATTTTATTTTTTATGGTGTGGATTTTGTAACTGATGCCTCGAATAAGAATAAAATAAAGATAAAATATTTAATAATCATTATTTTTTCAAAAAAAGTTTAATTTAAAATATCATCAATTATTAATTTTAAATCTCGACCGTTGAAAATTTTAAAGATAATCTCTTCAAATTTCACGAGCAAATGACTAAAACAAATATTTTAGGAACATATTTTACCAATAATTAACTTAATCAATTTATTTAATTTTGACATATTGAATACTTTAATTATTTAATTTTGACATATTGAATACTTTAATTATTTAATTTTGACATATTGAATACTTTAATTATTAAATTTAATTTTGAAAGGCATTTGTTGGTCGGAAAGCACTCAGCAGCGTCTGAGAGTTTTGTAAAATATTAAATATTTAATTATATTCAATACCACCCCTTTTTCAAAATATTCTTCTTTAAATTAAATATTTTATACACACACACATACTGCTTTATTCACTGTTTGTATATTAATTTTCACTTTTCCGTAATTTGATTTTAATAGTTGTATATAATTACACATATCTTGTTTGCGAATGTTATGAATGAAATAATTTATTTTAACATAATAAAATTTTAAAAAAAAATCACATTCAAATAATGAAGTGCATCTGGTTGTTCTATTTCTTTTTTACCAAAAATAAATATTTGAAGTTTTTTCTTTTGACCTGAAATATTTGAAGTTGTTTAATTTGGTGTTAGAGAAGGTAGACTAAAATATAAACACGGATTAATTCAGTTTTTTGGTTTATGATTAGCACGTAATTTATCTCATGTAAGAAAATTAAAAAAATTGCGTCGCTACATTATAAATACTATATCATGATTTTATAAATGAGATATAGATTAAAAAGGCATATTTTTCTTCACACAAAAAAAAAAGGCATATTTTCTTAACCAAACGAGGCCCTAGTTCGATTCATAATTTCGTTTCAAACAAACCTGACCCCTTATCGATTTGCGCCAAAAGGCACCTCACACATCAGAAAAGTTATAAGATCTCCAATATTTTTTTTTTGTTCAAAATAAAAGTTATAAGATCTCCAATATTTTTTTTTTTTGGTTCAAAATAAGATCTCCAATATTAACACTATCATATCATATATTCAATAATATTCTCATATTATTCATTGTTAAAGTACATGCATGATGCATAGGCACCTTCTAATTAATTTAATAATTAATTCGATCTTCATAATATAAAACTACATACACGTAAATTGATATCTGGAATTCATCATTTTCTCGCTTCAGACTTAATTAATTGTCATTTTCCTAATTTATATGTCATTTTATTAACAAATGCAGTAAACAAATTTTATTAAATATGACTATTTATAACCTAATATTACAACTTTTCCCTTAAAAATTCAGCAAACAAACAACAAATCTTAAATTATAACCTATTTATTCATGAATAATAAATATGATTAATTTTTCAATTTTTATCTATATTAATTTCTCATGATAAATAAAGTGGTGAAAAAAATAATAATAAGAAAAAGGGAACTTACCGGATGGGGAGGGTAACCGGAAGGCGGAACACTAGTGATTAGAGAACGGCAACTGTAAAGACCTATTTATTCATGAAGAAAAAAAATTACAAATTTTTTCCATTTTTTTGTATACTAATTTCACATAACAAATAAATAATTAATTAAAAAATAATAATAATTAAAAAAAAATCCCACTCACCGCCGGATTTGAGCTTTGGGCACCGCCGGATCTGAGCTTTGGGACGAGCTGAGAGTAGTGTAGCTTAGGGGAGGTAAGCTGTGGGGGAGGGGGGAGCTTGGGCGGCCTTGGCGAGCTATGGGGTGGCGGGGAATCGAGCTGTGGGTGGCGGTGGAGCTGTGGGGTGGAGGTGATATGTAGGGAAGGCGAGCTACGGGTTAGACGACGATGGCCGAGCTGTGGGAAAGGGAGAACCTGTGGGGAAGGCGAGCTGGGGGGGCGACGGCGAGCTGGGGGCGTGGTCTCGAAAGGGGCGATCTTGCGGCGGCTGTGAGAGCTGAGGGCAGCTGTGAGAGCTGACGGAGGAGGCTGTGCGAGCTGAGGGTTCATTCTGAGGAAGAAGGAGTTAATTAATTAAAGGGTTTAGCGACGGAAATGAATTCCGTCGCAAAAAGTTTCTAACTTTTTAGCGACAGAAATGAATTCCGTCGCAAAAAGTTTCTAACTTTTTAGCGACGGAATTAATTTCCGTCGCTAAAAAAGCTGCAGCTGGCAGCTTTTTGCTGCCAGCTAGCGACGGAAAATTAATTCCGTCTCTATATCCCCAAAACTGGCGGGCTTTTTACCGCCAGTTAGCGACGGAATTCATTTCCGTCGCTGACATATAGCGACGGAAAATTAATTCCGTCGCTATTTCCCAAAACTGGCGGCCTTTTTGGCCGCCAGTTTGGGACGGAATCCAATTCTGTCGCTAGATCTAGCGACGGAAATGGATTCCGTCGCTAAAACAAGGGAAAACGCCGCCAGTCAGCGACAGATTTTAATTCCGTCCCTAAAATTAGCGACGGATTTTGAAATCCGTCGCTAATTTCCACATTTTGCGACGGAATTATTATTCCGTCGCAAAATGGCTTCAATTAGCGACGGAATATTTTCCGTCGCAAATTCCGTTGGTATTCTACATTTTTTTAGTAGTGGATGCAGGTAACTGGTTGGAGGAGCGCAAGGAGATTGAGGGTAACATTACTTCTTTCTACCAACAGCTTTTCTCTTCTTCCGGCTCGAGTGGATCTGAGTTTGTCCTGGGCTTTATAGATTGCAAAAGATCAACTGATATGAACCACCAACTCATGCTTCCCTCACCAGAGAAGAAATCAAAGAAGTTGCTTTTAGTCTCGGCGGCTCCAAAGCTCCTGGCCCTGACGGTTTTTCAGGTACCTTTTATCAAACTTCTTGGCCGGAGATAGGTGATTCTGTTTGTCTCTTTGTTGAGGAATTTTTTGCTAGTAATTCTGAATTAGATTTGATTAATGCAACTAATTTAACCTTGATTCCTAAGGTTGATAGGCCTGAAAATGTTTCTCAATTTCCTCCTATAGGCTTGTGTAATTTTTCTTACAAAATTATTTCTAAGCTTTTGGCTAATAGAATGAGGCCTTTCCTTGATGGTTGTATTTCACAAAATCAAAGTGCTTTTGTGCCAGGGAGATGTATCCAGGATAACATTATTATCGCACATGAAATGTATCATTATTTCAAGATGAAAAATCCAGGGGATAAGTATGAATTTGCTTTGAAGATAGATATGAGTAAAGCGTATAACAGAGTAGAGTGGGACTTTTTGGAATCGAATTTGTTGAGAGTGGGTTTTTGTGCTCCCTGTGGGTGGCTTTGATTATGAAGTGTGTGAGATCTGTGACGATGAATATTTGTGTTTCGGGTGATCCTGTTAGCTCTTTTGCCCCTTCTAGAGGCTTGCGACAGGGGGATCCGCTATCTCCATATTTATTTATTCTGGTAGCTGAGGTGCTCTCGAGTATGATTAGAAAGAATCAAGAGAATAACTTGCTAATTGGCATTAAGTTGAGCTTGAGCTGCCCGGTTCTTACCCATAGTTTCTTTGCGGATGATGCCCTCTTCTACATGAATGCTTCTAGAGATAACTGTTCTCATTTGACTTATCTTTTGAATCAGTACTGTGCTGCATTGGGTCAAAGCATTAATATAGACAAATCAAGTGTCTTCTTCTCGGCTAATACTCCGGAAGATGTGAGAGTCACTTTATGGGTAATATTCTTGATATTCCGTCTGCTGAGGATCCTGGCAAGTATTTGGGTATTCCTAGCATTTGGGGGAAAACCAAGCAGCAAGCCCTTGCTTATATTAAAGAACGAGTCATGAACAAGTTGCAGGGTTGGGGTAATTCCTTTCTCTCTTATACGAGGCGTGAGGTAATGATTAAGGCAGTGATCCAAGCTATCCCTATATATCCAATGAACTGTTTTAAATTCCCTCTTAAAACTTGTAGAGAAATCCATAGTTTGATTGCTAATTTCTGGTGGGATGGGAATGCTCTTGGATCTAAGACGCATTGGAAGGCTTGGGATTTTCTTACAAGAGGAAAGAAGCAAGGTGGTATGGGATTCAGAGATTTGATCATCATGAATAATGCATTATTGGCTAAGACAGCTTGGCGTCTTCTAATAAGACCAATGGATTTATGGGCCCAAGTTCTGAAGAGTGTATACTTTCCTCAAAGTGAATTTCTTGATGTGGGGAAGGGGCATAAGGCTTCTTGGTGCTGGTCTAGTCTGGTTGATGAGAGAGAATTCCTTAGAGTTGATCTAAGATGGGATTTGGGATCTGGTAGGGATATCCGAATTTGGGGGGATAAGTGCGTTCCGGGAGTCACCTTCCCTGCAAAACTCGTAATAGTAATAACCCATATGTGACTAATGGGAGGGTGTGTGATTTAATTGTGGATGGCCGGTGGAATCTTACCCCTATTTCTCAGTTTCTTTCGGAGGAGGTTAAATGTGCTATTCGTTCTCTTCCTATTCCAACTAATGGGCTTGAGGATAAATTGATTTGGACCTTTGCTAAGAAGGGAGAATATTTGGTGAAATTAGGAAATCTTAGCCACAAAGAAAAAGCTAAAGTTGATGCAAATAGGGCTAGCTCTTCTTTGATCCTTCCGCCCTCATTGTGGAGCTTTGTATGGAAGGTCAAGGTTACTTCTCGGGTTTAGCAATTCATGTGGCGTATTTTGAATAGTGCTATAGCCACTAATGCCGCATTGTTTAAAAGGAAACGCTCTAATAGGAGTTCTTGTCCCATCTGTGAAGAAGCCGAAGAGAGTATTGAGCATCTTTTCTTCCGTTGCTCCTGGACTCGGTGCGCATGGTTTGGTAGTAGCTTAGGGGGTCATTTTGATTGCTCTTCTGTTGCTCACTTTAATATTTGGTGGCTACATATTACAGGTTCAGGTGCTCTCAATCAGTTTGATATTTCGCTTGTTTGCTGGTTGTTATGGTATATATGGAAGCAAAGAAATGATTTTGTGTTTAATCACCTTGCTCCTAATCCCCTGGTTGTAGTGGAACTTGCTAGACGTAGTAACATTGAGTTTTGGGGAAGCTTGGAGGGTCTTGAGACCGAGTTAGGACATTCGGATAGGGCCGCTCCATAGTGTACTTGCTGGTCCCCCCTGATCCTGGAGTTCTTAAGATTAATACTGATGGAGCCTTTTCATCTGAAAAGGTCTCGGCTACTATTGGTATTGTGTGCCGTGATGAGTATGGTTCTTTCCAATGGGGTTTTGTTGATAAGGTGAAGTCAATTTCAGCCTTTATGATCGAGGCTCTAGCACTAAGAAGGGCTTTGTTGATAGCCATGGACTTATGTCTTGACAAAGTTATTTTTGAATCTGATTGCCTACTTTTGACTTCATGTATTGATGCTAAATCTTCTAATTTATGTGAATGGAAGTGTAGGAGTATAATTCATGATATTATTAGTCTCTTATCTGACAAGGTTGAGTTTTCTTTATCTTTTATTCTGCGAAGGGATAATAGAGTTGCTGATTTAATTGCAGCAAATGCTTTTAAGGAGGTGTGGCCGATCGGGTGGGTTTTGCAGCCAACACCTTCTTTGTCGTCTCTTCTAACCTTGGATGCTCATGAAGCTAATAGTGTTGTGAATGTTGGTCCTTCTGCCTGTTCTGTGAATGAGGGGATGTAATTTATTTTGTTAGACCTCGCCCTTTGTTGGGCTGCTTTTGCTTTCCTGTTAGAGTTATTTAGTTGACTTGTTTCCAGTTTCTGTTGTATTTTTTCTGGTTTGTAGTGCTTGTACTTCGTACTGTTATGGCTTTGGTAATATATGCAGTTCTTCTTGAGCAACCATAAAAAAAAAAAAAAAAAAAAAAACAGTAGCTAAAAAAAAATAGAAGTAAAAAGTTTTTTTTTTTTTGGCGGGTAAAGTCACAAGTTTATTTATTTAATAATTCAGTTATGTTTTTTTATTTTACTTTTAAAAAACGTAATAATAATTTACTAGATCTGAATGACTATTCTTAGTACGACTGTACGAGTAGTTTCTGTAGAATTAAATAAATAACATGATACTTTCATAGATAGAATTATATGAGACCGATCAATTTAATTAACAAGTCATTTTTTATTTTTTATGTTGAAATAAAGACGAAATGCATCAAGATAAAATGAAGGTCACATATTACCTATGGCGAGCCCATCTTACAAAAAGATATATTACCTTCGGTTCTAAATATAAGACATAGTTAAAAATAATACAATGTAAAGATAAGAACGTGAGTTTTTTTTTTTTTATAGAAAAATTTTAGGAAAGGGGTTAGGTTCACCCACAATTCAAAGGCAAGGCGGAATCTCCCTTCCTCCTAGATGATATCGATGTTGAGTAGGATGAGCCGTCTATTACCCTAAGAGATTAACCTAGGCACCTAGGAACTAGGAAGCTCCCCAGCGCCTTAACCAATTTTAGGATCGAACCCCCTCCCTTTAGTGAGAATGTCAAACCCCTTTGTCAGTTCAGCCCAAGAACGAGGGGTATAAGAACGTGAGTTTTTTTTTTTTTTGCTATAAAGAGAGGCATAGAGCCAACATTACAATATGAAAATTACACAAAAGAGGAATTTAATCTCAAACTCTCCTGATCTAACCAAACCCTCAAACTAATAGGGCACTCACCAAAGAGTCTAGAATTAGAGATACCCCATTTGGCTAGGGCATCCGCAATTCTATTAAAATCTCTGGAAATAACTTTAACATCAACCTGCCAATTAAAAGCTAATAATTCTCTAGCTTTCATCACTAAATTGCTGCAAATAGGACATGAGGAATCAAGTACCAGATTAACAACACTATCTGCATCTGACTCTAAAATTACCTTCTTAAAACCCAAATCCCAAGCCAATTATAAGCCTTCCACAATTGCCCATTCCTCAGCAGCTGTCGCATCACAATCACCAATAGATTGGGCAAAACCCACCATCCATTTGCCTAAATAGTCCCTAATCACCCCACCACAATCAGCATTGGCCGTTTGTAAGGCTCTAGCCCCGTCTACATTCAACTTCAACCACCCAAGAGGCGGTTTTCCCCAACATGAAGCCTGTCTAACAACAGCCGAATACACAAGACTTGATGGCCCATTCAAAGATACAAATCTGGACCATATTGAGGAAATAACCAAACCCAGATCATCCAGTTATAAGAACGTGAGTTCTATATGTAGTATCGTGAAAGCAGATTGCAAAAATGAGCTATGCCAGTCCAATTGCCAACAAATGAGCCCAAAGCCCATCGTGAAGGGAGAGACCCAATTATCATTTCATGAATTATCTTTCTATTTTAAGAATATATAACCACCGAGGACAGCAGTGCAGTGGCATAACTGGTGGTATTGAGATACCATATATCTCCCCTGAAGTCCCATGTTCGAATCCCCCTCCCCTCGCCTTGTACCAAAAAAAAAAAAGAATATATACCTTCGTATCAAAAAAAAAAAAGAAAGAATAAATACACAAACACGCGTATGATAAAGATAATTTCATTTTTGTATAAAAAAAAAAAGATAATTTCATTTTCTTTTTTCAGTTTATTTCTTTATATTTAACAGCCTTTACCTTTACGTAAACTAATTCGGCTTCTTTAATTGTCAATTTTCAACTAATGGGGTCTTTTTAACAATAATTAATGGTGTTGAACTTTAATGTAAAATATTAACATAATTATTATTATTGGCTTTATATTATTCTTTGAAAAATAATTCCTCTAGTGTTTTTAATAATAAAAAAGTAAACAGGTATTGTTTTTTCAAGGGAAATAGTAAACATGTATCGAGTGGGAACCGGAAGGATAGGCACCATCTCCCTAGCTGATCTGGACCGTCTAAATCAGATCTGGACGGTCCTGATCTCATATTTTTTAAAAAATATTTCCTAAATAAAAAAATAATTTTTTTAAAAAAATGTTAGCTAAGAGATTATCTTTGTTTTAGATCTTCTATCCAAAAAAATTTTTTATTTTGAAAAAATAAAAAGTAAAAAATATGAGATCTAGACCGTCCAAATCTGATCTGATAGTCCAGGAAATGGTGCTCCGGTTCCGTATGGAGTGAGTATACGTTCAGCTTCAGCTACCTCAACAGTTCGCTAACATGGCATCCGTGAGGTAAACCTGAACTATCAATCTGTAGTACCTTGAATTTCCATCATTGTTACGTGATCGCCACTCTGAATTATAATACGTGGAAATGAAATAAAGAAAATGGGTTGGCTTTAGTTGGATTAAGCTTACAATTCAAAATAAGCCGGCCGACGACTTTTCCGAGCTCAAGGTGTTGGATTGCTCACAACGACTGGAAAGCGCTGCTACACCTACACACAACAGACAAATTTCTTGCTTCAACCATACTTTCTTCCTTGTTCGGCGCACAGGGTATTTCTGATATGTGGTCAGTATTCCCAAAAATGAAGCACAAGTGGAGGATGGAATATACGAATCTTTATCTAAAGACGATGCCGATGTGATTGTGCTCGCAAATCGCCATACCAGATTGTGAGGTGGAAATTTGCGGCATCATCTGCTGTATATAGAAATGGGAAGAAAGCAATCACTTCGGACCAAAGCGACTCAGTTCGTATCGGATCTCACCACTGGTATACTCAACCCTATCGCTGACAAACCCTCTAAACCCCCTCCGCCCCCTCCTGTGAGTTCTTCCCTTCCAAATTGGTCATGATCTGTGATTTTTTTTTTCCCTGTATTGTAATTACCATTTGACTTTTGGTTACTTGGTTACGATTATGGATTTCTTTTGTGTCTTACTCTTATATGAATTATAGAGATACGGCATATCATTTTCGCTGGTGAATTGGCCCTTTATTACCTAGGCAGGATAAGCTCTGTACATCTTGCCATACAATTTTGTGTTGCTACTTTTTTCTATCCCAGTTCTAAACTGGAATTAAGAGGCATCTCCTTCTAAAATCTGACTGCCGATTGTTTACTTAGGAAGAAGTTGACGTATCAAATGTAACTGATTTGGAGTCAACTGATCGAGATGGCGACCAGAATTTATTTGATGGCCCTGATACTTCATCCTTCTCTGCATTCCTCTATTCATTCTTGGCTTCTTCAGATTCTGGAGATAATTCAAACTCAGATGGGCTGAATGACAATAAAAGTGGAACTGATATCCCTCCATCTGACTCTGCCATGAAGGAAAATAGTGGAAAGAAGAGTCTGTTATCTAGGAGTAAGCAATCACTTGGTAGAGCTATCAACCATGCTGCAAGACTAGCTAGGTTCCGCTCTCAAGAGCGCAAGGTTGATGTTGAAACGAAATTAGATGATGAACATGGTTCTCAATTAGCTAATATTGAGATGAGGCGTATTGAACCTAAGGAAGAGCACTTATCATTGGATGATCTACCAGAAATTTCTGAACCTTCAGTGCTCCTTTCAGAGAAAATAAGAAATGTTCTTTATGCTTCTCTTCCAGCTCTTATTCATGGGAGGAAATGGATGCTTCTATATAGGTAATATCTGGATGATGATTTATTGATGCGAGCAAGAATCTATCTATTTTTAAGTTCCAAGACCCTGTTATTCAAAAATAATGATCCTTAAGTCTTTTTATAACCATGCTTTGCTTCTTACTTCCTGCAGTACATGGAGGCATGGGATATCACTTTCAACTCTGTACAGGAGAAGCATGCTTTGGCCTGGCTTGAGTTTGCTGGTACAGTTTATTCAACCCTGATCAATATAAATCCTGAGTATGAGTCCATTTTAATTCTGCTAAACTTCAGAAATGAAAAACGTCTGTTCTGAGCGGAAAATTTGATATTTAGTTAGACTGGATTATACTGGCAAATTGAGCATATAGCTGAAGTCCTACATCATTGTCGATTGTTATTTACTTTCTATTTGAATTTTATTTCAAAATAATATGTAAAACCTTTAAAAATAGATCATGTTTTTTATGGTGATCTTATCATATATCAATATCAACGGCATTTCCTATTCTTGAACTTGATGACTTAGTACGGATGTTTGGCTGTGTTGAAGATTGTGCCATTACAAGTCATTCTAACAGTCCTGTCTCATTTCTGTTCAATGGTTTCAGTAGTTTACCGTACTTGTTAACGTTCCTTGCTCATAAGCTTACTGGTTTAACTGTCCGTGGCTCCGTGCTGTTCAATATAAAGTCATTCTTCATTTTTAAGTTGACCTGTGAATTATAGTGCTTTGTACAGATTAATACACTAACCCTCGTTCCTTTGTAAGTCAAAAAAGATATTGCGATCTTGAGTCCCTTTAATTTCTTAGGATAAGCTCTTCACTTATCTCAAAATGTTCTTATCTTCTCCAGGTTGTTGGAGATCGCAAAGGTGCAGTATTTGGTGGCCTGGTTGAGGTACCGCTAAAGCCATCGAACAAGAGAAAATATCAGGTCATTCCTAAAAACTGTTTGACCCTACATACTATATCAATACTGTTCTCCAGTTTATTTGGACTGTTGCTTCCCCCCCCCCCCCCCCTTGCCATCTTATTTTTATTGTTGTTTCACAAGTATATGTTGTTGATATTTGATTACATACAGGGAACAAATGATACATTTGTTTTCACAGACACCCCTGGTCATCCTACTGTATATCGTCCAACAGGTATCTACTTCATGATTTGTATAATAATAGGCTTTTCTTTTTCTCTCTTTTACAGCTTGACTCTACTGCTTTGCTAGCAAATGAAATAAGAGATTAATTTGCAGGGGTAAACCGCTATTTCACACTCTGCGCCACTGACTTTCTTGCAATTGGTGGGGGAGGTCATTTTGCGCTTTATTTGGATGGTGATCTGTAAGAATTATATCTTACATCATGCCATCTTTTATTTACCACTGTCGAACTTGTTATCCTGCCTTTTCTTGACATCATTTACCTGATATGTTCCTTTTCTTTTTCTTTTCTTTTTGAACTTTGTTGTATATACATCAGATTGAACGGGTCTAGTTCAGTCTCAGAAACTTATGGAAATCCTTGCCTTGCACATTCTCAGGATTTTCAAGTTAAGGAAGTAGAGGTAGATGCACCTGAATATCTCTCTCTCTCTCTCTCTCACACACACACCCCTTAATGAAATATTTATCCAGATAGAATAAGTAACCAGCCAAGCACTGGTTCAACCTTGCAGTTGTGGGGGTTTGTATATGGTTCCAAGTATGAAGAAGTATTGGCATTGAGCAGAACAGAGGCACCTGGCATCTGTCGATGGTGATTCTGCATATTTCATTTGGTGTTACATTAATGCATTTCAGAATGGTAACAATCTATAGCTTGTAAGGGATGCTGAGTTGGCGGACAATATGACCAATTTTTTTGCATCCAGCTATCTCATCACACTGTATGACATGTAAATATTTGCCCACCGTGTAAAGATTAATATCAATATTAACATCACTACATACAGGCTAACGTATATAAGATGGTTAGAGGGAAAATGTATTTGTACCTGAAAAAGCAAAAACCTTTTAGAAAATCACTGACATAACTCTAAAGACTAAATTAATGAAAAGCACAGGTTTTGAGAAATAATGCGCGGCTGCGAAAAAAAAATCACTCTTGGACAACTATGACATGGCTTCACCTGAGGCCCTGTTTGTTATAAAGAAAGTTTGGGGAAGGAAAGGAAAGGAATGGAAAGTAAAGCAAAGGAAGATTGGAACAATAAGGGATGATGGTTTGAGTTGTTTGGTAGGAAGAAAATGAAGAGGTGGTAATTGGTAAAGAATTAAAAAATGTCTATTTTACCCTCAAAAGAAATTAATTCAAAATAAAAAAGAAAAATATATTTTTTGCTAAAATATATTTTAAAAAAATATATTCTTGTTAAGTTCGAACTCGTGAAAAATTAAAAAAAAAATCGCCAAGTTCGAACTTTCCCGCCCAATTTGAACTTTCCCGCCAAGTTTAAATTTCAGGGGTAAATCTGTCTAAAAAAACACTTTCCTGGGAAGATAGAGCTTTCTTTCCATTTTCGGATGGAAAGCTTCTTCCCTCAAATATGGGAAGATTGGACCTCACTGGAAAATGCTGACTGGACTTTTTCTATACCAAACACCCCAAATTCATAGGAAGATTGGGATCTTCCTTTCCCTTCCCCACCAATTCTTTGTAACAGAGTTTGTCAAAGCAATCCAAAAAATGAGAAAACAGTATTTTTCTTTTTTTGAGTATAATACGGGAGTATTTTGATTTGACTAGTGGCATAAATCCAAGTAATGAAAAGAGGGTGAAATTTTCCTAGTGAGTGGAATATTTGCAAAAATATATTGTATCCTTGAAACAAGGTTTTCTACAATTTTTGTATTTTGAAATTTTTGGTGAGTTGAGTTCCAGGCTCATGCAACACTAACATATTTCTTTTATTTAGGACGATATTTTGCATCATACTTCCTCTTCGTGTTTTCTTTTTCAAAAATGGTTTCGGTTTCAAAAATGGTTTCGGTTTCTTTGTGGGGCAAGTTGCCCACTTGTGGATCATTCTATCACCAACACTCCCCACTCTCATAACAGATGACAACAGGGAAAAAAGAAAAATAAAATAATCATAAAAATAAGAAAAAAATCTTATATAAAGACTGTTGAATTATCCAAATTTTAATTTGGGTTATTAAACTTAACAAATTATTACTTAGGTTATGTAACACAACTAGAGATTTAGAACTTGGGCTAAATTACCTCGATATCCCTTAATTATTGAAAAAACAAAATTAGAGATCGAACAATATTTGTTTACGCGCTACATAAAAACCCTAACGGCTAAAAATTCATTGGAGGCCTTCACATGGATTTACGTTTCAATATTTATGAGTCAATCAGTACCATCTTTATATGAGATTCTCCTTAATTGAAATCCTGGGGCTATCAGATCGTGATAAAAGTCCAACGCCTCCTCAACTTGGTTCCTAATGCCGAGCCCTTTTATCAGAGTAGTCAAAGTTACAATGTCCAGATGATGATCCACCTTGTAAATCTTTCCCAACATTGAGAAAGCAGAATATATATATATATATGTGTGTGTGACCCAAATGGCAATAACAATTGAGCTAGATGTTCACTGTAACTAGATTGGACGAGTCCTCTGAACTCAGGTCGAGCAAACAATGAGATAGCAGTGCAATAATGTTTAACCTAATCCTAAAATCTTATTAATTTGGACTATGGAAGGTGGGGTTGCATATGGAGTAAGTGATTGAAAGAAGCTACAGAATCATGAATGCTATTTGCATTTGGGGTTTGAGAGTGAGCAAATAAATTGGGGGTGAGGGAAAATGGGGAAGAGAGAAAGATGTAAGATGAAGAACACTATATATGTTCTCAGAACATTGCTGGCAAAAAACATCTGGAAACAAAAAAAGAGAGCACTTAGACATGAATCTAGAAACTGTGAGAGCAAGCAACGAAGGATGTGACAAACATCCGACTTCTTTCTGCCTTTTCCTTTCTTCTTTTCTTTGGACCATGGTTAGAGATATTATTGGAAAATAACCAACATTTAAATATTATAAATTGGGTTGTTGACCCAATATAAGATTTGTTGAGTTTACTAGCCTTATATAGGATCTTCTTATTTCAACCGTCTTTATATAGAATTCTTCTTAAAAATAAAGTGAAAGCAAAGGAGAAGGGGGGGGGGGGACTTAGACAAAAGAGAGAGGGAGGGATTGAAATTTCTTCCTATAATTAATGACAGACAGTTACAATATATTACAAATTGCAACCACAAAGTTATTAACTTTCCATGGAATCTTCACCCCTTGCTTGCAGGGTGCCCCACTGTTATCGAATGATGCATGCACTTTCAATAAGCTGAGTGAGTTTCATGACCTATGTTTAAATTAGCAGTAGAAACTACTTTTTTAACGTGATTTACGGTATACGGAGTAAATATATGGGCAGAATTTTATCTCAACCTATAAACGTGCTTTTCTAATGCTATCTCAAATAAGCCCTTAAGGAAAAGGTTTAAGAGGTGTGTGCTGGTATTATTTAAGTTACAAAACCCAATTGACAAAGGTATTTATGCTTTAAATGCAAATGAATTAGTCCTTAAATTAGTAACCATAACCTCATAAGATATTAAATCTATGTTTATCAACTAGATTAAAAATATGATGTGGTCAAAGAAAAATACACACCAAATATCTTATTATTTTCTTTTTTGAGTAAAGGGTTACATAATTAAGAGATTTCTTTTCTCAGTATACAATTTGAAACTATGGACTAATTAATGAAGGGAAAAGAGAAACAAAAAGCATAATAAAATGCTCCGAAGCGTATGTGAAATTTTACATATAAACCCAAGCTTTTTGAGTTATTACAACAAACAAAAGCCTAGAAAGAGCATATATAAACAATACTCAACTGTAGTGCATGTATAGCAGCTATACATACCTACAAGTACTGTTGAGTTCTAAAAATCAAATCATCAAGACCTGAAGCAGAGAGGGAGATGGTGATGGAGGGAATTTTGGGTGTGAATCAAGCCTTGAACGTACTTAAAGTGCTTCAAGGGACAAGGAATGATAATGGCTCCTTTCTGAGAGAAGCCATATTCATCCTCTGCCTTCTTCAACAGCTCACCAAATAGAGGATGGTTCAGATACATCACTGGCACCTGTATCCTCTCCTTCACGTCTCCACGTTCTCCAACTTTGATTGTTACGTGTCCTTTTGGTAATTCCTTCCTCTTTTTCACCATCTTCGATGATCGATTCTCACAGACACTCACAGTAAAACAAGATTAACAAGAAGAAGAGGCTAATGGGTTATTATAATAGAGTTTTTAGTGCTGGTGCTTGAGAGTTTTGCATATATATTGAAGAGGAACGGTGAGTGAGGAATATATGGATAGGCATGAAGGGGCAGTGATAATGAGAGATGAGGAATTTAGGAATAAATGGGGACGATGATGGAACTTTATTGAAGCTAATTAATTAAAGGAGCAGTGAGTAGTGAAGCCATATATGACTCGTGAGTCACACGAGTCATGACCAAGTCCTTCAATTCCTTATTGAAGTCAGCTCTTTCATTATAAGCTGCGTGACTTCCATCCCATTCACTCACTTCAGGATAATGTTAAGTGTATTTTACTCATGTGGCTATTAAAATCACATCAGACTGACTGGTTTAACCACGAAATGGGTAAACTGGTCACCTAACTGGTTTGGTCCAGCTAGTTTAATTTTTATTCAAAATTTTTTGACTTCAAAATTCTATACCTATCTAATTGTACATATCTCCAAATATTATAAATTAAAGCTCCATAGAAAGTTTAAGATGTCTACTTTCTAATACAAAAAGAATCATTCAAAAATATTATTATTTGATTCTCCAAAATTATTAAATTCCAAAACTATTACAAAAATATTATTGTTTGAAGTTCACTTTCTCACCAGCTTGACCATGAGTTAGATCTGATTTGACTCCAATCTAACCCTTGACGTCCCACTACCCAAATCGATTCAATGGCCAACCAGAGTTTAATAACCTTGATATTATTAGTCTCGTGTTGTATGCCACTATGCCTTTTACTTTTCAGTGCTCGTTCCTTTTATTCTGGGGGAAAAAAAAAGACTGAAGAACTTGAGTGTTTTTCATGCTTCTCAATTAAATTTACATTTTTCTATTAATTCCTCATCTTAAATTCCATATAAATGCATAAGAAATACTATAGATTTTAGTATAAGAGGTAGTTGACTAATTTGGGCGTGTGAAAAAAATTAGTTATTTTAATTATTTGTAATAAATATAAGTTAATTTTCCTAAAATACCATATTTTATTATGATTATCCTCCCATAAAAACTCCTGAATATGTCTAATCAATAAAGATTTTTTTTGAGAGAAAATTATAAATTCAGAAAACAAAATAATTGAGGTCTTATATTTAGAAATAAATCTAATACACAAATAACTCTTATATTAAGTGACCCGAGGTAATATATAATTATATCCAACACGCTAAGTGATTCTGATACCATTCAACTCATCCTTAATTGGATACCAAGATCTCAAGTGGATTGGTGATTTTAGAGATCAGGAGTATGATTCAATAAAGTCGGCAAGTCAAGTTTCAAGTTATGAGAAGAGACAATGATTTTCTGGCAGACAGATTCTGTTACGAAAAGGGCTTCATAGCCACTGGTATGTGAATATTAAGTCCGAATTCGTTAATGGAAATGCTGGCAGCTAATGCACCTACTTTGTGATTTGTTTTGTTTTCTTTCCAATGTATATTAAAAAAAAAAAAAAAGTAATTTTGGGCTTGTAAACAAAGTGGGTTCTGGCCAATGATCAACACTTGGGATTTAAGTTTAATTGGATAGGTTTTTGGCTAATCAAGTTCCCACTAATATAATTATTATATCATTTTTCTTTGTGGGCCTTGCATCTTTCCAATCCAAATTTCCCAAAACAAAATTAATCACATAGAATTTTTCCCATTTCTGACTTCTTAGTCTCGTGCAGATAATGGTTATGAGGCATGACATTTATATGTTAATTTGATAATTAACCCCCCAAAGACAAAAATAAAGCCATAAATCTTGAAATTTTTTCCCCCAGTAGATTACGATCCTATCATTAACTAGTTTATATATATGACTATTATATCAATGATAAAATAATTTTTTTAAAGGAAAAAACTTGATTGATGTGCTTTAGGTAAAAAATAATATAAAGGAACATAACAGAAATGATAATACTACTACAAAATTATAGGTGTACGCCTAATTAAAGATGAATTGCGGCCGGCAGCGTGAGAGCCACTAAAAAAAGACGCAAAAGGTGATATCAAATATTGCCTCCCAGATCAGATCAAACTCTACCCAAAGCATATTATTCATATTACATCACAATGATCTGGATTTCAAATTTCTTAAGAAAAATGTATTCTCTGACATTATTTTTTAAAAACTTATTATCAAAGAATCATTTTAATGATGTATCTTACTACTTCATTTTGAAAAAAAGCACTCAAATGGTTTCAGAGAAGCAGAAGAGATCCTGATTGGACCTGGATCCCACAAGAATGTATACGTCAAAAAGATATACTTCAATTATAAGCCTACTACATATTTTTCTTAAACAGAACAAATCTTCTTAAAGTTCCTTTTAACACTAGAAGTTGTAACGAAGTGTTGAAGTACATGTTAATTGCATGCAACTACTTCATTTCAACTTAGAAACAAATTTTCAGAGGAATTTTATTGGGATATGCAGATTCAAAATTCCCACCAAATTAGCTATATGGCTATGAATGAATAAAAAAGATATGTGGGGAAAGAAGAGTACAGCTACCTATGATCTAAACTATTGAAGCAAAGACTACGATCACTACATCAGCTTCCTATCCAAACAGTGAGAATAGACTGAATTAAAAAAAAAAAAAAAAAGTTGATGGGGTCATCAATCACTTGATATATAATCTATCTGCAGAAATTCTCATCACACTTTTGAATTATTCAAGGCACAAAACAAAAGGCTGTGCCCAGAAAAGCCGCATGTATATATCTCTCTCTAAGAGAGAGAATTCAACACTCCATGGCCCATTCTCTTTTTCTCTCTCTCACAAATCATTCATTAGTATTCATGCATGCATGGGGAAAAACACAAAAGCTCTTCTCCCTCCTGCCTCAGTACCTTCAACTTTATGTTCTGATGCAAAGGTCAAAAAGCTCCATTTCCCCAAAACCCTCTTCCTTTTTAGACAATGCCCCCCTTTCTCTCACATTCCCTTCTCTTTATACATATATATATATATATATATATATTCCAAATAACATGGAGAATTTCATATATTAAGGGCAAAACATATAGATACCTGTTGATATTAATTAAGAACTAATTAAAGAGAAATAGATGTGCATCTAATATGATCGATCTTTAAGGTTTTAATTCATAGTTTGTGCAGTTTTAGTACCAAGAGTGTACTTAAAAGCTGGTCTTTTGTGACTCATGGTGAAGTCATGTGAGCATCATTTTTATTTTTTTGCTCGAAATGTGAGCATCATATTTCAGAGTTACAGAAATAATAGTATATATTACAATGCTGTTAATTGATGGCTTGATGATACAAGAAAGAAGGGATAGGTGATATTGTTTGTGATAGTGAAGTAAACATATTGCGTGCAAGAATGAGTGTGTGTGTGTGAGAGAGAGAGAGAGAGAGAAAGGAAAGTAGCTTATGTAGATATATAGCTAGTGCTGGATAAGACTGTGTTTTGTGTCATATTGGGTTCCCTACGTGTGTCTATATATAGCTGTAGCTGCTGACTCTTCTGTCTACCATTCTGATTCAAAAAACCTATTATATATACATAATATATTTGAGTATAAATTGTCTCTTCCAAAACCCTGTGCTGCAGCTCAGCAAAGAAAAAAAAGCAAGGAAAGTGAAAAAGTTATGTAAAAGGAAACACCAGAAAAAGCCCTTTTTTTTTACCTTAATCATTGATCTCAAATACAAATGCAAAGCAGAAGAATGCTTACTGGACATGCCAATTCTGTGCTTGCTTAATAATGAGTCTTACTCATTCATCAGCAGCAGAAGAATCTTTAATTAATATATATAGCATATATTTAAAGCATTATATATGTAACATCCCGTCTTTTAATATGTGATTTTCAAAAGAGATTATCAAAGTTATGAATAATTTAAACAGTGTGGCATCGGAAAAGAGTTTTCATTTTAAAACAAAACGAGTATCTGATATTTAACCAACATTGGTGTGTTGATACTAATACAGTCATCCAAATATTCAAGTACTCAAAGTACATAAGAAAACAGCAACAGATAAACAATCCTCCGTCTGAGTCCTTATACAGCCTGCTTACCCTTGTCAGCAACCCTGTCTCCGCCAGAACCTGAGGCTATGGTAAGAGCTGAGGTTCAATTCCCATTGAACCTCAGGTAACAGTTAACCTCATGCTTATGTAACAATTTTATATATAATAGATATTCATGATAGTTACAGCATAATCACATTTCAACAGCACAACCACCTCATATTTTAATCCAGTCTGCACTACCCAGTGCCACGGTGTACATCCGTGTCCTCAGCGCTAGGAAAACTCAACGGCATTATCATGACTATAACCCGTATATAGCTTAATGTGTATGCACAATTTTATAAAAACAGAATCTCAGACTATCCATCACATAAAAATTTACAATAAGCATCAGAGTTAAGGTTACAGTACGCGTCCGTACCTTCGTTGATGATGTTTTGGTACGTTTGACTAAAACGGTACTTCTAACGGAAAACAGCGGTACAAGTTCACAGATACCCTATAGGAACAATATCACATTTATCAGTGGCCATCAACTTTGCAATACTTGTGGAATTCTACGTTGAAGATTTACTATTCATGTGAATAGTATTTACTATTCATGTGAATAGTACCAGTAAAAATATTTTTACCGTGACGGTAAATAATTTTTTACTGTTTGGTAAATAGTATTTACTGTATTGGTAAATAACATTACTGCCCAAGAATAATTCTTTTCTGATGTGACAGATCAGACTAAGCTGCAGCCACAGAGCATACTCAGAAAAACTCTATCAGGCTTTTCTACTATAATTACCGAAAGAAACTACCAAATCTTAAGACTAGGGACCAAAGAACTTACCCTTGAAGTTCTTACTCCTTCTCTCCAGCTCCGAGAACTTTACTCTAAATTCTCACTCTAAACTCTAAGAATTCTCTCTCTTCTATTAAACTCGACCGTTGTGATCTGAGTTTGGTGTGAAGAAAATGAAGAAGTGAGGCCTCTATTTATAGTGTTGGAAAATGGGTCCTTAAGTGTAATTTTCGTCTCTGGGTCGTTTTACGTAATTTTCCTAAAAACTAAAAAGGAAACCCGTGAACAATATTTAAAATTTTTAATAATATTTTAATATTTATTATAATATAATATTATTATTTAAATAATAAATTATTATTGAGTGGGTCCCGCTGACAAAATTTTCAAACTCACGAGAGTTTCTGTCGGGAGAGGAGAAAATTTTGTCAGTGGGTCCCACACCTTTAAATATTATATTATTTTTTACTAATAAAGTTCCCTATTCGGTGTTCTGATCGCGTGATCTTTTGCAAATTCTCAAAAATCCAGAAGCACAGTCTTGAAGCTCTATTCTTCCTCTTTAGAAATATCTGGGTCAACTGAATTTTTGACCTCATTCAGGATATTTCGTAATCTGTCAAAGATTTTAAGTCGGACACTGCCGGAAACAGAAATTACTTCGGGTGACACCATCTTCGAGACAAAAATTCACTGATTCATAATATGCCCTTACCCAAGAAACCTAGTTCACGGTTTACAAGATATAATTTTATTTCTATTATTTCCCAAAATATAAGATATTACATTTCTCCCCCCGTTAAATAAAATTTCGCCCTCGAAATTTACTCCATACTAACTAAACATTGAGCCATGAACTCCGGATATCTTTCCCTCATATCTCCCTCTGTTTCCCAAGTCGCCTCATTAGGAGATAAACCCTTCCAGACCACTTTCACAACAGGAATATTTCTGTGTCGAAGCCGTTTCTCCTGGTAATCGAGAATTCGCTCCGGCTCGACCTCAAAAGTGTTATCATGTCGTACCTCGACATCCTCATACTGAATAACATGGTCATGGTCAGGTTGGTATTTCTTTAGTTGAGAAACATGGAAAACATCGTGGAGTTTACTCAAATTCGGGGGTAAGGCTAACTGGTATGCGACCGGTCCACGTTTTGCCAAGATTTCGAATGGCCCAATGTAACGAGGACTTAGCTTTCGCCGTTTAAGCGTTCTACCAACACCGGTTACCGGGGATATCTTGAGAAACACATGGTCTCCAACCTCGAATTCTAGTGGTCTTCTCCTCTTATCAGCGTAACTCTTCTGTCTGCTTTGTGCTGTTAGGAGTCTCTGTTTGATCAATGCAATTTGCTTGGAGGTCTTATCAACTAAATCTGTCCCGATGAATTCTCGCTCCGACAATTCTGTCCAGCATATAGGTGATCGACACTTCCGCCCGTACAATGCCTCAAACGGAGCCATCTGTATGCTCGAATGGTAACTATTGTTGTAAGCGAATTCGACCAGCGGTAAATGTTCATCCCAATGGCCTTTGAAATCCAATACACACGCTCTAAGCATATCTTCTAGCGTTTGTATTGTCCTTTCAGATTGACCATCGGTCTGCGGGTGATAAGCCGTACTAGGCCTTAGTTTAGTTCCCATCTCTGCATGCAAAGCCTCCCAGAATCGGGATGTAAATCGCGGGTCCCGATCAGAAACGATGCTCTTAGGTACACCATGAAGTCTTACGATCTCTTTGATATAAATCCTCGCCAATTGTTCTGGTGAGTAATTAATACTAATGGGGAGAAAGTGTGCCGACTTAGTCAATCGGTCAACAATTACCCAAATCGCGTCGTGTTGTCTGATCTTAGGTAACCCTACCACTAGATCCATGGTAATGTTCTCCCATTTCCATTCCGGAATTTCCAAACCTTGAAGAAGACCAGGGGGTCGTTGGTGTTCAGTTTTAACTCTTTGACAGGTCAAACATTTTCCTACGTATTCAGTTACATCTTTCTTCAATCTGGGCCACCAAAACTCGGATTTCAAGTTCTGGTACATCTTGACCATTCCTGGATGTAGAGTGTATCTGCTCTTATGAGCCTCATCTAGTATCTTCTGTCGCAATTCACCATCCTTCGGAATGTAGATCCGCTTCTTGTATCTGACCAAACCACTAGGTGATAGGTCAAGGTCTTGAGTTTCACCTTGTGAGATCTTTTCTCGCGCTGCAATAGCCCATTCGTCGTGTCGCTGTGCTTCCTCAACTGTATCTCTCAGATCGTATTCCCCTTGACTAACAAGGAGACTTGCAAGATACACGTCATCGGGCGCGTAGTGTCTCATGCAAATCTGATTGGACAGGTTCAGGTCTCTGAAATCTTCAAGTAGTCTCCACTCTTGAATCATCATGTATGCTGCGTGCACCGTCTTTCTACTAAGCGCATCTGCTACGACATTTGCTTTTCCGGGATGATACTTGATCTCCAGATCGTAATCTTTTAGTAAGTCCATCCAGCGACGTTGTCTCATGTTGAGCTCTTTTTGATCAAACAGGTATTTCAGGCTCTTGTGGTCGCAGTATAACTCTACGACTGCACCATAGAGGTAGTGCCTCCATATCTTTAAGGCGAATACAATAGCCGCAAGTTCTAAGTCGTGAGTAGGGTAGTTCAACTCGTGAGGTTTCAACTGGCGAGAAGCATATGCCACAACTCTGCCCTGCTGCATGAGAACACACCCTAATCCTTGCCCACTAGCATCACTATAGACAACGTACGTTTCGTCTGGATCTGGAATTATTAATACTGGAGCTGTAGTCAACTTCTCCCTCAAAGTTTGAAAACTCGCCTCACAATCATCGTCCCATATGAATGGTTGTTTCTTCCTTGTGAGCTTCGTTAATGGTAAGGCAATACGTGAGAAATTTTGTATGAATCTGCGGTAATATCCTGCTAATCCCAGGAAACTACGTATCTCTGCCACCGTTTCCGGCCTCTTCCAGTTCAGAACCGCTTCCACTTTACTAGGATCAACAGCTACACCATCGCGAGATACGACATGACCCAGAAATTTTACCTCTGGTAGCCAGAATTCACACTTGCTCAATTTAGCAAAAAGTTGTTCGTCTCGGAGTATTCCCAACACGAGTCGCAGATGTTCTTCGTGTTCTTCCCTGCTTTTAGAATAGATTAGGATGTCATCGATAAACACCACTACAAACTTGTCTAGGTGTAGACGAAAGATTCTATTCATGTAATCCATGAATACGGCAGGCGCATTTGTCAATCCGAAAGGCATCACAAGGAATTCGTAATGCCCGTATCTGGTTCTAAAGGCTGTTTTTGGAACATCACTGGTTTTCACTCGCAGCTGGTGGTATCCTGAGCGCAAGTCAATTTTAGAGAATACACAGGAACCAGATAGTTGATCGAGTAGATCGTCAATGCGAGGAAGTGGGTACTTGTTTTTGATAGTCACCTTGTTTAACTCGCGGTAATCGATACAAAGTCGTAAACTTCCATCTTTCTTCTTTACAAACAGTACTGGGGCTCCCCATGGCGACACACTAGGTCGAATAAATCCTTTCTCCAGTAGCTCCTCAAGCTGTTTCTTTAATTCCAGCATCTCGTTTGGTGCCATACGATATGGTGCTTTTGATATTGGTCCAGTGCCTGGCATCAAGTCGATGGCGAATTCAACCTCTCTCTCAGGGGGTAACTTGGTGAGATCTTTGGGAAACACATCAGGGAATTCATTCACAATGGGAATGTCTTTGAGTGATGGTTCGTCGTCTATCTTGATTGAGAAGAACACCATATACGCTTGGCAACCTTGCTTCATGCATTTTTCTGCTTCTGCACTAGATAGGAAATTCAGACTCACGTTGATCTTGCTCTGGTCGTGTGGTGGTGAGAATCGTATCTCTTTATTACCACAATCAATGACCGCGTTGTTTGCCATTAGCCAATCAAGACCAAGAATGACATCAATGCCATGAAGCGGTAATCGGATAAGATCTATGTTAGATTCTCGTCCGTTCACACTCGCAATGCAATTAAGACATGCATCAGACGCTAAAGATTTCGCGCCAAGTGGGGTAGCTACTATCAAATCATATGGTAGTCTATAGGCTTGCATTCCTAGTCGTTTTGCACAATCGTAAGAAATAAACGAGTGACTAGCACCCGAATCATACAATGCCTGTAGTAGATTTCCATTAAGAGAAATAGTACCTTTGATCATCTCAGGAGATTTCTTGGCTTCCTCATTAGTCAGAGCAAAAACTCGTCCTGCGTTCTGCGGTCTCGCCTCCAAAGCTTTTTGAGGACAGTTTAAGCTAATATGCCCCGGTTTCTGACACCTGAAGCACACTGGCTTTCCCTCACAGTTAGCTCCCGGATGGAACCTTCTGCATTGCGGACAGGCTTGGGATGTCTGCATTCTTGGAAAGTTTTGCTGTCTCGGTTGAAATGGCCTCTTATTCCCTTGTTGGGAATTATTCCAAGGTGCCTTCCTCTTCTGTGCTGGGTTGTTGCGATTGAAACCGCTACGGTTGGGGCCGCTACTGCTAAAGTCTCTGGTCTTGCGAAGCTCCTTCAAGTTTCGTTCGATGAGTCGGCAGGCTTCTACAGCTTGATTTAGTTCCAGAAATTTGTGCGATACCAACCTTTCCCTTATCTCATACTTTAGTCCATACACAAGTACATTTGCAATGCTGCTCTCGTCATTATCTCGCCTCAAAAGTGATGAGTACCGAGATAAGTTGGTGAAACGAGCGAAGTAATCATCGAAAGATTCTTCCCGACCCTGACGGATGTGCAGGAACTCTGTCTCCTTCATCATCTGTACTGAGGGTGGAAAGTACTGCTCGTTAAACTTTTCTTGGAACGTTTCCCATGTGACGGGACAGTTTCGGCTTCGGAGGGTTGCCGCGGTGTTTCGCCACCAACGATCGGCGTCTCCTGCTAGCTTGTAAATTGCCAATTGAGCCTTCCTGTTATCCGGACATTCTAAGACCTCAAAGATCTTTTCAAGACACAATAGCCAATCTTCAGCTGAATCAAGTTTTCCTCGGAATGCTGGTGGCTTGTGTTTGCAGAATTGTGTCACCCAGTATTGCGTATCCTTAGCTTCTCTGACAGGTTGATGTTGCTCCACCAATACTCTCTCCTGTCGAGGAGGTAACTGAGATCGTTCTGGTCTCTCAAATGCGTTGCTGTGCTCGTCTTCTTGTTCGTCGTAATTTTCTCCTCCCTCACGTTGTTGTTGTTGCTCTCCTTCAGCCTGTTGTTCTTCATCCCCTCGTCCTCCCTGCCTGTTAGTGAGAAGCGCATCGATGAGAGCTCTCTGTTCTTGTATTATTCTCCTCATTTCTTGAAGTTCATCTTGTACTGGTGGTGGAGGTTCATGTTGTTCGAGTTCAGGGTTTGGTACTACTCGCAGTTGCCTACCCCTACCTCTGCCTCGGCCTCTGCCTCGGCCTCGGCCTCGGCCTCTAGGAGTTCCGGCGCCTCCCAAAGTTGCCATATTCTAAATTCCAAAGGTTAATAGATATAAACACTAGAAAACAAAAAGATTACACATAACATAAGATCACAAATTTCATATGAATCACACCAAAGCGTATATAGTACACCCCTTTTATTCATTAATGGTGATTACACAAACTACTATTATACTTAGTCCTACTGTTACAAAACTATTGCTACTACTACTTCCATGGTTCATTGAACTGTTGTAGGGTTGTCTTTGTCTTTCTACATGACCAGGTGAACTAAATGCTGGAGGCAGAAAATGCACGAGCACACATCCTCGATGTGGCCCTCATTCAGAATTTCATTGATTTTAGTTTTCCAGAAACGGGTGCGAGGAAAGTGATGAAGGGTGGATTTAACCCAGTCTCTAGAAGGATACGGAAAATGGTAGCGAGAGTTTGCCTGGTAAAATTCTCTGACTCGAGTCAGATACAGTAGGTATTTGTCTTTCTCGGTCTTAGTAGTGAGAGCGGCATGGAGAAATTCCAAGTGTAAGGCTAAAGTTAAGATAGAGTTTTCATCTAAGACGTACTCCAGGTTGCCAGAGTTGGCGTCAGAGTCATAGTCGAGATCTTGTATCTGAGGATAGTCAAAGTTATCACCTATTGAGGAGTGATGTGAATTGCTGGGATTTCCGGGTTCCGGTGAGTAGGGCTCTGCAAGAATGGGTATTGAGTCATATAGATGGTCGGGATACTCAGGTCCAGGATGGTATTCTGGTTCTGGATCATTATCAAGTGCAAGAGCGGGGTAGAGTGGTTCTGGTACCGACACAGGTTCAGGCATTGGTACAGAGAGTGGATTTATCGGCTCAGGGTTCAATCTCCTTCTTACTGGTTCGGGGACTATCGACCGACGTGCAATACGTCTTCTTTTCCCAAAGTAATTGATATACGGAAATTCCTCTTTGTCCATTTCTACAACAACACCAAGGTCATATCAGTACTTATATTTTTTTTTTAAAGAAAACCATGGCTTAGAGCCTAACTTAGTTAATCAACCGATTGGCCAGGTAGGCGTCTATCATGGGAGCCTCACCGTGCTAGGGTGACTGATTGGCTGATCCACATAGACTCGGCCCTACCTTCGGCACCAATGGTTTGTTGTAACTAAGTCGGGTTCATGCCAGATAAAATACTTTTGAAGGCTAGAACTTAACTCTGCTACTTAAACAACCTTACAAGACTGTTTAATGTAACCTAGTTAACTTCGTGCCAGGATGCAAGCTCTGATACCAAAATGTAACATCCCGTCTTTTAATATGCGATTTTCAAAAGAGATTATCAAAGTTATGAATAATTTAAACAGTGTGGCATCGGAAAAGAGTTTTCATTTTAAAACAAAACGAGTATCTGATATTTAACCAACATTGGTGTGTTGATACTAATACAGTCATCCAAATATTCAAGTACTCAAAGTACATAAGAAAACAGCAACAGATAAACAATCCTCCGTCTGAGTCCTTATACAGCCTGCTTACCCTTGTCAGCAACCCTGTCTCCGCCAGAACCTGAGGCTATGGTAAGAGCTGAGGTTCAATTCCCATTGAACCTCAGGTAACAGTTAACCTCATGCTTATGTAACAATTTTATATATAATAGATATTCATGATAGTTACAGCATAATCACATTTCAACAGCACAACCACCTCATATTTTAATCCAGTCTGCACTACCCAGTGCCACGGTGTACATCCGTGTCCTCAGCGCTAGGAAAACTCAACGGCATTATCATGACTATAACCCGTATATAGCTTAATGTGTATGCACAATTTTATAAAAACAGAATCTCAGACTATCCATCACATAAAAATTTACAATAAGCATCAGAGTTAAGGTTACAGTACGCGTCCGTACCTTCGTTGATGATGTTTTGGTACGTTTGACTAAAACGGTACTTCTAACGGAAAACAGCGGTACAAGTTCACAGATACCCTATAGGAACAATATCACATTTATCAGTGGCCATCAACTTTGCAATACTTGTGGAATTCTACGTTGAAGATTTACTATTCATGTGAATAGTATTTACTATTCATGTGAATAGTACCAGTAAAAATATTTTTACCGTGACGGTAAATAATTTTTTACTGTTTGGTAAATAGTATTTACTGTATTGGTAAATAACATTACTGCCCAAGAATAATTCTTTTCTGATGTGACAGATCAGACTAAGCTGCAGCCACAGAGCATACTCAGAAAAACTCTATCAGGCTTTTCTACTATAATTACCGAAAGAAACTACCAAATCTTAAGACTAGGGACCAAAGAACTTACCCTTGAAGTTCTTACTCCTTCTCTCCAACTCCGAGAACTTTACTCTAAATTCTCACTCTAAACTCTAAGAATTCTCTCTCTTCTATTAAACTCGACCGTTGTGATCTGAGTTTGGTGTGAAGAAAATGAAGAAGTGAGGCCTCTATTTATAGTGTTGGAAAATGGGTCCTTAAGTGTAATTTTCGTCTCTGGGTCGTTTTACGTAATTTTCCTAAAAACTAAAAAGGAAACCCGTGAACAATATTTAAAATTTTTAATAATATTTTAATATTTATTATAATATAATATTATTATTTAAATAATAAATTATTATTGAGTGGGTCCCGCTGACAAAATTTTCAAACTCACGAGAGTTTCTGTCGGGAGAGGAGAAAATTTTGTCAGTGGGTCCCACACCTTTAAATATTATATTATTTTTTACTAATAAAGTTCCCTATTCGGTGTTCTGATCGCGTGATCTTTTGCAAATTCTCAAAAATCCAGAAGCACAGTCTTGAAGCTCTATTCTTCCTCTTTAGAAATATCTGGGTCAACTGAATTTTTGACCTCATTCAGGATATTTCGTAATCTGTCAAAGATTTTAAGTCGGACACTGCCGGAAACAGAAATTACTTCGGGTGACACCATCTTCGAGACAAAAATTCACTGATTCATAATATGCCCTTACCCAAGAAACCTAGTTCACGGTTTACAAGATATAATTTTATTTCTATTATTTCCCAAAATATAAGATATTACAATATATATACAGTGTTGCTTCTTTAATTCAAAACTGACTTTTCAAGATCCTTTCTTTTTTTGTAGCCCATGTTTTACAAGCTCAGTGAGATTTTGAAACTTGACCCGTGAGAAGGAGCCATCTTGCTCATGGAACAAATGAAAAGTTACCTTCTTTTTATTTGGGGATTTAGGGTTTCAATGTTCTGATGAGGAGAAGAAGATATCAAAGCTAGCGAGCTAGCCAAAGGCAAGTTGGTGTGTATTTTTTTTTGGTCGGAAAGTTGGTGTGTATTCAAATAAACACTTACACACACACACACCTGCGTGTGTCCTAATTACTAGCTAATTAAACAATTTGGTAAAGATTGAGGAACAAATTAAAATAGTAAGAGCTAACAAAAAAAAATTAACAGAAATTTTTTACACTTGACATTACATGTGAGGATCTAATTAAGAGATGACAAGAACAAGGCTATATATCAAGCTGTAACATGCTTGGATCTCCATATTGTTTTTCTTCTGATTTGACAGAGGTTGAAGAATCCGATGGAAGATGTTGGAGACTACAAAAAGCTATATATATCTACCCTATAAGTCTATTGCCATCGCTAATTATATAGGGAGATATATATAGAGGCACATGGCTGAGAGATTATTGAACTCATCAAATTAATAATTAATCATGTTAGGCTTCAGTTATGTCGCCAAGAGTTGACATATGGAAAATGACTGATAAAAAGTTGTGTTCCCATTTGCTTGTTCAACCATAGCTACCAACACTAGTTGAGACTACAGCCACACGTTGAACATATGGCCCATGAAACCCTAAAAAGATAGTGTGAGTGAGAGTATGTGTGTGTGAGAGAGAGAGGGGAGTGGAGTTGATGAGTTAGGCTTGCCGGATCTGAATATAAAAATGGCAGAAACAGACAGATCGGAAACTGGAATTCATGATGAAACGAAGAGGAAGAAGAAGAAGAAGATCTCAGGGATAGGGTAATGATGAAGGAGAAACCTGACGACAACAACAACAAATAGCATCATCATTATAGCATGATCAGAGAGAAAAGAGAGAAGAAAGTGATGAAATGCGAAAAGGAGGTAATGATGAGGGCCTTTTGGTTGAAGCAGAGATCGAAATGGGTCAAAATGGTTATGATTACACCAATCTACACATTACCCACTTCTTTAATTGCTCTAAAAACAAAAACCCATGATTCAGATCTCCCTCCACCACCATAAAAAAGAAAACTTTAATTCACTCAAAACAAACAAACAGAATAGAACTTAAACTAATTAATAGAAGAGAGAGATAAAATTAGAAGAATAAAAATGGATCAAACCTTAATAAGTAATTAAGAAGATCCTTTTGAATAATGAACGATGTGGGAGGTAGAAGCATATGTAATTGGGGGGAATGAAGCCTGGTCCGACGATGACGACAAATAGGGATGAATCATAAAGTCATCCTCGAGCCAGACAACATTCCCCTCAAAACACACAGCTTCGTCCTCCTGGCCTTCTTTTTCTTCACCTTCACCTTCATCTTCAACCCTGGCTGCTGGCTGGGTTAAAGAAAGAGAGTCATAAAAGCTAGTTGCTTTTTGTGAATGTTGAGAGAGTGAGTGAGAGAGGAAGATGGAGAGATTTGAGGGAGAGGGAGGGTTATAAGAAGGAGGGTGAAACAGGAACGTTGAAAAAGACAAAATAATAAAAGAGGACCCTACCCGCTGGTTTTCACACTTAATTGCAGAAATGACCACGACTCCATGCACTCTCTCCTCTCTCTCTCTCTCTCTCTCTGTACGTATGGGGGTGTGTGTATGTGAATCAGTGAATGTGTTGCTATCAAATCAATGATATCCACCGTTGGATTCGGTGGATTAATTATAAGGTTATGATGATGATGTTATGTCCTTTTTAACTCCATTGACTCTACCCATCTACTCGTACGTATCCACTGCAATTCATGGTCCCCTCTTGTCTTGCAAATACTTCCTCCATCTCTAGTCTTTTAGGTCTTGGTCTTTTGCAAGGTGTTAATTGATATTAATATAGAGTTAGTTTAGTCGTATAAGCTCTTGAACTCTTGCTAAATCGTTCAAATCCTAAAAAAGATACTTGTATTAAAGGAAAAAGTTATGGAGTAGCAGAAAAGGTGCTAGATACTTGTTGAAAGTATAAAACAAATTGATTCTTTTATTAGGCATTTATTAGTTTTAAGAATTACCACTCTAATCCTATTTATAAGTCATTTTTGACCAAATTACGTATACTAATGAGAGGTAATTAACTCAATGATTATGAGCTGAATTTTTAACTTTACCATCATTTATAATTAGGTACCTTTCAACTCTTTCTTCTCTCTCTATTTTCATTGGTACAATTAATATGGGCAAAATCATTACAATCTCATTTATTTGATCAAAAAGGACTTATAAATAGGATTAGAGTGGTATTCATCTACTGTTATTTACTTCTATAAGTCACTTTCAATATGATTCACATGAATACAAATAGCTTTAAACGTCATTAACTCCGCCTTAAAATTCAACAACTTTTCAACCCCTGTTTAATACTCTCTCCTGTCCTTAATATATGTTATAAACTAAATTAATTAATTTTTTTAATTTAATCAAATTAGATAGATGCTCCATCAGGTCTTCTTTTCCTAATGTTTATATTTGTTTTTCTTTTCATAATTCACTCCTTTTGATGCCCCTTCAATAATAATAAAAAAGAAGAGGGAATGAAAGAATTAAGAAAGATAGTATAGTGTTTTTTAAAAAAAATGTCAAATCAAATTTCTTAATTAAATCAAATTAGATAAACATATCTTATATTAAACACTTCACGAAGTATACATTTACCCAATGAAAACAAATTAATTCAATATGTCTTAAATGTAAAACACTGATATCATCTTTCAAAGGAAATAGACTTTTCATATTGTAGAAGAAGTATATCCTCATGTCATATATACAAAAAAGATAGGGATCTCACCATTTCCATGCTTGAGTTTTTTTTTTAATAAAAAAAATATGAATCCCATCATTTCATGTGTGTGTAGGAATCTTCTTCTTCTCATGCAACATGAGAAGTGTAAACCCCATCTTTTAAATCTTTAATTTCTTCTTTAACATATTCCTGTTGATTTTATTAATATCTCTTTAAATTAATTATGTAATTCATACATTTAAAACCAGTAATTAATAGTACATACATATGGTATTGTTCCAACTCATTGCATCAATCATTTTTGTAAATATGACGATCGTATATTTATAAAAGCCAACAACCTATGATACGATGCTCATAATAATAGAGATCAATTAGAGATATTGAGACGATGATCATATGTTTAGAATGAAGATTCAATAAACCACACTATCATCCTTATTTTCAAAAGATTAACCATACCACCAATAATAATTGGATTTGGAGTTTACCAACCATAATACATAAGAGGAAGTTTGTAATATATAGTTGAATTGAATTTGAATTTGAATTTGATTCAGTTTTAACAAATCAGGATTGCCTAATCAGAATGTTGGCCAGAAATGTAAATAGCTGTCTAAATGTATATTATTAATTTGTCTTTTATTTTTTTAAACTAAGCGTATATTTTGGTTCTTTAATCTGCTTGCAAGAATTTTAACCATCTCGATACCAATAAATAAAATCAATACCAAGAGTAACATGGAGTAGTTGAATCTTTAATATATAGGGTCTGCTTTATCTTTTTTTTTTTTTTTTCCATCCATCATTTTTAAAAATATATGTAATTTGAAGGAGAATTGCAAATTTTTATAGTATATATATAGAAAAGAAACTAACGCACCTATAATATTTAAAGAGGGTCAAACTCACAACTTGTTAGATAAATTGTGAAGAAACTAAGGGAAGAGTAGGCTCCGGAATTGTTTGGAAGTACGAAGCTAGTTATTGCAGAGACACATAATTAGACATACAGTATATTTCTAATCAAGAATTATAAATAATGTGATCTGATTTTTTTCCCCAACGATATGATATTGATAATGTATTTAAACAAGAGTTAAGTAGTAAATTTGCCTCGAAAGTTTTCGCCGAGGAACAATTTACTCTGAAATTTTTTCTTGTTTCAATGTTGATTTGAAAGTTTTAAAACATATTAATGTTGCCCATTTCTATTAAAAAGTTAACGGTCACAATTAGTTATTTAACGGAATAGAGTAACATTGTTACGTTTTGAAAATTTCAAATAACATTGAGAAAAAAACTTTTAAGATAACATTGCTCTTAGATTTATATTTTCTGGGTGGATTTACTATTTAACCCATTAAACGATCATAGGAGGGCGAGAGGAATCTATATCTATGCGTATATATAATTAAACAAAAGATCTAATAGACCTATGAAATATGAAAAATATGATTTTGAATGATTATGCAATCACTCATTTTTTTGAAAAAATAAAAGTTATATCGCTTTAATCCTATTTATAAGTCTATTTTAACCAAATTTTTTAGTCAAAATAGTATGCATGATATTTTTAAAAAAAGAAAAAAGAAAAAGGTAAGAGGGAGAGAAGGAGTCAGAGGAGCGGTTGAGGGATGAATCATAATTTATTAATGATACTAAAATTTAAAAAAACAAAGGAAATGTGTGTTGTTGTTTCTTGTTTGTTTGTTTGTTTGGGATTGGTACTCTTAAATAAATAACGAGAGAGAAAAAGCGAACATCGTGTGGCGTGTAGCTTTAAGGCCCTGGCGATATCACCGAGGCAGGTTTACCGACACATGGGACGCTGGGGCCCACTCTTCAAAAAAAAAAAAAGAGAGAGAGGCTTTTCTCTCTCACAGTTTTGAGCTTCCCCTCTTTTTTAAAAATAAACGCGCGTCCCCAATTCCTCGGCGACTTTTCTGCGTCCTATTTTTAGCAGCTCCACTCAAAACGACGCTGTTTTGAATAAATGAAAGGGAGAGTTGGGGGCCCAGTTACTGACTGAGGTGTCTCCTCTGCGTCGTCTTACTTCGCATTTACATCATCACATGCTAAGCGCTTCCTCACCATCTGCTCATTCATTCAAGTCTAACATTTTTTTTTAGCTATTAATTTTATGTACTAAGTTAATGTCATTTTTTGATCTTTCAAGTTTACTCTCATCTCATTTTGATTATAGTCTCTCAAATTTAAAACTATTGGTTTTGGTTATTCTAAAAACAAAAATGATTCAGATTTTTATTGACTTATAAACACTAATGTTCTAAACGAATCTTGAAATTTAAAAGATGAAGCGTCTGTCTGTTTTAATTTTTATAAGTGCTTTTACGGCGTAATTAAGAGATAAATATGTGACAAAGGTTTTTGTTTTGGCTTGTAAAAAAATGCTTCTGAAACCATATATAGTTTGACAATTTTCTAAATAGCAAAATATATGGTTTGAAATTAGAGAAACCAAAATTAAAATGATCGCAAACTTGAGAGGATAAAGATTATGCTGACGCGTTATGTGTTTCTCAAACTTAATAAAGACCTAAGTAGTACTCGTTATTTATGGTAAATATATAATACTTCTTTTGGTTTTTAATATAAGACACATTTATCTAATTTAATTATGTTACGAAAGTTGGTAAAGTTATTTAGGATGACATGTACATATTCTAAAATATCCTAATAATCTTCTTTAATTAATTCATAACATATTTCTCTTATTTAATTATTCTAGAGGAAGCATCAATAGCTAGGGAAAATTTTTTACGAATATGAGGAAATAGATATTATATTTGTGATTAAGATCAACTTTTCAATTATATCCCATATTAATTAAGTTAAGTAGGGGGAGTACAAATCTTCTTTTTTAAAAACTGACACACAAACGATGATAACGCTAACATACCTCAATCTTTTCTTTTCTTGTTTGAAATCATCCAGATTTATTAAATAATTTTTATTTATATTACTCAAATTCAGATTCCAATTTCGAAATTAATTATCATATTTTTCAAGGACGTGAAGGATGAATATAAGATAATATTGGCAAATTTATATTTGTTTGTGTGTTTTTTTTTTAAGAGCAATATTAGTTTGGTTAATTGTGTAGTGGATTTTACTGCTGCTCCTGTGGGCGCTGCGTCTCTTGATTCTTCTGTGTTTCCTGTTGAGCTTCTGACCTTTGGAATTACATGCAAGGTCAACACCAAAGTCATCCAACCCTTTCACATTAATTATTGAAGATAATTTCAAACAAAACCGAAAAGACTTGAACCAGCACTGATATAAATTTAATTTAATCTAGTTACATTATAATTTTAAAATGTCATCGTGTCTAGAAATAAAACAATACAGTGATAATTTATTTACTATAATTTCTCATATAAATTGGAGTTTCATGAATTGATTAATTTCATACCCTATAGTTTTAGTCATATAGTTTGATTGGGGAAATATTCTTTAAGCGCATTCTAAAAGCCATTGATGATTATTATTATTATTATAAGTTGTTTGGTAAGATATATTAATTATTTTTTTTATATTGTAAACTTGTGTAATTAGAGAAGCAAGTAAAGAAATAATATTATAGAGCTACTTTAATTATTTTTTTCTATATCATCCCCATTTAAGCTTACGGTTAAGTAGCATATATACATGTCGTGCTGAAGTATTTTTTTAATAACACTCAGTATCATAAACTGTTTTTCATTCAATAGCATCCAATATTATACAGTATTTTCTCATCTAATTGCATCTAGTATGATAAATTAAAGTAGTTTCGTGAAAAATATTTTAGAATGTTAGATACTGTATAAACCTTAAAAGTTGTTATTAACTGTGTGAGAGAACATAATACAGATGTAAAAATATTTCATTTAAATATGAGCAGAATCAGAAATTTCTGATAAAGCTAATGACTTTAACACCTCTTTGTAGCATCTATCGGTAAAATCCAGTATTGGATGAATACATACGAGGAGAGCCAAATTTGAAAATCAAAGAGCAGGGAGTTTTTGAAAAAATTAATAAAAAGTGACTTGTCTTAACCTAGTACCAGTAACTACTCACTGTCGAATAGCATGGTGAGGACTAATTAAAAGACAAGTTGACAATTAATTTTCTGACAAACACATAACAGTACAGTAATTGTGAGCTGGCTGCAACAACATTAATGATCGAGGAGGTAGCTAGAATCCAAGTGAATTAAGTTATGAAGAAAGAAAGCATCTTCTTTTATACACCAAAAAAGCGATGAATTCTTGCACGCAACTCCTCACCCACCCCCTCCAACTCTGTATAAATAATAATCAAAGGTATCAAGCTCGTTGGGAAGGCCATCCAAAAAAGTTTCTTCATTTATATATATTCTCGAGGAGGTTATGAGAATCGTTTTTAATTTATGAAGTGCAACACTTGGTATAAGATCACATAAAGATATATGCAAAACATGATGTCGATCTATTTGTTGGATTGAAGGTTATGAAATGAGAGAGAGTAAGTAGAGGAGTAGTAATATATAGTGAATAGAATACAAGGGAAGAGTGGCATGTTATGTGAAGGCATTTGTGGTTTGTGTGTTATGTAAATGGCGTGTAGTGGATTGTGTGTTTAGTGGGTTGAATTTTGTGTATTGAAACAGAATAAGTGGAGCCACATGCATGAGAGTGAGATCAGTGACAAAGAGACACGACGATTCTTGCTTCTTTCTCACTAATTAATTAACCTCCTTGATCCCTGTGATCATTCGCTCATACAAACCCTAGACAAAACCCTAGCTATTTTTATATAGTTTTACTCAATTTTTAATTTCATTTTCTTCTGTTATAATCATTAATATAATCCTATGATCAAAATTAACAGTATTAGCGATTTCTGAAATGACTAACACAAGATCACCAACCAGCTACACTTGAACTCGACATGTATGAACATCTGTTAATGATACGACTTATGAATGAGAGAAGGATGATATTGGGTGACAGTGAAGTTAGAGAATTGGAATGAAAGGGTGAGTTCCAATGCTGGAAAGGTGGCCTGGGTATACGTTCATTCTCATATGCATGCACGTGCTTCCGAGGGAACCTCACGTGCCTCAGAGAGGTAGCTGTTCGTGAATGATATTGATGAGGATTTGGCATTAAAGAACTTGATGGAAGATGATGGAGTGGTTGTAAAGCAACTCAGAAATAAAGGTGAAACATACTTTTGACCTTGCTTTTTTCCATTTCTCCTTTCCCCTAAGTCAAACATTTTTTCATTTAACATCAAATCACTACCAATTCTTGTCACATTATCACTTTCTTTCGATGCTAAATTCAAAAATAAACAACATGCATCCTTACACATTTATGTATACCATTCATTGTCCCACTATTTTATATGGTGGGAGATTACTTTGCTGTCCGATATAGAGTAAATGATTTAATTATTAAAAGTCATTTGAATTGTCAATATGTCATATCTCGATATAGAATCTTACAATTATAGAATCTTACAATTGTATTTTTTTACTAGTTCTAAGATTTTTTAGTGATTAGTCAGTATATTGCTTATATACGACTGCAAGTTGATCTCCCACTTTTTATTTCGTTTTTTCAACAAAAAAAAAGCCAATTGACTCCAAATTATTTGTTCTAATCAAATACAAAACTCCAAAATTAAAGCTAACAACTACTCCGTCTTTATTTATTTATTTTGTATCATGGGAGTTTAATTTGAATATTAGCAAGATCCATGGATTGAATAAGGGGTACAAGATGAGAATAAATGAGCCTAATCTTGTTAGATCGGGCCCCACAAACCCGATTTCTTGATTAAGGAACTAATTACTCGGTGTTTAAAAACCATCACAAGTCAGCGTTCCAAAAGCTGGTTTTTCTTTTCAAAAAGTGCCAATTCAATCTCTACAAATCGGTATGGTTCTTTTTTCTCTACCTTTATTCTTCACGTGAAAAATCTCAAGTCTCTAGTTCTGAAAAAGGAAGAAACCAAAAATCGCAAAAAAGTATTGTTCAGTTTTGGTTATTTACACATATGCCTTTGAAATGCCCAAAATAGTTACGTTCAATGCTCTTTTTTTAATAAATGGACAAAATGGTATAATAAAAGTAAGATAAGAGTTCTACCAAGCCAAAAAAAAAAAAAAGGTCAATAAGTCAATTCATTAAGATAAAAAAAGAGAGAATTCCTTGCTTAGCGTATAACTATGACACTTGGGAAGGTTTTAAACAGATATGTTTTGATTTCGATGCTAAATCCTTGGTTTAAGATCACAATCAAATTAATCTAATAATTGGTAAAGAACAAAATGACTTGTTTATCCAAGAATTTATAATTACCTCAAGTCACTCAAATTTTTATGAGCACTTGATTTTTTTATTATTATTATAAACCCAAAAAAAAAAACTCAACACAGCTTAACTTTTAAAACGGATGGATGGATTTGATGGGCCAGTCCATTTGATTGGGCTAAGAACATTTTAATGAGCTACACTGCCAAAATAAAAGGCCCAGATGTAGGTGGCTTTTGAGTGACAGAAACTCAACTCAACTCAACGCTAAACGGGAGACATCATTTGGATATATAATTAATGTCTGTTAATGGTTAGCGATTCTAAATTGGGGTATGATAACTTTTTTTTTTTTTTTATATAGCCATCTGAGTAAGATTTAAGTATTGTCAAGCTTAATTGAGGCAGCTCTTCTTATCATGTTTTGGTAGTTCATATGAGTTTGAAGAGGAGACCTCATGTATGAATGGTCATAGAGATTGCATTAAGGCCCGTTTGGTACACTGAAAATTTGGGAAGGAAGGGGAAGATTCCAAAGCTTCCATGGCAGAAGACATTTGGTTGCACCATCTTCTGATAAGGCAAGTTCCGGCAGCTATTCAAGTTCTTATGTGTAAGGGAAGATTCGATCCCTCACATATTGGTAGAATTTGATCTTCCTTCCTATAAAATTCTCATTGAGTTCCTGTATCTTCTTCCTCATTTCTCATCGATCTTCACCTTCAACTCTCTTCCTCGCCACTCGCCAGTGAAAACTTCTACCTTCATCATCGTTGGCGAGCTTTGCCCATCATCTCACTCTTACCACGTCAACCAACCTCATTGTCACTGGAGGGGAGTAAATTCAATGGCAATTTATAGTGAAGCTTGAAGAAGCCACAACATTGACAGTGGTGAGAGAGGCAAACCCGTCAAAATCACGCACTGTCACGTTCCATACTACCACCATCATTCCTTCCTCTGTTTCCTCAATCTAAAATTCTTTTTTTTTTAAATAAAAAATAAAATTTGTGATGTGTCGGCTATGGTGAGGGATGAAGGAGGGAGGTGGTTTTTTATGTTAAGGGGTATTTTGAACATTTTAAATATTATATTTTTATTTTTTTAAGAAATTATCATCTTCCATTTCTATTTCTATGTCTATTAGACAAAATACCACTTTAAGTTCCTTCATAATCTTTCTTTCATTTCCATTCAGTTCCCTTTCTTTCTTTTTCCTCTTCAAACTTTCCTTGTACCAAACACATCCCAAGTGAACTAATATGAATCCAACAAGTTAATGACGGCATAAAAACATAGATTGTGGCCAAGAATTACATTTGAAAAATATATAATAAAATAATCAAAAATTAAGATGAGATAATGTGACTGACTCGCTAAAGTGCCCATACACAATTAGAGCAACAATACAGATCTCGATCATGTTACACAGCAAATGCCCCGAATAAAGAAAGATAAGGGAGAACACTTATGAGAGAATCTTTAAGAAGGAGGATTGTATATGTTATATTCAAGCTCGTTATTCCCTCAATCTCACATCCTATATATATAGCAACTGTACGAACACATTAGAATATATAATCCTTCAAAGAAGAGTTACAGAATATTGATGTAACTCATGAACAAAAACTCTGTCCTTTAACTCATATATTTTTATATTATACAGTAGCTCCATTTACATTAGAATTGAGTCGAGATCCACCAAAAGGTTGGATTAGTATATCCATATACACGGGAGTCGTCCTTATCCTGGGGACTCGTCCTTATCCTAATCTTAACCTCAATGATTTTAGAACCATATTGGTGATGGGGGAAAGATCTTGAATTGTAACCCCCCAAATAAACAATAAGATCGAGGGACTGCATCTAGAAGCTACTTCTGCCTCCATTATTCTCTTCTTTTTTTAAAAAAAAAAAAAAAAGTAGATGAAAAACTATTAAATTAATAATGTTCCATTCTATTATTTAGTTTCGTGACTCAAAGATATTTATTACAACGAAATATACATATATTAATATCGTTTTCTAATTAATTGTCAATGAACTTATAGCCTAAATTATTAAGGCTCCCTTGGAAGGGATAGACCGCACGTTTACTCCCATTTATAATTTTAGGTTGTTAGTACTTAGCTCTCTAATTTTTTTAAGAAAATCTAAATTAATGAACACTTTCATTTAATGAGACCAGGTAGAATGGGGAAAAACAAAGATCAGGCAACTTTCCAAACTTACTCCAATTACTGTAAATGTAAATAGTACTCCTTCAGTCTTAATTATAAAATTATATTTAAGAGTATTATTGTTAAACTCATGAGTTCACTCTTTGATTTTACCGTTTTTACATTTTTACCATATTAAATCGAGTCAATTTGCTAGTAAACTCAATTAAATTTACGAGTTTACATACCAAATTTATTGTTTTTACGTTTCTAACTTAAAAAAATTATGTTAACTTTTTTGATTTGGCAATACTCAGTGGCTTTATATATAAATTTTATAAAAATTTCTTTGTTACAAATGATAAATTATGAATGTTGATATATTTAATTTCAATTATTTGAATTTAAAATATATTTAAATAAAATTCTTGTCATTTTTTATATTTTAATAATTTACCTATATATTTTATAAAGTAAGTAATGCTTTATAAAATATATAGGGGCAAGTTGTGAGGTTGGAGAGGTACAAGTGCATGAGGTTATTTATTCAACAATCTTTTCATAAAATCATTTTAAATAAGGGTATTTTAGAGGAAAAAATATATAATTAACTAATTTAACTACTATCCTTAATCTTTGTAAAATTTAGTAAATATATCATATAATTAGGACAGGATAAAGTACTCCTTATAAAAAATGTAAATGGTACTAATGTTTGTTATTCATTAAATCAGTGATCAGGAATTAGATCTTCAACATTTATGTTTGGAAAAAGTTTAATGAAGAGTATCTTTTTATATTCTTCTTCTTTTGATATCACTATTTGATTGAGTTTGATTTGATTATTGTGATTTTTAATAAAATTAATTCCATACAAATATTTTTTTTATTTTAAGGAAAAAATTATAATAAAGGACCTAAAAAAATAATATTTATTAAGAAAGACCATAAAAATTGTAATTATTTTGAAGGACCAGAAATTAAAACATTAAAATAGAAAGATTAAATTGCCCTTAGTCAGATTTTCTATATATCTCTAATTAAATCAAAATCTAAAGTGAATAATTAAAAATGATAAATAGAAATCAAATCGGAATCTGAAATTCTATATCGGTTTTTGTTTTCTCTCCTTTTTTTTTTCTCTTCGTTGAGGAACCGTTAGGTTCTTCCGTTGACAAATATCTCCCAAGCCTCTTTCCCCTGTGTTCTATGATCTATAAGCTCCTCTCCCTGGTAATTTTTTATCTCTCCGTTTTCTTTTGATTTAGTTCTTGTTATCATCATTAAAACCTTAATAATCTTTGCCTTTAGTATTGTATCTTTTTCAAACTTCTGTTTTGAATTACCGATAGACAAATTTGCATTGTCAATAAATTTTTCTTTCTTTCTATAGAATGAAAGGTTCCTAGATAATATTGTTTTTTTTAATAAAAGTTCTCAGATATTGACCTCTAAGTTTTTTTTTTGTTTTTTTTATTAGATATTTCATTTGATACTTTTTGGTTTTGAAACTTATTTAATATTATTCAGGAGAAGATTGGTTCAACAATAATAAAGCCTAGAAAATAATTTTGGATTTGGAAACTTATTTAATATTATTCAAGAAATTAGTTCAACAATAATAGGCAATTGATGGTAAGCGCAAAGACTTGGAGTTATAAAAGTAAAACATTTTTTTGGATTTCTTAACTTTACGCAAAAATTGTAGAATCAAGGGTAATTTAGTCTTTTTATGTTAATATTTTAATTTTTTGTCCTTCAAAATAATTACCATTTTTATGGTCCTTCTTAATAAATATTATTTTTCTTAGATCCTTTATTATAATTTTCCTTTATTTCAACTTTAAGAGAAATTAGTTTTTGTTGTCGTTGAAAGATAATTTTGACCACAAAAAAAAAAAAAAAAAACTCAGTTACGAGTATATGCTATTTACTTTTTATTACCGACAATGTTATTCATTTTTTTGAATTAAATGCAGGGGGAAAATCTAGTTACATTTGCTAAAAAGTATATTTATTTTCATTTCAAAATTATAATATTGTGAAAGCTACTTATGGTTATCAAACTCTTTCTGTTTATCTTCCAAATGTGCATAATAAAGAGATTACAATTTTTATCATTATATTAAAAATAATTATTTTTTTGAATTAGTTAGGAAGTAAAAATTTAACTCATTAAAAATATAATTAAGTAAACAGTGGTATAATCTTTAAAGTGAATTGAATATTGATATATATATTTTAATTTAATTTTTATTCAATTTGAAAATAAATAACATGAATAGAGAGGAAATAAGTATGTACCAATATATCAAGGAAAATCTTATTTAAATCCGTTTGAAATGCCTAAATTCAGATTTAGGCTTACACTTTTATCAAATCTCTAACTAATCCAAGAGGCTTCATTAGAGATTTTCGAATTAGTTAATTTTACTAAGATGTCCTGCTATTTTTTTTTTCTGCTTCTTCTATTTTTGTCTCATTCTTTTTTATTAATAAAATCTTCGTCTCAATCTGACCCCTCTTCCCGCTGTGAGATTTTGTTTGGCAGACTCACCAACAATTTGATATTGTGCCGAGTAAAAAAATCATCTCAATAACTCGTAAATCATCTCAATAACTCGTACCATGCTGGTCTTCATTATTTTAGTGGAAGTATAAAATTTAATAATTATTCATTAATTATTTTAATAAGATCAATTTCTCTTATGCTTTTAGGTGATTTTCCCAGATCTACAAATTTATACTTGTGTTGACACTTTCAATTATTCCATCACCACTAATAAGATTCTATATATTAGGGTTAAAGAGAAATTCCTAGAACGCACCCTTGATTTTTTTTTTTTTTTAAAAAAACTCTATTTCTTCTCTTTTTTAATTCTGTTGCTCATAAGCCCTAGTTCACATTACCCTTTAACTTTTTTTTCCTGATGATTCATGATATGATGGGAGGGATATTATAATCTTTCACAACAATATTCAATAATTTCTAATGATGCCTCTTGGCTTACTTAGAAATTTATTAAAAGTACAGGCCTGAATTTAAATTTGGGTATTTCAAATAGAATTAAATGCGATCCTCCCATATAGTAATGTTTTGAAATATAAATAAATATATTAAAAATATCAATATATACTATAAAAAAGCAAAAAACTAATATATTGAAGAAAAGGGAAAATTTCGTTAAAATTCATCTGAAATAGCAAAATTCAGAAGTAGGCCTCCACTTTTAACAAATTCCTAATAAGGCCTACAACCAGTGTTGTCAAAAACTAGTGTAAAGACGTAAAAACTTACGTTTTTACGTTTTTACTGGGGTCTTCAGTGCTAAAACTCAAGTAAACACTGTCTGAGGTAAAAACGGGTAGACACTAGTGTAAAAACGTAGAAACTGGTAGAAACTTAAGTTTTTACCGTCCTAACAGTTTTTACGTAAGACCAAAAAAAGAAAAAAAAACTGAGTAAGTCACTAAGTGAGTAATACCATCGGGCAATTTTTTTATCTTCACCTCACCACATTGTTTTGAATTTGTATTCAGATTTATCTGATAAGTAGTGCCAGATTTTAAAGTGAAAAAGGGCAAAAACATTGGGTTCGGTTCATCATGAATATTGTTTTGCTCAGTCTTATTTATGCTAGAGTTGTCCCTATAATCGAAGTGTTTGTATTTCATGTGTATCCTCTTTATCACTGTAATTCCTTCATGATAATTAATGCATCTGATAGGCAAAAACAACGGGACCTCACCTCTTGTATGATTTGTCTGTTTTTTTTAAAGAAAAAATTGAAATCATTTTGTAATTTTTATTTTATTGTGGTAGTGATAAGTCCCTAGCACTGATTTTCTCATTTAGTAGTAATTTACTGATTTATGATTTTTTTTCCCATACATAGATATATATATATATATATATATATATATATAATTTTGAACTCTGACCTAAAGTAATAGAAAGTAGAAACTTTACGTGCCGTGTCGTTTCTACGATATACGTTTTTACTACCCATTTCCATGTCTACGTAGAAACTCGTTTTTGACAACATTGCCTACAACCTTATGAATTTGTTGATTTTATCAATATATCCTTTTGTTATTTTCGCTTTGTCTCATTCTTTCTTTCTTTTTTTAATAAAATCTTCATATCAATCTTGTCGATTGCTTGCATCTCCTCTCCCCATCCTGAGATTTCTTCAATTGATTCACCCTTTGACATGCTATTTAAGTCTTAATTTCTTCTTTTAGTCTCTCTCTGTCACACAGGCAAACAAAAAATAGTTTTATGGTTGAAGATAATTTATAATTACCCTAGAATTTGGACTGATTTTATTTCTAGGCAAATCGAATATAATTTTTTTACAAATCTATAGTTGCGAAAATATACTGTAGATGTTTATTTCAATCATCCCATAATATTCCATGCAAATTGTGCGACATTATGGCTAAAAAAATTGTGAGGACTTTCACTTCAATATTGTTAAATCGACTAAAAGTTGAGATCCTAATGGTTTGGGGATGGATGGATTATGAGGTTAAGGTTAAAAGTTCATAGGAATATGTAATTTAAAATATTTAAGAGTGAAGGTGTAGATTTGCCAACCAACTATTATCCGAAGAGTGTCTGGCACAAATAACCATTGAGGGGACTAAAATTGCCAATCAACAATTAAAAAGTGAAAAAAAGAAACACCAAATAACTATTAAAAGTGGGGGGAAAAACACCAAATAACTATTTAAAAAACAACTATTACAATTAAGTTAAAATATGAGGCACTTGCATAGGACGGTGGCAAAAATGCTGGAGAAAAGAGCGGTTAAGCCTTCTTGTTGGAAAAGGAAAACACCAACAGAGATGGGACCCATGAGAGCAGGCATTGTGGCAACAGCGGTTGCTGCTTGTAGCATCGGAGGGATGGAACCAGGGTGCAAGGTGCGTGCCAGTCGAACGCTGTGGACTACTGGATGAGTTCAAGAGGGTGAGTGGAACACCAAGCAACAATAGAAACTTTGGAAATGCTGACGTTACCGACACTGTGACAGTCAATGGAAGACGGAGACACCAAGATAGTGACGGGGTAATAGTTCGTTGGCGAATCTGCTCCAAATTGTATTTTTTTTCACTTTTTAATTGTTGATTGGCAATTTTGGTCCCCTCAATAGTTATTTGTGCTAGATGCTCTTCAAGTAATAGTTGGTTGGCAAATCTGCACCTTCACCCAATATTTAATTATAAAGGAGTATTATGATTTTTTAACAACATTTGTAAATTTTAGTCATGCCTGCAAGTCTTATTAAAGAGATTTATTAAAAGTACAGGTTGCTAATTTAGGTATTTTGGAATTGTCAGAAAAAAAACATGAGGGGAATAAGAGATTAGGCCTCTTCCCTCTTTTCTTTGAAAAACGTTTGATACAAAATCACACTATTCACCTTTTTTTAAAAAAATAAAAATAGCATTTGGCATCCCTAAGTATTTTTTGGTACCATTAAGTATCTAAAATATTGTTTATGTTATGAATAATATATTTGTGGATGTCCATATCTCCCATTATTTCATATTCTTCATAGTTTCCTATTCTCACCCATTAATCACTATGATTATGGAATCACATTAATTGTAGATTAGAGAGTTGTGCCTATAAATAAAAGGCATATGTTATGTATTATTCTTCTCTTTCTCTCTTCTCTAATCTCTAGTTCTTGTTCTTTATCTCTTATCTCAGATATACCGTCATATTCATAACACGTTATCCGAGAAGCTTGAAACGTAACACGTTATCAGCACGAGAAGCTCGAACGAAGGAAGGTTTGATCGCTTCTTTAACGATTTCAGCCTACCTTCTTTAATTATATGTTTCTTTTATCTATCTGAGATAATCTGAGCCACTATATGGAATTAAAGAGATACTGTTACCGATTCTTTTATACATCGGGTTTCATAGCTAAGATTGGAGATTATTCCTATTTGTATATCTTATATTGATCTCCTTTACGAGTTATTTTATATCATTGATATTGTTATTTTTGTATGGTCAGAAGCCATACATCTCTAATTTCATATTCTGAAATTACATGACTAGAAGTCATATTGTTCTGATTTCCTATTACATGGCCAGAAGCCATAGTCTTTTCATCCCTACTTTGAGATTATATGACCAGAAGTCATATACTTTTTGACTTTGATATAATATGGCTATAAGTCATATTCCTTTTATTTCTATTTTTATATTATATGGCTAGAAGCCATATTCATTTGATTCCCTATTATATGACCTGAAGTCATATACTTTTCATCTTTTATTTTATTGGATGGCTAGAATCTTATATTTAATTTTTATCTATCCTGAAGATAAAAGGCCAGAAGCCATATAATTCTAAATTCTCATCATTGGCTTGAAGCCAAAACATTTTGATATTATATGACCAGAAGTCATATTTCTTTTATTCTCATTTTGATATTACATGGCCAGAAGCCATAGCCTTTTTATTCCTACTTTGTTTTATTACTATTGTTAATTTGACTCCTATATGAAAGGTTCTACCTCCTACATGGAAATCTAGATTTAAGCATTCCCTTTTATTGTTTTAATTTGACTTCTATATGGAAGGTTCTACCTTCTACATGGAAGTTTAGATTTAATCTTTCCTTTTAACATAACACTTTATTGTTATTATGACTAACTTTTAATATTATGTCATTTTATACATACTCTTTATGTTATTAATATTATTATGGCCAGAAGCCATATGCCTTTAATTTCTTATTATGAAATTACATGACCAGAAGTCATATTTTTTTACTCTTATTTTGATATCACATGATCAGAAGTCATATTTCTTTTACTCTTATTTTGATATTATATGGCCGGAAGTCATATAGCTTCCATCTTCTTATTGTGTGGCTGAAAGCTATAATGTTTAACTTTTATTTATCTTGAAGATAAATGGGTTGAAGCCATAAAATTTAGATATTATATGGTCAAAAGTCATATAGCTTTCATCCTCTTATTGTATGGCTGGAAGCCATGATGTTCAACTTTTATTTATCCTGAAGATAAATGGCCTGAAGCCATAAAATTTTGATATTATATGACTAAAAGTCATGTAGCTTTCATCTTTTATCTTTTTGTATGGCTGGAAGCCATAATGTTCAACTTATATTTATCATGATGATAAATGGCCTGAAGCCATATAATTGTGATATAGGCTTTAAGAAATTTATGATGTCTTGCTCCCCATCATATATACATATTTTATATGTATCTTAATATATTGTGATTTGGTTTTATATAATTATATGGTTTATAAGGTTTTTTAGATCTGATATAAGATGTAGAAATGTAGGGCACTATTTGCATAGTAATTACTATTTTACTATTTGTGAAGTACAACAATTCATGAGATATTTGGTCCTTTAGGCTTCTATACCCACGAAAGAGGTATAACAACTTGTTCACACCCTGATATGAAGGGTGAACAAGAAAGTGTCATTGGATTGTTATTAATATTGAAACCCTGAAGGTTTAATGTATCAAATATTGAATGATACAAAGTGTTTTTAGTTATTATCCTGAAGAAAAATAACTTGAAGAGAATTATGCCACTCAAGAGTGATAATTCTAAAGGCTAATAGTCTTAAGCACTAATTAGCATATTTTGCCTAACTTATAATGCAAGAGGCCAATGTTTAAACTATATTTGGTAATATAAATTTGATTAAAGACTCCGGAAGAGCTAATACTTTGTTATCTAAAAGAACAAAATTATACATTGATAATGCATTTTATTCTACCAAGTATAAAAGAAACTAAAGATATCTGCAAAAATGGATATTATATAGTAAAAACATGTTATTGTAAACCAGAAGTTTACACATAATAATACAAACCAGAAGTTTGTCAATGCAAACCAAATGTTTGCTAATGTAAACTAGAAGTTTACTGCTAATGAGATATTAAAGAGGCAATGAGCTGCAGAGAAATATATCCATATTTATTTTAAAGCTAAGGCCCAAAAGAAATAAATAAGCCTAGAAGGTAACATGATGCTTACTTTTTATTGTTATTATTATTTAAATTTATGTGATCATATATCATAAATTTGTTTTTATGAGAATTTTTCTGATGGAAAATTTTCACATGTGTAATTCTAAATCTGTGTGATTCTAAGTTATTTCGATCCTGAATATCTTCATATGTGGTGAACTGTATATATATTTTGCATATATAAGTAAATTGAAGTATATTATTAATGAGTAATGAGATTATCTAATGATCTAACATTATATGTTTGTTCCTGAAGAATCAACATAGATTTTTATTTTGAGCTTTAAAGGGTTTTAAAGTGATTTTGAAATCCATATATAAAGAAAGTATGTTTATATGACTCACACTTGAGAGGGAGATTGTTAAAAAACAAGTGTGAGTTCTAATACAAGTACGAGTTAATTTTTGAAAAGTTATATACTCCTCATATAAAGCCTAATAGATCTCCCAAAATGGATGTCAGATTATGATTCAAAAGTTTACGATTCATTGAGATATGTTACAGTAAACCAGAAGTTTATTGATCCAAAGAAATTTATTGTTGGTATGACTTGTTTGATCATCCGAGTCATATATACAATGCAAATAAGATTACGTATTGACATCTATTAAAGAGCCAGAAGATTCTTCATGAATAACCAACATATTATTTATGAATTATGTGCTGCCTGTTCTCAAAAACAAATTGTCTGTGAGAATATCATTGGTCATGATTTGTAATAGATCTCAGTATTTCTGAAAATATATTAAATAGAATTATATAGGCCCATTGAAATAACATGTACAGCGTATAAATTTGAAAGATGCATCTATAAGATGGTTACATGCGAGATTATTATCTTGCAACTTGAAGTTCGTAAGAATGCTTGCAATATGAAGTTTGCAATAATGTTTGAATAAATTAAGTGTGCCATTTCCAGATTATATGACCCAGAAATCATATATTAAAGCATTCATAAATAGCTAGATTAATGCTTATGAGAACAAAATTTCTATGTTGGTATATTTGATTTTATTGCAGCATTTACATAAGCGAACAAATTCTCCTTGTAAAATTGGCTTTTAGTTAGAAGCCAGATTAATTCCATCTTACAAGGTTTGAATGTGCAATATTCCACCCATAATGCACAGGATGAATAAATGTTGTGTAAGAATCTCCTTTTTTCTTGTTTGTCTCTAAATGAAACAAAATGGCGTTTCTAAAAGAAACAAATGGATTTAGGAGACTTATACTACATGATTAGTCAATTGTTATTTGACATTGTTTTCTTGATATGAGGGGAAGAAAATAAACAGTTGGATAAAGAGATTAGTTGGAATGAATTATCATTGGTTCATTTTGATCCTCGTACAAAATAATGTGAACTGGAAGTTCAAAAGATAATTCATTTGCAGAATTTAGCTAATCAAATGCCAGAAGCATTTACTAGCTCAAAGAAAGTGACAAAGTCATATATCCCAGCTGCTAATGCTCCTATTGATGTCTCTGAAGGGCAACGTATTATAAATGAATTTAAAACACGCCTGTACCATAGCAGGCTCATTGGTTCCATTGACGAAAATCCTCTAAGAGAAAAGGAGCAAAGAATATAGATGATCAAGTCGAGGATAATGAAGAAAAGTTAGTAGCTCCAAAAGAACATCTCCCGAAGAGTTATTATCTCCAGTAGAGATATCTCCAGAAGAGAATGTTGTAGTCCCAGAAGAGACCCAGGTAGCTGAAATATGTGAAAATAATGAGATCTCAATAAATTATGTTATGAATGGAATCTGATGGAATCGAAAGAAAGTCAACGTTGACGATATTTTTGCTTATAATATAGCATATGATATAATGAATAATAATGAGGATCATGAACCACAATCTATTAGCGAGTGCCAGAAGCACACATTCCCGAAGGACTTAGGGTGCCAGAAGCACATGTCCCTGAAGGACTGAGGGTGCCAGAAGCACATGTCCCCGAAGGACTCAAGGTGCCAGAAGCACATGTCATTGGAGGACTTAATGTGCCAGAAGCACATGTCCTCGAAGGACTTAATGTGCCAGAAGCACAAGTCCCTGAAGGACTCAAGGTGCCAGAAGCACATGTCCCTGAAGGACTTAATGTGCCAGAAGCTCAAGTCCCTGAAGGACTCAAGGTGTCAGAAGCACATGTCCCCGAAGGACTCAAGATACCAGAAGCACATGTCCCCGAAGGATTCAATGTGCCAAAAGCACATGTCCCTGAAGGACTTAAGATGTCAGAAGCATCTAATTCAAATTCTCGAGAACAATATTCAATTGAATTACATAAGTCTTTGTATGACTTGAAGCAATTAGAGTGCATGTGATATAATCGTCGCAAGGAAAATCTAGAGGAAAGAAGGGTATAAAAATAACACAATATGCCAATGCATCTTTATGAAAAGACATAGAAATAAATTTGTTATAATTGCTATTCATGTTAATGATATCAACATCATTAGAAGTTAGAACTCCTAAAGAGCTTCAAAAGGAAATTAATTGTTGAAGAATTACTTGATTTAGAAGTACCATACCTTAGTGTTGCTGGAGTACTAATGTATTATGCTATCATCAAGATATAGTTCTTCATCAACATAAAGACATTGAAAGCAATGTTGACATCAGAAGGAGCAATATTAATGTTGTCATTAGGGGGAGTAAAATTGATGTCATCAAAAGGAGGAGTCGATACACGCTGTACTTTTTTTTCCTTATCTAGGGTTTTCTACAAAAGTTTTTAATGAGGCAGCATTAGAAAGTGTATCAATGAAAGATGTACTCTTTTCTTTGGCTAGGTTTTTATCCCACTGGATTTTTCCAAGTTGAAGTTTTTAATGAGACACATTCATAATGGACATCCAAAAGGGAGTGTTATGAATATTATATTTGTGGATGTCCATATCTCCCATTATTTTCTATTCTCCAAAGTTTCCTATTCTCACCCATTAATCATTATGATTATGGAATCACATTAATTGTAGATTAGAGAGTTGTGTCTATAAATAGAAGGCATATGTTATATATTTATAACACACTAGAATAAGAATTACTCTCCTCTTTCTCTTTTCTCTAATCTCTAGTTCTTGTTCTCTATCTCTTATCTTAGGCATAACAGTTTGAAGATTACAAAATAATTTTTTAAGACCATAAAGCATTTTTTGGGTACATTCAGTATCCAAAGATATCTTTTTTGTACTAGTCAATATATTGAAAAGATACTTCAAGATACTGAAATTACAGGTGATGATATTAAAAAATTATTTTAGGACTTTAAAAAAATATTTTAGGTACTGAAAAAATACTTTATGAATTATTTTTAGTACTAATCAGTATTAAAAAATATTTCTTAGTATCATTCAGTATTTTGAAATATTTTTTAAGATTTTAATTGATACTAAAAAAAATACTTAATGTTAGGAAAAAAAATTAAAAAAGATGAACAATCGGATTTTACACCATCATACCGTTTTCAAAGAAATGGACGGCAGGAGATGGATTCGGAAAAAGAGGAAAGCCCCGATTAGGACAGATCCACTGTCCAGGATAAAAAAGCCGCCCCACCGAAAACGACATCGTAGATAATGCCACGTATCCCTAAAACTTTAAAGGAGGACCATTGGATTATGCCACGCCATGAAAGAGAAACCAAAAACTTCCGTGATGGGATGCTCATGCTCTTGCTTTGTCCATGGACCGACGCGTGGCAGAATCTAGTTGGAGATTGTGACAGGTGACAGATTCTTGTTCTTGGCCAACTTGTTGGATTGGCTGCAAATTTGGATATTTTGCTTACTTTCGAATTTATAATTTTGACAGTTTGAATGGGAAAACGAACGAACTCATTTTCAGAGGGGGAAAAATTACAATTCGAAGCCACGATTTTTAAATGTGAAAGAAAACTCAATTCAAACCAAATAACAATTACTACTATTATATTATTTATTACTTGATAGATATGAATTGAATGATGTTGAGAAAAATACTGCGATGAGGTTTTTTATATCTACAATCACATGTAATCATGTACTACTTCCTTCCGGTCCTAATTATAAGAGCTAATTGACTTTCTTTGGAGAGATTAAGAAAGCTAGATAAATTACTTAACCATTTCATATGTTGTGTATCCTTAGATTATATATTAGTTTATTAGTTAAACTAATTAGTTTGAAGAAAAAATAAAAATAAAAATATTCTAAAGTAGTTTAATTAATTTCCTTAATTTCTCTAAAAAAGTCAATTAGCTTTTATATTAGGACCGGAGGGAGTAAGTAGCATCTTATTTTTAAATTATTACTCCCTCTGATTTTAATTATAGGAACACTTTTGTAGTGTGAATTGCATTAAAAAAATGTTCCTATAATTAGGACCGGAGGTAGTATTATTTAACTATAAACCTAAATGAAAAAAAAATGACACATGGTCAACTATGATTAGAGAACTATTAATTATCCTGATAGTCCAATTTGTAACCATGAATGAAATCAGAATTTAATACTTTTGATAAACAAAATGTGACCAATTTTAACCATGACACTCGACAATGAGCAGGATGAAATTAAGGAGGTAGAGCATCTCATATAGCAGGATGAAAAATCTATAAAAAAGAGAAGCTAAATAAGTAAAAATCAAATACTGTAACAGCAAAGTTATATAAATTAAATCAAGCTTAATCAAATTATATATATACTCTATATTCCAAGAGCATGTGTTTCAATTGGCAAGCCACATTGGCAGGTTATAGCCTCAATATAGGCAATGTGATGAATGTGGGGCTGGCCTTCCTTCCCTGTATGTAAGGACTAGGTTAGGGATAAAAGTTTTGAAAATCACATACTTTGTGCGCCTCAGTGTTTTTTGAACTTTTTAATGAATTGCTCAATATACCACATTTCTAAATAGTACTACGAGGGTATGTGTATCAACAAATGCTGATCCTTGGGATGAGAAAAAAATTCCTCTGGTCTGACTAAGACTTTGTCTAATGAAATTTTTTATGGCTCGAAACAATATTAGACAGACCAGACTAAACTGATATTCTCGGGTTGAATCAGACTTCAGGCCAAGGCCTTAGACCTGAAGGTCTAGTCTAAAGTGCCCTGATTTTTTTATTTTTTATTGTTGTTCCATGTTGTTGGAGATTATTATGAATTTATAATTGAATTTTAATGTTTTGTGATGTAATTTATATGATTATAGGTATTGTTATGATCTTATTATGTTCAAATATTGCCTCTCAAAGAAGAAAAAACACCACATAGATTCTGGATTGGTCCAGACAGTCTACTGGATCGATCTGGTCCAACCTGAGCTTAGGCTGGTATCGGACTTGGAGCTGTTTTTTATAGCCCGATGTATTTTTCAAACCAGAACTCGGGTTGAGGCCAAACCCAATCTGATCTAATCTATGATCAACCCTAACTGATGATAAGGAGCCTTTAACTTTTAAACCTAATGCCTCAAGTTCAAATATCCATGAGTGTGGAAAATGTTTTTGGAAGAACTTTTTTTTAACCGGTCTCGATAATGCTTGGATGCATATTGGTAAACAATAAAGGAATAGTATCAAACCTATTTATAAAGATAATATTGATTGATGGATATATATTGTATAAACTAAAAATGGAATAGATGATAATTAACCATAAAGGTGAGGTAGGCAAGTTCTTGAATAAATTAATATTGGATATGTTCTTGGTCTATTCCGAGTCCACACTATTAGAAAAGAATATTATAATTCACAAATTTCATGACACTGTACAAGAGGGCAGAGGAGCACTATAAAGAAGCAACTGGTGAATTTGAGAGACTAAAAACCTCTAAAGAACATAAATCCTCCACCACCCTATTGCATTAATAATACTAAAAATCCCCAGAAAGATGTCAGTCCATTATAGTGAATTCTCTCATTCTGCAGCAGCAGAAGCATATAACAGCACAACACCAACTTCTTCTTCTTCTTCATCACCAACAAGAACTTGCAGTATCAGGAAGAAGAAGAATAGCAGCAGCAAGAAAAGGTTCAGTGATGATCAAATCAAGTTATTAGAGTCCATTTTTGAGACAGAGTCCAAGCTTGACCACACAAAAAAATTGCAGCTTGCTTCTGAACTTGGCTTGCAGCCACGCCAGGTAGCCATATGGTTCCAGAACAGACGAGCTCGATCCAAATCCAAGCACATCCAACGTTCCTACAATCTACTCCAAGAAAATTATGATGCTTTGGCTTCCAAATTTGAAGCCCTCAAGAAGGAGAATCATGCATTACTGCAAGAGGTAATGGAAAAAAAAAAAAAAAAAAAAACTCCTCTTCAATTTGAATTCCATGTTATAGTCTGGTTACCCATTTCAGATAATAGGCTAATGATGAAGATTGTGTGATCATGAACAGTTGCAGAAGCTGAGAGATTTGGAAGATCGGAACTTTTGTTATAAGAAAGTGAGAGATGAGAATTTGATGAACAGAGAATGTGGTAAAGCAGAGGTGAAGCAGAGTAGTTCATCAATGGAAAGATCAGAAAAGGTACTTGGGGTTCTTTCAGATGATGATAGGAGCTTAAGGACAGAGTATTTTGGGCTTGAAGAAGAAGAACCTACAATTCTGAACTCACAAGAAGTTTGGAGAAATCTTAAATCTACCGATGAACTCTTACCCCAGTCTGATGACAGTGCTTATCAATGGGGGGACTTTTGGTCCTGAATGAAATAGTGAAGTTATGGAAATAGTAGTGTATAGTTATGATCTTACTACCTCCTGTTTAATTTCCTGTTGTTTATTTTTGTTAAGCGATTAAAGAAGATAAATAAGTTACATTAAAGTATTTTTATTGATCATTTTATATCAAACTAGTTTGTCTGACTTGACTTACAAAGTGATATATAATCTAATGATACATAATATGTATATGTGTTATAATTAAGTATGTTATTTAGCTTCTATAATCTTTTTTTTAAAAAAAAAAAATCAATTAACTCTTATATTAAGGATAAGAGGTATGAAATTACATGGAAAGATTGAGGACAATAACAAAGTGAAATTTTTTCGTACACCGAAAAAAATTTCACATATTCAGAGTTTTCAGCCATTAAGCCAATGTTGTTTTTGTCAATATGGTTTGTCAATATGGTAAGTATGCCTTAAGGAAAGAGTGCAGAGTAAAAACATATGTAAAAGGGAATGTTTGATGATAATCTAAATTAGGACAAATATGCAAGCCAAGTCTTTCTTTTCTTTCACCTTTTGGGCAGTTGGGAAATAGTTGAAAAAAAAATTGAAAATTATCAAATGAGGATGGAAAGTAAAAAGAGTTAGTTAGGAGACTACAATGGCAGGTAAAGAACAAATGAAGAAGTTGTTATGGACATGTTCAAACACAGACCTGCAGATTGTAATATGTAATCGTTAAGAAAGTCGCTTCTACACTAACATTAGCATGCTAGTTTCAAAACAAAATCTTAACTTTAGATTAATGAAAAAGAGCAACAAAAAAGGGGGACTTTGTTTTAATCTTCTTTAACGACGGCGTTTAAACCAGAGGGTGTCGTTTTCCGTTAATTGACAAATAAACGACTAACCGTTTAATCCAGCTGCGTTCCTCAAATAATTTCATTTGACCTTTCTCACTAGCTTTGCATCTCAGCTTGACAGGCTCACAACTCACTAAAGCGTCTGAAATTGCAACAACACTTGTAAATCGTAATGAACAATTTGTCCAATGACGCTTTAACAGACAACAGCAACCATTTTTGCAGATTCAAACCCATTCCAACCCTCGCTCTTTACATTTTGATACCCCTTTTCTTGTTGGGTCTCGCCGTTTCTGTCTTCTTTCTCATTGTAGTTCAAAATGCAGCCTTCTTCGTCTGCTTCGTTTTGCTCTTTTCTTTCGTTTTCGCTTTCATAGGTTGGAACACCCATAACTGGAGGAAAAAAGGTGCAATTTTTCTCTTCTTTCGCTCTTTTCCTGACTCTGACATTCGCTGTGCTAAAGAGGGTCAACTCGTGAAGATTACTGGGGTACTATTTCTCTGAACCTTAACTTCGATTGTTGATTATATGTTTTAGGGTTGTTGTAGTATGTAATGGGGAATTAACGGAGTTCAAAAGTGGGGAATAATCCTTTTAAGACACATGAGGTTAGGAAATTCTGGTCCTTTTCCCTCTCTTTTTTGGGTAATGTGCAATGTGAAATATCATTAAATACTAGATATACTTGTCAACATCGAAGAGAATAACTCTTCTTTCAATCTCTTGTATTATCAACATGCTTGACTCCATTCAGAAGTTATAATTGTTGTTTTTGGATTTGTTATGTTCTACTAGAATAAAGAGATAATAAATGTTCAAATGAAGTTATAGTTCAATGGTTCCTCATGGAAATTAATATCAACTCTTAGCTACGCCCAAGAACCTTCAGTTCACGCTAAAGTTTATGGATCCTGTAAACGTACTTTTCATCAATACTTCATTCTCCTTGCTACAGTTAATTAATCCGCCTTCTACTTGATTTTTTCTTTTGTACATATAAAGACCTGAAAGATATAGCAGTTAGCTCAGTTTGACGGTAGTAAATATACTTGTTTAGAATGTTCACATTGCTTGTCATTGATGTCTTTCCCGTGGCTCTAACTTGCAGTGAGAATCATAGAAGTCCTTGAGACAACCATACCATTGTGCTCATTGTTTTGCCTCTTTCTTAGTCTTAGCAAATTAATGATTTTCCATGTGATCAAATTAGCAACTTCTTTCCTAAAATGATCTCTTTTTTATGATCTTTCCTTATCATGTGTGGCAAGTTGCTTTTTATTAGTTGTAAAGTTCCTGTTCTTGAGGTCATAGTTGTTTTCATTTTTCTAGCGCTTTGGTACTTTTTTCTGAACTTATAATATTCACTATTTGCTATCATAATCGGGGTAATATTCCATTTTACTTAATTGAAGGCCCCATCACATTTGGTACTTATGATGGTTTCAGCTTGCAACTTGTGGCAGTGTCTCACTGGAATCTTCATATGAAAAAGCAGCCAGATGCGTCTATGCATCCACTTTTTTGTATGAATGCAGAGGATTTGGTATGAGACTGGTAAATATAAACAAATCATGCTTTCGTTGGAATTTAGCATATTGTGAGGTAAGTGAATTTAAACAAATTTCTAATGTTTTTCATGAAAAATGATACTGCTTATATTTGGAAGTATGTTTGGTGTAGTTCAGTTTTGACCCCTGGGTTTTCAAGTAACATATATGTTGACAGAATTTTGTGTCTTGGATTAGGACTTTTCATTAAGTTCATCATTCATAATCATAGAATCATAGGAGATGGGGCAAAACCTGTGTTTAGCATCTTAGACTTTTGCTTCCATGCTGAGACTTCAAGTTATGTTAGATTAAATATATGATATTTCTTTTATACTAAGGTCTTTTCTTTAATTTCTTGCCTCATATTAGTTATGAATGTGAAGAAAAAGCTCCTTTTTTTGATCTTATGCTTCTGCACATAACAAAGCGAATGGAGCCCATACAACCTGACTGTGATGTATGCTTTGCCATCAACGCGTTAACCCTGTTGGGCATTGTGATGCAAATGGCCACCTCATGAATGAGACACATATCACAGCATTCTACATTGATTGTCCTTCCTTAGTTGAACTTACAATTGAGAGTAATCAATGGCTGATGAAGTTTAATATCATTACTCTGTTGAATCCTGACAGAGGTTCTCCACAGACTTTTACATAACGGACCAGAAGTCCGGGACACAAGTGGTGGTGAAAGCTGGTTCCGGCAGCAAGGTTATACCATTAATTGCAGAGAGCCAAATTATTCATACCTCAGGACAGCACAGAATTCTATCTCCTCACTTGAGAAAATGGTTAAAGGACCGAAACCTCTCAGCTGAAGCTCGCACTCTTCATCTAGAAGAAGGGTAATATACATTTGGAAGACAAATTATCGCATGTTTTTTAACACCCTCTCCTAAATCCCAAGCAAGGACAATCAACATGCAGGACAAATTATGTTTTCAAACACTGAAACAGGACATACACCATTTGAAGTGAGCATGTGCAATTTGAATGGTTAATGCCATGTTTGATATATTCACCTAGAGCATTTTTTGGATGCAGGGCCATGCCAATCCAGATTCATTGTAGTTAATAAGAGTAACTGTATATAATATATTCAGAGAGAAATAGAGAAGCGAATGCCCTTGTAGGCTTGTGGCATAGTGACAGAAAAGCTCATTCATAAATGGACAGTTGCAAATTTGGCCTTACTTGTTATCTCAAGATGTTAGATTGTTATGTGTGAAAAAAATAGTGTAGTGCTGTTTTGTGCCACTTTATCTATGACTGCGTATTTGGAAAGGATCTAATCTGGATCCTTGCTTCATGGCTAGATATTATGAAATGACATTTCCATAAATGTGGACAGGTATGTACAGGAAGGTAGCTCTGTGACAGTAATCGGAATGTTGCATAGAAATGATGATATCGTCATGATCATTGAACCACCCGGCGTTATTTCCACCGGATGCATGTGGCAAAAGCTTCTTCTCCCTGTTGACATTGATGGACTCATAATTGGGATCTCTCAGATGGCTGTCCCTGTGGCCACCCAAGAGGCAGGCCACCACATAGAACAGTAATGTCTAACATAAGATATTAATTGGCATCTAGGATAAACCTCACCCTTTTTGTTAATTTAGGTTATAATATGCTTCAAAATTTGAAAAATATGCATCCTCACTGTTTTTGTTAATTCAGGTTCTTTCCCATTAAAATATCTTTCTTTTTTAAAAAAAGGAAAAAAAAAAAAACTTATGCTCCAGTTGCTTATTTGATGTGTTGGAAGATATCTTTTCCTATGAAAATTTCTTCTGGTGTAAGTTGTTGAGTTGGTATGGTTCAAACCTTGTTTTTAATGTAATGTTTAATTTAATCATGAAGCCTAGCGTTTGTTCTTTCTATGCCATCTATAAGATATTGTAGTGTTTAATGTAATACTCTTTCCGGTCTTATCCTAAATATAAAATATAATTCACTTTTTTGGAGATATTAAGAAATATAATTAAATTACTTTAAAATATTTATATTTATCATTTTTTCTCCAAACTATTTTTCCTCACTTATAAATTGATATATAATCTAAAGATACACAATATATAATATGATTAAGTAGTTTATTTAAGAAAGAAGTCAATTCTATTTTATATTTAGGACCAGGGGAGTAATGTAAATGCAGAATCAATGTAAACAAATTGCTGGGAGCCGAATTGTTCACTAGACAACAATGATATATTGTTCATTCAGAATTCTAGTTTGATCCCTTTGTATTAAAATTATAGGAAACAAGCAAGGGTTAAAAGTTGCGCCTTCTTCTCAGAGGGCCAAATTTGGACTCATTTTGCATTGTGACTTGGGCCTTAAGTCTTTCTACTAAGTGTCATTACATATCATAATTAGACTTGGCTCAATGCTTCTCTTCAAGTCTTTTGTTTTGTGTTCTGTGTATATAGATTTTTTCCCCCCTTTCAATTCTTGGATCTGCTATCCTTTAAGGGGAATATTACTTGTAGTTGAAGGCTCGCAAGAAATGAATTTTTGCTTATAGGTTTCTCCTTCACTTTACTCACTTAATGTGAAGCAGATTGATATGTTAGCTTATTCCATTTGATTGGATTGATTTCTAGGGCTAGGTGCTAGAATTGGAATAGTTATCGACCTCCTAATTTTTGTTCTTTAGTACTCTTTGCTTATATTAATTAGGTCCCATTCTTCATACCAAAAAAAAAAAAGGTCCCTTTCTTCAATCAAATCTTAGCGCATGGATTTATTTATTCTAATGACAAATTCAAACGGAGAAAATTTCAAAATTCTGTTAAAGTATCATACTAATTGGTTTTTTTTTAAAAAAAATACAGTGGTAAAATTTGATGGAAGAATCGAATATAATGGATATAAGCAAATAAATTTAATTTCATCTAAATTAAATCACCTTTATTCATATTAAGCAAATTAAAAGAATAGATATGCAACCCATAAGGGAAATATTAGTAAAATCAGTTTTTACAAGTAAAAATTATACCTAATGGAAAATATTCTTGCATAATGTTTCAAGATCAGGTCAAAGTTTGTTTGTTTGTTTTTTTAATGTAGCTTTTTAAGTTCTACTCATTTTTTTCACATATGAAAGGATCACTTTAATAATTTAATGGGTATTGCAATCCATCATCATGAAAAACAATACTCCATCCGGTCCTAATTATAAGAGCTAGTTGACTTTTTTGGAGAGATTAAAGAAACTAACTAAATTACTTTAAAGTTTTTTTTTTTATTTTTTTATTCAAATTTATTAGTTTGACTAATAAACTAATATATAATCTAAGAATATTTAACATATAAGATGATTAAGTAACTTATTTAGCTTCCTTAATCTCTCCAAAGAAAGTCAACTAGCTCTTATAATTAGGACCGGAGGTAGTACCTTTTTTCACTAATCAAAAATTATATTCCCCCCCCCCCCCAAAAAAAAAAAAAAAACAGTGACTGTTACTGATATGGCCACCATTCCTTATAGCAAAAGTTCAGTCAAAGGAAATTTATTGGGTTAGATAAAGTAATTGAGTATTAAAAGTTAAGATTAAGTAGGAATAACCAAGGTTTTATAATTAGGTCTATTAGGCTATATTTACCACCATTTGACTCAACTTGATGGCAATTAGGCTTAGAGGCATCTAATGATCTCATGAATTTTGTGGACTCAATGAATTCAATTGGGCCTATCATTGTGCCTCTTTATGGATCACCTAACCCTCTTTCGGTGATGTTATGATTTGAAATTGCATGCTTTATCATCATCATTATTATCATTAATATTGCACATAGGCACCAAAAAAGGTAATTTGAATTGTATTAACATCAATATAGTTGTGGAAATTGATCTCTCAAGTTTGGTTTATTTTACTTTACAATTAATTTTGGGGTTGTGACACAGATAAGATTTTTGCCATTTTTAAAATTTATATAATGCATATGTTTGGATTGATATGGTGAATATATAATGGGATTGGGGAGATCTTGTTTATTTTTTTTAAAAAAAAATACATTAAACCATGTATTCTATATGTATTTCTATAAATTCAATTAAGGATGAATCAAAGTGAGCTTTATTTGTTGTAAAAGAATGAAATCGACCAAAATTAAAATCGTTTATATCAAATTCATTGCCCTAATAAGCTAGATTTGAATTCAACCAAAAAGAAAAGAAAAGGAGAAGCTAGATTTGAATCAATTTAATTATTATGATTTTAAACGTGCGCCCAATTTAAATAGCCATTCTTAAAGGATATTTTTTATATAATACACAAGAGTAGGGTTGTTAAACTCACGGTAAGAGTTTACTTTCACTATTAAATAGTTATTAATAGTGTATAATAAATAATTAAAATATACTAAAATGACAACAATTTGATTTAAATATATTCTAAATCCAAATAATTAAAATTAAATCCCTCAATATTCAAAATTTATCATATTTAACAAAGAAATTTGTATAAAACTCACATATAAAGCCGTTAAGTAAGATCATATAAAAAAAAGTTAACATGAGTTTAAGGGTGAGTTAATATGGTTTTGTAAGTTTGAAACGTAAAAACGATAAACTCAGTATATAAATTTGTAAGTTTAACTGAGTTTACAACGGTTACGAGTTTACCAGTAACTCGACTCGATTTGGTAAATTAGAAATATAAAAACGGTAAACTTGAAGAGTCAACTCGCAAATTTGACAACAACATACAAGAGTGAAAAAATAGGGAAAAGGATCGCAATAAATAGCATAGGTCAATTCCAATATTAAACTCATCGCAACTTTAATCAAGAAGACTAATGCCATGTGACAAACGGCTCGGTGATTCTATTATTAAATTTACCATTTTAAGTCAAAGATAAGTTTATGACTTTATGCCTCTCAATAATTCATAGTGGACATAACGAAATGGGGCAATATGAAAGGCTTCAAATTAAAAATGCTTCCCACTTAAAACAAGACAAGCTAGTTGTGAATCTAGGGAACGTTTGGATTTGAATTATTTCTTAATGCACATTACTTCTCCCATTTATAAACAACGAAATGGGAATTTTGGATAATTTTACATATATAGCTAAAAGACTTAGTTGAAATTTATATCGTATGAGTGAAAATTGAATCCTCTCCAATCATACAATTAAAAAGAGAGTAAAAGGACGAATTTTTGTGGATAAAGTTTATTTTATATATTTTTATTGCAGAAAATTCATATTTTGGTCAATCCAAGCAATGAGAAACGAAAGTCATCAAGAGAGTCACATTTTTGTTATTTGTATTTTTAATTAATGTCAAGGTCCCTAATCATAAAACATGGTCCGCGAATTAGTGGGTCCAATCCAATCTATATAATCTATGAGGTATTAATTAATTAAATGTTTATGATGCATCTTCCAACTCTCATTTTGTGACTGTTGACCAATTCAAACAGTGGACCAGAAGCAGTCAAAGTAGCATAAGTTTCTTGGGGGACAAGGTAACGCATTTGTCTGGAATATATCCAACCTGGGACGTTGGAACATAATTTTTATTTAATAGGATTTCAAAAGATTCCAGTCAAAGTCTAATACACTTAATTTGGGTCAATATTGGTTATATAGCTAGCTAGGGTTGCCATTGAAGATACCTTGAAGAAATTGTGTAAACATTTTCGAGCAGATATGCACGATGCTTGCTTATGCAATAATTAATAATTATATACCCACATGTATTATTGTTATTGTTAAGGGTCTCATATTAAGAATCTTCGTAAATTAAATAAAATGTGGTTTATGAGTTCTGGTTCTCTTTCCTTAAAAAATAATATTTTAAAAGGAGCTTTCATTTTGTATTTGTGTTCATAACAATAGCGCTTTTATTAAGAGGTCAATATTCACGAAAAGGGTTATCCAATATTAGTCTTTAAGGATGAATTCTCTTTTCAAAAGTTATGTTAATTTATGACATTAGTGTTTTGTTTGAGACGCCAATTTTCATGAAGGAGGTTACCTATTAGAAAATTCTGACATGCAAAAAAACTTAATAAAGTGTCAAGGTATGAAGTTATCAGAAACATTGGATTAGTCTTTTAAGATGAGTTCTGCTTCTAAATTTATGTTTATACAACTGATATATATAGGTGGATAACCATACAGTGTTTCATTTTACTTTCCACTGCCAAAAAGGGATGTTACAGTGAAAGTTCCCAACTTTGGAAGTTGGGGTGTTTGTTTCTATCCGATTAATTTATGAAACGTGGAAAACTACTGTGAAAACTACTAAATTCCCACTTGCTATTTGTTTATTTTTTTGAAAGGAAATATATATTAATAAGTCTTTTATCATGATCTGAGCCTAAGATTTCCTCCCTACTGCCTCCATTAATTTTATCTCAATCTGGAATCTTAACTTTCATTGTTATATGTTTGACCCCCAAAAAATAAAAACTTTATTGATTGTTATTTATGTAAAACTACATTGTTGAAGAAGAGTAATTATGACACGATATTGAGGTCATTAAGGAGAAAAACGCAAGCTTTTAAACCTCGTTAAATTTTAAATGTTATTAAAATTGACATCATGCTTGTGACTTGTGCGTGAATTTGTTTATGAGATACTTTTTTCTCCTTTAATTTTTTTACGTGCAAGACTGTAAATTATAGGGTATTTATTCTTAATATAAGATGTGATCTAATCCCCTATACATATAATAAAGATATATAAAAGATATGGTATGATTTGAATAGATGAATAAATTTTAAAACTTTTGTTTAGTTTAAGTCGTCATTTTTCAAGTTGAGATATAGTTGATTGAATGACTTTTTATTTTTATTTTCCAGTGTTCGTTATTTAAGATTAAACATTTAACTAAAAAGGAGAATAAAATCCTACAAATTATAAACATATAAAATTTTTTAAAAAAAACCCCCCCCCCTTTTAGGCATCTTTAACATAGATTTTAAAAAAATATTTTTACGAACTATATTTTTTTGCATATACATATTGACTTTATGGAAGTCATTTTATTGAAAAAAAATGATTAAAATAAACATCAAAATCTCAATTGGATTGACTTTTCTCTTTATTTAAATTGACTTTAATTTTTGTCAATGCAGCTTGGTGGAGCTAAATTACTTCCCCTATATACTAAGACAATCAAAACTGGCTGAAGAGTTTGGGTTCATCACTCAATCACACAGGGAAAAAGAAAGAAGAAGAAAAAGAAAGAAAAGAGACAAGGAAACATGCTTTTTTACTAGTTGATAGATTGATGGATATTTAGTGGAAGTAATAAAGAGATGTATAACTAGTTGTGTGTGTGTGTGTGAGTGTGTGACAAGAGAATTGACGAATGCATTAAAGGAGGTTGTGAGTTGTGACATACTTGGCTGGTTTCACCATAAAGGGTCAAATCTGAAGATCACACTTACAGAAACTTGAAATAAGATTCAAGATTCTAATGGCGACTAGGCATCCTCTTCTTTAATTTACCCATTTCCATTTCAATTGTCTTTTCTTGCTCCCCTCTCTTTCTCTCTTTTCTCTCTCTACTTTTCTTGCTCTCTCTTTTTACTTCCCAATCCACTTTGAATTTATTATTACAATAAGCTAGCTAGTCGGTGTGATCAGTAAACTAAACCCTAAATAACCTTTGACCCTTTCTCTCCCTAGCTCCTAAATTACTTCCGTCAATCCTAAGTACAGAAGCTTGATAACTAATTTTTAGAGATTAAGGAAATTAGTTAAGCTATTTGTTTGTAAAAGATGTATGTTGATCAATTTTCTTAAAATACCCTTTTGATAAGCCATTTGTATTGAAAACCACCACATTTAATAAGAAAATAATTATAAGGGTGGGAGATAAAGTGAATTAGGTCCTGAGAGCTACCAGCCACCAGAGCCAAGACATACTTCAAGCTTATAGAACGTTTACATACATAGATACATACAAGTCATCTGCTAATTAATAAAGTTCTTACATTAGAAGAGAAGTGATATTATATTTAAAACCAAAGAAATTAAAACCTCTTAACTAGCTTCTATATTTGAGACAGAAGAGAGTATATAATTTTCTTCAAACTTTTTTATCTATTTATTTCAAAAATCTCAATTCCCACCAAGAGACACTCCTAAGAATAATGACCAGTTTATATAATATAATCCATTTTGTTTTATTACTGAAGTTCCACGCACATGCATATATAATATATCTGTACGTCAAGCAGCCCACAAGAAATTCCCGGGAAACCTGCAACCCCAAGCATGAAAACAATTAACTAAATATATAGTTATTTATCTACATGCACATGCATATATATGAATTTATACATAAGACCTTTCATTGATTTTCTTCACATAAATATAAAATAACCATAGCGGAGGTGTTTGGAAATTTGGTTAGAAGCTAGAATGAAGTAATCCTTCATTAGTACCTAAATATTATTCTAATTAACCAGTAATCAACTCCTATAAGTACTAAAAACTATTGATTTTATCCTTAGCAAAGGCATATACCGATATCCATGCATAATCTATTAAGCAGCATGGTTGTTGAACAAATCGGGCATTATAATAAATTAAAAAAAATGAATTACTAAAGTAGTTGATTAGATTACACCATGTGTACATGCAGAGAGTCGGCACCTTGTTTTGGAAGATTTATAATAAATAATGGAACTACTGAGTTGTTTGGCACCAACCAAATAAATTAATTAATAACTGAGAGGAGAATATATTTTTAAAAAAAGTGATGAGAGGTATATACATTATTATATCTAAGAGGGTGTGTGTTTGAGTGTGAAATGGAATTAATATATAGTGGTGAATATTAAGCAGAGAAGCAATGCAATTTGATTGCATGAGGTGTAACTTAATTAAAGATTTAAAATAGTAATTCATTTTGCATTAAGAATCAAATCTTTCGAAAGGAAACAAAGGAATATTACGAGCTCAAGATAATGCTCCTTATTTTTGTTTTTTTGATTTCTTTTCTTTATATTAATGCAGTTGATTGCACTTGGTTTCATCATGGAACTTGTTAAAGTATACTCATCAGATACAAAAGGTGGTTCTCCTTTAAAAAGAAAAGCACTATACTTCCTTTAATTTTCTTTTTAATTTGTTTGGTTTTTAGTGGGTGAAGCTGCTCATAGATATCTATCCTCATCAACTATATCTCATTTTTCATTTCCACATTGTTCACGGGGTTAACTAGGAGTATCTTTGAAACTAAGATATCGATATATATATATTTATGACGCATCATTAATGATTTTGAAAAAAAAAATAAAATAAAAGATAGGTAGAGTTAATAGAAACGTTCTATAGCTTTTAGAAATTATTAAAGCTAAGAAAATGATATAGGTATAGCCATTGTTGTCAAACTCGCGAGTTGACTCTCCAAGTTTACCGTCTTTACGTTTCTACCTTACTAAATTGAGTGAAGTCTCTAGCAAATTCGTGTCAACCGTAAACTCATACAAACTCACGAGTTTACAGACCGAATTTACCGTTTTTAGGTTTTTAGCTTACAAAATTGTGTTAATTTTTTTCAATTTTGTCATCCTCAACAACTTTATATATGAATTTTATAGAAATTTCTTTATTAGGTATAATAAATTATGAATGTTGATATATTTAATTTTAATTATTTGGATTTAAAATATATTTAAATCAAGTTGTTGTTATTTTTATATTATAATTATTTAATTATACACTGTTAATACATGTTTAATGATAAAAGTAAACTCTTACGAGTTTACCGATTCGAGTTTACAATACAAGTTTACATCATTGTCACGAGTTTGCATAGACTTGTGAATTTGACAACCTTGGGTATAGCTTTATACATATATGTGGATTAAAGTTTGTGTTAAAGCGATCGACGATATCGCAGAAGAATCAGAACATGCAACATATCAAAAACATTGTGTAGGACCCAACTTCAAATCTCTGAAAATATATTGCCTCCCTGTGTACTTGTGCTTTCAAATATAATCTCTTGAAAATTTTGTTTCTTGTTTTTTAATAGGTCAAAGAGACACTGGTGGCATCAATATATATACATATGCGTGAGCAATAATGCCTTTAAAACACTGAAGAAGAAAAAAGCTAAGTCCACGAAAGGACCACGGTTCTTTATTATTAATTATTAAAATTATTGAACATATATTCTTCTTCATTCAAAGATTCTATTTTTTTAAGGAAAAATTAATACATTTTTCAAAGAAATTAAAGTATTAAGAATTTTTGAGTTGTTGTTCTCCCCCATAACCCAAAAAGCCTTTAAAGATGGAGATTTTAATAATAATGGCATCGAATCCAATCATCATGTGTATTAATGCAAGTGGGTTAGGTCCTTTGCAAAGAGCAAAAAATCCCACTAAAATTTGTTTAATTAACTTCAACATTACTTCCGCTCACGTATTAAGGTAATCAATAAGGCCCTTCAAAGTTCACTACTCTTTCCTTGTAACTAAGGATTGGCTATGTTATGTTGTGTTGCACTTATAATAAGACTTGACACACATCATCAAACCAAAAGATTGATGCTTTTTATAATATACCACTAATTAATGTGTGTGTGTATAAAAGACATAACAACTTTTACTTTGGCCTGTTATTCTCTCATTCTTTCTCCCACTATATCTAATCAACATGTTAATGATTCAAAGTTGCTCCAAAAATATTAAGCCATGCACATTATTTCCAATTACGAATACTTTCCCTTATTTGACTCATCCTTATGATCTCTTAATTGTCCATACTTGTGGTCTTGCATATATTCTCTTACGTATATTTTGGTGATTGGGGACATCATATATGCATTTATATGTCAATTTGTTTTTTTTTTTGGTTAATTATTTTCATCGATTTTCCTCATGATACATCCTTTCAACTTTATGTCACAAAATATATAGTCGCAAGTGTTTCCACCTCTACTTTTTATTCTCTTCATATATACTCTTTTCCCCATTTTTATAATAAACTATTAATAGTTGAAATTATAAAAAAAAGTTGTATTTTATAGAGTCAAACCGGTCAGCATTACTAGCTTTTAATAAAATGAGTATTTATTCTTCAAATTTTTATTCGATTCTTCATTTTGAAATCAATATATAGTCAATTCAATATGGACCAATAGATCATTATTTGAAGAATAAATTACCTGGTCTTACATGCATGGCATTTATACCTGTGGTTTTTTTTTTTTTTGGGGGGGGGGGGGGTCTTTCCTAAGACTTATCAGTAGAATTCTAACCTAAAGTAATTAACCACAATTGGATGGAAGGTGAAATGATTGTGAAGTTATAGAGAATCTAATTAGTTACAAAATAATACTGTGATGATGATAAGAACTAAATTTGAATTGGCATAATCTTGACAAAGATGTACGAGCTCTCTCTCTCTCTCTATATATAGTAATTAAATAAATTTCCGAACAAATAAATTATTCAATTATATTTTGTAAGCATGAAACCTTAGGTCTCATGCACCTTAATTCGTGAACTTCAAAGCAAGTAACATGAGACTCATCGAAAACTTAAGTCGATTAGAGAATAATCCTGATAATTAACAAACAAATTTCGTCGCATGGATTCTAATACACACACACCGAATAATAACAGACCCGTTCTGAGGTTTCCAAGTTGTTGAAGATACATCGTATATGTGGGACAACTTAACTAACTTACAAACAAAAAAGTCCAAAAAAAAAAACTAGTCATCTACAATAATTTTTCATCAAAATTAAAGTTTCTCTGTTAACTTCCACTGAAGCTTCTCAAGAAATTTTATTTCTTTTCATTCGAGAATAATTCCCATATTTCATCCTGCTCGGCTGTGGAATCTAAGAAGATGCGAGGCAGTTTCATTAACAAGTTATGATCGAACACTAATTAAGTTTAATATAATTCAACTGATGTGAATCTTGTCTTGTTTGTATTATATTATATGTTCATTAATTAAGAATGATAACGAAATCAAGCATATTACAGATTTCCACAAATGATCCACCATTAGAGGGTTTCCTAGAAGCTAGCTAAGTAGCTTTTGTAGGCGGAAAGAACAATGCCTTCCTATATTTTGGTTTAATTTTAAAAAAATCGGGGGAAAACTCACTATTTAAAAATTTTATTTTTCATAAGGACCTAAATTCGATTATTAATATTTTATATATGTATGAAATTCTATAGAGTACCGATAATTTTTGTCTACAAAAATATATCAAGTCTTTTTAGCCAATGAAATTTTCAAATAGAGGTTTTTTTACCAATTTTTTCTTTAATTTTTTAAGAAGAAATGTAGAAACATCTCAATCAATCAATTAATTAAATAACGTCAAAGGAAATGACGACGTGGATGTCATAATTACTTTTTTGGATTATGAAAAGAGCCATATATAGCTCTGTATGCTTAAAGTTGATTTGTTTTTTGGGTTAATTAATTTGATTTTTTAAGAAATAATAATATTATAATTGAGGTTATCTGCTTAGAAAGTGCAGTAGAAGCTAGCTGGATGCCTGGATACATCAAGCTACATACACCATCCTTTCTTAAAACCTAAAAGAGGCATATTTTATGATTATACATATCATTGAGATCTTTAGCGTGTAAACTTCTTTTACCTCATTAGTTGAAACTATTTCTAGAATAATAAATAATATATTGGTTTTGCCATAAACTTCTTTCACCAAATACATTTCTTTAGCATAAAGTAGAAATTTTTTACGTTAATTTTCTTTTCAAGTAAAAAAGACATTGATCAAAGGTCAACCTTTAATTATCCATTGGAATGATGTCACTGTCTTCATTTTTCACGATGACATTACTATAAGATGTTGCTTTTATATGTTGTTTTTTGTCCCCTATAATTGTCGAGATCTTGTAACAGGAATCTTAATTGCTAAGCTTCTTCCTTTTTTCCATCCACAGGTTGTCAAACTCGTAAGTTTAAGTAAACTCGTGACAATAACTTAAACTTGTCTCGTGAACTCAAATTATAAACTCGTTAAAGTTTACTTTTACTATTAAATAGGTATTGATAGTATATAATAAATAATTAAAAAAACAAAAACACAAAAATTTGATTTAAATATATTTTAAATCTAAGTATTTGAAATTAAATCTATAACATTCAAAATTTATCATATTTAACCAAGAAATTTTTATAAAACTTATATATAAAGCCTTTGAACATGATCAAATTAAAAAAGTTAACATAAGCTTAAGTGTGAGTTTCCATGATTTTGTAAGCTAGAACGGTAAACTCAGTGCATAAACTCGTGAGTTTAACTGAGTTTACAAAGGTCACGAGTTTATCAGTAACACGATTTGATTTGGTAAGCTAAAAACATAACAACGGAAAACTCAGAAAACCAAATTGCTAGTTTGACAACTATATGAGTATATATAACATTTCAGAGATATTAAATAACTTAAATTAAAATGTATCATAAAACTTTTAAAACTTTCGCGGCGTCAATAATAATATTACTCTTCACATCTCTCATAGTTATAGATCAAGGAAAAAATAAAGAACTGATTTTAGACTAATTAACGACTAATATAATGAGCATTAATAGACAGAAATAATGAGCTATTTAACGTTTTCGGGGGATTAATTGATATTTGTTTGTGCCTTCAATGAACAATTAAGCCAAAGAAACGTAAGCTAACTTTTTTTTTTTCAACGAAGTCAAAATAATGACACGCGAGAAAAGAGAATTAAACGACATGAACATGATGATGAATCAGGAAATTCTCCCAGAATCAGATAATATGGTAATTAAAATTATCCAAAGTTGTTTAATATATATATACACACACACCTATTACTGATTGAATTCAAAATATCTGTTCAAATATTTTGTAAAAGCAATCAGGCGAGAGAGTATATATGGATAATATTGTCATTTAGTTACATAAATACAGTTAAACTTTATTTTTGTCCTTTAAAACTTGACTCTTAGTTATCCTTTTGTATATAATATGATGTTAAAAAGTTAAATAACTACTGAGAAATATAGGTAATTAGACGAAATATTTCTGTAATATATTAAAAATAGCATGGATAATGGATCATATGATCGTAGTATTCATATATATAACTTATAAATAATATACGATCTATAATAAATTTTACTTTGTGTATTTTGATGATTAATTGATACTCTTCTAGTCGTTAGTATAAGATATATTTAGGGAGTTAATCTTCATCTTAAATATTCGTATAAGAAAATATTTTTATATTTATTAATCTTTTCTTAATTTACCCTCAACAATAATCAAGGATGAGAGGGAATTAAGGAATTTATATCAACTAATACAACTAACTTCTTTAATATAATCAAGAGTTAAATACCTAATTTGCCACGGAAGTATTGATAAGGGGCACTTAGCATCCAGAAGTTTTTTTGGTACCAAATTTGTCTCAGAAATATGAAAAAAGTACCAAATTTGCCCAAAACTAATGGAAGGTCAAATGGACATTTGCCACGTCGGATTTTTTTGGGCTTAAATACCTAATTTGCAACGGAAGTATTGATAAAGGGATACTCAGCATCAGGAAGTTTTTTTGGTATCAAATTTGCCCTAGAAGTATAAAAAAAGGTAGCAAATTTGCCCAAAACTGACAGAAGGTCCACGTAGGTCGTTAAAATGCCACATGGATAGGAAAGAAACACAATGGAGGGTGAGTCATATGCTAGATCATGTAACCATGTCAACACCTCATTCATCTCTCTCTCCTCCCTCTCGCTTTCGGGGGTTCGTGCTTTTGAATTTTCTTCCACTTCTTCACCCACTTCTACATCGGTGGTGACAGTGCCGGTGGGAATTTTCTTACAATTTGGTGAAAATTTTGACAATCCATATGACCATCTCTCATTGGGTTTAGAGTACAATGGGAATACAAAATTGTTCTAGGAATTATCTCTAACTGATGGCTTTTGCAGTTCCAGAGCTAATTCTAACATCCTGTTTGAAATTTTCTTGATCAATTTGATAAGAATGGCTTTTGGTTTCTTGGTTTGGATTCCTATTATTGTACCTATATTTCTGGGAATCGAAACCAATAGAATCTGAAGTAGAGGAAGGTCACAAACAGAGTTGGCAAGCATTGTTGTGGAAGCTAGCATACCCATGGGTGAAGGAGTGGAAAAAAATTCAGATCAAGCACGAAACGCCGGAAGTGAGAGAGGAGAGAGAGATGAATGAGGTGCTGACGTGGTTACATGATCTGACATATGATGTAACACCCCAACTTTTCTAAAGCATTTTCGAAATTATTTGATCAGAGTTCAAAATAATTTAACCAGAGTTGAGCAACGAAATGATTTTAAATACAAAGTAACTGATATTCAACCACTGTAGTGTACTGGTTTGCTGATACAAAGAGTTCGAAAGACTATACATATCTACAGAACTTTCTCCAGCTAGTCCTTCTGCCTGCTGCTTACCCTTGTTTCTGTTTCTGTTCACTCCGAAAATCCTGAAGCTACAGTAAGAGCTGAGGTTCAATACCCATTGAACCTCAGGTAACGGTTAACCTCATGCTTATGTATCAAATATGTATGACAGATATTCATGTCAAAACAGCAATAATCACATACATTATTCTCATATTCACATAATAACATAACACAGCCACTGCAATATGCATGTTATTATAGTCTGCACTATCCACCAGTGCCACGGTGTACATCCGTGTCCTCAGCGCTAGGAAAACATAACGGCGTTATCAAGACTATAACCCGTATCAAGTTGTATGTGTATGATCAATTTTCAAAAACAGAATTTCAGACTATCTATCACATATAAGCATACCATAAGCATCAGAGTTAAGGTTACAATACGCGTCCGTACCTCCGTTCGGTGTGAATAGTAATTTACTATTCATGTATACGGCACTATTCATGTATACGGTACTATTCACGTATACGGCACTATTCACGTATACGGACTTCCTTCGAATCTGACTCCGGAATCTTCGGACATCCTATAATATCATTTTTATCAGTGACCATTAATTTTCAGCATTTGCGGAAACTATGTTGGATATTCACTATTCATGTGAATAGTACCAGTAAAAATATTTTTACCGTGCCGGTAAATATTTTTTACTGTGCCAGTAAATAATATTTACTGTCCAAGGATAATTCTTTTCTGATGTGACAGATCAGACTAAGCTGCAGCCACAGAGCATACTCAGAAAAACTCTATCTGGCATTTCTACTATAATTACCAAAAGAAACTACCAAATATTAAGACTAGAGACCAAAGAACTTACCCTTGATGTTCTTACTCCTTCTCTCCAGCTCCGAGAACTTTACTCTAAATTCTCACTCTAAACTCTAAGAATTCTCTCTCTTCTATTAAACTCGACCGTTGTGATCTGAGTTTGGTGTGAAGAAAATGAAGAAATGAAGCCTCTATTTATAGTGAAAAAGCATGACACTATTCATACTTTATCAGGTCAGATTTTGGCTGTTGGATCTTGACTTTAAACATGGCTTCATCTCAACCGTCCAATCCATTTGCTTACGTCATCGATGACGTCATCAAGATGCTTACGTCATCGATGACGATGACACTTTCTTACTCTTTTGCATTTATCCTATAAAGATTCCCTGATCGGTGTTCTAATCGCGTTATATTAGAAATTCTCAAGAATCCGGAAGCACAGCCTTGAAGTTCTATTTTTCCTCTTTAGAAATATCTGGGTCAACTAAATTTTTGATCCTATTTAGGGTATTCCGTAACCTGCCGAAGATTTTAAGTCGGACACTGACGGTTACAGAAATTACTTCGGGTGACACCAACTTCTAGACAAAAATTCACTGATTCATAATATGTGCAGTTGTTTACTACTTAATTCAAGGAGTTTGAGTTATGATTTATTTCCTACAGATTCCACTATCTGTCCTGCTTCAAAATATCGGTTTCAACCTATCTCAATAATCATTCCGCCGATTACGGAAATGACTTTGGAGATAACCCACTCTGAGATAGAAATTCGCTTGTTTATAATATACCCTTACTTTAAAAACCTAATTCACGGTTTATTGGAAATAATTTTATTTCTATTATTTTCCAAAGTATAAGATATTATATTATAATAATATTATTATTAAGTGGGTCCCGCGTCAAATTTTTCAAAATTTCTCCCGTGAATGTGTCGGCAGGAGGAGAATTATTTTGACGTGGGTCCCGCATGAATAGTAAATACGTATTTTCAAAAAGTGAATACGTATTTAGGAATAGTAAATACCGTATTTTTGAATAGTAAATACCGTATTTGTGAATAGTAAATACTTTTCATATTTCTCAAAATATCGATTAAATACCGTATTTATAAAAAGTGAATACGTATTTGTGAATAGTGAATACTATTCATGTACGTATTTGTGAATAGTAAACACTATTCATGTCCAATAAAATACTGATTCTAAATTCATTTTCAAAAATAGGGTCTAATAGTCCTCCGAAAATAGGCTAATTTTCTAGTCTTTAGGTCCAAAATTCAGGATGTTACAATTCTCCCCCCGTTCAATAAATTTCGTCCTCGAAATTTGACAATATAAAATCAAAAGGTTATCTAGACCTCTAGTCTATTCCTTCCTTATGCAAACTTAAATAGCACACATCCTACTATTCAATGTCTCAATCTTATACCCAGGTATAGTACTAAATTACAGGACTTGCTGATCTATTCTCACAGTACTCGGTTACACAGGCCTCACTGCCTGATTTATTTAGCCTATCGGCTTAACACATATTGGCCTTCCGGCTCAATCTATTACCATCGCACTGGAGATTCTAACCTTTCTACTTAGGAATTCATCCTCAACCCTTAGGCATCTTTATTACTACCTGATACAGTGAATGTTTTGCTAGTCTTACGATGTATTCTAAACATAGTTACTTAGCATTTCACACAGTGCTAAGTATCACCGGTCTTATGTCCTAGGAGCATCATCCCGTGTATACTTTGCACACTACGTCTTATTGCCTTGAGCATCTGCTCATCAAATTCATCCGAGACTTTCCCATTCAAGTCCTCAAACTACTTTCACTTACTCAACATCATAACCGGCAGCTATTATCTGACTTAACTAATTCAGTATTCCAAACCTTTCTAATAGTTGCTGTTCCTGTACCATAATTCCCAATTACACTGCTTTTCTTTTTAACACGATAGCGTCGACAATCATGTCATTGCTACCCAAAATTATTTTCTTGTCTCATTTTCAAATTTTCAAACATGAAAAATTTTCCGTGGTTTCAGTACATTTCACAATCTGCACTATATCACAAAGTAATAGTGCTATAACATTTTTAAACTTAATCGCTGCCATCACAAATTCATGAAAACATTTTTCACTGCCGGATCATTTTCAAAAACTTTTATTACCGGCACATATCTTTGAGGGAGCTAATTTATTTCACAAAATTTTACAATTGAGAGTACACACCTTCATTTTAACCATTTGGTACAGTGAGCGCCTTACCCCAATCCTCAAATCCAGTCTCAACAGTACTATCAACCATGTGGGAGAACCTCCGCCCCTCTCTCAGGAGACCCAGTGTTCACACTGGCACATAAAGTAGCAACCCTATCTAGCGGAACTCAGTCCAGTCATAGACAGTCAGGTTGTACTAAACAAAACATATGCCCTCGGCAAAGTGTTATGGATTGGGTGCGTTCACTGCTGGTGCGATTTCCATTTTCTCAAACAAAATCCCTCCAAAAATTTTTGTTCAAAAAGAACATTTATCAAAGGCCAGCGATTTCAAACATTTTAAAACATCTAGCAAGACCCAGCAAACTGTGTACATCTACAACAGCTTCTGTCCTTCTAGTTTTGTACTGACTTTACCACAACATAGTTAAAAACTCAATTTCAAACTTTGGGTTCTAACAAAAACCCCTTTATATAAGACAACATCTGTTCAAAATAACCATCACTGTGGTCTCAAATTCTGTTGAAAACATTTCATTTGAAAACTCTGTTTCAAAAATCCACATGTGCGAACAAATCAATTTTAAAAATTTCAAATACAGCAAGTGTCTTGGCAAGTTCAAAAATTCAATTTTTTTTTTTTTTTTTAAACCTTACTTAGGAATCAGACAACTAACATTAGAAGGTCATCACTAATTACACGCATTGGAACCTCTGTCCTTGGCTACTCAAACTATCCATAAAATACTTAGTTTGTTCTTCTTTAATCTTCCAGCTATTTCAAACATCGTTCGCTATCCTCGGATCTCACAAAATTTTATGGACACTTCTCATATTCGTTGTCTGACAACTATGGGCTTCTGCTAGCCTATAAACACAATATATGCTGTATAGCACTGGAGCAAACCATGACGATATACTAAGTTACAACAGTCTTTTCTCTAGGGAACCTATTCAATGTGAGATTCATTATAATGTACTTACCTTGAGAACCGATGCACTGGTAACTCTACTTTATGGTTCGTTGTCACGGCGGCTCCACTCTACGGTTCGTCGTCACGGTGGCTCTGCTCTACGGCACATTACTCGGCGCTTCACTTAGTCTTCTCAGACTAGTCAGCTTTTCCAGTTAGCATCCTCTGTAGGTAAACCTCCTTGATCAGAACTCCCCGTAGGTATCCTTCTCCGATCAAACTTTCCATAAGTAGCGCCAGTGATCGTCTTTGAATCATTATAATGAGAACTCAAATCTTAACAGGTTCCTATCCTTTAGTAGTTTCATAAACCGTTGTTTCTATGTCTGCCATCTTATCTAGGGTCATTCTATTCGTGGACTTTCACTTTCTATTTAGCTCCAAGCATAATTCTTAACTCAATTTTCCCTATCGGGTAGCCACTTACTTTAAAGGGAATTTATTAGCCACTAACATCTCTATGGTTCTTGGTCCCACCTTGAGACCATAACCTGGTGGCTGCTGAGGTTTCCAGCTTTCGTATGGTTCTGTTAAGGAACTATCTCTTAGGTATTTGGAACCTAGGCAAAACTCACTCATATTTTCTCAGGGTTCACACTCTCACAGGGGTCATAGTTCTGAGATTTCTCTCACCTAAGCAATATTAACTTCATAATGTCTATTGATTCTTGGTACTAATATTGGTATACTTACTACTGGGTACCTACAACTCTCATAGGCACTAGTATGACATAACTGTCTCCCCAGAATTACTGGGTACTTTCCCTCTTTTGTCAATTGATCACCACCGTCAAGGACTTAATCAAAAGATCTTCGTCCCCGGAGCCACGCCCCTTTGCACGCATGGTGTCTGGCCTCTACAAGGTAGGGATTTTCTTCTCAGGGTACCTTAACAAGTTATTATTTTGACAAGGACATTAAATCGATAGGTTACTATCCAAGGGAAACCTAAACAGTAGGTTATTGTTTACCGGAAAACTTAAGTCATACCAACTTCTCTGTACTACTTCCCTTGAAACTCTGAGTGGGGATTTAACTTAGATTCCGATTCCCATATCAAAAGTCTTAAAGTTTAACAACAGAAACCATATTCTGTGCCATCTACTCTATATCAAGGCCTCCCGAGCCTAACCCTTTTCCTTAGGATTTACGTCCTTTTTGTATCACAACACCAGTATTGTATCAGTACTTGTACTTGTTTTTTCGAAACACTTTTAAAACCATGGCTTAGAGCCTAACTTAGTTAGTCAAACCGATTGGCCAGGTAGGCGTCTATCATGGGAGCCTCACCGTGCTAGGGTGACTGATTGGCTGATCCACATAAACTCGGCCCTACCTTCGGCACCAATGGTTTACTGTAACTGAGTCGGGTTCATACCAGATAAAACACTTTTGAAAACTTAGAACCTAACTCCGCTACTCAGACAATCAGACTAGGCAGGTGTTTTTGTGGAAGGCTCGACGAATTCAAGGAAACTGATTGCCAACCACAAAACCCCTTTCTAGATATCAGACTGTTTGGAGTAACTTAGTTAACTCTGTGCCAGGATGTCTGCTCTGATACCAAAATGTAACACCCCAACTTTTCTAAAGCATTTTCGAAATTATTTGATCAGAGTTCAAAATAATTTAACCAGAGTTGAGCAACGAAATGATTTTAAATACAAAGTAACTGATATTCAACCACTGTAGTGTACTGGTTTGCTGATACAAAGAGTTCGAAAGACTATACATATCTACAGAACTTTCTCCAGCTAGTCCTTCTGCCTGCTGCTTACCCTTGTTTCTGTTTCTGTTCACTCCGAAAATCCTGAAGCTACAGTAAGAGCTGAGGTTCAATACCCATTGAACCTCAGGTAACGGTTAACCTCATGCTTATGTATCAAATATGTATGACAGATATTCATGTCAAAACAGCAATAATCACATACATTATTCTCATATTCACATAATAACATAACACAGCCACTGCAATATGCATGTTATTATAGTCTGCACTATCCACCAGTGCCACGGTGTACATCCGTGTCCTCAGCGCTAGGAAAACATAACGGCGTTATCAAGACTATAACCCGTATCAAGTTGTATGTGTATGATCAATTTTCAAAAACAGAATTTCAGACTATCTATCACATATAAGCATACCATAAGCATCAGAGTTAAGGTTACAATACGCGTCCGTACCTCCGTTCGGTGTGAATAGTAATTTACTATTCATGTATACGGCACTATTCATGTATACGGTACTATTCACGTATACGGCACTATTCACGTATACGGACTTCCTTCGAATCTGACTCCGGAATCTTCGGACATCCTATAATATCATTTTTATCAGTGACCATTAATTTTCAGCATTTGCGGAAACTATGTTGGATATTCACTATTCATGTGAATAGTACCAGTAAAAATATTTTTACCGTGCCGGTAAATATTTTTTACTGTGCCAGTAAATAATATTTACTGTCCAAGGATAATTCTTTTCTGATGTGACAGATCAGACTAAGCTGCAGCCACAGAGCATACTCAGAAAAACTCTATCTGGCATTTCTACTATAATTACCAAAAGAAACTACCAAATATTAAGACTAGAGACCAAAGAACTTACCCTTGATGTTCTTACTCCTTCTCTCCAGCTCCGAGAACTTTACTCTAAATTCTCACTCTAAACTCTAAGAATTCTCTCTCTTCTATTAAACTCGACCGTTGTGATCTGAGTTTGGTGTGAAGAAAATGAAGAAATGAAGCCTCTATTTATAGTGAAAAAGCATGACACTATTCATACTTTATCAGGTCAGATTTTGGCTGTTGGATCTTGACTTTAAACATGGCTTCATCTCAACCGTCCAATCCATTTGCTTACGTCATCGATGACGTCATCAAGATGCTTACGTCATCGATGACGATGACACTTTCTTACTCTTTTGCATTTATCCTATAAAGATTCCCTGATCGGTGTTCTAATCGCGTTATATTAGAAATTCTCAAGAATCCGGAAGCACAGCCTTGAAGTTCTATTTTTCCTCTTTAGAAATATCTGGGTCAACTAAATTTTTGATCCTATTTAGGGTATTCCGTAACCTGCCGAAGATTTTAAGTCGGACACTGACGGTTACAGAAATTACTTCGGGTGACACCAACTTCTAGACAAAAATTCACTGATTCATAATATGTGCAGTTGTTTACTACTTAATTCAAGGAGTTTGAGTTATGATTTATTTCCTACAGATTCCACTATCTGTCCTGCTTCAAAATATCGGTTTCAACCTATCTCAATAATCATTCCGCCGATTACGGAAATGACTTTGGAGATAACCCACTCTGAGATAGAAATTCGCTTGTTTATAATATACCCTTACTTTAAAAACCTAATTCACGGTTTATTGGAAATAATTTTATTTCTATTATTTTCCAAAGTATAAGATATTATATTATAATAATATTATTATTAAGTGGGTCCCGCGTCAAATTTTTCAAAATTTCTCCCGTGAATGTGTCGGCAGGAGGAGAATTATTTTGACGTGGGTCCCGCATGAATAGTAAATACGTATTTTCAAAAAGTGAATACGTATTTAGGAATAGTAAATACCGTATTTTTGAATAGTAAATACCGTATTTGTGAATAGTAAATACTTTTCATATTTCTCAAAATATCGATTAAATACCGTATTTATAAAAAGTGAATACGTATTTGTGAATAGTGAATACTATTCATGTACGTATTTGTGAATAGTAAACACTATTCATGTCCAATAAAATACTGATTCTAAATTCATTTTCAAAAATAGGGTCTAATAGTCCTCCGAAAATAGGCTAATTTTCTAGTCTTTAGGTCCAAAATTCAGGATGTTACATATGACTCACCCTCCACTATGTTTCTTTCCTAGCCATGTGGCATTTTAACGACCTACATGGACTTGCCGTCAGTTTTGGGAAAATTTGCTACCTTTTATATACTTTCGGGGCAAATTTGGTATCCAAAAAAATTCCAGGTGCTGAGTGCACCCTTATCAATACTTCCGTGGCAAATTAGGTATTTAACCCAAAAAAATCTGACGTTGCAAACGTCCTTTTGATCTTCCGTTAGTTTTGGTCATATTTGGTATCTTTTTCATACTTCCGGGGTAAATTTGGTACCAAAAAATCTTCCGGATACTGAGTGCTCCTTATCAATACTTCCATGGCAAATTAGGTATTTAATCCTATAATCAAATTAGATAAATATGGTTTATATTAAGGACATGAGGTACTATAATGGTTTTGGAAAGAAAGGTTTTACCTGAGTTTTGAGAAAATCTAACTTTTAAAGATCTGAGTTTTGTTTGGTTGGTATATGTATCTTTGAACAGGGTCAGCTGGAACAAAAGATCATACAACTTGGGAGTTGGTGGATTAAATTAGACAACTAAAAATATACTTAATTATAGATGTGGCGCGCTCTTAAAAAAAAGGGGGTTGAAATAGTTGGCGGCAGAGAGAAGAAAGGTTCTTTTGCTTCTTTAGGAAAACTAACGAAAATAAAAGAAAATGAAGACTTTGGGTCAAGAGACGAGTGGCGGTGACCCAAAAAAAAAAAAAGAAAAAGAAGAAGACTCTCAGCTCTCAAGTCTCACCCATTCCAGAACATGATGTGTAAGTACAAACACACATACACACTAATAATATAATACAATTTTTCTTTTCTTTTCTTTTCTTTTTTTTTAAATCATTATACATAAGTAAATTGTACATATAGAAGTATGAATGGACCTCAAATTTCGTATGAAACGTGCATGGTGCATCATCATCATAATTTATTACACAAATCAAAGTTTCTGAATTACTACCTCTTGACTTAACCATAAGACATAAGACATAGGTGGGTGGATACCAGTAGGCAATTGGACTTATGGATAAATCCGATTGGGTAAAAGTTCGATTGTGAAATGTGACTTATGTTTAGAAGTCCGATTGTAAAATTTGTTTGAAATGACTTATGGATAAGTAACTTTTGAGATAATTATAAGGAAAAAAAAATTAAAATTACCAAAAATATGAAAAATGCTAAATTACAAAATTTGGTAATACTAAAATACATAATTTGATCAAATAAATATTATATAACTAACTAGGGAAATTCATAAATGAGAAAAAATTCATAATCACTTTTGGTAAGCTCCAAATGCTAGGAGTTGGAGCTTTTAAAAAAGTTACTTTCAGGTCATAAGCTTGGTTGCCAATTATTTTCACCCAAACAAAAATTTTGAGAAAAAGTTCATAAACACTTTTGATAAGCTCCATAAGCTCCTCACATAAGCTCTTCCAAACAAATCATCCTAAATATAGGACATAATTTATATTACAAATCGTTCTAAAAGGACATAGTTTGTAATACAAATCGTTTTAAATATAAGACATAGTTTATAATACAATTTATACTAAAAACTATGTCTTATATTTAGAATTAAAGGAGTATTATCTTTAATTCTTAATATTAGATTTAATTTATAATGCAAGCTGGAGATAGTAATACTCATAGTCGTGCCCCCAATGGGACCGTCAAACCTTACATATAATGGCTTAAGATTTATTAAACGAACTAGACAAATTCCTCCTACCCATGGCCGTGACAAGTGAACAATGACTTACAGAGTTTATTTGAATTAACGGTTGCAAGAATGACTTTTATTAGTTACATTTAGAAATTGAAGTTGAGTAAAGTCAAACATAATTTTTTCATACAACTTGAGTAGGAAGTGTTTAATTTTCATGTTTAATTAAAACTTGGAGTCATCCTAAACACAAGTCCTAATTAAGTGACTTAAGTGGGATTTGAAGTAAAGAATATAGATTTTCATCTTCATACTAGTCACTAGGTTATGAGTATGTGATTGTTGTGTGGGAGTAGAAAGTGATTATACAAATAATTAATTAATTAATTTTTTTTAGAAAAATACTAAGGGTTAAGGAGCAAAATCGCCAATGAACTATTAGGCCAGGAGCATCTTGCACAATTAAGTTTTAAAGGTACCAATAATACCAACAAACAATTGAAATTGTAAAAAAATCATAATCCGTCCATCGCTGTAGTAACGTCCATTTATGACCTCTTCTTCTTCTCTGATATGCTCGTTCTCTTTAGATTCGTACTCCATCTCTTCTACCAATCATTTTCCACAACCATGGGGTTGCTTCTTTGGTTGCTTCAGGATCAGAGACGATCGCCGCCTCCCTACTTCCCAGCTTGTTGCCGATCATTCTCGTTCCAAATCCAATGTAATGTTCTACAACTTTGTTTCATAACTCCAAGAATTGTCGACACGGCTTGGCCTTTTTCTATCTTTATTTTGTAATCTCAATTTCGTGTTGCGTGTTTGCTAAAGAAGGTGGAGGAGTTTTTCTTGATAGCATTGTGATTTTCTTTTCTTTTTTTTTTTTTTGCCTTTGAAAGAATTGCGAAACAATCGAATTTGTGGAGAGTTTTTATTTATTTGTGTATTGGATATTTATTTATTGTTACTGATTAAGCAGAATGCTGTCGTATCTCGAATCGTCTCTCTTCTTTATTTGTATCCGAAGGTATCTCTATTCTCACTGTTATCTATTTCATTGTTGTTATAATCACCTTTCTGGACCTTTTTCAGCATCCTTACTGTTTTTTTCCCTATAAAAAACTTTTCTTAAGGGAAAGAAGATTCTCCAAACGACGAGAGGGTAAAAGTAGGTTTGGGATCTTAGACGGATGACAAGGCATAAACGGACGTTACTTCAGCAATGGACGGATTGTGATTTTTTTATAATTTTAATTGTTTGTTGGCATTATTGGTACCTTTAAAACTTAATTGTGTCAGATGCTCATGGCTTAATAATTCGTTGGCGGTTTTGTTACTTAACCCAAATACTAATAATTAGTCAATAGTAGTTGAGGAATAAAATCATTGGTAGGGAAAGAGGCATTAGAAGTCAACGATGAGAATATCAAAGGAAAAGACCAACTGCCCTTCCAATCATACTCAAAGTTTTTTTAAAAAAATTATGAACGTGTAGGGACTAATATAACTAATTAAATGAAACCTATAATTAATTTCTTCTAAGAGAATTGTTCAATACCACTAGAAGAACAATCATGACAACAATATCAATATCCATTTGATGACTTTAACAGGTTAAAGAATTGACATAACTATTGACTTCTCTTGAGCTAAGATTAAAAGTGACAGTGGAGTCACACATCAAAAGGTAGAAAATTTGTCCGACATAGCTAGCCATTTAGAAGATGATATTGAGATAGGTCACTCTTAATTAGTTGTAAGGGTTCTATAAAGTCACTCAAGATGGCAATTCTGTGATACCACTTGTTCCAACAAAGACAAAGTATCTTCATAATATCCACAGTAGTAAGAGAAGTGTAACCTAATTATTTGGACAAAACCAAGTATCCAAAATCCCTTGCTGTCCACAAAGTAGCTAGCTAACATGCACAGAAGCATCTGTAGTGTCTAAAGTGAACCAGTTTTGGTTGTGAGGTGCAATGAACAGAGGTTTTGTTGTGGAAAATGAAAGAGTTTGATGGTACTGCAAGTTCAGATAGGTAACACAAATGAGTGGGGGACAAGACAAGCTAAGTGGCGAAAGGAGAGGAAAACAGTGGATAGATCGATATACATGCCTTATGGGCTTGTTGTAAACAATGCATGTAGCCATACCCAGAGAGGAGAGTGGGACCAAAGCCATTCTGAGGGGCCCACTCCACCCCACCCCTCCCCATCCCCCACTGCCACGTGCTTCTTCTCCCCTTCCCTGGTTTTCTGGTAACACCCCATTCAGTCGTTCCCTAGCATGGAACGCCAAAGGGGCATCACAGAAAAAGCAAAAAGGTGTCCCAATCAACAGTCAGTTTCTCGTAGCACAGGAAAAAAGGTGTCCCAATCAACAGTCAGTTTCTCGTAGCACAGGAAAAAAGGTGTCCCAATCAACAGTCAGTTTCTCGTAGCACGCAACGCCAGGGGCATAGGCAGGGCACGAAAAACATGAACTCTCCATAATAGAACTGCCTCTTGTTTTAAATATACTACCTTCTTTTATATTTTATTATAATAGACTAGCTAATAAGTATATTTGATTATTTTTATAAGACTCTTACTTATTTTTAAAGAGTATTAAATTTTTTTCATGTATACCCATCATTAATAAGGATATAGTGGGTGAAAGTAATAATTAATATGATATTAGAGTTTGGTGCAGTTAATATGGGTAATATTAGAAATTACTTAAATTTTAGAACAAGGTTAATGACTTTAACTATTTTTATTGATTCCTAAAAATTGTTAGTTGGTGTCTTATAATAAGGACCACAAGATATAGGGCATATCACTCCAAACTAAATTATGTCTCATATTTAAGATTAGGAGTAACACATACTATCGTCAAGTATATTTTCAGAGTATTTTTTAAACAGTATTCAATATCCTAAATTTAGGATACTCACTCCAACTAACATGATGTAAAATTGTATTTCCTCTCTTTCTAAATATAAGACATAATTGATACTCCCTCCGGTCCTAATTATAAGACATAGTTGACTTTTTTGGAGAAGTTAAGGAAGCTAATTAAATTACCTTAGAGTATTTTTCTTTCTATTTTTTTCTACAAAGTAATTAGTTTGATTAATAAACTAATATACAATCTAAAGATACACAATATATAAAATGATTAAGTAACTTATTTAGCTTCCTTAATCTCTCCAAACAAAGTCAACTATGTCTTATAATTAGGACCGGAGGGAGTATTTTTTTTGGAGAGTTTAAAAAAATTTATTAAATTACTTTAAATTATTTATATTTATCATTTTTTATCTAAATTATTTTATCCAATTTATACACTGATATATATGATATGATTAAATAATTTATTTAATTTTTATAATCTCTTAAAAAATAAATTATATATTATATTTAACACCGAACAGAGTATAAAGAAGTGGTGAAATAATAATAACAAAAAAAAAAAAAAAAGATTGGTAAAAAGCAACGGTTACCACCGACTTAAGACGCGGCTTCAAGATTTGGAACGGAACCAGTTACTTTGAATACGCCGCTTGAAATGACCGTAACTCTTTTTTTTTCCCTGAATTTAAGGGTAAACATAAACGGCTTCCAATTATAATTGAGGTTAAAAATAGTATATTTATTATAAAGGGGTTTGATTTTCTCATGTTGCATGAGGAAGAAAAAAATATTTCTACACACATATAAAATGGTGGGACCCACACACACACATATATATAATGCTCATTATAGATATATATGTGGGTCCCAACATTTTATGTGTGTGTAACATAAGAAAACATTTCTCCTCCAACATGAGAAATGTTTTTCCCTATTATAAAACCTAATGAACTAATTTGATTAAATCAATAAAATTGATTAGATTAGTTAATATGATATTTTTTTTACTAAAAAGCTTTATCTACTTTATTCCCCTCACTCCTTAAGGTTATTTTTTAAAAAAATAAAATAAAATAACACATATATAAAATAAGTCTTATATTATGACTATCAGCAACTCTTCAAATAGATCATAAGTACGCTCATACAAGATAAGACAATACACATTTACATATTTACTTAACACACCATAAATCTCAATTGAAAAACTGTTTTTAAAGGCTCCAATTACAATTTCAAACCAACTCTATTTTTTTTTTTACTTTTGAGATTTAGAGCGCATAGTATTTTCGTCTTTTCCAATAACAAGTATACTTTCCAAAAGTTGATTTTTTGTTCACCTTTTACATATATGAGATGCTTACCACCTTAATCAACAAATTTTCGGTATAAACTTTGTTAATGACTTGTGAAATTATCAACCTTTACTTACTTATTTTAATATAGGAAAAAGTATTCCTCCAGTCACTGGAGATAGAGTTATCTCTAGTGACCCTAAAAACTACGTCATTTTGAATTAATGAAGGGTATGTTAATAATTTTAGGTGAATTAATGAAAGGTGTTTCGGTAAAATTTATATGATTAAAAAATAAACAAAATTACAGAAACACCACTCATTAATTCAAAACGACGTAGTTTTGGGGTCATTAGAGATAATTCTATCTCGAGTGACTAGATAAATCCTTTACCCTTTAATATATCACAACACTTTTTTTTTATTGATCACATATTTTTATTTCATAATATATCATAATATTATGATTTATAAATAGGGAAAAGTATTTCTCCAGTCACTGGAGATAGAATTATCTTTAGTAACCTTAAAACTACGTCGTTTTGAATTAATGAAGGGTTTGTTAGTAATTTCAAGTGAATTAATGAATGGTGTTTTGATAAAATGTATATGATTGAAAACAAACAAAATTACAGAAACACCTTTCATTAATCCAAAACGACGTAGTTTTGGGATCACTAAAGATAACTCTATCTCCAGTGGCGGAGAGAAATTATTTAGTTTGTGTAAATTTTGTATGTTGCGCAAAATAAAAAGAAATAAAAAACTATCGGACAGTGATAAACCTTACTTTAAATGGTTTTTTTTTAACAATCACCTTATAATTATAAATAATAAAAGAAACCACATTAGAATATATTTATAAACTAGTTTTTTTTTATATTTCTAAAATAAAACATTTACTGGCATCATTTAGTTTGATTATTTGCAATGTAAAAATGTACTGACTTTCTTCAAGCATAAGAAAATTAAGGATTTTTTTTTTTAAAAAAAAGAAAGTAGTAAAGCAAGCACAAAAGAATCAAATTAAAGAAATAAAAGAATCCTAGGGGGTGAGCGCGTGTCCCTCACTTCACTCTACCCAATCTAGGAGGTTACTTTTCCAAGATTTTCTCGTAACCCCTGTGGCGGCGCTTCTTTAAATATTTTCTATTTTGCTTAACTAAATAAATAACCTATGAAATTTGACCCTTGTTTAAATTTTTTTCCAAAAATAAATTCATCATTCAATGCAATTAGCCCATCTTTTTTTTAAAAAAATTAAAATCTAGAAATTGAGCCCTACGCGTCAAAATTAGTTTAAAATTTAAATAGTGTTCACAAAAGATTTTATAGGGAATATATTAATAACTTCTTGACATTTAAAATGAAATTTGAAGTCAAATATTTGTCTCACCGGACAATTCTTCCCGACTAACGTCAACAACACTTTATGGAACACTTTGCCCAAAACCTCAAACGATATGGAGCACGCATGTTTTTTCCCCCCTTCAAAAATAGAAAATATTAGGAAAGAATTAAGGAAAATCATTTGGATGTTTAAAGAAAATATAGGTTATATTAATTAACTTAATTAATTTAATCAAATTTAGATAAACATGTCTTATATTAATGATCAAATGATATTGTTTTTTAGTTTTTTTATCAATCATGAATTCATGATGACATCATGTTTTTTTTTTTGGCCAAACATAATGTCGGCACTTGGCATCAAACAAGAAACGATCCATATTTCAAAATTATTGTATCAAATAGATTTAGGGATATAGGAAAAAATTACATTACGGAAAACATAAAAATATATATGTGTGTGCAGTGGCGGACCCATGTATGTTTTTGTGGGTGTAAGTGCACCCATAAATTTGAAGGAGATATATATTTTTTTGAAGGGACTTTGCAAATAAGTTATCTAGGTGGTGCGGTGGTAATTTCACTAGTCCCACAGTAGATCCTGTGTTTAAACTCATGCCATTGGATTAGAGTATATTGTTCTATTTAAATTGATTTCTTCGAAAATATTTTTCAATTAAACCCAATTTCTAATCCTAAATTTTACGAAGGTGTGGGTTGTCTTTTATCCTCATTTAAAAAAAAATTCCCCCGAATTGCACTATTAATTGTGCACCCACAAACATTACATCCTGGATCCGCCACTATGTGTGTGTGTGTGTGTGTATATATATATATATATATATATATATATATATATATTTGTGTAAATATAACCACAGAAGCTTTTGCAGTTAAATTTAATTAGCGAAAAGAATATACTTTTACACTACCACTTATGCTTAGAACGATAGCTAGTTAAATAGATTTAGAAAATTAGTTATGAGAGTTACTTGTAATAAATATAGATTGATTTATTTAAAATATCATATTTCATCATAATTATTTTTCATCGAGTCTTTAGTAATAAGTTATTGGTTGAGAGAGTAAGTGACTTTATCTCTATAAAAAGGAAAACATAAGTTTGAATATCAAAAGGTGTACTTATTAGGAGAGGCGAAACCCCATCCACTTTAACAAAATCCTATGTTTAGACAGAGAAAAAATTAGGGGTGAAGAAAAGTAGGAGCGAAAACTCAATAAAATTAAAAATAAGTTTTTTTTTTTTTTAACGTCTTAAGAAGTCTTCATTCTTAGAACCTACTTCCCTTATTTTTCTACACTTTTCTCTCAGTCCGAACAGAAGATTAACTTTGAAAGAAAAACTTTTCATTAAATAAATAAATACAAGAAACCTTTTAATGTATGCATTTAATATGATACTTTGGAAATGAAATTATAAATTTAGAAGAGAGAGTAAATTAAGTACTCACTCCTCCCGTACTAATAATAATTACACTACAAAAGTGTTATACTAATAAGCATATACGTGTTACTTAATAAGTGCCTTAACTATAAGGTTATGGTAAACATAAAATATGTGGTCTATGAAATACCTCGATTTACGCTAAATACGTTCATGACATGATTACTCTTCTATCGTAACAGTATAACGTAGATTTTAAAATAAGTATTTCCGAGTCTCTCTCCAAATTTTTTTAAAAAAAAAACGTAAATCATAACTGTTTTTTTTCCTTTTCCTTTTTTTTTTTTTTTTTGCCGCAAACCGCGTCTCTCTCCTCCCCTGTTCCCTGTTTGTCCCTGTCCCTATATATACTCTAACGAACCAACACATTTGCCTCACTCCACATCACAGAAGAAGCACTCCTCAATCTCCTTCTTCCTCTATTTCTCTCGCTCATTTCATCAAACACTCTCTGGTCGTCGCCACAATGACCACTCACATTGATCACTTGTGGCTCTTTGCCTTAGCTTCCAAATGCACTCAAACCAGTCTCTTCTGGTCCTTCTTCTTCATCGCTTTTTTCCTCTGGTTCACCGTCTCCCTCTTTCACTGGTTTCACCCCGGTGGTCCTGCTTGGGGCAAGTATTACTCCACCACCAAATCCAAACCTAGTTCTTCATTAACAATCCCTGGCCCAAAAGGTCTTCCTCTGTTTGGTAGCATGAACCTTATGGCCTCACTTGCCCACCGCCGTATTGCCGCCGCCGCAGAAGCCCTAGGAGCCAAGAGGCTCATGGCCTTCAGCCTGGGCGAAACTCGGGTGATGGTCACGTGCAACCCGGACGTGGCGAAGGAGATACTTAACAGTTCGGTGTTCGCAGACCGGCCGGTTAAAGAGTCGGCGTACAGCTTGATGTTTAACAGAGCGATTGGTTTTGCTTCATACGGGGTTTACTGGCGGACTCTGAGGAGGATTGCCGCCACGCACCTCTTCTGCCCGAAGCAAATCAAGGCGTCGGAATCTCAACGGTCCGAAATCGCAGGGCAAATTGTGGAAATGTTGGGGAAAAATAACGGAGGCAGTTTGAGAGTTCGTGAGGTGCTGAAAAAGGCGTCACTGAACAGCATGATGAGTTCCGTGTTTGGGCAGCGTTACAGGCTGGATGATGAGTCAAACAGCGAAATGGTGGAGCTTGGAGCGTTAGTGGACGAAGGGTATGACTTATTGGGTACCCTTAATTGGGCGGACCACCTCCCCTGGCTCGCCGGTTTCGACGCCCAGAAGATCCGGTTCAGGTGCTCCCAACTCGTCCCCAAGGTGAACCGATTCGTCAGCCGAATCATCGCCAACCACAGAGCCCACAAGAACCAAACCAACCGGGATTTCGTCGACGTCCTCCTGTCCCTCCAAGGACCTGATAAATTGAACGACTCCGACATGATCGCTGTACTTTGGGTAAGCAAATTTCTTTTCAATTTTACCATCCATTCCAGAATGTTATGTCCTTACAGCCTATTATCATCAAGTGGGACTAAAATATTTTATTTTATTTTTCCTTTGTGATTTTTAAGGAAATGATATTCCGGGGGACAGATACAGTGGCGGTTTTGATAGAGTGGATACTGGCGAGGTTGGTGCTTCATCCTAATGTGCAAGAGAGGGTTCATGCAGAGCTGGACAAGCTGGTGGGGAGGTCACGTGCCGTCACAGAGGCGGACGTGGCAGCAATGGTGTATTTGACGGCGGTGGTGAAGGAGGTGCTGAGGTTGCACCCCCCGGGCCCACTCCTATCTTGGGCCCGTTTGGCTATAACGGATACCACCATTGATGGACATCACGTGCCCGCAGGGACCACGGCCATGGTCAATATGTGGGCCATTTCGCGGGACCCACAAGTCTGGGAGAACCCCCAGGAATTTATGCCTGAGAGGTTTGCCACAAAGGAGGGTGAGATGGAGTTCCAGATCTTCGGTTCGGACCTCAGGCTCGCTCCTTTCGGGTCGGGCAGGCGCGTGTGCCCGGGCAAGGCGTTGGGTTTTGCTACCGTGCTCTTCTGGGTGGCCACTCTTGTCCATGAGTTCGAATGGCTGCCGTCGGATGAGAGTGAAGTGGATCTCTCAGAGGTTCTGAGGCTGTCCTGTGAAATGGCCAATCCTCTGACGGTGAAAGTACGCCCTAGGCGTTTGTCGGGGTTAGTTAAATAATAAATTTTAATCTTGAAAGTTAAATATAAAGCCAATGATAATGGGTTGGGTTTGGGGCTGTACTGGGACATTAAGGTTTTCTGTTCTTAAAAGTATGAAGCTTCTATAAAAGCCCTCTCTATTATTATTATGCAACATATAAGTAATGGCGTCGTAAATATTGGTGATATTAATACTGTGTTTTTAGTTTACACCGCCTTTAAAAATTAAAAAAAAAAAATTAAAAGCATATATTGAAACTGTAACCTTCCACTCATTTACAAAGAGTTCTCATGCTACTGAACCACAACCTCTAAAGATAAAGGATAACGAGATACTTTACTCTTATATTTCAAGTAACAAAACAAACGATAAATTATACTGAGAAGCATATAATCATTCTTGATGCTTTTGGTACTAGAGACAGGGGGTAAAGAGATACTAAGCATTATTCAGACAAAAAAAGAAAAGAAAAAGAAATAAAAGTGTTAAATATCATAATGTTCTATACACTGGTGGAGGGTAAAGAGATACTCAGCATTATTCAGACAAAAAATAAAAAATAAAAATAAAAGTGTCAAAGATCATAGTGTTCTATATACTTGGTAGGCTATGGTTCTGTTAACAGAAATTGTTTTATTCTTCTAGTGAAAGCTTCTTTAACCATCAAATATCAAAATAGATTCACACATAATAACTTTATCACAAACTCATCATTAGACCGACATCTTCAAACGGTTACACGCCACAAGAAACTTGAAATTGAACTTTTAGCATGGCACATATGAAAGTAAAGAAAGAGCCGGAAGAATTTGAGATACTAAAGAAATCTGTCAACTTAATATTGGAATCTCTTAAAGCAAAAGTGAGAACACAAAACTATCACACAATTGATTTGGTGATATTTACATAATTTAGACTCAGATATTATGCAGCTTGAGTTTATTCCCCACTTCACATCTTTTAAAAATTATTCTCAATGATAATGAAACTTTAACACATTCTTTTACTGGTGGTTAATTCCAACAATACAGACAAGCCATATTCTGTTTAACTCACTGAGATTTGAGATGCAAAGGCATTATGATAATACAGAACTAGAATGATAAAGTAACATCACAATGGCATTCAGCAAACTAAACCTTGTATAGTAAAATTGGATGCTTCAAGGTAGTGCTTTCTAAAATATTCTTTTTTAGCCTCATACCATACTACTTCCTCCAGCTCTTATTATATGAGTTAAATAACTAATTTGTGGATATTAAAAAAATTAGTTAGGTTAATTATTGTAACAAATGTATGTTGGTTAAACACTCTCTGAGCCTGGTGAGTTCTGGACCCAAATTCGTCTAAACTCTATAAAAAAAAAAAAAAAAATTGAACTCTGTTTTTTCTCAGTGAAGCACAGAGGATCTGTGAGAGCGATTCTTGTAGTCTGCACTAAGCAAAATATGAGAGAGGAACCTTAGCCATATATATCCTGCTCCTACAAAGTACATAGCTACCTCTGCTTTTCTCGGTAACTGTGACTGTAAACAGTCACATGTAACTGTCCTTCTTATGATTCTTCCAATTGTTGACTTGTTCATCTGTCACAAACTGGACCATCTTAACCTGTGTAAAAATGATTCAAGTTCAAGTCTGAGGGTCTTTCTAGAAGAGAAGATGTGGTAGAGAACTCTTACTCAAATTTAGCACATGCACAAGAGAATTCATATTTATTATTACGCTTCTTTTCTGAATCTTTTTTTCTATGTTTGGACAGTTTCAAATCTGCTTCAACTAAAGTGGCTCTTCCCATTTGAATAATTGGTTACCATCATGATGGTTATTTATGATGTCACATTCCTCATATGTAGATGTACAATTTGTACTCATTTAATTTTTCTGACTGATATCCATAATTAGCAAGCTTCTATTAATTCTTCTTACCATCAACGAATACATTATAATTTGATATATAATTTAAAAAATGATCAGAATCCAACTGAACCAGAATTATTTCAAGCACTAAGCTACAACTTGGGTTCTACAAATATAATTTGGATACCACTGAATGCTAAACCTGAAACTTGGGGAAAAGAAAGTACATTAGCATACATGAAGATGGAGGTTAATTTTAGAGTCAACTTGCAGGGATAAAAACTGAGGCTAGTTTATGAAAGGAAGAAAGTTCGTTTTCTCGGTTGGGGCCCAGCCAATTAAATACGATGTTCCAACTTTTTGGGAAGCAATATGAATATTGCAGGAGACATCTTCAACCCCATGCACGACATAGAGATAAGGAAATTGATGTTTTTGTTCTGTCTGACTTTGGTTTTCCCTCCCCCTCTTTCCTTTCTCATTGAAAAACAAAACGTGTCCTATGTGACCACTGTAGTGTAACTACGTACTAATCATTCTTGGTTAACAAGATTCCAACTTTGTGTTCTCTCTGCACATTTTTGACCATTTCAAGTGTCTGGGTTGACTAAAGTTCTCATTTTGAAGACAACTAAAACTTATTATCATTAACTCTATCCATACGGTATTGGTAAGTATTTTCTCTGATATGACAGTAAGATAACATGTTGTTCATGATAGTCGCATCAACTTTTGCTTAAACCCTGACTTCGTAATTAAGACCAATAGATTAACTGCAACGATAGAAGCTTTAGACACCCTTTAGGGATGATTAGCACTTAGTTAGGTACAATCAAGCAATCTTGCTTTATAGAAGGCTGCTTTACTTATCACTGTCAGTACAAATTATTGAACTTGGATAAGATTAAGCAGAAGATCGTGTGCAGAACTAGATAGGAGAAATCAATCAGTAATTGCTTTAATTAACCAGATTTTCTGCCGGTAAACTCGGTTCACATGTTTCCTTTCATCCAAAAGGTATTAGAAACGTTGACAAGTGAGGCCTCATGTGTACAATGCTTATAAGTTGTTTTTCCCATTTGGTATTATGTTATTAAGAGCCCTTGACAATGATGTAACACAGCATTTAGATCTCTTTTCCTTTTGGTAAATTTTGATAGGGACTTGCCAACAGTTCATAAAGTTAAATGCTTCAATTATAAAACATGAACCTCTCTCTCTCTCATCCTGTATTTCACAGGACGCGGACACTAACCCGAAGGGAGATTCGACAACATGCATGGAACAAAATCATGACTTGCCATGTTTAGATAAGGAATTGAGACAAAAGGAAAAAAAAGTGGCTCCAACTATAAGAAGGAAGGTTTTATAGGATTAGTGGAATCTTATCCATTCACCTTCTCTGTTGTATAAAACTGTCAAATAATGAAGATTTTGCAGTAAAATATTTTCCCTTCCATTATCTCCAATTCAAAGTACTCTAATTATCATAAACGTAACATATATATGAGAACTATACTATGTTGAAATCTAAACTACAGTCATAAAGATGAGAATCTTTTGTCCCCAAGCCTAACCAAAAGAGGCTTAAGAAGACAAAGTCAGAAACGGGACAAAGTTAGGTGTAATCTCAGCAAGGTTTTCATAACAATCTTGAAAAAGCATAAAGCCCCACAAAGAAATCCATACAAATATTTGTTAATGACGGAAATTATATATAGATTTTTCTCTAGTTTTCAAATCTATGGGCAAGTGTAATTGCAACATGTTTAATGGAAGTTTTGATTGGAAATAAATTAGTAGTACACTGTATTGAACACAAAAAACCAAAGTAACTTTGCAACGTGGGGGATGACTAATAATGCAGGGTTTAGATACATGCATAATGCAAATAAACAAATTATAATGGGGTTACTTGTTTGGGAGAAAAAGATTGTGGGAGAAAACAATGCGTTATAAGGATGAACACAGATAATATTGGAGGGGTCAGGGCGTGCGTGTGTGTGTTTGTAGATGTAGAACAGTGGTTGTTGTACTAATGTTTGAATGATGAATCAGACACAAACGTCCCACACAAACTTTTCAAACAATACTATGTATGTATGTGCGTGCGTGTCTGTTGGGTGAAACTTAACTATTTGTGGCATCATAATCTGATTAGCCCTCCAACCAATTAATGTTGTGATTAGCACATTTACATATCCCCCAAATCTCGCAATTCTTTCCACATATATTATCACTGAAATAATTGAAGTGACCACTCTCCATTTTAGCCTGCATTAGTTCTCTCACACGCAAAGGACACACACACACTATTTTTATTGTCTTTTCCCCTTCTTAGCTTTGTGTGTAGATCACTATGAACATTATTGATTGTTTTTTGGGCCTATGATCTTTCCAATCATTTTAAGCACATACAGCAGTCTGGGAAACCATATACATCAGATTAAAAGCATTGCACAAGGCTTAGGTTTCTAGTTCCAGCAAGTAGCTATATGTGTTATATGATAGTACTAAACTCTCCGGCTATATTTGGATGGAGGGAAAAATAGAAGGAAAATGGGAGGGGATAATAGGAAGAAAAACTTCCTTAAGTAATAAAATAATTTACTATTTTTGGGACTTTCTCCTCTTAGTATTTTTTACTCTAACATTTTCTCCCCATCCAAACATACGGCTAGGGTTTACCGTTAACTTATTTGCCATAAAAGATTATCCAACTTAAATTTAGATGGTCTCAATTGAATAATTTCTTCTTCTTGAGTTTGATTTGTTTTTTCATTCTAAAATATGTATGACGTAGAATGAAATTAAAGTAATTTTTTTGACTGCAGCATTAAAAACAATTGATGCTTGATATAAGTGGAAGTTGAAAGAGATATTAAGTTATTTTATTTAGGTTTGATTTGAATGACATAAAATATGAAGAGATGATTAAAGAAAGAAGTGAAGAAGTTGGTTTGGTCAAGCGATGAAGTTGTTCAAAATAAAATAATTATTGATTTTGCTTTCTAAAAACTGAAGATTAGCTAGAGTGCCTTTGAACTTTCTCGGCTGCTTCACGTATTATATAGATTAAGCAAGCAGCCTGCAAAATTAAACATTTTTTGTTTTATTAATTAGTCATAAGCAAAGTCAAAATCTTTATAGTCAAATAGTCTATACCCACATCAGTGTTCTTTTCTCTGATTAAAATGTAAAATAAAATTGTTCAAAGAACTTGCTCTGGGGAAATAGCACATGAAATGACTTCGCAAATCATGAGGTAACCGCAACTTTATTTCCACTTCTAGAGTTGTTATAGCCAATTTTACGATATCTTTTCTTATTAGGGTGTATCTTCTTTTCTACTTTCTGTTTTTTTTTTTTTTGTATTTCTATTTATGCATGTGATCCCACCATTTGAATGAGTTTCATTTAATTTGTTAATTATGTATTATTGCCTTCAATTTTACTTGTTACATTTTATCCTTAAGGTATAATTTAAACAACAAAATTTTTGGCTAAGTGTTCGACTCATACAATTAAGTTTTGAAAGGTGTAAAAGTAAACATCTCAAAACTTAGTTGTGTAAGATACTCATGGTGAAAAACTTCATTGTTAAAATTACAGCTTAACCTTACATTTTAACGAATAAAAAGTTTGATCTCAATGATAAAAGATTTTTCAGATTTTTTTTTTTTTTAAAATGGAAGGAGTCTTTTTGTTATTATAAAAATATTGGAAGATCCTTTAAGGCATAAGTGACAAATGCATAAATCAAAGAAAAATTATTTCATTGCATGAAAGTTAGACCAACAAGGTGGTAGGTATAAAGACTTGTCAAAAGGGAAGCAAAGGAATTAAATCACGTAGTGATAAAAAAGTAAGTCCCTTGATCATACGCCCTATTAAAGGTTTGACAAAAAATTAAAATCAAATCATGTTTTGTCGTATAGTAGGCGTAGCATATGAATAAGAAGAATTAGATTTGATAATTATGTGTTTGAAAGTTAAGTGAAACATATTCACAGCTAGACAAAGGCTACTGAGATTAGTGAGTGAATGAGATATGACATTACTCACTCAAAGTTCTACTCTTTTTCTTTCTTTCTTTTTTCCCCGTCCCATTCTCAAAAAGAATTCACCGCCACACTGATCCAATTTCGACTTCAATTCGTCCTTTTCTTTAGTTAAAGTTGGTGCATTTTGTTTTTTATTCTTGTTCTAGAAAACAAGAAAGACACGTAAGTGAAAGGACTCAGATTGTGCCAACAAAGATTGCTAGGAATTATTGATCCATAACGATAAAATTGTGAGTTCTAATCACGTTGTCAACATGAGAATCTGGTAATATTTGGGTACATCTGTAACTAAGTGCTCTTTGAGTTAAGGCACGCCTCAATCTGGTGAGCCTCTAGATCACAACTCACCTTTTTTTTTCCTTTTATAAAAGAAAGATTCAGATTGTTTCCAACATATATAGCCTTTTCCTTTTCTGATGAAATTGATTCGAAAAATTATGAGGGAAATATCACTCATAAGTAGAGAATCATAAATACATGCACGCACAAAGTGGCTTTAGCTAGAATGAAGAGAAGGACTGGGTTAAGACCGCGACATTAAGCCAAACATTTATCATCAGAGAATGCAGAGGCCCCTAATAACCAGATAACCTAATAATATGAAACTTTTCTATAAGTAGAAGGTTGTAAATTTGATCTTGATTATAACTTTATGCAGTTAATACATGCTCCTCCAGTTTAAAAAAAGGGTGCAGAGATCTATAATCCAGCGAATTTGGTTGATTTTGTTATTCCAAATCCAATGAGTGTGGTTAAACTCAAGCTTATTAATTCTGGACCAGCCACTGAACCAGTCAGGATACTGAATTAAGGGTTTGTTGGTCAGATCGAAGATAAACTACAGCTAACTCGAGTTTAAACAGGTGAAAAAATAAATATTTCAGGGTTATTAATATAAAATTTTAAAGAAAATTTAAAAAAAAAATCATTTTTTTAAAAATGGAACCGGATTCATGCCTAGACCGGACCAGTTTATTGAACGGCTCAACCGTTTCCGGACCAAACCGGCCGGGTTTAATAACATTGGGTTAAAGTTTAATTTAATTAGTTAAAGTCAATTTTAGACTGGAGAGGCCCAACAAAACAGCATGGCATGATTAGGCCCTACTCTTACATTTCTCTGTTTAAAGCAATTATACAGAGTTATATTTTAGCAAAAAAAATTATACAGAGTTATATAAAAATTTTGTAAGATAAATTATAGTTTTATAATAATTTATTTTATAATTTATTTTTAGATTTATTGTATAACTTTAACGAAAAATTCAAAAACATAATCAGTCGGTGTAAGCTGCAAACCAACTTAAAACACCAAACTTTTTTTTTTCCACTTTTTTTTTCAAAAGTCGACTGGACAACCTTATTTCAAACCAGCCAAAAAGACGACCTAAATTTTTGCAAAATAATTTTATTTTTATAAAAAATAAGAAATTTATACCAGCTGGATATATTCACAGCATGCTAATAAACTATTTGCTTTAGTTATTTGTTTGCCCAAAATAGAGTGGAACAAGCAATATTTTCCATCAATCATGTCTATGCCTGAAATATTTTTTAGAGTGGGGTACCAGATTACCCTACATTTTGAATGAACATGAATGCCACTACGTAAGAATCTACCTCAAGAGAATATCACACCCTTAAAAAAAAACATAAGACTTTTGAGCCAAACAGAATATCACAAAAAAGATTGCCCTTTTCTAAATTCTTCACAGATAATCATTACATGGACTCATTGATTGTTGTTGGGTTTCTACAGAGAATGAGCTCAATGATAAGTTGATCAAAACACTCACTTTGTCTTTTTTTTTCTTGGGCCAAAAACTTTCCCTTTCAAAAACAAAAACTCCATCTTATGACACCATGCAACCTTAGCTTCCTTAGCGGGTAAACCATTTGCTGGTAGTTATACTTTTCCTCAATTTTTAACTTGGTACCTATCTATTTTTTTCTCTATTAATTAAAGCATCTAGTATTTTAGACCTACGGTTACTTCACTTTAACTTGGAGGATTTATTGAGTGTCTAAACTAATCTGAATTGAGCTAGATATGTCACCAAGTATTTAACACTACTACATTCTTAGAGCTCAAACTCAATATCTCTAGTTAAGATAGTACAAACCTCTTACCAGCTAAACTAAATGCTTGGTGGTTAAGCAAGTTGTACTTTGAATATTCATCAGGATTAGGAGAGAATTTACAACTCAAAGCATTTATTTAGTAATGGTTACAGATTATAGATTAGTCGTCAATGAGACTCTCCAATTTGACAACACATTCAAACCCACGCTTTTGTCAGATAAGGGCGGGATCTTTATTACTAGATTTGATAATTAAATTTAAGATAAAATATATTTTAGATGTGAATACGAAACTCAAATGACATTAAGAGCACTGCAACATGATGAACAATACGGTCCTGAAAGTTATATGCTTTGAAAGCATGACCATGAGACAGACAGCACAATGAATTCGACTGATTATACCCCAACAACAACAACAAATGTATGGTTCTGCAAACATTAAAGATTGTAAATTCCAAAACCTAAGTTGTGGCTCAAAGTCAGTTCTGGGGTTTGGCTGGGCTAGCTTTTTTACCATAGAATTGGAGGAAAAATGCAAAGCCCAATATCAGCAATGGAATCAGAAACTGCAACATCCTGAGTGCAGAAGATTGGCCACTACCGGCAGCAGAAGGCGGCGGTGATTGTTGTTTTGGTGGTGGTTGGTAAGAAGGCTTTGCAGGAATGGTGCTTGTGTCAACTTCCCCAATTAGGTATTTTTTCATGTCCTCCCTTGCAGAGTCACTATGACCTACGTCTTCAAAATCATCTGTGGCATCCTTCTCTGTGAAGACACCACAAAATTCTTAATATACTTAACTAATTTGGGTAGATTAAAAAAAAATTAGATGAGTCAGTTATATGTAACAAATATGAGTTGATTTCCCTAAAGTGCCTTTTTTAATCTTGACTATCCTCAGATGGAAACCCCATAATATATCATATACTCCGTATGTAATTAACAAAGATATTTTGGAAGATGAATTATAAATTTGAGAGATAAAATTGATTGATGTATTATATTTAGGACTAAATCCAATCCCCAACTAGCTTTTATATTAATGACCAGAGTGAGTACTTCCCTTTTTAAGTTTTGATACCTTTTGCTGAGAAATAAAATTGCTTTGAAATTGAAACAAACTCTTGGCCTTTTAGGTGTGAGAGAAGCTGGATTATTGTGGAGCTTCTCTTTAGAAGTGAGAAAGATGGTTTTTTTCCTTACAAATTTACTTACCAGTAGCCAGCATCAGAACTTCATCACCTCCTGGATGTTCGTCCAAAAATTCAGTGACATCATAAACCTAATGCAATCGAATGCATGCAAATCAATAAAATATTTCAATGAATATATAAGACAAAAAATCTAACAATTCTACTTCAAATTTTATTATACCAACACTGAAGGAAGGAAAAGTAGGATATAAGAGAGAAATTACAGCAGCTGCAAACTGCAGTTACTAACATTCAGTGGTTTCAATTATATGACATCCAAACACAAATGTAAGTATATTGTATCGCATTCTATTCCATGATTTTTCTCCCGTGTGCTGTTTCAGTGGGAAGTGCAGAATCTGAAATTAACATTAATTGAGCTGATCCATTCAATGAACAACAATTCTTGTTCACTGGTCTCAGAACTGTGTCTGTGGGTAGCTACAAACGTAGTACATGCTATATTAATTCATTTTTAACTTGAACTTACAACAACTAATTTCAAAAGACAGTTCATCACAGCACATAAGGAAAAGGCTCTCAAGACCTTGATAAATTACAGGACTACCCAATGTTCTTGGTCTGTTCTAAAGCATTTTAGTGAGAAAATATTGTCCACAAGATTATGACTTTTCCCATCAAAGCAACTAAAAGAAAAGGCCAAAAGGCTTTCAAACCTTGTTAACTTGCAAAATCGGGCAATTATGTTGGTATGTTTTAAAACTCAAATGAGAAAATATTGTTTCAGGAATTCTAATTTCTCACATCGACATCACTTATGACAAAGAGTTTCCACATTTAACACATAAACCATAACCTTCCAAAGCACCTATGCATAGCAGCTCTGAACATGTTGTCTCAAGTGGTTTCTGACTTCACGAACTTAGTACTCTTATCTATTGGAGATCTGGATCAACTCAAATTCTAAAATACAGAAGTACATTTAAGTACAGTAACTTTACTCCCTGAATTTTATTAGACACCTCAATATCATTTGAAGGAAAGTTTTCAATTAGACAAATAATATGGATTTCAGAACAATAGCCACAAAATTGCATTGCAAATTCCTTATAACTGATCATAATGAGATTGAGAGAACTTTCAAATGAACCACTTCAAAGTTCATTTATTGGTCACTGTTTAACATTCAGCCCAATCATAGGAAAAGTCATTTCTACAACTTCTACTAATATCAATAATCATATAGATTAAGTATTATTCTGAGTCAACAATACCAATTAGCACAAACGATCAAATTCATAAAATTTTGTTTTACCTGGAACCCCAATCTCAAATATACACCAGAGAACATGAAGTCATCCAGTATCATTTCACAGTCAAATCTGGAACTAAAAAATCTTACATTCAATAGTTTTTGATAATATACTAATGAATAATCAGCATTTTAGCAAAAACCCGACTCATTTTAAGAAGCTGAAACAGAGTACCTACAGATAAAACAGCTCGACAAGAAACTGATTATTATACTGAAGTGAAGCCATCATACTAAGAAAAAACTGACCTTTCCATGGATTATAATCCAGCAATCCTTCTTACGATTGTGCTTAGCCACCTCCTCAAAAGTCAGAGTTTTTGAAGCCATTGCTGTCTCTCCCACTGCCCACACAAAGTTAACCGAAACCCCACGCACAAAATTATTCAGAACAAAAAAGAAAACTTGACACGCAAAAGAGAATTGAAAATCAAGTGAGACTTCAAGATTGAGAAAATCACATAAATTGAAGGGAATAGTGAAGATGAAGAGGATTAGGAAGAGATTTTCTCACCTTCGAATAGCAGACTCGTTCCCCAGAAACGGGTTCTTCAGCACTGGGAAGTGGGAAGAAAGGAAGGGGTTCTGGAATTTATATGTGGTATGAAACTACGTCGTTGGAAACATTGTTAATAACATTGACCACATTGATTATTAAAATATACGGTTCAATGAATGGAATCCTCCTCCAGAGGAATCTGATGAATGAATGAATTGAAGAAATTCAGAACAAAATGTTCATGTACTAGTAATTAATAGTAATTATTATTATTATCATCATTATCATTAATTAATTCATTACTATTCTTGGTATTTAAGGGCATGCATTTGGTTTTGAGGGTCGTGGAATCCGTGATGGAATATTTTAATATATTCGATTTCAGAGGCTGAATCTGGGGTGGTCAGATTTCCTTTAACATTGGACAGTACGCAAAATTCTTACAGAAAAATTAGGAGGCCTCGCTGAACACGCGCCTCGTTTTATTAAAATAAAATTGCAACATCAACGCATGTGGCATTTTTGTTCTTGTCTTTTATTTTCCCCAACATGATCCTAACTTTGTCAAATTTAAGTATATTGCCAAGTCTAATTGGAGATAGCTCTTTCAAAAACAATTTCTACTGTTCATACTCGAACTCTATTATGCTGAAGCGACTAAGATCATTCCACTGATATCAGCTTGTTGATTGCTGTGGTTTACTTTCCACTAAAAAGATTTGATATACGATTCATACATAATATACTTTTGTTTATACCTTCTGTATTTTATTTTAATACTGATATATAAATTATGAGTATTAATTAATACTGGTTTGATTTTTTAATGAGGATATTAATGTTAATATTAATTAGAAATGAGAAATCAGGTTATTTAACAATAATAATAACTCTATATCAACAAGAACAGAGTTGATGTCTTTTAATTGAGGACTCGAATTGAAGTCTTATTTATATATATATATATATATATATATATATATATATATATTCGTCTGTTTAAACAATGAATTTTAAACAATGGTAGGTTTGAAGTACAATAGTGGGATCAAACCCAAAACCTCCCACTAAATAGAGATTTGTCATACCACTACACCAATAGCGGCGGTGGTAAAGCTTTATACTTTTATTCATGCAATATTTCAAATTGATGGGTTGTAAATTTTGGATCATCTAAATAAATAGCAAATTTGTGAGTTCAGTCCCCTGTGCCTTTTTGATATCATGTTATTCGTTTCTAACACTTTTTTTTTTTTAAGGACAATTCAACACTTTACCTCCAAAACTTTTATGGGTTGGGGATGTTTAATGTGCCCCATGTTGCCCTTCTTGTATTTTGAGGGGCTTTTTACATGTTTTTTTCTGTATTTTTTTAATCATTATATTATACATAAAACGAGTGATATTTTAATATATTATGAATATAAAATGGAACTGTTTTCAATTTTTAATGATTTTTTAAAGATTTTTTTTTATATAAAAAAAGAGTTCATGGCTTTTTTATGATTCAAAATGGACACCTTTTTCTAATCATATTATCATGTACTTTCTCTGATCCTTATTATAAAGTATCAACTAACAATTCTTACAAACCAAAAAAACAGTTAAAATCAATAAAGTTAGCCTGCAATTTGAGTAACTTCCAATATTATCCCTACTAATTGTATTAAACTCTAATATCATATCAATTATTACTCTCACCCACTACCCTTATTTTGCCTTCAAAGAAGTATTTTCATTAATCGGGAAAGAAAACATGCAGGAGAGCTCCGGCCAGAAAAACCAACAGGATGAATAAAACAACAACATAATCTTATGCAGAATCTAACCCCTTCAGATCAAAAGTAACTTTTGTAGAGCCATTGGTTGTTTCAGCCAATCAAACGGATACAACTCCTTTATAAAAGGTATTAGCAGTCCAATTGCCCACCATATTTGTTTTTCTCAGAATCTATTGAATACGTATAATAGTTCCTAATAAACCAACATAGTTACTCCTCCTCTGTGGGTTCAGCGGTTAGGGTTTAGAAACTCTCACATGAAGAGTGTTCGAATCCTGGCACTGTTACGATACGATGTTGGGGGAGACATTCTAGAGTTTGGGAAGTAGGAGTAACCCACATTTAAAAGGAGATATATGTGCTTTCAGTCGTAAATCCCTTTGCAAAGTAGGCTTAGGCGCCCTACCTTTTAACTGTGGGTGAACCCAACCCCTCTCCTAAAATTTGCATATATATATTTTTTTAAAAAAAAAAAAAACCACATGGTCGGGTTACTAGTAATGTAAAGTCCCGCTAGATCTTTTAAGATCTTAAATTTGACTTATAGAGAAAACACTTGTTTTTTAAAAGGGTGATCACGGACCCTAACCAAATTAGCCAGTTTCTTAGGTATCTGGTAATATGATCGAGAAAAAAACTCTTAATATTGGATATAATAGTATAATAAAAGAGAATGGTTCCTGATTGCTCATATCAAGGATGTTATCCAAAATAACATCATACTATGGAAGTAGATTAAGTCTATTCATTTCTCCTAAAACATTTTAAATACTCCGTTTGGGTCCTAATTATAGGGCACCAGGAATTTTAAAGCCCAACTTAATTCTAAATATTGCAATAAGTTGATATGTTTTTAATTCATAAATAACACTTTATTACGGTTATTAATTTTAGTGAAGAGTAATATTAGAAAGTCATATATTTTTCTACATGTTTTAAAATATTAACTACCACTCTTAATAACGACCAAATTAGTTAACTTTACTCTTTGCCCAGTAATTAAGATTAGGAGTAATATTTACTGAGTATACTATAATATGAAACTTTAATTACCGACTAGTTTAACAGTACTTGATCCACATACATGAATTTCTTGTCATCTCAACTTATATTTTATACAATTTTTAAATTAGGTTGTCATATTATTAATTTATTACAGATATTTGTTTGTCTAAGGATTTTTAACCATTTGTTGTGCTATTACAGTTCTTGCCAATATTTTGGTATTTCCTCAACTCTTATTACAGTTCTTGCCAATAATTAAGAGACTCTTATTGTCTCTTCCTCCTTTAATATATAAGAAGTAAATAGGTTGGCTTTCACAGACCGTGGCTTTCATATATATTGTATCTTCTTCCTCTCTAACAGGCGGCTCGTTCAGTATTTTTTCAATAGCATACATGCAAATTTAGAGAATCCATAAGGTACTTAAAATCATTTTTTTCATTAAATTTCCTTTATGAAATTTATTATACATGATTTTATCTTTCTAATGATACTAATTTATTAGAGAATATTTTTTGTATATTGGGTCTTTATCTTATTTTAAATACTTTTATTTATGATTTAACATTTTTTATTTTCGCCCCCTGTAAGTAAAATTCCTGCGTCCGTCCCTGGACTTAGCCATGAATCTGTTTGCAGGGGCCGATTTTTTACATAAATGTTGTGAAAACTGAAAAGATATTCTAAAAAAAATTACTGGTAATAATTAAGATCCTACAAAAAATGACATTATAGTTTCATATTTAAAACTAACATCACATCCCTACAATATATACTTTTGGCTACACACTTTAGGATAAAATATGGAAGACAGCAAATGATAAAAGTAGAAAGTGACAACTAACAAGAATGATTGTATGTTGTTTTTTAAAAAACTCAAAACGATATTATTTTAGACTCAATAAAAAGGGAAAAAAAATAATACAAAATCTAAACCAATCAGACTATCTAATACTCTAGATAGAACCAGTTAAGAGACCAGTTCACCGGTTCATTATCTAATTGATTGATTGAAACTGTTAGATAATATATATGTTTTACTTTGGAAATAAGAGGAGTAAAACAAAAGCTTTAAAAAAGGCTATAAAGGCCAATAGTGATCCGGGAAAGGTGCATCATAATGCAGGAAGATAATATATGAATTACAGCAGCAACAGATTTGAGATTGAGAGAGACAACCACTGTCAGACTAGAAGGATGTTCAGCCAGAGAGAGAAAAGAGACTAAACACAATATAGGCATATCACAAAGCACAATCACAGGGTTCAACGCATTATTGTTCTTGAATTACACAATAATAAAGTACCTAATCCTTAACAAAAATAAGTTTCAAGATAAACACAGAGATTCTAGCTCCAGAGCTGAACCAACTAGCTAGTACCTGAAACAGCACAAAGAGCAAAGAGACAACAATTTAAATCCAATACCTTAGCTGTTCTAATGCAAATCAACTCACAACATTCCTGTGTGTGTGTGATCATGAATAGTGAAGAGGGGTCGCAGCATCTTATCAGTAAGTTGAAAATTCGGAGTGAGAAGCAGCAGCAGTAAGTTCAGAGTCCTTGTAAAATGCTTATCATGTCACCTTGATTTTACAGCAACAATGCAGAAGTGACAACAACCATAAGGAAAAGTGAAATGAAGATTTATGCTTATTTAAAGCTTTCAACTTACATGTCCATATCAGAAATTAAGAAAAAAATTCCCTTACAAATCACTACAATACGATTGATTGCGGTATCACAAGACTCATCATTCTAGAAAATAATCATGTAGAATTTGTGTGTGTGTGAGAGAGAGATGTATATATATATATATATATAAACAAAGTTTCTGAATTTTATTCGTGTTGTTGGTAGATGACTTGATAAGCATTGATCTATTTTTTCTTAAAAAAATGGTTGTAAAAAATTATAAAGAATTTTTTTTAAAAAAAATCATTTTAAAAGCTATGCATTTAATTATTTAGGAATTAACCCATTTTGGTAATGAAGTAGGATATAAGGAAAGTATTTTAATCGGCTTATGAGCTAAATGACAACAACATAAGACACTCCCACATCCCTCCTCTCACACATAGGACTAAATTTAAGCTATATAATATAATTTTTTCTAATTATAGGTGCTTACTATTCGAGAAAATTTTAACCAATGTTAAAAGTAATTTACAAAATTGATGCTTCTTCATAGCTTGTCAAATGTGCTTTATTAATTAATTAGTATGAAGAAGATGTCAAGAAACTAGAATACAAACGGCATTTTCCATGTTGATACAGATAAAGTAAACGAATGTGTCCCCACATTTTACTCATATCAGCACTTTGGTAGATCCTCGTTCCATCCTTTTCTTTATGTGTTTCTTAAATGCTTGTCCTTCTAAGAAGCATATAAAGAAATATTAATGGCATTTTTTTTATATATTTTATTTATTTAAATTAAATTATATACTGTATCCTAAAATATTTTTTTGCACCCAGTATCTTAAACTAATATAATTAATTTTCAGTCCTGCATTCAGAAATATTTTTCCTGTAACACCAATATCCTAAAATTAATTAATTTGAGATACTAGGTGTAAAAAATATTTCATAATGTAGCATATAATTTAATCTAAATATATAAAAAAAAATGCCTTCAATATTTCTTTACATGCTAAAGAAAAGCATGGAATGAGGATTCCACTCTAGCAGACAAAGAGGAGAAGCAGATTCTATAGCCAGAGTTATAAAATATAGAATTTCTAATCCTTGTATATGTAAACTAGAACAATATGAGCTGCTAAATTTTTCTGCTGAAAAAAAGAAAGCCAAAACGACGGTTTGATCATCACATCGATACATGGAGGATTAGATTGGGATTATTTTGACCTTCTTGGTTGGACTCTTCATGGTGATTTTGTAGGAGGGTCCCATGGAATAGAAATGATTATATATCAAGCTGCCACCATGGAAAATGACACTTGGGAAAGAGGCTTTTCAATCCTGCATCTGGGCTCTACTTGGGACATGCATGTATATATACAAGAATAGTAGGTAGAAATATGCCAAGCTAAGCTAGCTTGACAGGTATTGGAAAATTCTTGTGGTTCTAAGAGGAGTGTCTTGTTAGGTACAGTGATAACACTCTCTTGTTAGTTAGCATATAATTTGAATAAAAGAACATAAACAGAGAAACTTCAAGCAGAGAGACATTTCACCTTTCAAGCCCACCCAAAATTATTTGCACTAAGACCAAAAAGTTTAAAAGAATATGAAAGTGCTTCCATTTCTGAATTTCAAGATAGCAGAGTGTGTTAAGCAATTTTAAGAATTCCAGATTATAAATTAAGAATAGAAACCCTTCACTTTTTTTCATAACTAAGAGAAATCTCAAGACTTCCAACTTTATTAAAAAAAGTAAAGGCATTCTAAAACCAGTAGGAAGAAATGCAGAAAAATGGAAGTTGGAGCAGAGCTGCCATACCTTAAACTGGAAGCAAAGTAGTGGAATCATTGGCTTCTTCATGTTCCCGGTCCACTGGTTTGAGATTCTTAACATCAAGCTCTGGATGGATTTTCTTCTTTATCATCTTCTTCATCAGCTACAACATTACAAATTGTTTGATCAGATGAATTCATGTGAATCCCATAATTAAATGGAACTCCCTAACTATGTTCCTTGAACTTAAAGTTTCTAATTGCCAAGGAAAACAAATTTTAGACTTGATCAAGCTTTCCCAACTTCAAAACTGTATTTTTCTATTCATTGAACAAAGCGTGAGAGTGAGAAGCAGGCATGGTTAACTTACTCGCTGTATATTTTTCATAGGGTGTGAATTGTCCTTCACAAGTGGAAAGAGCTTCTTGGCGAGTGACAGTCCATGCTTTGATTTAAGGCTTGGTTTTTCATTCGGCTCAAGTAAAACCTTGGCAGGGTCCATTTTCATTTTAACATCAGAATCAGCCAAGAAGAGGTCAGCTAATGTGATTCTTTCACCTTTCTTCTTCCTTTGATCTGTCTCCACCGGGCTTAATTCAGTGATTTCATGAGATACCACTGTGGGAATCAGAAAATTCTCATTGAGGGCCATAACCACACTGTGTTCACTAGAATTTGCACAGTGGTTTGGTTCAAAAACATCCTCATGGTTATGCTCAAATGTGTTGTGCATCAATGGATTCAGCTCTTCATGTTCAACATTATAATCCACATCTCCATCACCATCAAAAATGATGTGATCTCCTTGACCATCACCTTCATGATGATCTGGTTCATCTTCACCTTCTAGAGCCAAGTATTCTCTCTGTTGGTTAAAGGAGCTTAGGGGATCATACCCAAGGGTTCCAATGGTCAAAATGCCATCTTTCCAACCATCAAGGGTATCACCAAGGGCAACTTGTTTGAGTAGAGCTTGACTATCCACATCATTCAGGGTAGTTTCAGTCTTTTTAATGTTTGAAGCAAACCCATCTGAGTAAGAAAAAGGAAAAGATTCAAGTGAACATTATAAAAGCAAGGAAATTAATTAGATATACCATATAAACACCACAATGGAACTTTTTGTCTTTGGATTGCTTCCATATATGGACACTTTTCAAGGCAAAAAAGTGGGCTTTATATTTGAAGAGACTCGAGAAATTTGAAACCTTTGTAAGTGCTATGATGAAACCTCTTGTGCACCCAGTTGAAGATCTGTGAGAGAAAAATTTAGAGACCATATGTGAGACATTGTGCTTATTCTAAAATCCTAAAGAAAAAGGTAAGAACTGATAAAAGGGTATTTTGCAGAGTTGCCATCACCTTCATGGCGTTTCTTTTCCTGAAAGTTGGCCAGAGAAGTTAGGAAATCGCAGAGTGAGTCAGTCAGTGAAGGGAAAAACAATATGAGGATAAAGGGTTGAACAATAAAAGGGGCCAACTGGGTGGTGGCAACAAGGTAAAGACACGTGCCCATGGAGTGGGTCCCTTAGCCACGTTTTTAGGTTCATGGCATTCTTGATGAGCCACCAATGTTGGGTCTCTGGCATTTATCGATGTGCCGAAATTCTCAAAATAATGAACTACTAGTTAAATCTCTCTCTCTCTCTCTCTCTCTCTCTGAACTTTCCTGTTGGGTTGTACTTCCTGATGAGAAATTCCATGTTGAAACAGCCAATGAGCCTGTAATACACTGGAAATCATGCATTTCTTTTCACCCGAGGGTCCGTAAACGAGGGACTTGACTCACTTGAACATTTTAACGAGAGTTTGGCGTGCAAGTCTCATACTCCCTGAAATATGCATCAGGGACTAGTGAAATGAAACGGATCACTCAATGAGAGATGCAGATTGGGTAAGCTATAAAAATCTCAACAGGTGGTGGGGGCAAAAAGTAGCATTGAGTTCCGGCTTCAAGACGCTTTTTTTTTTTTTTTTGGTTCAAAACTTCAAGACGCTTCAATCAATGGAGATCAGGGACATAAACGGATATTACGAATAACTCTAACTCATCGGCTCGAGTCCAGGTCCTCTCCCAAAAAGAGCATAGATGCGCGTCACTGGAGCACGGCTGTCATCGACCAGAATTCATTGTTCTGTAGGTTGCAATGTTGCATGCAGTGAAAATTCCGGTTAAATATTTTATGAGCTTGAAAAACTCTAAAAGATCTATTAAAACATTAAAAGAATAGAAAGGTGAAGTCCTAAGAATGTGGAATTTTGAAGTTTGTATTCTTTTACGAAAAGGTCCTTCAAGTTTTTTTATTTTTTAAAGAAAAGAAAAGAACCCTCGCTATTGGCAAACTGGTGGTTGAATATCGATGTCAACTTAAGTAAAATGATTAACTATTTTAATATAGAAATTGACAACTTAAATTCTCCAAATTGTCATTGTGTATTCCCAAGTTGCCCTTCCATGTACTAAACTTGTCAATAATGCCTATACCCTATTAGGTGTCGTTGACAAGTTGAATATATGCAATGACAACTTGAGAATAACAATTATCAACTTAGGTATATATAATGACATTTTGGAGAGCCCAATTTATCAATTTCTATACTCAAGTTGTTATCGGAACTCTGGCGTCGGCGAGGGTTCTTTCCTTTAACAAAGGGAAAATCCTAAAAAAAGACCACTTAAATTTCAAAATCTCAAATAAACGATTTTCCAACAAAATGAGTTATCAACTGCTTTACTGTTCTTGTTAATCTCATTACTACTATTGTGAACATAATTTTGAAGTTCAAATGGAACTTTTCTTTCATTTTCCTTTAAAAAAAATTGAGGGGAATTTGAGTAAAACCATACATGTCAAAATCCTAAATTCCTACAACATCACCATTCTGTATTTTCCATGTTTTAAGTGATTTTTTGGGGTCTACCAAATTTAAATGGTATTTAACTAGAATTTTTCATTCTATGTAGCATTATTTTTTGTAATATTTGTTGGTGTTTATCATATATCAGCATCTTGTACGTTACATAATATAATGTGTTTTGTCTAAAGTATTAATTTCTTTTTATATGCATCCTCTATCCCAAGTTAACCCCCCCCCCCCCCCCCCCGGGTCACAGAGAGCTCCATATATAGACCCAAACGAATATGGATTTGAAGCATGACAAGTCATTTTTTAGGCAGCACACTTATCACTTGATGCCACTAGGTTCCCAAGTAAACTCGAGAGTTTTAGTTAAATTAGAACAACCCTTGACAATTGATAAAGTGTTACATATAGGGCCCGTTTGGTATGGGGAAAATTTAAAGAGGGAAAGGAATTTAGAGGGAGGAAAGAAAGAGAAGGGAAGATTTTAAAAAATGAGGGAAGATGAGTTGTTTGGTAGGAAGAAAATGAAGGGGTGGTAGTTGGTAAAGAATCAAGAAATGTTTATTTTACCCTCAAAAGTAATTAATTCAAAATAAATAAAAAATAATTTTTTTGCGAAAATATATTTTTAATAAATATATATCAAAGTTTGAATCTCTGTAACAAAAATTCCCGCCAAGTTCGAACTTAAATTCAAATTTTCCCGCCAAGTTTGAACTTAAATTTGAACGTTCCCACCACGTTCGAACTTAAATTCGAACGTTCCCGCCACGTTTGAACGTCTCGCCATATTTGAATTTAAGGGATAAATTTGTTAAAAGTGTGAACAGTGATATAGGAAAGGTGAAATCCCTCCAAATTTGGAGGATTTGATCTTCCCACATATAAGGAAAGATTGGTGGGCCCGGGAAGATAGGTTTTCGGAAAGATTGGTCCAAAATGCGTACCAAACGAGAAAACTCTCTAATTTTTCGTTCTTTTCCCATGAATTCTGTGTATCAAACGGGCCCATAATGTTTGAATTCTTTTCACTTAATTAAACTTCTTATAAATCAACCTAAACTCGATCAATCAATAGCTTTTATAGAGGGTAACTTTAAGATTTTATAAGAAATAACTAAGTTGACCAAATTTCTTAATATAAGTAAAGTAGTTAATTGAAACTTATAAAAGTCACGTGAGGGAATATTATCGAAAGTTTCTTTTAATTTGGAAATATATAGTAATTGATTGTTATGGGAAAAACTAAACACATCATAATTTATTAGAAGATATAAAGATTGAAAACAAATACTAGTATACTACTATATAAATATTTTTAGGGAGAATGCTATATAGATTCCAACTAAGGAAAATTATTCATTAACAAGTTTTATAAATTGTTAAGTAATTGATTCATTTGTTAATTCTCTATGATTACTTGTCAATGGGACTTTTCTAATATTATTTTCTTTAGTTAGGACTTAAAAGTCATTCTCCCTTTTTTTTTTAAATCAAACTATTCCCTCACAATTAATGGATAAGATATGTAAAGGGAAAAGGAATAAAATTATGACTGACACTTTGTCACAAAAAATATGATGACTCTTGTAGATAAATAAAAATGTTTTTGTACCAAAATAACTTAAATTTCAAATACAAGTTTTTTATATAACTATTTGATCTCTAATACTTTTTTAAAATTTCGTTAAGGGTTTCCCTTTCGAAACTTAGAGTGTAAAGGGTTTTTGTCTTTCCGAATATGTGCATTTCCTGTAATTTAAACTTGCATTCTTTTCCTTTTAAAGGTGATATCACTTACCATCCCAACCAACAACTTGTTAGTATTTGATCTATAATACTGCTATATTAAATTTGAGTATTATCTATCCAATCAAGGCAGCCCTTCTAATGTTCACCAAAATCTCAAAAGAAATTGAGTTCATTCTATATTCAACTAGCTAGAAAACATTATTATTGATGCAATTGATTTAAGACGTAGAATAGCAATTGATTTGAGGATGGGGAATTGCATATGTACTTTGATATGAATTTGTGGCCTGTACTGTTTGGTTTTCATTTAGATTTCCTTTTGTCTTAGAGGAAACCAAATGAAACTTTAAGCCTTTCCTTATTTATCGATCAAAAACGAAGAAAAGGCTTAAATTAAAACACTTGGGTTTAAGATTTTAATCGTGAGCTATAATCTCTAACAGGTTACATCACTCCAGCAGAGTTATATGACAGCAAATTAAAGGGGTGATTTATTTATTTCCTCACTTTGCATCCTCAGAAGATTGCTTTAATTTTCATGTGGCATTCACGAGTTTGTAAGGTTGTAAAATGGAAGGACTTGAAATGACCCACAAATATAAAGGACATATAGTATCAGCTTAGCTTTACAAAGAATCCAAAGCATTTCCTTTGTTTTTATGGCAAACACATTTGATCCATTAAAAAGATCAATAGTATTTTCAGGCGTTTCCAAACAAGTAGCTAGGGGTCAAATTCACACTATCATCATTGCTACCCTTTTAATTTCTTTATTTTTCTTGAAACGTGTTTCCCAAGCCTTAATTATAAACAACAACTAGACATGGGTCTAGAATGTTTGTACAATGTTTGGATTAATTTATTTTAAGTGATTTTACATTGTACGAGATTTTTTTTTTCTTTTTTTGTATAAACAATGGGTATCAGCCTTACTATTCTAGTCTTATTTATAAGTACATTTTGATTTTAAAAAAAATAGTCCTTATCATAAGTCTCGTTTCATAGTGATAAATACATTTGCTACATTTTTGCCCATATTAATTACAATAAACAAAAAGAATTTATTCATATTGACTTTTGGAACCAATCATAGATAATAATAAAATTGAAAATTTAGCTTATAGAAAATAATATCTTAACTGTTGGCAAAAAAAAAAAAAAAATCTTACTAGTTATTTATAAACTGTGTACATCAAATCTAAATTGTTTATATCAGCTTTCACTGTCACGCAACATTCTTTTTGTGATCTAATTCAGCCCACAAGAGTATGCTTGCTTGCATTTTTCTACTTTATGCAGTGTTTAATGCAACTCATCATCATGATCATCACTCATACCTCATATTTGATACAAATGCAGTGGATAATATATACATATACAGACAATGAAATTAAAAGTACTCTCTTCATCCTCAATATAGGAGTCAAAAACTAATTAATGAAGATTAAGGAAATTATCTGGCAAAATAGAGAATGTTAAAGGAATTAGTTAAATTAATTTTGTGTAACCAATGAGTTAGATAAATTGACTAACAGGACCAGAGAAGAAGATGAATGGAAGGCGTTGCAATTGCTCTAGCCTCTGCATTATATTTATACACAAACAACAGCATTCACAGCGGTATAGAGTGGTAACCAAAATCATAACAGAACCACTCACAGTGTGACACGTATACAGAGATGAAATCACGCAATTGAGCACTACAGCACACATGCAACACACAGGCACAATACATGGTCACAATACTGGAGAATGTACATGATTTACAGTCTATACTCTAATATTCCCCCTCAAACGAGAGGGTGTTACTGACAGCCCGAGTTTGTTCCTAAAGAATTCAAATTGCGGTTGCGATAGAGGCTTGGTAAGACAATCGGCAATCTGTAGAGAGGAAGGAACGTGTCTGATGTCTATAACTCCAGAGGAAACCATGTCTCGAATGAAGTGGATATCCACTTCTATATGTTTACTCCTAGCGTGCTTCACTGGATTGGCTGCCAAAGCTTTGGCACTCAGATTATCACACCACACAATGGAGGGAGTTTTAATGAACAGACCAATTTCAGCCAATAGTGAAGATAACCACTTGATCTCAGCTGAACCATCAGCCAAAGATCTATATTCTGATTCTGTGCTTGACCGAGAGACGACTTTTTGCTTTCTGGATGACCATGAGACTAGATTGTTACCTAGAAACACACACATGCCAGCCACTGATTTGCGATCATCCAGATCACATGCCCAGTCGGCATCAGTATAAACAACTAACTGAGGAGTGTTAAACGGTTGAATGTGCAAACCGAGATTGTATGTACCTTTCAAGTAACGAAATATCCTTTTTACGGCCTGGAAATGCACAGTTCGTGGCTGAGACAGAAATTGGCTGAGTTTGTTTACAGCGAACGAAATGTCTGGGCGAGTGGTAGTTAGATACTGTAGGGACCCAATAGCTTGTCGAAAAATGGTTGGATTGCTAAGTAATTCACCATCACCCGCGGAAATCATTTTGCCTGTCACCATCGGAGTAGATACTGGAGCACAGTCAACCATTCCAAATTTATCAAGTAGATCAATGACATATTTAGCTTGATTTAGATATATGCCTCTGTCATCTCTGTAAACCTCAAGACCCAAGAAATAATATAGGGGTCCTAGGTCCTTAAGGGAGAAAATCATATTCAGCTTATGAACAAATTTATCAATAAATGCAGAATCACTTCCAGTAACTAATATATCGTCAACATAAACTAAGATGAAAACGATCAAGCCACGACGCTGAAGCATAAACAGCGAGACATCACTTTTAATATTTTGAAAACCCCAATCAAGTAATGTGACTCGTAATCGATCAAACCAGGCTCTCGGAGCCTGTTTTAAACCATATAGAGCTTTTACTAACTTACATACATGATTTGGATGGCGCTGATCAACAAACCCCTCTGGCTGTGGCATATATACATCTTCATGAAGGAGACCATTCAGAAATGCGTTGTTGACATCGAGCTGACGAATTGGCCACTTAAAACTGACGACAATGGATAAAACAACTCTGATTGTTGTTGACTTCACCACGGGGCTGAAAGTTTCGCTGAAATCGACCCCGGGAACCTGCTGGAATCCTTTTGCCACCAAACGAGCTTTGTGTTTGAGAATCGTTCCGTCTGCGTGGTACTTAGTTCTGAAGATCCAGCGATTATCGATTAGCTTCTGATTCTCAAATGGAACCAAAACCCAGGTGCGATTGCGCGACAGAGCTTGGAATTCATCAGTCATTGCATTCTTCCATTCTGCTGAGGACAGTGCGTCTTTGACGCAAGAGGGTTCAGGTTTTGTCTTCATTGAAAAGGTAGCTAAACCCACATACGGATACTTGGGCCTTGTTATACCATCCTTGGCCCTTGTGACCATTGTATGAACATTAATGGGCCTAGGTGAAGAAGGTACAGTGGCATCTAATTGACTGAACTCTGAGTGGGAATGATCCGAGTTAGATAGTGTGGGCTCTGTGTTGTTGGGTGAAGGAGCTGGTGACGAATCTTCATTACCGTTGTCAATTTCAACGGTCAAGCTATCTCCGTTACCATTATCAATTGCAGCATCCGAGTTTGTGGTAGAGCTTGATTCCTGACCTGTGTGAATTATCAGAGGGACTGAATGGCTAGTATTATGAGAATTGGTTCTATCATCGCCCTGCATAAAACCTATTTTGAAAGGGAACTGATTAGCATCAAACACTACATGTCGAGATACAAAAACTCTCCCTGTGGCACTCAGACAGCGGTGACCCTTCTGTTGTGATGCTAGACCGAGATAAACACACTTGTGACTGTGGAACTGAAACTTATGATTGTTGTACGGTCTCAAGCATGGATAGCACGCACATCCGAACGGCTGCAAGTTGGTGTACAATGGCTCTGTTTTGGTTAATCTATGCAAAGGATTATCACCATCCAGAACAGAAGTTGGTAGCCTATTTATCAAGTACACAGCCTGTCTAAAAGCATCCACCCAGTACTTCAGAGGTAGGCCACCTTGGGCTAGCAATGTCAGGCCAACTTCAACCACGTGGCGATGTTTTCGTTCTGCCTTTCCATTCTGGGCAGACGTGTATGGGCAGGTGAATCGAAGATTAATCCCAGACTCTTGAGCTATAGGTATAAATGGCTTATATTCACTCCCATTATCGCATTAGATCGCTTTAATCTTAAGATCAAACTGATTCTCTACTAACGCTTTGAATTGTTTAAAAATATGAATCGCTTCGCCTTTGTGTTTCAGTGGATACAACCACGTAAAGCGGCTAAAATCGTCCACAAAGTGTATATAATAACGATGGCCATCAACAGAACATACAGGGGCAGGCCCCCAAATATCAGTGTAAATTAATTCAAGAGGAGAAGTAGACCTTGAGACAGAGGAAGAAAATGGAAGAGACTTTGATTTACCCATTTGACATTCTTCACAAACGAAATGATTAAGAATAGGTACTAGAGAGAGTTTATTACAACTATTGAAAATCTGCTTCAAAACTCTATTGTTTGGGTGACCTAAGATACGATGCCACTTTAGAAATTCAGCTTCAGCTTCGGAGTCTCTATGATGCTGTGTGGCCATATATGCCTCTGGAGTACGAACAATATTAGAGCTTCTTCCCTTCAATTGGTACATCCCTGCCGTTGGAATTCCCTGAAGTAGTGTGGTTCCCGTCGATGCATCCTTCACATCACAGCCATCATCAGTAAAATTGACAGAGACAGAGTTATCGCGAATCAGTTTATTCACACTCATAAGATTCTTGGTTGCAGATGGCACATACAAAACCTCCTTGAGAAGTAAGTTAGATCGGTGATGGTTACAGGGAAAATTAATTAAACCAGTACCAAGTATTGGGCTCTGCTCACCTGTGCAAGTGGTTAGATGCTGCTTACCGGGAACCGGAGTGATCTCATCAAAGTGGGCTGAATTTGGGGTGACATGGAAGTTTGCACCACTGTCCATGTACCACGATGAGTCAGCAACTGTGTTGGGTGAGGCGTAGTATGCCTGAGGTGAGTGCGAGGAGTCTTCACGGCTGTAGCAGGTAGCCAGGGTGTGGCCTGGTCTCTGGCAGTGCACGCAGAAGGGCCGACGGCCAGAGCGACCACCGCGACTACCACGGAAGCGGCCACCGCGACCACGAGAAGCGTTGAACGAATTTTTCCAGCCACCACGAGACTGGTGGAAATGCTGAGTGTGATCCAATCGTTGAGCTATATTGGCAGACGGCTGAAGACTGAGATTGGCGAATTGATTCAGCTGGCTCAAACGGGATTCAAAAGCAAGAAGAGATGCCTGAGCGTCAATCCAAGACAAATCCAGTTGATCCACCAGTTTAACTACAATGGCGTTATACTCAGAGTCCAATCCATTAAGAGTGTGAAGGATCAGATCATCCACAGCTACCGGAGCTCCGGCGAGAGCAAGTTCATCGGCGAGATTTTTCATCTTGCTCAGATACTCTTCCATCTTGAGAGAGTTTTTACGGGTATTATGGAGTTCGTGTTTGAGGACCATCAGACGAGCCTTGGTGGTGGCACAGGTCAGCTCGCGTGCTTCATTCCACAGAGTTTCGGCAGTCTGGCAGTGAAGGAGTTGAGCACCAACGTCCTGAGTCATAGTATTACGCAGCCAACCGACAAGCATTCGATCGACAGAAAACCATTCAAGATAAGCAGGATTCGCACTGCTTCCAGAGGCACCGGAGACGACTTTCGTCGGAGCTCGATCTTTGCCGTTAATGTGGCCGTCGAGACAATTGCCTTCAATGAGAGGTAAAACAATTGATTCCCAGACAAGGAAATTAGTGCGATCCAACTTGATCGCAGCTGTTTGACTCGATGAACTGAATAGGGAGAAGGATCGGACGCCGGTGGAGACACCGGAGGCAAAGGATTCAGCAGAGGTAGTGCTAGACATGATTTCTTCTGTTGCTCTGATACCAAGTTAGATAAATTGACTAACAGGACCAGAGAAGAAGATGAATGGAAGGCGTTGCAATTGCTCTAGCCTCTGCATTATATTTATACACAAACAACAGCATTCACAGCGGTACAGAGTGGTAACCAAAATCATAACAGAACCACTCACAGTGTGACACGTATACAGAGATGAAATCACGCAATTGAGCACTACAGCACATATGCAACACACAGGCACAATACATGGTCACAATACTAGAGAATGTACATGATTTACAGTCTATACTCTAATACAATGTCTGATGATTTTTCCAAAATACCTACTTTTTAATCATCATCTTTGTTGGTTTCTAAAAAATAACCCTTTTAAGTAGATTGAGATTATACATTTAGAACAAAAATAAACCCCTCAACTAGTTCATACCTTTAGGACAAATGGGATAGTAAAAGAATACTCTCTCTTTTCCTTTTTACAAGAAACAACCGACACACATATATAGTAAAAGACTACTCTCTGTTTTCCCTTTTATAAGAAACAACCGACACACATACCACTTTCCTTTTTATAAGGAACATTAAGAAAATGTCTTATTTTTTCATTTTGCCCTTATTTAATTACCGTATATAATGTCAATATAAGAAATGTTCACAACTCTCAAAAACATTACTTTTATTTTCTTATTCTCTTTCTTCTATAATCCTCTTTATCATAACAATTTCCTTATTTTCTCTCTTACTCCCTATGTCCTCATAAATAAGAGTATTTTAATCAAAAAATGTTCCAATTTTGATACATATATATGGTTCTTAACCGATGTTCCGAACCACAAGATTTAGTTAAACGCTTCTTATAACTAAGGGAGTGTGTGTGTGTAGCAGCCTCTGTATATAGAGAGGAGGAAGAATGACCACATGTTAAAGAAAGGAAAAGGAGCCAAAGCAGTTTATAATAATGCAGAGCGAGTGATGATAAGTTGTTGGAAGTTTATAAACTGAAATGTTTGTGAGATTTCATTATTATCCGATTCATCATCATCAGTGTCCATTATATTATTGGTCTATATTTCCATGGCTATGTTTGGTGCGTGTCCCTCTCATATAGGCCACTCTATATTCTTGTTTGTAACAGTAGCAATGAAGACATGTCGTCATTTTGGCCTCTTATACTTCACATCTTATGTTAACATCATTATTTTACTTGAATCTTTTGCCTCCCTCCCATTCGTTCCCCCTAAAATCCTAATCAATCTTCAATCCTCATCATGCTCTTTCCTTTTCCTTTCCCTTTCCCTTTCCCTTTCTTACAGTGAAGTGAGGGAGAGTTAGGAGGGGAAAGGAAATGAAAGGTCAAGGGAATAGCAATGGTCAAAGCAGCAGCTAGATGGAGAGAGGGTGCAAGTAGAAGATAACAATGGCGAAAGTGGTTGGTTAAACTTGTGACTTGGTAACAACCAGCAATATCACATGCCTGGTTTACTAAAATGACCACATATTATGAATTGATGAGTAATTATTATTAGAGTAGCGTGTGTTTTCATTTACCCAACACTCAGCACAAATTTACGTTATATCAGTCCATGAATATTGCAGAAAACTAACAACTCTCCACTCCTCTCCCACCTCCAACACCTTGATTGCATCACTGTGTTCCTCGAGGAATGTTTTTGTTATTATTATATATATACAAGAGTGGGTGATTAATTAATCAATCAAGGATTTTAATGGTAGTGAGAAGAATATATATAGTTGGTGGGGACAGGAATCCTAGCTAGGAGGAAGGGTCATGTTGGGGGCCGAAACTTGGTACAGTTTGGGGGGTTCGTACTTTGATTGTTTTTTTTTTTTTTTAAGAAAGTTGTGGAGGGGTTTGGCATCAGTCCCCCACCAAGGTCAGAGCACGGCCTCGGGCTCTATGAGCACTTACTGGGGACTTACGAGATCGCCTACCAAAGGAGTCCCAGCGGCGGTAAAGGGAATCGAACTCACAACCTAAGGACCTAGTCCTGGATCCATTACCATTTATGTCAACTCTCATTAGCTCGTACTTTGATTGTTGTTATATGGTTTAGGGAGAAAGAAGAGAATATCATAAGTGTGGCTTTGGTGCATTTGGCCGTTTGGAAATGAAAAGCAAAAAATAAGGGTGTTAAAGTAATTTTATGATAAATACAATATTTTAAAATAATTTAATTAACTTTCTTAATATTTTTTTAAAAATCAATTATGTCTTCTATTTAAGACTAGAATGAGTATTATAAAAAATTAAAAAAAAATTGGGGCAATGGATGAAGTTCTTGCTTGAAAGTTTTTATTTACTAAAGACACCTATAATATACTTTTATAAACAAATATATTATATATAACTCGAATTCAAATGCTTTTAACTTGTAAAATTTTTTTAATAGAGACTTTTCATGATTATCTTAAAAACATTGAGAAGTCTTTTTTTCCTTCACAAAATTTCATTTTTATGTCCTACATACTTTGATGGTGATACCATTTATTTGTTCTAGGAAGTGAAATTAGAGATATATTTTAACTTTAAACAAGTTGAGCACAAAGATTAACATTCTATTATTTCATTGAATGATAAGAACGTTTAGAAGATAAATCAAAAGGAATCATTTATAAATTATACATACAATCATCCATTATTATTAGAGTATATTAATTAAGCTAAAAAATCTATTTAAAATTTTAAAAGATATGATCACTAAAGGGTTTTTTTTCCCGATGAAGATGTAATTTATATTATGACCTAAACGAAAAACATATAAAGGTCTGTAACAAAGCACACACATCTTGCAGTAAATAATGTAGTTGGCACAGAACTAACTAGGTTGTATTTGGTTTGAAGGGATGAGAGCTTCCCTTATTAGTGTGAAAAGTCAGATATAACTATGATGTAAAATGTTTGTGCGGAAAACAATGCGCATTTATGGTTATATCTGATTTTTTATACTAAGGAGAGAAGCTTTTCTCCCTCCACCTTCCTTCAAACCAAATATAGCTTAAAGGGTTGAAATATATATTCTTTAAAAAATTACATTAAATTCTTATTATTATTATTACATTATTTACCCATCTTCAAGGTCAAATACTACTTCCACTTTTAATTATAAAATCAAAGTGACTTTTTTTGAGAAATTAAGGGAGCTAAATAAGTTATTTAATCGCATCTTATGTTGTGTATCCTTAAATTATATATTAATTTAGAGAAAAAATGTAAATGTAAATATTCTAAAGTAATTTAATTAGTTTTATTAATTTCTTTAAAAAAAGTTAACTTAATCTTATAATTACATGAAGTAATCTATTCAGCTAGCAAATCATAATTTGCCTGGATTCAAAGTTGGCTATTTGGGCGTCCAAAAAGCGAAATGATTTATTCCCAGGCCAGCCCAGCAGGTATTAACTACCCGTAGAAGCTAGCAAGCCTCCCATTTCTTAGAATGGGCAATGTCAGTGTACTTCAAACCACACCAAAAAATCTGTAAAAATGGAAACCCCCCCCCCCCCCCCTCTTTCCTACTAATGCAGTTGGAATTGATGTGGACGGATTGATACGTCATCAATTTCAAGCAACTTGCAGAGGAGTGATCAGGAACTTTGAAGGGAGCTGGTTGATGGGGTTTTACAAATCCCTTGGTCTCCATACTGTTATTCAGGCAGAACTATATGCCATCTTGCTGGGATTGAAGTTGGGCCATCAGATGAGATTTCAAAAAATCCTTCTCTACTTTGACTCCCTAGATGCTGTTAATATCCTCATAAGAGACCGCTGTTATGATGACCACCCGCTGAGAGACATTATCAGGGAGACCAGAGATCTTCTCTTCTAGGACTGGGATGTGACGCTTCACTATACCCCAAGGGACAATATCTTATATGCCGACTATATGGGAAAGGAAGGCCATGATGCACTTGCCGATGTAGACGTGTTATTAGCTCCGACAATTCCTACAAGATGTCGGGATATGGTCTTAAAGGACTGATTGGTTTGTCATTCCTAATTCTTATACTAGTTTGATGTATTTTTGTGCTAGACTCCCATAGTCTAGCCTTTATCTTCCATTTCAAGCCTTGCCTGTATCTTTCCCAAAAAAAAACTGTAAAAATGAGCTATTATCTCACAACATGAAGAATCAACATTGAAAAAAAAAAAAATAAGATTGAAATCTCCGTTTTGAGAAGTGCCAACTTTTTGTGGCTGACAATACCTCGAATAGAATTGCCTTCAATATGAGGATATCTATTTACCTAATTTGGTTAAATTAAAGAAATTAGTTAATATGACATATATTTTCTGAAATATTTTAATCATCTTCCTTAATTATCTCCCTTTCTTTCTTGATTATGATTGATGGAGTATCAATAGCGATAAATTATAAAATATTGATAAACATAAAAAGGCATGTAACCAAAATTAACTTTATATATTACGGACATGGAGTATAATTTTTGTATGAAAAAGATATAATTTTCTTAAAACAAGGTAACACTGCCAGGATCAAATGCTTGATCGAAGTTGCAGAAACTACAATGCGTCGAAGTATTTCAAATAAGACGTAGAATGACACATATAGAATTCAAGAGAAGTCACAGGGCACGTGGCAAACAATAACAATATTTACTATTACATATAGTTTCATCATCTCATAACGCAGACTATGAACCCCCGCTCATACAAAAACTAATCTCATAACAGCATCTTCTTGGTTCGTTTCAATTTATTGAAGCATTGCAGAATCTTCATCTTCTGCAGGAAGCACAAGAATCCGGTCTCTGCACATGGGTATGCTTATATATAGATATATATATAGAGAGATAGATAGATATGGGCCTAAACCACAACAGACACGATTAATCAAACTCCATTTTTGAAAAATCAATTCTTTTCTTCTTTGATCTGAAACCCATCTCCGATTGGCTTCTTGGACAGGACAAAGCGAACTCCTGGGTCGTGTTGGGTGCAAGATGAGCTGTACATGAGCGAGTTGTTCACACTCTGCACATTGCTGTTCAAGAATGCTGTCATTGGCCAAGAAGACGATGATTTCCCTTTGTAACCCTTCCCCTTCTTCTTCAAATTCTTCCCATCTTCTTCTCCTTCGCTGGATTTCTCTGTTTCTGAACCATCTTTGTTCCCTTTCTTGTTCGGTTTGTGTGGGGAATGAATCACTTCCATGAAAGCTCCTTTATTTTCCCCTGCAATTGTTATCACCCTCATTCCAGATTCCTCTGCTTTCTTCATCATCTCTCTGTGTCCGCCGTGTTTTTCATGATGATGATGCACAATGCTGGGTTTCTCGCTGTTCACCTTTTGCTTTGGCTTCTCCACCATCTTCTGATACAGCACCGTCTTCTGCTCCGCTTCCATCTCAGTGCTCGGCTTTGTTGTCTGCGCAGGTGGAAGAACCAATGGAGATGGTGGAGGAGCAGTGATTGGCTTCACCTTCGGCGATTCCACCGTCGGAGCCTGACCCGCAGGCTTTATGGTCTTCGGAGACTGGCTTTTACCGTTCAAGTCAGACGGAGCCGGTGGAGGCGCCAGGAATGTCCCCTTCTGAACCGGAGAAGGAACCTTTTGAACAGGGGAAGGAGCTTTTTGGACCGGGGAAGGAGCTTTTTGGACCGGAGAAGGAGCTTTCTGAACCGGTGACGGTGGTACAGACCTTCTCTCCACCGGTGGAGGCTGCGGAGGAGCAATAGGTACCTCCGCAGAAGGCGGTGCTCGAGTCAGTGGTGATGACGGTGCAGAACTCGTCCTAAATGTGGGTCTAACCACCGCGGGCCGCGTTTCGGGCTGTGCTTGTTCTGGTGCTGGTGCAGGTGCAGGTGCGGGAGGGCGTGTTTCAGGAGGCGGTGCTCGAGTCAGTGGTGATGATGGAGCTGAACTTGTCCTAAAGGTAGGTCTCACCACGGTAGGCCGCGTCTCTGGCTGCGCTGGTGCTGGTGCCGGTGCCGGTGCCGGTGCAGGGGCAGGCGCAGGTGCTGGAGCCGGAGCCGGAGCCGGAGCAGGTGGAATGGCTCGGAGAGAAGCTAAGCGAAACCATGGACGAGCAGGAGGTTGGTTAGCCATGAGGAGGAACAGAGGAGGGTTTGTTTGGGAAGAGGAATAAGGAAGAAGAAGACCACGAAAATCCAAAACTGGGGGTGATATTATTTATAGAATGATCCGAAAGTTTACAAGGTTGATACACGTAACATCACAACAGATGAAACATGGAAAGAAGACAGAAGTTGAAGGAGAAGGCACAGGAAAAATAAAGATGAGAGAAATGGGAAAAGCATCAGATTCAATAAGCACTTCCAGCTGACACAAGCTCATAGTTTTAAGATTGGAATCACCACGGAGTCATTGACGCCAGCGTGTGTCGGAGCCCTCGTTTTTTGTTTTTGTTTCTGTTTTCTTTTGGGCTCTTATAATTTCTGGACTTCTCTCTTCTCTCACACAATTCCCCTGGAAGAATCTTACATTGAATACGCCTTGCATTCCGAATTGCGTATGGTGTCTGATTGCCTAGTGAACATAACAGTACCAATATGCTACAATGAAGTTGAAGAATTATGAGCATCAAGAAGCAAAAAGAGAAGATTTGATGCCAACACTAATTTTCTCAAAGCATCCATGCATGGTGGCTAGGAGGTGAGTCGTTGAGCAACAATAAGGTTATTGTCATATGATCTGAAGGTTACAGATTCAAATATTAAAAAAAAACCTCTTCATTTATAGGGTAAAATGTATGAGTAGAAGAGGGTGATGCTCAGAGAAACAGTAAAATTACTATCATGTGTAACATAGAGGTCAAAGTCTCACTCACGGATTCAAATCTTAAAAAACATTATCTTTCTTACGGGGTAAAATGCATATGAATTTAGATGCTAACAATAGCCTCTTCAACATTTTCGAGGTAAAACAACATACATCTATCCCTTTGTAGATTCTATAATAGGAGCCTTATGCATTTGTGATGCTTAAAAAATGCATGCATGACTGCATATGAGTTGAAAGAAAGTAGAGCCGTTGAATTTGAAGGCAGCCGCTAGAAACACAGTTGACTTTAGTGGCCAGATTCAATTGAAACCGTTCATATTTTGAGAAGGTCTGTTGTGGGGTTGACTCAACTGTGAAGGTTGATTGAAGTTGGATAAATTAAATGCAATTGCTTCACACCAGTAGTAATTTGACAAAGATTCTTAAATCGTGTCTTTGTAAAGATGGAAGCAAAAGAGGGAAAGGTGAAATGGTGGCTAAAATGAACGGGCTTTAAGTTAGTTTGTCACAGTCTTTTGAGTGCAGCTTCTGTTAGACTTTGCTTGCTGAGGTAGGAAGATGGGGATTCTGCCTTCTGTCCTCTCAAATCAAAAAACCCTTTTCAAGTCACAAGAAAAGAACCTATCCTATTGCTCCTTCAAAGAAATTTGGGAAACTCAAGTTTTTGTTTTTGTTTTTTGTTTTTCTTTGTTAAGTGGTCTTTAAAATTATGGCCAACTTTAGTCAAGGTCTCTAAAGATAATATGTTGCCGATGTGGTAATTAAGGAACATGTCACTAATGTAACAATAATGTTTAATATTGATAATTAAGGACTTTGATAAAAGTTTACCATAATTCTGAATATTGATTTTCAATAGAAAGTCTGATCCATAACGATTTAAGCCTTCAAAAGCAGCTTTTCAATTGTTATTTACGATATACAAGATAAATACATAAGAAGAGTTTTGTCTCGATTTATGTGAATAAATACTTTTAGGATCCCAAACATGATCTCAAACAAGCTTTTTTAAATTATTCATAGTTTTTTTTTGGTTAAAAAATTATTATTCATAGTTACAGGGACCAAATATTATGTTTTCCCTAAATTTTCCCCCATTCTGTTCATCTCGTTGGTTTAAATTTGATATGTATGAAGTGGAAAAACTTACAATATTGTAAAAGTTTTCATGAACCTTTTTTTCCCCTTTCAGAAGGCTCCCCCACCCAGAGAGAGAGAGAGAGAGAGAGAGAGATAGATAGATGTAGAAGTGATTAATTAACATGGTCATACATCCAAAACAAATAATTTTTGAAAACTTAATAAATTCAATAATTCCTTTATATTTTTCAGTTTTATCATCCCAAGTGGTGAAACTTGACGGTTTTTAGGTGTAGACAACAAGAATATGTGCCAAGGATTCATACATAAAACACATTTTATACGATACCCAAGTTTCCATTTTCAGACAGAGATTTTCATCTGAATAAACAAATATATTTATGGTCCACACAACCGCCAACAAAGGGAATCAGCAACAGTCAAACAGTAAAAAAAAAAAAAGAACATAGCAAGAACAAGAATAAAGCGGTACTCTACGGCTTTTACATGTTCATTTTTGTGCTGAAACGTTTTTGACGAATATCTGAACTTTTCTTCCATGGGGATGGAGCAAGCAATCTTTGTTTATGGAGCTTCCATGTGTTCTTTCCGTTCTTTTTCATGTTTTTTTTTGTTTTGTTGCCTCCCGGTTCACTGAAACCTTTGATTTCGACTAATCCGGATTTGTCCTAAGTCAAGCCCACAGTCGTCAGTAAAGAGTTTTCATCACAATTTTCTCCATTCTCATGCTTCAAACCGAGAACATAGTTAAAGAAAAGCAAGTCGTTTTCTACTTACGCCCAACCAATGTCGGTTTTTGATGTTTTATAATTGTCTTGTGTTTTTCATTTGTCTCGGTCAGTTAAAAAGCCAATAATATGAATTGGGCTAGCAGGATCAACCTGCGGATTGTAATGGGCTTAGATTGGCATTTTGTTAGCCCGTATTGCCTGACCCGTGAGTAGTGGCGGAGCAACCCGCATTCCAAACTCTAAATGCTTTTCTGATATTTTATATTATATATTGATGATTGATTGAATGAATATTGATGAAGGAGGAGGGTAAAAAAAACGAGAGGTGAATTGAAAGAGAGTAGAGAGTGAAAAATATTAACTATTACAGATTCAAGTTTCAAGGCCACTTTGTGAATTCAAAAACTTTAAAGACAATATCAATTCCAGTGGGAATCTGCCATACAAAGAGCAGAACATTCAGTGTATTCAAGGCAATGTGAAGATTTCTGGCTGTTTCATTCCCTTTCTGCATTGCTGGTACTAGTGCTGCTGCCAATGCCCATAAAACTGTAATACCTGCCTCACACCCCCCAAAAATCAAAAGCACAAGGCTAATCATTTTCTACTTATAACAGTAATTTGTGTTGCAGATTATACATGAACATACCATTACTAAAGTGAAAGCAGAAAAAGAGAATATAATGGGGATCTCATGGAGATGGAGCCCCAGAACAACTCATAACGAAGAAAAATAATATTAGAAAATTCTCATCATTGACACCATTAACAATTTATAAGATTTTTCTGATTTTTTTTTTTTTTAATTGCGACATTGGCGTGGTTTTCCCTGTTAGTAATGTCTGGATATTGCATTTGAATGTTCATAACTTGAGTCACAAGCCTTTCAGTAAAAGTATAGGGATTAAATCTAACACAGATGAAACTATATATATATAGTCACACACACAACCCTCCACTTGATATCTTAAATTTTGCATCTGAAGTGAATGAGGAGAAATGGCTATAGTATTACCTCCGGTTCTAAATATAGGACATAGTTAGTAGTGCGATTCACATAGTTTGTTGTGTAATTTACACTACAAACTATGTGCTATATTTAACATCGGATGAGTAAGATAAAGAATCATTTATGCTTGCAAGATAAAAACAATACCTGCTCCTGCAAACAAATGTGGGCCAGGAAATAATTTTCCAGTCCTGAGCCAAGTATTGACTCCTCCACCAACTGATTCAAGCACTCCAAATCCCAAAAGAATGGATCCAGCATTGAAGTGTCTGTCCCTGTAAGATCCTTTCAGCAGCTCCTTCCTCTCCTGAATTTCAGATGCCAACAAAATAATATATTAGCCACTCATCTGAACTCAGCATCTCATGATTCAATCATTAATGAAGTTTTCTTTTGTTAAACTAGATTTCTTCTTCGTACAAAGGCATGGCAAACCATACTCCCGCTATCTAGTTGAGGAGTTGGATTTAGTCTTAAATATAAGATCTTAATCCATTTTGTCTCTTATATTTATTATTTTTCTCTAAATTAATTTACTTAACTTATAAATTGACATATAATATGGGAATCATGTCACATTTATTATAATTGACTAATTCAAAATCTACTCAAATATATTAAGTGGCTTTTATATTAAGAACAACATTCATCTGGACCTTAATGTATGACCTAATTTTTTTTTAAATGTAGGACTTATTTCTCATATTTGTCATTATTTTCCTAATTTACCCATATTGATATTTCCTCAAAAATAAGGAGAGATGGAGGGAATTAATGAAAATGGTTAGTGTTTTTTTTAAAAAAACATGTTATATTAATGAAATTAACTAACTTCCTTAATCTAATCAAATTAGATAAATATATGTTACATTAAGAATCAAAGGAGTAGCTTGGACAAAAATTGCTTGAAAAATATATTAATTTGAACAAAATAATGTGCTGAGACTAATGTTTAGCAGGCATTTGTTAATTACATTGCAAATTCCAGGTATTAATTCTGTAATGAGGACTTAGTGCAGCTGATAAAATGCTAGCCTGTTAAACAAAAAACTAAAACATACATACATTATGTGGAAATTCCAGATTTCCAGGTATTAATTCTGTAATGAGGACTTAGTGCAGCTGATAAAATGCTAGCCTGTCAAACTAAAAACTAAAACATACATACATTATGTGGAAAGGCCCATTGTAGATTTTCACTCCGGGCAATTTCACAGATAGCTAGCAAGCAGAGCAAGAAACAAAATTTGCAAGACTAGGAGTAACAAGTAAGTAAGTAACCTCAGTGAGTTGCTGAATCTTAAGCTCAACAGGTGACGGTGGTGCTTCCACCGGATTCCCATCTGGGGTCACCGGAGTGGGTTTCACTTGCTTCTTCAGCTCATTAATCTCATTCTGGATGGTCCTCACGCGCCGCCATTGCCACCCCAAATATCCAGCCCACAAAGTATAGAAGAAGAAAGCAGCCATCACAATGGGGTGTATCAGCGCTAATGTTCTTCCCTCCAATATCCCAAATTCCCCTCCAACAGCAATCGCATCCTGTCCCAAAAAAAAAACCAGACAAATCAACACAAAAAGAAAAAGAAAGATGCTCATTCTAGATGAGCAATATAAAGAGTTAAAGGGGCATTGCCTTGGGGTGAATTAAGAAAGGGAGAGTGATTGCAGAGAGGGAAAGAGAAGCACATTTGAGGGTATCAGAGTTTTGGTCAAGGAGCTTTAATGGGTTGGGAAAATCAAAATCTTGTTGCGGTGGGATAGTGAATTTGGCAGAGATTGAGTAGTTTGGAAGCTTTGGGAAGGAAGATCGCAGTGGATTTTTGGGTAAAATTGGGAGTTTGAGGAGAGTGAGTGTGGCAGCCATACTGTCTTGGGAAGATCAGGACAAAAATGCAGAGCGAGGTGAAGAAGAAAGAAAGAGAACGAAAGGCGATAGTGAGAAAGAGATAAGAGAGACTGGGAATCTGGGATTTTGTGGTGACCATTACATATTACATATTCTCATCTGCGGCTCACGTGTCACTATTTTTGTTACTCAGAGCTCGCAAGAATTCTCCTGAACTTTGAATTATTTTTATTTAATGTCAGAGAGGATGGCGTGTGTCTTTAGACCTTGTTTGGTTATTTGAATCCCAAACTGCCTAACTATTCAACGCGTATATATCTTTCTAAATTAAATTATGAGCAGATTTTTTTTAAAGAAAAATTAAGAAATTAATTAAATTATTTTAAGAATTTACGTTATTTTTATTTTTTTTCTTCAAATTAATGTATCTGACTTATAAATTAATATATAATCTAATAATAATACAAAACATATTATATTTTAAATTTATTTATTTAACTTCATTAATCTATTCTTAAAAAATTTTTTATATTTAGAATCAAATAATATAATTCATCTCAATTGTAAGTTGAGATAAATTATTGTGAAGCAAACTTAATAGCCAAGTGGCTTACTAACGCTTCTTGGCTCGGTCTTGCGTGGTTGGATGTGGGTGCTTTGACCAACTTTCCTGTGTTCATGCTCCATTTTTATCTTCATAGTTTGCTGGTATTTATAGTTTTTTTTTTTCTGTATTTTTTGTTATGTACCTTGCTTCTTCTTGTACTGAGGAGTTTCTGTTAAGAAGATTGATATGTAGGACTAACTTTTTACTATTTGGATCTTCTCGTCGATGCAGGCCCTTCATCAAAGATCTCCAACGTTCTTGTAAGTGTGGTCACATATTTCTTTTGCTCTAACAAAGATGCACATCCAACCATGCAAATTTGAATGAGAATGAAAAAAAATCCAAAAGCCACCTATTGATTACTGCTGTTGCTTCCCATATATAACAAACCGTGCATGAAATTATATTTAAAAAAAGGGATAAGGATCTTAAATACTAGAAAAGTTTTCACTCATGAGTACTGGGTGGACCAATGACGGAGCCACACTAGTGTCTATGTTTGCAAGTGCAAACACAAAGTTTCAGAATATATATATTTTGAAGGGATATTATAACAAGTTGTCTAAGTGGTTATTACATTGTGTTTTACACAAGGTCTGGTGTTTGAACCCTGAGGAAAAGTTCCTATATATATATATATATATATATATATATGAGGAAAAGTTACACTAATCAAACAATAAGATTACAAATTTCTTAACATCATAAAGTTGATATATATATATATGTGTGTGTGATATATTTCTCAATAAAGTGTAAATATTTTCCATTTTATATATAGTTAAAGATAAATTACATATAATCAAACCATAAGGAAAAAGGCAAAAAAAAGACGATTCAAATTGGTAAAAGATAAATAAATATGTTGAATTTCAATAATTTTAAAGAAATTGATTTGAAATTTTGAAATGTTGTAAAATTTAAGAAATCATCTAACCACTATTAGTTTTTTTTTAAAATAAAAATTCAAAAGACCTCAATTTACAACTTTAATATCACTATTAGAAACTCAAGTATCTGTAGGTCACCAACAAGGGGTTGGAAATTTTTTATTTAAGAAAAAATTAAAGGTAGTTAAGTAATTTTTCAAATTTTGCAATATTTCGTCAATCCCTTTGGAATTATTGAAATTCAAAATTTTGTATTTAAAACTTTCTTTAAAAAAAAAAAAAATCGGGGGTGCTGCCCTTGAACCCCTGAATCCCATAACTAATTGTACACTCACAAACATTACATTCTGGCTCCGCCACTGGGTGGGCGAAAGTTTTTTTGACTCAAAATTGCCACGGAAGTTTACAAAACGTAGCAATTTTGTTCCTCCATTAATTTTGATGTTAAGTTTAACTGAGTGCACACGTGACATGCTACCTCATCACATGTGGCATGCCACCTCATTAAGCAAATAAGAGTTAAGTATCATTTTTGCCACGAAAGTTTTCGCTGAGGAACAAGTTTGCCTCGGAAGTTTTCATTGAGAAGCAAGTTTGTCCTGAAAGTTTACAAAACGTAGTAATTTTGCCTTCTGTCTCTCAATATTAAATTTGACTATTAAATCAGTTAAAGAATACACATGTCATGCGTTAAAAATGTCAAACTTGGAGTAAGAGACAGAAATCCTTGAGACGTTGAGCTCAAGACAGTCAGAATTTATAAAGTCAAACTGCTCAAAAGGACTAAAAGGTCTGTCGTAAAACTCAGAGAAAGCATCACTTATAATCTAAGCAAATGAAACGCAAAACGAGAAATAAATTGTCCCAAAAATTGATTCAGTAAGACAAATCAATAGTGATAGTATTTACTTTTGTACAGACTGATCTAGGCCACCACCCTATCCTATAAAGTACGTAAATCTATATTGCTCCTAAAAATTCTAGCGATTTTAAGTGATGTTTACTTAACCAATTTTTGGGACAATTCATTATTAATTTTTCTCAAAAATTGGTTTGATATAGACAAATCAATAATGAATTATCCCAAAAATTGGTTCAGTAAGCATAACTTAAAATCGCTGGAGATTTATCTTGTAGGATAAGGTGGGTGGCGTAGATCAGTACAAAGGTAAATACTATCACTATTGATTTGTCTTAATGAACCAATTTTTAAAACAATTCATTTCTTGTTTTGCATTTTTTAGTAAAAGAAAGAAGATAATTTATTTCGTTTTATTCTAAAAAATTAAATTATATCTAAGAAATTTAATTATATCTTAAGGGTAAGAGGAATTATCACTATTGATTTAAATGTTCTTCCAACTATGAATCTCGCTAACTGTTAATCTTTGATTCTGACTCTCCTATACTTGTTTCCGTTGAATGAAGATTTTTAGTCATCTTTTTGCAGTCGACCTAACTAAACTATTTTATATTTCATATATTTGAATGTTTTGTATCTTCTTTAAAGGTTTTTTTTTTTTGGGTCAATATCTTATTTAAAGTTTAAACACAATGTACAAAGGCCTTTTTTTTTTCCTTTAATGAATCAAAAGTATTTCAAAGTCGCTTTGGATTTTAATGACGATATTAGCTTTATACAAGGGACAAATAATCATCTCATCATAATTCATATAGAAAAGAATTTACCAAGCAGGCGCAAATTAAAGTTGAAAATAAAAACTAATAATAGCGAAACGCATGTTATCAACTTTAATTGTGACTGATTCAAACCATAATATAACTACATTGAAATAATATATATTTTCTTATGTAATATTAATTAGGATAAAACTTAGGCTCATTTTCTTATATATATATATATATATATATTCATTAGGTTCAATTCTCCAATCAAATCTTGTCATATGTGGTTTTTAATATTAATAATGGTCTAATAATTTTTTTTAAAAAAATCAATGTAAATTTTTATTGTTTTAAAAAAATAGATATAGCAAGATTTAATTGGAGGCAGGGGCACGCTAGCAAATATTTAATTAATCGGGGCATGCAATTTTTAATTAATCGGAGTAATATTTTTCCCGTACTGCTTCTGGAAACGCAACCTAACAAAACAACATCACTAACCTCCTTGTTACGCATTTTGTTTCATTCGCTACCTTAACAGAGAAGGCAACAACAAAAAAACAGAAAACTGGAATACTTGTTTGAGTTAATGATTTTCTGTTAATTATGCCTTAAAATTTGCTAATATAAGAGTCAGATAATTAATTATTGTAAATTCAATATTTATAACAAATAAATATTACTCCCTCCGGTCCTAATTATAAGGCATAGTTGACTTTCTTTGGAGATATTAAGGAAGCTAAATAAGTTACTTAATCATTTCATATGTTGTGCATCTTTAGATTATATATTAATTCATTAATTAAACTAACTAGTTTGAAGAAAAAAATAAAAATAAAAATAGTCTAAAGTAATTTAATTAGCTTCATTAATTTTTCCAAAAAAGTCAACTATGCCTTATAATTAGGACCAGAGGGAGTAGTTTTCCTAAAACATCATCTTTAATCATTTCCAATTAAGAATGATATTTTAGATTAAAAAAAATTATAAATTTAAGGGACAAAATAAATCGATGGTCATATATTAAGAGTCAAGATTGATTTTTTTTTTTTTTTTTTGGTTAGCGAGGAATACGTTCAGGTGTTTCAATATGTACAAATACTTGCGAATTAAGTAATCTAATAATAATAATAATAGACGTCAATTTATGTATCGTAATTAATTTACAGCTAATTAGTGTAATGAACCAGACAGCTGACAGATACTAGTACAACAACTGCTGCCATGACTTCCTCTTCCAATACAGAATTACATATCTATCCCTCTAAACCTCCACAATTCTTACAAGTAATTTAGATCCTTTATTGCTATTTTCAAAATTACATACTTTTATTTTAAATTTTTTCTAGCAAAACATTAACTATTTACATACCTCTTAAATATTATTGTTCTGGGCTTCTCGCTATATATAAATCCGAATTGATGATATTTTAAACGGGAAAATTAAAATAGAATTCATTATTTATATTATTAATTTATTATAGTAAAATTAAAACGATTTGAATTATTTGTTTGGGTTGAACAATTAAAAAGATCCAAGCTCTTCTTTTCATACACGCTTTAATAATTGTTTACAAAGGTTGGATGAATCATATAATATTACAATTTCATTGACTAATAAGGGTATAAGATGTATCGCAATAACAATTTATATGACCAAAAACCATTGATGATATAATATATGCTATAAAGGTGACCAAATAGAAGGGTTGGAGTGTTGCAATATTTTTTTTCAAACAAAAATAAATAAATAAATAAATAAAAAGGTGATGTCCACACAATTTCAACTCGTAGAATATAATCACACTCTGACCTGAGAAAATGGAATATACTCATTAATTTCAACTTGTATTTTTTTAAAAAAATAAAAAGATGGTGTGATTAATTATGAGACACAGCCTAATTTAAAAAGATGGGAGAAATGTTCATGATGAATGTTTCAATATTAATGCATTTGGCGGCTCTGACGGAGTTAGAGAATTGCCGCAGTTTTCTTGACTTAAAGATCAAAAGTAATAATCTTCTTCTTTTAATTAAATAAAAATTTAGGTGGGGATAGACACGAATACCTTACCAGAGTCTGGGTATATCTCCAGGTTCAAAAAGCGCTTATAGGATTACTTATAGATCGCTTACCAACGAGACTCTCACATCGACCTGTGGGTATCAAATTTCATTCTTTTTAAAGTAAAAGTCGATGCTTTAGCTAACTGTATCAATCCTCGTTAGCAAGTAATAATCTAATCACATATACTGTAGTTTGCGAATTTATTTGAACCAGCCATTAAGAGGGTAATCTTAAGTTCTAATCCTTCCGCATAGCAGTAGGAGATTAGTTTTCTAATTTTCTGACTAAACTAAATTTGCAATTCCATTAAGAGCATGTCGTGATAAGTAGCTTCGTCATTCTAAAACACTTATTTATAACATTATAATCTGGTTAAAGGTTCGTAACTGTCCCTTCTAATATAAGTGATTTTTCTAGGACAAGAGCTTGGACTCAAAAGATTTAACAGAGTATTACACTGATAGATTAATTTTATATTGAGATCATTCTAAAAGACCAAGTCATCGATGTCTATATTAGTAACATTGAAAGGACAATATTATACTTGGGACAAATGTGAACAAAATATATTTATATTTTCCAATGAAAATACGAAAGTCCAGTTAAGTTGACACTATTTAGCATGATGTATATGGAAAAATTATTTAATATTTGTTGAAAGTGAAAGTATCAAAATATTTTATAAAACGTACGTACCAAAAACACTCTTTAGAAAAACACTATTTAGAAGACGTCTTTTAAAAGAAACAGATGGGAGTATTTCCGAATACCCCTATTTTTTGAATTTGAAAGGTTCTTTTGCTTGACTTTACTAAACTTCGAAATGAATACAAATTAATAGGGTGACTTTTATGTGCAAATTAATTTATTAATTAATGACTGAATAACTAATTGTCCTGTATTGAAGTTGGTTGGCAGATGAAACAAACTAAACGGTAGTTCATAATGGAGCTGGCTTACCTCCTTTGCGGAAAGCATCCGCTGCCTTGGAACGCAGTCGTTTTGTGCCAAAATGAATGATACCTGGTCTCTTAAAAAAAAAAAAAATTCAAGATACAATCGGGTATTAAAGATAATTCAGGATACTGAATGATACAGAAAAAATTTTTTATGATTTTAAAAGATACTTTTAAGATTTTAAAAAAATATTTTATGATACTGGGTGGTACTAAAAGGATACTTTAAGATACTGACTGGTACTACAAAGTAATTCATGATCTTAAAAAAAATTACTGAATGATATAGAAAAAATTCTTTATGATCTTAAAAGATACTTTTAGGATCCTAAAAAAATATTTTACGATACTGGGTGGTACTAAAAGGATACTTCAGGATACTGACTGGTACTAAAAAAATATTAAAAAAGCACCCTAAAGTATATATTTGGTAGTGTAATTAGGTCAGCAAATAGTAGCACGACGTTGGAGAAGGATTCATATTAATAATTAATTAAATTAAATTAAATTAGATTGTGTCTCATAATTAATTTTATTTTCTTAATCAATTTCCTTAATTTGGCCCCTGGCATGATGTAAGCATGGGGTAGGAACCGAAAGAATCTAAATTACAAAAAAAACAAAATAAAAACAAAATTTATGAGGTCTCGTCAATAACTCAATCTTTTTTTAAGATTTTTTAATGATGCTTGTGGCTACGGTTAATTAACTTCTGATCGCAAATAGTACAAAATCATAATATTAATTTCACACGTCAGTTTTAAAAGATATTTAACATATTACTTACAATCCAATTTATAATTTCTACTATAATATTTACTATTATTTTTTATGTTTTAAATTAAAATAATGAATACGTACAAATGTTGATCTTTCGTCCTTGAGTGTAAGGATATTTTTTAATGGTCGTATTCAAATGTTGATGTCAATTCTCACGCAATAGGTGCTCCGAATAAAAATCAAGACTTTAAATTATAATTCAACATGTATTAATTAGTTGAGAAGATGCGAACCTAATTTTTTTAATTGCTTGAATTATTTGTTTCATCTTCGAGTCGAAATTGATTATGATAGGACCATAAAATTCCTAGAAATGAAAAAAAAATGGAAATAATTAATTATAATCAAAATATTGTTAGAAACTCAAATAGTGAGATTAAAAATTTCAGATTTTATTGATTTGAACATTATGTCGGCAGTTAATGTACATGCACCATATACTTTAATATTGGAGAGACAAATCCAATGGAATCCATCCCATACTTTTGAATTAACGTTCTTCTTTATAAAAGTATCTTTAGGAATCTGAGTTTTCTAGAATTATTAGTGCATCACTCGAGAGACTGGCAAAAAAACCAAGCGCCTCGTAGCGCAATGGCACTAAGGCCATTCTTAGGAGCTGGCCTTCTTCCTTATCCACGGTTTGAACCCTACCTCCCCCTCCCCCACTGGCTGTATAAAAAAAAAAAAAAACAAAGAAACAGAGAGACTAGCAAAAAGTATGGATTTTTTTTTTGCCAACAAAAAAAAGTAGAAAATTTATTGACATAAAATTGGTCTAGTAATATAATAAGACTTCACTGGATCTCTCTGAATTTTGAGTGGAAGTGCCAAACGAAAGCACCAACCCATTATTATTACATCTACAGTAGAATAATTACTACCTCTTATTGACATGCTTAAGTAATTTGAATGGATTGAATAAATGAAATAAATTAGTTAATTATAAAACATATTATTTGATTTGCCGGAAATATTGATATTTAAGAATGAATTATATATAAATTTATTAATTAGGTTAAGTAGTTTCAGGAAAAATAACAGAACACACATATGGGAGTATGGACTATGAGAGACAAAATGAATTGAAATATTATTCTCCCTTTAGTCTTTATTATAAGATACTGCTCCCTCCGGTCCTAATTATAAGACATAGTTGACTTTTTTGGAGAAATTAAGGAAGCTAATTAAATTAACTTAGAGTATTTTTTCTTTTTATTTTTTTATTCAAAGTAATTAGTTTGACTCACATACTAATATATAATCTAAAGATATACAATATATAAAATGATTAAATAACTTTTTTAGTTTCCTTAATCTCTTCAAACAAAGTTAACTATGCCTTATAATTAGGACCGGAGGTAGTAACTAACAAGTATATTTAATCATTTTTATAAAGCATTTAAGTATTTCTAAAGAGCATTAAATATTTTTTCCCATATATACCTATAATTAATAAGGGTAGTTGGTGAAAGTAATAATTAATATGATATTAGAGTTTAGTGTAATCAATAGAGGTAGTATTGAAAATTATTTAAATTTTAAGACAAATTTAATGAATTTAATTGTGTTTATTAGTTTATAAGAATTTTTAATTAGTACCTTATAATAAAAATTAAATCGAATATTTTGGATCAATCCATGCTTCTTCTTCTTTTTCTCTATTGGCAAAAAAATCCAGGCTTTTTTACTGATATACTCTAAATAGGAAAAAAAATCCCGAATCCTGTACCATAAAAAATACTATTTATCAAGATACGGCATTTAAAATTAATGTGATGGTGATTGCGTTGGATTGTTTAGCTTTAGGAAGTCAAGAGAAAAATATAACTCCAAAAAGACAATAAAAAATGACGAAAATCAAACTTGAAAAGAGCCTTTGTGCCCACAAATTTTGCATGCCACTTTAATTCGATTTTTTCTCAATTAGTACACGCAATTGTGTATTACGGATATACGTGGACTAGCTGGCTCACTACCACCAATTACCAAATACTCCCTCCACCAAGCAATTTTCTCATTTTTATTATTGATTCTTCTTATAAATAATTTTTTTCCTTTTACCTTTATTAAATACACATTTTTATATTAATTACTCCTCATTCGCCCCTAATTCTTTCCATTTACTCATTCTATCTCATATTCTATACTCCTACTCTCTAATATTTGGATAAAGTTTGGACACCTGATTTAGAGAGTCCCATCCCCATAAGCAAATTATTTATATATCGAAGAATATTCGGATATATATATATGAGTTGAACGCTTTCAGCATTTTTTGTCGTTATCTTCTTTCAACAACTTGCCCTTTTATCAATTATGGCAGTATTATTAAATTCCATTTCAAGCCACGTTTTACCTACTTCTGTTATTATGGCAAAAAAACATTTGACTATAATCCCCAAGTTAAAAAAATGATAATAATCTCTGAACTGAATTCAATTTTGGAGGAGGAAATGCTACTATTATAATAATAATTAATAGAAAATGTTTATAAAAGAATTATTATTCTACCAAAACAAGATATTATGTTTTTTTTTTTAATACTGATACCAAATCATAACAAATCATAGTGATTACAAGTGTTTAACTATAATGTTACTATTAAAGGGGGAAAAAAATGGCACGGCGGACGGCTGTACACTATCCCCTAATTATCGTGATATTGATCCGATCAAGCGTAGAAGATAGGGAATTAAGATTAATTAATAATTAATGTAGTAATTACGTGGTTTAATTATCCCCTCCCGAGTCAAATTAAACACAATTTGAACGCGGAAACACCACTCTTGACTCGTTAAATACCTGCCAAGTTTCACGGCCAGGGAGGGAGATTAAGAGAACCGCCTCATTCTTGTCAATTCACTGCACAAAATCTGTTGCTTGCTCATCAAGTTCTTCAAACTCCGTTTAATGCCAACAAGATTTCCCACCAAAACAATTTAAAGCCATGCTCTACAGAAAATCATCTTCTCTGAAACTCTAGCCTTAGTTTATACTGGTCTTCTTCCATCATCGCGATTGCGATGATGGTTTACAAATCAGTTTGGTTCGTTCTTCTTCTTATAGTATTGATTTTTCTTGCTTTGTTTTTCCTTCGGGTGATTCTGTTCAAAACTGGATTCATCTATACTCTGAAGAAACTATGGAGAATCGCTCAGGACTACTTTCATGTTTACCAGTTCTTCAAAGTTCCAGAGCTCGACGAGAGCTTTAAGGAGAATCAGCTTTTCAAGAAGGTCTCTCTCTATCTGCAGTCTCTACCTTCTCTTGAAGACTCTGATTTCACCAACCTCGTCACTTCCTCAGGGAAGAACCAGAACGACATCGTTCTCCGACTCGACCCCAAACAGACCATCGGCGACGAATTTCTCGGAGCTCGAGTGTTTTGGTTCCACGAAGCAGAACAGACATCTGATTCGAAAGCCAGAACGTTCGTGCTGAAAATCAGGAAAGCCGACAAGAGAAGAATTCTCCGGCCTTATCTTCAGCACATCCACATCGTTGCCGATGAAATGGAGCAGCAAGGAAAACGTGATTTGAAGCTGTACATGAATGCTGGCGCACAATCCATAGGCGGCGACGGGAATGTCCGGTGGAGATCCGTTCCGTTCACGCATCCATCAACCCTGGATACAATCGCCATGGAAACAGATCTGAAGAACAAGGTGAAGTCAGACCTCGAATCTTTCCTCAAATCTAAACAGTACTACCAACGATTGGGTCGGGTATGGAAACGGAGCTTCCTTTTGTATGGACCATCCGGCACCGGAAAATCGAGCTTCGTCGCTGCCTTGGCCAATTTCCTTAATTACGACGTTTACGACATCGACCTTTCAAACGTCACAGGAGATTCCGATCTGAAGCTCCTCCTGCTGGAAACGACACCTAAATCGGTCGTCGTAATCGAAGACCTCGATCGGTTCCTGATGCAGAAGAAATCAACGGGCGTAAGTTTGTCAGGAGTATTGAACTTCATGGACGGGATCTTGAACTCGTGTTGCGCAGAGGAGAGAATCATGGTTTTCACGATGACCAGTAAAGATCAAATCGACCCGAGCATACTTCGACCGAGTCGGGTCGACGTCCATATCCATTTCCCGCTTTGTGATTTTGCATCGTTCAAGGTGCTCGCGAATAATTATCTCGGAGTGAAGGACCACAAGCTGTTCCCGCAGGTTCAAGAGATTTTTGATAACGGTGCGAGTTTGAGCCCTGCCGAGATAGGCGAGTTAATGATCGCGAATCGGACCTCACCGACTCGGGCTATTAAGTCGGTGATCAGCGCGCTGCAAACGGACGGCGATGGGAGGGGAAGCCGGCGGTCGGGGTTGAGCAACGACGCCGAGGAATTGGAAGAACGGAGTGCCAGGTCTCCGTTAAACGACGGTCTCTCGACGGTGAAGGATTTAAGGAGACTGTACGGTTTGTTCAGAGTGAAGAGCAACGCGAAATCTCCATCGTTCGATGGGGGAGTGAGTCCGAGGTCAGAGCGATAGTAGGCTGAGAATGCTACACGTGTTAGTGGAGATAGAATTGTACATGTGGGGGGAATGAAAAAGGCCAAAAGGGCTTTTTTTCTGGATCTGGACCAAACACCAAGATTTGTCATATTTGATTGGTTTGTGGGCAGGATTTTTTGTTGTTGATAGAATTGGGTGCAAGATTTTTATTTGTCATTTTTTAAGCAGTGATTTGGATTTGAAAGTTTAGAATTTAGAAGGGGAAATGTAATTACTAATTAGATATGTGTATTAGCAAAATGGGTTAAGATTGATTGGCCGAAGGATACAACTGTACAGCTGCATAATATTTTCTATTTTTGTTTTTTAAATTTCATTTCCTTCCATTTTAAAGCAACCTCATCATCCACTAAAAGAAGAAAACATCTCGTTGATTGAATTGCATTGAATGAGAATCCGTCTATGCATTTTAGAAATCAAGGAAAATTCATCAAATCATATACAGTGGTTATAAGGAATTTGATATTAGGAAAACCGATTGTGTTTTTCAAGTATCCTCCTATTTATTTGAGGTAATTATATTTGAAATACTGTCAAGTGTCAACTACCAAATGTCGTCGCATCTACTAGTAAAGATTCGAATCTTGATTCATCATTTTGAGAAGTCAATCTTGTTGGTAGGGGGGGGGGGAAAAAAATCTTGTTGGTAGAATAAAGGAATTTGGTTGTTGGGAGGGAAATGGGACAATTATTCTCTTTGCAGGCAACTTACACCCATGCCCAGATTGGTGAACAATCCTAGGTGGGCCTCTCTTCAGCCCATCGGCAAATCTGACTATCTGTGTTAAGCTGCATTCACTTGAGAAGTTTGCTTGAAAGTCACTGCATGGGATTCAATTCATCCCCCTTAAAATTTTGGGAGTAGATTTCCTCTTCTTCCCTTTCTCTCAGAATCCCATCTGGATCGTTCAAATCTTGATTCAACGGTCCAGATTAAAAAAAAAATTGAAGTTTTGTCTTTTTCGAAAAAAACAAAAGTAAAAAAAAAAAAATTAATCTGGACCGTTGGATTAAGATTTGGATTGTCCAGATAGGATTATGAGGGGGAGAGAAAAGGAGGGAATCCAGGTCCTAGAATTTTCTGAAATATAGTATCGGGCTTAGCCCTCATTACTACCAAAAAAAAAAAAATTGCATTCAACACTCAGCTTTTTTCTCAGTGGTAATCTAAAAGTAACTCTCCTCACAGTACACCCACTTTTTCCTTTTGGATACAATGGGAAAAGACATAAACCAGGGGTGAAGATCATAGACCTATAAATTCATTAGTCAAATCTGTTATAATTTGGGACATAGAAGTCGAAACAAGGGAAAGGGGGAAAAATAGAAGAGGAAGAGCAGAGAAGAGAAGCAATGCAACTCTAAAACCAGAATCTATAATTCTTGAGAATAAGAGAGAGACCATAACCACATTATGAGTTTTAAGGAAAGAGATGAAGTAGACATCATCCATGTTTTGTTTTCCCCCCAAACTCATTCATCCATATTTTGGCATATTTATAGCCTGACAACCTTATCCTATCCCGACAAAACTGACAATAATACAAAAATAAATAATACAACCAACTGGATACTTGTACTCATATTTATTCACTCCAACGTTTGACTACTAATACTATAACAAGTCTTTAATATGAAATCCTGTTTACAATATTTAGAGAATTCAGAGATTGAATGCATCATGTGGCCATTAACTTCATATGTTGGGTCTCTAATAAAAAGTCATGCACTCATGTTTACTAAAAACTCAAAAAGAATAACTGCTCTTAAATTCTGAGCATGGAGAGCAATGTCTCGTATGACAAAGCAGAGTACACTCGCGAAGGATGGTAGACAGCTACACAGACGAATTTTGAAGACAAATAAATAAATACAAGTAGGCTTTTCACTCACCAACCCAATCAACACGAACACGAAGATAACTTCTTCATCTCACTGATTTCCAACTCAGGACCCGAAATTACATCAATCTTTGACCCCTTTAGTGAAACTGAACCGTGATCACCGTGATTGGCGTTCCCATTCGTAAATTCCAGTGCTTTCTTGGACACAGCCCTGTTGATCTCTTCCAGCAATTGGAAGAACGCAGATTCCACGTTCTCCCCATTGAGGGCCGAAGTCTCCGAGAAGAACAGTCCCTGATCCTCCGCGAACTCCACCGCGTCCTCCGTCGGCACCGCCCTCAGATCCACCAGGTCAGCTTTGTTCCCTATTAGCATTATCACTATGGAATTATCTGCGTGTGCTCGTAACTCCTCCACCCACCTCGCTACGTGGTCAAACGACTGCCGTTTGGTTATGTCGTACACCAGCATTGCCCCTAATGCTCCTCGGTAGTACGCACTTGTCACTGCCCTGTACCTATCATCACCAAGAAAATTTACCATTACAATGCTAGAGCCTACTCTGTTTGAAGTTTTATATAGCTTATCTGTTTTGCTAATCTAGCGTGTTTTCGAGGACTGGGCATGATCTGTGTGGATAATCCGATAAACATTATATAGAAAAACAATAAATCTCTTACTGGAGTCATAGAAAGCAAAAGTAACTCTGAGGAAGTGAAATTTAAATACTGAGAGTTTAGTCAACAGCTTTTGTTTGATAAAATGCCTCTGAAGCCAAAGTTAGTACTATTACTTACAATGTAACTCTGAGGAAAGAAGCTTCAAATACCAGGAGTTGAGTTGAAACGTAACAGCTTGTATGGTTTTTGATAAAATGCCTCTAAAAATCCAAGGTCAATTTGGTATTAAATTGCTTGAATGTAATCATAATCTATTTGGTACTATCTGGGAAACTCAAAAGCAAGAGGGATTGTGTGTGTGTGTGTGTGTGTGAGAGAGAGAGAGAGAGAGAGAAGGGAGATGAACCTTTCCTGGCCTGCAGTGTCCCAGATCTGAGCTTTGATAACTTTGCCATTGATGGTGACAGTCCTAGTCTGAAATTCTACACCAATGGTGGACTTTGAGTCAAAGCAGAACTCATTTTTTGCAAACCTTGATAGTATTTGGGTCTTGCCTACAGCAGAGTCTCCGATCACCACCACCTTAAACACATAGTCTATTTTCTCATGCCCATTCTCCTGAATCCTTTCAACATCAACCCCATTCATTTCCTGGTTCATCTTCCTTCTTCCTGACACCAGCAACAACTTGGTGGTGAAAAACAATAGAGCAAAGAATCTCTGCTTTTTCCTTACCTTGACCAAACTAGACTCCTAAATATTGATCGTAGCTGAATCTCTTTCCCTGCAAGAAGACACAAGTTTGGTCCAAGGAGGATTTTGGTGGTGAGGGGTTAAGTACGAGCAGGTAGAGGGACAGAGGGAAGAAGCTGGGAAAAAGATGAGACAGAATAGCCAGACTGAGTGCTGCTGCGTTACTGGTGGCAAAAGAAATAGGCAATGAAATGCGCCACAGTCCCTGTCTCCCTTTTATTGCTTTACCAAATTATGGGCATGATGCATTACAACAAAAATATTTTCTTGTCCCTATTATTCTGAATTATTGGCTTCTATGGAGATTTTAGTTGAAGTATGGCACGTAGGGCTCAATTCCCATCATTTAATATGAATATCACATTCACCAACACTCTCATTTATCACTCCAAAATGCCTGAAGTAGATGTGGTATTTAATATGAATGTAAGATATTCCAGATACTTTGTCATAAATTAATATAAGTTGTTAATAAAGTAAATTAAAGAGAAGTATATTATAATTTTAAAAACAAAAGGAGTATAGTGGAATTTGGCGGTATATTACGCTTTATGAAGTGACATTTGGTTGTTTGCTTAAAGTTAATGGGTTTGGAAATTACGTCACTGGGTGTTCGAAGACTTGGAAAAGTGGTCTATAGTTCACATCAGTTTGTTCCTAATTTCTGCCGTAATCCATGGATTCATTGCTCTTCTTTTTTAAAAGCTCTCAGTCTTATTCATGACTTTATGTTTTAAATCTGAAATTTCATTCTTCTATTATCATTGGTTCGTCTGTTTCACGTGGAATTTGTTCCCCCATTTTGGTGATATGATTAGAAGAGTTTCTTACTTTAGTTGAATTGCATCTAAGTTGAAGCAAAAGGGAGGTGTAAACAACTCATGATAGTGACCATGATTTTACTATGTATGTTCCGTAGGTATAATGCTGTCTGCGTCTGCTTAGCTGTTTCTGGTTTGCAGGCTGAGTGCCCCATGTATTTTATTTACAAGGAGGTATCATTAATTTTCCCTGCCATTAAAATGACACAAAAAATATAGAGAAAAGGTAAAAAAAATGAAGGGGGGAAAAATGAATCCTCTACTACACTACCAGTTCATTCATGCATTGAAAAAGGAATGAGACAGAAGTATATAATCATACATGAAATAAATTTTTTCGTCTCTGTATTGGTATACAAACAACACAGGTAAAAAGGATGTGCCAACCTTGTACATAGTCACATATATTTTTGTTTTTTCCCCTTCTGCATGATTATAAAAGAAAGTCTAAAACTTGTAATTAGAGACATAAAACATGCTAGGTTGCTGGGACTAATACAATGAATGTTGACTCACGGTCATGCTGTACTATAAGAAATAATGGGATTTCTGAATAGGATCAACAAGATGTTGAACCTGGTTTAATCTGACTTGGTACTAAAATTATCCCACAAACACCTAATGAGGATGTGTAGAAACTCCAACAGTTAACTTCATTTTCACCCTTTTTAATCAAAAAATAAATAAGTGGTCCTTGCCTATCTATGTCTCGCTGAAGAACAGAATGTCATAAATTCCAAGACAGAGGACGCCACATTACCAGTCTAAGTCTATAATATGAAGGAAGACTGTTGAGCAAAAAAAAAAAAAAAGGAAGACTGAGGGAAGCATTAGGCGGTACAATTTTCTTTTATTTTCCTTTCTTTTGGACACAAAAAGTTATGTTTTGCTTATATCTGAATTAAATCTTCTTCTCAATATTGAAGGTCAAACACAGACCATAGCCACGTTAGAGTGATAATCAAGGGCATGGTTCTTAAAAACTCATTTTATCACTGCGATTTTACGTTTTTACTATTTTTTTTTGGCATTAAAACGATTTTACTAATTTTCCAAACGCTTTTAAGTTTTTACGATTTTACTACATTACGATTTTTCATTCTCCTTCCGTTTTTAAGTAAAAACTCGTTTTTAAGAACCTTAATCAAAAGTACTAGAAATAGTTCCATTAGTCTTGGCATGTATTTACTTATTTTCTTTTTCTTGGATGAGTAGAGTATGGGCCCTGATGCTGCTTCTACTGCATTTAAGAGATGATAAGATTTTAATAATTTTGGATTGTCCATTAGGTCATATGAATGACCATCAGTCACGATTAAATAAGAAAAAGACATTCTTAGAAATATTGGTCAAGTCCTTTGGAGTAGAATTTTGATTATGCACACCAATAAATACTCACAACACATCAAATCAAATTATATGAGACATTCTATTTATTTACTTCTTATTGTTTTGTCATGGTTTTTATTACTATGTTGAATGTATTTATTGTGTGAATATGGAACACCAAAAATTCTTTTTTTTCTTCTTAATATTAAAAATTTTAGAAAAGGGGTTGGATTCATCCACGATCCAAAGGTAAAATGAAGTCTCCTTTCCTTTTAAGTGATATCAATGTTGGGTAGGGGCGTAGGGCGAGTCGTCTATTACCTATAGGCGTTTACGTAAACACCCAGGAGTAAGAATACCTTCCCTAACACCTTGACCAACTTTAGGATTGAGCTCCTTATTTTGGTGAGAATATCCGACCCCTTTACTAGTTTAACTAAAAAAACGAGGGGAAACACCAAAAATTCTAAATTCCATGGAATAGCCTCTCTCTGTTTCTCCCCCCCCCCCCCCCCCCCCCTTTTTTGTTTGCACCGACAGAGTTAGGGTACCTTTGACGAAGGCCCACATTAACAACAAGATCCAACTTCTTCGTACCTACTACACCCACCCTAAAGACAGGCCATTCATTGACCAAAAAGCCTAAAAAGAAATCATATCACCACCCAAATTTTAAATTTTTTTATTTGCCTCAACACAAAATTTAGTAATTCAAATGGATTGTGAATTTTTGATTAAAAATGTGATATTTCCTATTTGATACAAAGAATTTAAATTCATGTTTAAAAGTATGTAATTTTTTTGCATCCTTTGAATAATTTTCTCAAAAAATAAAAATATAATTGATATATCCAAATAGTTTAAATTATATTACAAAAAAAAAAAAAAATTCTTCAGCCGGAGCATTAGTAATAGTACAAGTAACATGTGTCAGGTGAAAGAATCTTTTTATTGATTGGGGTCTTTATTCATTGGTTCAGACACTTCATAACTCAATTGAACCACTTATAGGTTCTTTTTTGGTTTTTACTTTTTTGTCCAAAAGTTGATTGGAGCCTGCTTTATGAGTAGCACTAGGTGGAAAAATTGGCAAAAGAAAAAAGCACCGGTTGGATATAATAATGGGTTTCCATTTTGTTAACCGGGGTCTCTTGATTGAGCCAGAATTGAGGAATATTAACCATTAGATCATGGGGCTGAGATGAATATATTTTTGAGACAATCGCATAATGATCTTAAGGGGGAAAAAAAAGTCTCATAATTTGATTCACTATCTAAAAACTCATAAGAGCCCTCAGTGATATAGATTCAAATTGTAAAATTATCTATTTGCCCTCATTATCAATAAAATATATAAATTTGTCAACAATAATACTATGATTTATCAATATAGTAGATACACTTGTCAGCGATAATACTATTATTTGTTAATATGACACATTCACTTATATGGTGATATTATGACTTGTCAATATGACATACACTTACTAACAAATATACTTGTCAATAGTAACACGATGAATCTTTAATGGGGACAAACGGATGATTTAGGACTCTAGTGTAATTTTTCCGGTATCTTATTTGTCTTTTTTTTGTTTTTTTAATAATCTCAACGTAAGAAATCAGGACCCCAGACCAGAAGAATTGAACTGGAAACCGCTAGCCTAGTCAGTATACTCACTTATCAGCCCAACTACACACTTGAATGTAGTTTAATTTGAAGACTTCAACCTGCGATCTTGCTTTTGGGGAAAATGATGATATGGAGCATAATTTAATCAACTCGCTGAAATAAAGCGAATCACAGGGGCTCATGCACAAAAGTACTATACCCAGACTAAAACTCTTGAGAAATCAAATTACACGCTCACGGATAGAGATCAGGGCCATCCATTATTGATATTCCTAGACAGATTCCAGCGGAAGAACTCATACAGATCATGCCTCTTGAATGGATAAATCACTATGAAAAACAATTTCATTCTACTCCAGTGGATGTTCATACCACTACTTCACCTCTCCTTCAAAGGATGCCTGATGGAACAGTCAGATCCATTTTCCAAATTCATGAAGTCTTTCCCATTATCTATAAGGTAGAGCATCATCAAACGTAGACCATGGTCCAGAGGAAGGTCTTCCTTCTTGATTTCTGGCTTACGAAGGTCTTGATTCTCCTATTTGCAATGCATATAGCGCACTCTAACTGGAATGGTGGAACACAAGTAAACGTAGAATAAGAAAAACTTACCAAACTCGGTAAAACCATATAACGCCTTTCACTCTGTGTCGACCGGTGATAGTGGAGACATCTGAACCCTCAACCCTCAAGACCTTTCTTCTTCAAAAATGCAGTCATTATTGCAGATTCCCCGAAACAACTGTCCAAGGAAACTCTCTCTCTCTCTCTCTCTCTCTTTTAATAAACAATCTAATCAAAGAATCTTTCATAAAAGAAGAACTTTAATAGAGGGAGAGACACAGCTTCCCACGTATATCTCTTATTAGGTTATTACTTATTAAATTCAGACTAGTAGTAATATTTATATCATAAATAATTAAGATAATTCATTTTCTTAAACCTGGTACAACACACGTCTTAGATCTAGTTTTCATAGATAGTGTTTCTAAGCACATAGTCAATATTAAATATGAAGTCTGTAATAAATTATAGGGTTGAGGAATGCATACAGGAAAAGAAATTCAAGGTGTTAGGCACATCTTAACCTTAAATTACATGGTATCATATTTTATTTCTAAGACTGCACGGTTGCACCTTTTTTTTTTTTGATATAAAAGAAGAAGCAAAAAAGCCAATACGAAAACAAATTATAATATAGGAGAAACTAATCTCAAACATTCCTGGGCGACCCAAGTTCTTAACAACATAGGGCATTCACCAAGAAGCAAAGAATTGGACAATCCAATCTTCGCAAGCGCATCAGCGATCCGATTACAGTCTCTATGCACATAGCGAATAATCACCAACCACTGTCTAGCGAGCATTTCCTTAATACGAACAGATATAAGACTCCCAAAGGTACAATCCGGATTCAAAAGATTAATAACCAATTCTAAAGCATCCGATTCCACCACAATCTTCTTGAGCCCCATATCCTAAGCCAAGTTCAAACCCTCAAATACCATCCATTCTTCTGCAGAATAAGCATTACAAGTGCCAATACTCTTAGCAAAACCAGCAATCCACTCACCCTGCTCGTTCCATATGACCCCTCCACATCCCGCTAAAGAGGATCTCCTAGACACAGCACCATCCACATTTAACTTGACCCAATGCTCAGGAGGTCTTTCCCATTGCATCACAGAGTGGGTGCACCGAGAAAGTTCATAACCAGATAGGCTTAAAGAAGGATTCAAAGCAAACCTCCTCCAAATATGAAGAATGATTGCCGCAGGATTAGGGGGCTTAACAAATCCAGGTTCAAAGATAGATAAGTTTCTCTAGTTCCATAACTTCCAAATGCCAACACCAAAAATAATGTGCCAGCTATGCCCAACATCTCTGCCCAAACTATTCTTAAGATTTAAAGCAAACCAATCTCTAAGTCTAGCAGAGAAAAAAGACGACATGTACCTAGGAGAAAGGAGCGATCTCCACAGACGGCGGGCAAAAAGGCAGTCCCTCAAAATATGTAGAGTATCTTCTACACCAAGTAAGCAATCACCGCAAAGAGCCGAAGAACTCGACCAAACGCTTCGTCTCTCATTAGTGGGTAATTTATTCAAGGCAGCCATCCACATAAAGACCTTTATCCTCTCAACTCCTTCCCATTTCCAAATAGTTTTAGATAAATCAAATCTAAGATGATTAGGATTAGTCTCAATAAAAAATAGGCACTTCGAATGGAAAAAACTCCATCATTAGAAGCACCCCAAACCAAAGTGTCATGCCCAGAATCAGGCCTGGGAGGGAGAACCGAGGCTAATCTCTGCAAAATACTAGGTAGAATACAATCAGCAAGCCTTGGGAAATCCCATAGGGCACGGTTGTACTTATAAGTTCCAAGGATTGAGCTATCACTGCGATTTCATTTTTGAGGGTAAGTAGCCCAACTCAGCCATTCTTAAGTGTGCCATGGTCCAACTCATTAAATCCAAAACAAATTTTATGGGCCCATCTTTGGGTCAGAGGAATTGGCCCCTATATAGGTGCAAGTCTGCCTTTACAGTTTATTGGTTTTTTTTTTTTTTTTTTGGTGCAAAGTATACATAAAGAACAGGCGAGTTGGCATATATGGTAAGGGATCCAGGACTAAGCCCTTGAGTTGTGGGTTCGATCCCCTCTGCCGTCGCCGGAACTCTTTTGGTAGGCGATCTCGTAAGTCCCCAGTAAGTGCTCATAGAGCCCAGGACCGTGCCCTGACCTTGATAGGGGACTGATGCTGAACCTTCCAAAACTTTTTTCTTACCAAAAAAAAAAATTGGTTTGCAGCAAATAAAACTTCTCCATCTTTTGTAAAAAAAAAAAAACTTCTTCATCTTGAATTTTTCACCAAACAGACCATTGATCCCAAAAAAATCTGAGTTCACATTCCATGCTTATAGCTTGTGTGTTTATTACATGCTTATACTTCAATTTGAGGTATAAGCATGTAAATTTTTTTTTATATTGTATTTATTTATATTTAAATTATGTGTTGCTTTCTGGAATTTTTTTTACACTCAGTATCTCAAATTAATTAGTTTCCATATACTGGTGTTACAAACAAATATTTTTTAATATAATATTGAAAACTAATTAATTTAAGATATTGATTGTAAAAAAAATTTTAAAAAATACAATATATAAGAAAATAAAAATTACATACTTATGCCTTAAATTAAGATATAATCATGTAATAAGTACATAAACAAGCGCATGTGATGTGAACTCCAGAGAAATCTCAGGAGAATGGTTGCTTTCAAGTAAGCCCCACCACCACCATACTTCGTGGCAAAAGCTCATCCCCGCAGGTCTGAATTTCTGCTTCCACAACAATCCAAACCCCAAAATCGTCTCTCTGTCTTCATCTCTCTTCTTCCATGGACACCTTCTCAAGCTCTGTCTCAACCCTCAAAGTCCCTTCCCTTCCTTGTACTCACCGTGACGTCTATCACTTCAAAACCGCTCCTTGCTCTTCACCTAAGCTCCCTCAACAACCTCACGCCCATTTCTTCTCTTCTAAACCTAACTTTACCCCCAAAACCAAACCTTTCTCTCACAAGGTTTTTAATTCACCGGTATTTTCTTCTTCATCTTCTAGTACCGCATCTTCTAAAAATCCAATCTTTTACCGCAATCCTGCTACTGGGTATGCTGCAGCAGTCATAGACATAGCTCAGAATAGCGATTCTCTTCACCAGGTCCAAAGGGATGTTCAGAGGCTTCTGGGGTTTCTGAAAAATGTGAACTTTGAAGAATCAGCCATGGCGAGGGCAGTTTTAGAGCAGGGGAGGTTCCATAAGCATCTGGTGGTGTTGGTGAAGATGCTGCTAAAGAAGAACAAGATTGGGATTGTGAAGCAAGTGTTGGAAGAATTCGAGAGGATTTATGATGAGCTTTGTGGTACGCAGGTTGTCTTGGTTTCTTCGGCAACTAAGATGGAGGAAGATCAACTGTTTGGGATTGCTGAGAATGTGCACAAAATAAGTGGGGCTTTGAAGGTTAAGGTGAGGAACTTGGTTCATGAGAATTTGCCCTCCTTTGTTGTGTGAAAAAAAAAAAAACAATGAAAAAAAATATTGTAATAATCAACAAAACTCTTCCCTGCTTGATATTTGTTCCTTTTGATGTTGAGATTATATTCTCGAAGTGCCTGTGGCTTATCACTTCAATTAGTGATACTATTGAATTGTTGATATGGCAAATAGGTGCCTTTGATGGGAAAAAAGTAAGAAATGATGATGACATGGTTTGTTTTTTGTAAACTAATATATCTTCAATGGGTTTAATCAGCATTCGCTTAATACTGTTCCATGCTTTTGCTAATATTCTCATCATTGTTCTGTAGAAATTGTTATAAGCTTAATATAAAGAACCAGAGAGATCATTAACTCAAGCTGCGAACTGAGACTTGCTTCTGTGCTGGTGCAAAAGCAAGATTGTAGATTAAGTAAATGCAGGAGTGGATTAAGCATGGTGAATCTTGTTGGTGTAGAAATTGTACTGTATTTTGATTTCGAATGCATAGAGATTTCAGAAGGCCAAAAAAAAAAAAAAAGTTATAAACACCACTCAAAAGTACCTGATGAGTGGTAAGAGCCATTTCAATTCCAAACAGATATTTTTTTGCCGGGAGAGGGGGAGAAGAGTTATTTCTTACTAAAGAAAGCCTTGCTACACAAAGCAAAAAGCTGACTTTGTTGCCAATGTGTTGTTTTCTATATTTTATACACTTGATATTGATATTGGCCATATCAACGATTAATGATTTCCTTGAATAAATTAGGGGATGTTACTAAAATTGGCCTCATGACAAAGATATTCAATACAAAAGGATGAAGAATTCTTTTTGGAAGACCATCCAAAAACATGAAAGAAAACGTGCAAAAAAATGCTTAGCTAAAATGCGGAACATGGAGGACCTGGCTTTCCTCCGATGCCATTGATGTCCACTGCCCTTTTCTTTTCTAATACTTTGCTGTTTTGGTGCAAAATAATGCGGTTGTTGCCTTTTTTTTTTAAAAAAAAAATTTATTATTACAAATATTACTGATTGGTATTAAAAAAATATTTCATGATACTACCTGGTACTAAAAAATATTTCACGATCTTAAAAAATTATTTTAGCATCTTGAAAAATATTTCAAAGCACTTATTGGCACTAAAAAGATACTTTAGGATTATAAATAGTATTGAAAAAATACTTCATAATTTAAAAAATTATTTCATGACTTTGAAAAATATTTTAGAGTACAGACTGATACTAAAAAGATAGTTCATGATATTGAACGGTACTGAAAAATTATATTATGATTTTAAAAACATATTTTAGGTACAGACTAGTACTAAATATATGCTTTAGGATATTCTTTCAAGATCCTAAAATAATTTTTCAAGATCATGAAGTATTTTCTTGGTATCGTTCAGCATCCTGGAGTTCTTTTTAGTAACAATAAGTACCCTAAATTATATATATATATATATATATATAAGGCAACAGCTGCATTGTTTTACGCTAAAACGACGTAGTAGAAAAGGAGCACAGCGGACCTTAATGGCATGGAAGGAAAGCTAGGTCCGAACATGGAAGTCCGGTTGTGGATGTAGATGTATAACTATAACCGGTCTAATTCTTGGTCTTTTTACTAATTACCTTTGCTATTAGGTCCTTTTTAGCAATTTCCCTAAGAAATTGTTTAAATTAAAGGCTTTGGTTTAAGTGGAATAATTAGGGGAAAAAATAGGTCATTAACCTGTTAGATCACTTAGATGTCCTACACTCTACCTAATAGATGGTCTGTAGTCTACTCGATTCTAAATTTAGTTTGGCCTTTTTTTATTCCTTAATGTAAATAGATTATACTCAAATTTACAATTAAGCTAAAAGCCTATTAAAGGTATGCATGAGCTTAAAAGGGAGGAGTCTTGTATAGGCTTACAAGCTAAATTCATGCTTTTCTTATATAAAAAATTAAAGTCCAGCTTTTAGACCAATAATACAAATAGGATTTGTTTTTTTTTTTTCTTTTGGCTCAAAAAATAGGATTTCTTTTTGTTTTTTTTAATTGAAATTTTAGGAAAGGGGTAGGTTTACCTACGATCCAAGGGCAAACGAAATTCTCTTCTTCTTAGATTATATCGATGTTGGGCAAGGTGAGCTGTTTATTATCATCAAGCGTTTACCTAGACATCTAGAAGTTAGGATGCTTCTTCCAGCTCCTTGACCAACTTCAGAATCGAATCCCTTCCTTTTGGTAAGACTAGAGTGTCCAACTCATTTGCCAGTTGAGCCTAAGGACGAGGGGTAAAAAAAAAAGGATATGTTTCGCTAAAGTTTAACATGTGCTTCCTTATTTTCATCACAAGAACGAATGGAGGACCATAAGGGGGAAGCAGATATCCTCAGTATCACTCCCCTCCTCATCCCTCAGTATCTTGATCTGGATCGTCCAAAAGTTGATCCAACGTTTAGAAAAGGGTTTTTAAAAAATTTTATATTTACCGCATGCGGTGTCGGTACCGCATGTAGTAAATATAAAATTTCTTAAAAGCTCTTTTCTGGACGTTAGATCAACTTTAGACGGCCCAGATCAAAAAATACTGAGGGATGAGGAGGTGAGTGATACTGAGAGGATCCGAACCACCATAAGGGCTTCTTTGATATGTTGGGGAGGAAACACTTTTTTGAGTTGAATTAAAAAATTTGAGAAGTAGGATTAAAATGTTTTAATTAGTTTTTCTTATTCTTTTTATTTTACATATTATCTTTATTATAATTTTGTAATACCACTTCTCTATTTTTAGTTTTTTCAAATTCAACTTATAAAATCCCCCCCCCCTTCAAACCCCTAATATCAAACAAGGTAATCATCTAAAATGATACCTTCACTGTTTATATCACTTATTTTAGGCAGCTCTTTAGATATCATATTTTTTAAAATTATTTTTATATTTTACAAGACAAAACTCTTCCACATATTTATATTATACATCACAAAATTAATTATCCATAACTAATACAAACAGGCACCATGTCGTTGTTTACCGTTAGACCTAGCTGGTTGTAGGTGAATATCCTTTGTTAAGCATAAAGTGTCATAACTAAAGGGACTAAATTGTAAAAAGTGTTGATTTTTATGCTGACTGTGTTGAATCAATGCTGTCCAATTTAATGCTTATTAATTATTGTCCCTTTATTGACCATTAATGGATATTAGTTTTCCCCCCACATGGTGTGTTGCTCAGTCAAATTGCAAATCCATCCCACATCATCTTTTTATGGGACTTTGAAATTTAGGTCTTTTGTCTCTCCAGCGTAACTTGACTTGAGAATTTCATCTTCATTTCATTAATTATATTGTTTCAACTGTAATCTTCAATAAATTGGGTATATGATTAAGGATATTTAAATACTTTGTTTTTTAGTATAAGTCATTGAAAATTCCGTGGGAAATTAATATTTCCAAAGTGGTGGGGGCGGGCTTCAAACGCCCATCAAGTGATTTGCTGAAAAAGTTGGTGGTCATTAGACTACAAATGGCTTTCAATACATTATATGCAAACAAATATATATATGTGTCTGTGTCTTAACTTTTAATCTTTAATTCAAGTCTTTTTACAAGTTTTGTTGAAGAATTCACGATATTTCATTAGGTTTCATTAATTTTCGCTTACCAAGTAAAAAAATCAACTCATCAGGTCATTCACAAGTTTTGTTAAGGAATTTACTACATTTCATTTGGTTTTAACAATACTTGTGAACGACCTGATCGTATGAATTTTTTTTAGAAAACAAATGTTGTCAAAACCTAATGAAATGTCGTAAATTCCTTAATAAAACTTATGAATGATCTAATGGCTTGAATTTTTTACTTGGTAAAAAAAATTTGTTAAAACTTAATGAAATATCATGAATTCCTTGACAAAACTTATGAAAGGGCTTGGGTTAAAGATTAAAAGTTGACATATATATATATATATATATATATATATATATATATATATATATATATGTTTGTATATAGTATATTAAAAGTCAAGGGCAACCAACCTTTTGGCTAAACCAAGTGGTGGGGGTTCGAACCTACCCAACCAACAAAATATTCCCACTAGAGCTTTGCTCGCCGGTAGGAGGTGGTCGCCAACCGTCGAATCTCCAGTAGCGGCCAGTGGGGGTAATATATTTTTATACAAAAATATGTAAGGGCAATTTGGTCATTTATTTTTAATTTAAAAAGGACAGATTGAGTCTAACGCTTTTGTGAGATTAATAAATAATCGAAACACTTTTTTATCTTTTAATATTTTTAAAATTCTTTATAAGAGTTTTTCCCTTTTATAATTGTATAGCTTTATCTCATTTTTAATAAGGTATTTTAAATTTAAAATGACTGGTAAAAAACTATAACAGGTTTTTTTTTAAAAAAAAAAAAATAATATAACAACCTGATTTAAAGTCAGGTAAAATCGTAAGGACCTTATAACACATATTATAAGGACCATATTAAAAATCAAACAAACCTATAAGGACTTAATTAAGAAAAATGATAAAGGTTTATACAGCACTTCGAAGTAATTTTTTAAATCCATTTGATATCTTAAAGTATGTCCTGGTGCATTGGGCACTTGGGGTATTTTTGTAAATGCATTTAGCACCTTACAATATTTGTTTGGTCTATCTAGTATTTTGGAGTTTTTTTAAGTGCATATAGGTTCTAATATACTTCCTTTGATCTTAATTATAGAAAAACATTTGGGAATTTGTTTTGATCCTAATTATAGGACAATATTCTAATTTTTGTCAATTTCTTCCTAAAATACTCTTATTAATATGAATGAGGGATTATGTGAAATCAACAAGGTAATTAAAGTGCAAAATTTATATTAGGGAGTTTTAGGAAAATAAGTAAATTTAACTAATTTAACCCCTATCCTTATTCCTTTTAAAATCGGTTAAATATGTCCTATAAATTGTAATTAGGACCAGAGGTAGTATTTTTTAGTGCATTCCGTCCTTGGGCACAAAAAATACTTTAGAGCGTTAAACATATTTTAAAAAATATTTTAAGATATAAGATATACCACAAAATACTTTAAGACTTTGAATGCAATTGAAAAAACATTTTTGATCCGTCTTAACCCAAAAAGAAAAAAAAAACTATATAAACTAGATTAAAATGAGGTAAAACATAAGCAAATGACATATTAATTTTCTTCTGATGTGATGACTATTTTATGTGAATGTAACATTGATGTTTGGATTACGTATTAGATAGTAGCCTTATGATCTAAGGACAGGACGAAATCTATTTTTCTCTTAAATGATACTGATGTTGGGCAGGGCGAGCCGTCTATTACCCTTAGGCGTTTGTTTACCTAGACACCCAGGAGTTAGGATGTAACATCCCAAAAATTTACTTAACATAATAAGTAATTAAGGGTTCATTAACAACTAAGTAATGCCCATTATTGAATTAAAATATGCAAATGTAAATCAGAGTATGCAGTATGAGCCCTAACGTGGCATTATACAATCATCCCACATAAACCATAAAGACAGAAGTGCTACTTTTGGTAGAAGTAGTCTAAGTTTCTGGGGTCTTCCCTGATGGATCTGCACAAAAGCTATCACCTGAAAAATGTGGGTAACCATCAATCCAACTTATTACGAATACTAATGTGTGCTAGTGAGGTGCCAAGTGGGACAATTTATATATATATATATATATATATATATATATATATATATATATATATATATCAAGATATTACTAATATGATTTACCAATATCCACATCACAAAATTTCATATCACAAATTATTTATTACAATTTATCATTAATACAATCCCCAAAGAGCCTCCCACCAATCCAACCGAACCGCCTTATTTCCTCCGACTAGACCCATGGGCTAAGTTACATCCATGTTACTGGTGACTCGAAAAGCTCTCTGGTCATATGATGAGGATCGGCCAAAATCCTCAGAGCACATGTCCCAGACCATGGACCTTTTCCCCTCATTGAACATGTGGGGTGTCGTATGCCCTTATTGGATTAGAGGGCCCGTCCCTTATCGAATTGTGGGACAATAGAAAGCCAACCATCATGCATTAATGGAGGCCTCACCACGTGGTGGAATAAAATACTCCATCTTCCCAATCCAACCCTTACCATAATTATCAGAGTAAATAATATTATGATATTAAAATGAACCTTTCTTATACATGAGATAGTAGATATGATAAATATCATGATATTAAAATAAACAATTCTTATATATTAATAAGTAGATATGATAAATATCATGGTATTAAAATTAACCATTCTTATACATGAATAAATAATTATGATAAATATCATGATATTAAAATGAACAATTCTTATACATGAATAAATAATTATGATAAATATCATGATATTAAAATGATCAATTCTTATATATGAATAAATAAATATATATTCACCATTCAAATCATAAAGTCCCACAAGGCAATTTCTATTAAAAATATTTACAATCATTTCACAAACACTCGCAGGCAACATATCAATACCCATAAAAAGTGGAAAGTGGTTACCTCTCGCCAAAGCTAATTATTATTACGCCGCTCCTAATTCAAAAGTTCAAACACATGCTATAAGATGATCACCATTCCTGGAACACAAAATTCGTCCAGATTTTTGGTTAAACTTCGGAAAATCATATCTCCCCATCTACACGTCCGATTCAGGTGTTCTTTGGCTTTTTGGAAAGGTTGAGATGTCTACTATTTACTATAAAAATTTCAAGATTAAACTCAAACGTTTGCTATTTCAAAATCGAGCTCAAAAATCGCTGGTCACCAAAAGTTGGAGAAAATATTTCAGATTTTGGCTAAAATTTGGAAAATTATATCTCCCTCGATTCTCATCGGAATTTGACGAATTACCTATCAAATTAAACCTCTATGTGTCTACTATTTAACTGGAAAATATCAAAATTTTATGATTTTATTAAGGCAATCCGAAAAGCCACGCCATTTTACTACTCCTGAGGCAAACCAGAAATTTTCCCAGTTTTTGGCTCAACTTCTAAAAATCATAACTAGAGTTATAGACCTCCGTTTTAGGTGAATCAAAGCTTATTTATAACCTCAAGAAGTGTACTTTCTCCTGTAAAAATTTCAGAGATAAACTCAAAAGTTTAACGTTCCAAAATGGAACCCGAAAATTACTGTTCATTTCTGGAAACAGAAAATCTTCAGTGTTCATGGTCCAACTTTGAAAAATCATAACTCCCATTCTACACGTCCGTTTTAGGTGTTCTTTGACTTTTTGGAAAGCTCAAGACGTCTTCTATGTAATGTAAAAATTTCACTTAAAAACTCAGATGTTTGCTATTTCAAAATCAAACACGAAAATGACTGTTCACCAGAGATACAGAAAACGTTCCAGGTTTTTGGCTGAACTTTGGAAAATCATATCTCTTATTATACACATCCGTTTTGGGTGTTCTTTGGCTCGTTTTAAAGCTTAAGATGTCAACTATCTTCCATAAAAATTTCGTGCAAAAACTCAAACGTTTTCCATAGAAACAGAAGCATGCAAGGTTCTCTGTTTTCGGTCTGGAAAACAGAGGTGTTTTTCATTTCTGTCTTTCTCTTAACCAAACAGCAACGTGGTTCATCATATATTACAACCTAGATATAAATAAATGCTCTAGGACATAAGTGCAATGTTATGACAGTGAGGTCTAATATATATATATATATATATATATATATATATATCTTTTAATATTTTAATACATTTATGCATATCAGACTAGCAAAGTTCTAACTTATATATATATATATATTTCAGTAAATTCACGGCTCATCTCCAACGGCGGTGGCCTAGCTATTGGTGTTGGAAAGTGACGGGAAACTAAAGGAAGAGAGACCCGAAGACTCACCTCTGGTTGCCGGATTCAACGTGATTCTTCCCACCGACGCTCTTTTCCCTTGTTTCCGGAACCAAAACGCAAGGGAAGATGGAACAGCTAGAACCCACACTTTCTCTCAATCCCACTGAGTTACAGAACACACACACACACACACCAATGCTTTCCTCTCCTTCACTTGCTTCACGGACCTGCTCTACTTTTCCTTTGTTGCTGCAAGAAGGGCCGAATGGTTTATAATGAGAGGGATGGGGAAGTGCGCTGCAAAGGAGGTATGGGTGTTGGTTGGAAGAATGCAAATGAAAGAGCATTATAGAAAGACCTAGAGGGTGGTCGACCGAGAAGCGTGGGGGATTGAGGGTGTGGGTCATACAAGTGGTGTGGGTTGAATAAAGAGGGATGAAGTGTGTGTGCGTGTGGGTTGTGGTGGTCCAGATGGAATGGGAAGTAAAGGAATGAGTGAACGTGTTAAGTTTATGTGAGTGTCGATTATCTTGGATGGGAAACATATGGAATATGATATTGGGCTGAAGTTGTTTTGTTGTGTTGCTTTATTATTCACTTATTAGGGTAGGTTTCATCCTTTGGTGGGGAGAATGGTAGATACACGAAGGATCATTTCGCCGTTTATTCACCTCCAGACGCTCCTGAGACACTACTGTCTCAAGAAAACGAAGCTCTTTTGCATCGATACACCAATGTCTCAAGATGACGAGACTCTTTTCTTTGATTCAAAGATACGTTAATGACTGTCATGGATGCACGGTTTCAACAGCTGAGGAGGATTTTCAAGAGAAGATAAGAGAGAAAGGAGGTATTCCCATGCCAATGAATAATGACGTACTCGAGTCTAGTATAGAAGTATCACAAAGAGCTGAGCCGGGTGGCTCAATTGATCATGAAGAAGCTATTAAGAGTAATGGGGGTAAAGCATCATCGCAACTCAACCTTGAAGACCTAGCTAACAACAAGGTTTGAAAGGATGTTCATTAGCACAATCCTGAGAAATTTAATGGAGAATTGGATCCATTGAAGGTTGAGGCTTAAGAGATAGATAAAGTGGCAGAATAAGGATTATAATGCTAACTTTAGGGCTTCTGATATGGAGATAGGATATAATTTAATTCCCTACTTTGTGTTATGGGAATATATAGGAAGTTGGTATAGTATGGTCTAAATCCTATTAGGATTCTGAGGATAAGTGTGCTTAAGGAAGATAAATCTCGGGATGGGCGACCTCCTGGGAAGTATTATAAGAATTTAAGATTCCTTTAATTTAAGGTCTTAGTACTTTAAGGTATGACATAGAGATGCTGTGAGGATGCTAGGTTGAATAAGGAAATGATTGAGACTGGACTTGAACCTAATACAAAATTGAAATAGTGCCTAGGTCAAAGTGTGAATGAGGTTGCATTAAGGTTCCAATACATGAGAATAGGAATCCTATTAATATTGAATGGTGAATTAGATCGAAATGAGATTAAGGTTGTCTTAAGGTTTTAGTACTCGAAGGTAGAAACCCTGTAAGTATTGATTGATATGGTGCTATGAGCAATGCTTTGGGTATGATTGAGGGTTGTCGATTAGATGAAAGAATAATGTTAGAATAGGCTCTTGTGATATTGAGGACCGAAATGGATTTAGAACCTTGTGTGTTGTGTTTTGGTTATGAAGATGACATTTGAATGTTTCAAGGTTTAAACTAGAAATGAGAATTGTAATCCTAGTTTGTATATTGGGTATTATTGAGGTAATATGATTTCTTGGTCCAAACTATGTTCTGGATTGTGAATCTGATAATTACGTTGTTTGGGGTTATTTGAGGATCAGACTATGAATTGTGATCTAAAGATCTAACTTGACAGTTGAATGATTCTTACAGGTGTGAATCGACCCGAATGAATTGAGGTATTAGGATATGGTGCCAAGTGAATTGAATCACTTAAGGTAGTAGAAAGTGGCACCAACGTATATGAGGATTTATGATTTGAGGACGTGATTGAGATTAAATTTCAGAGCCGCGTAGCGGAAGATGGTAAGTAGAAAATTTATTGAATATTGGATTCTGTAGGCCCAAAATTACTTTCTAGGGGATGAATATTTTTATTGGTGTCTAGGAAAGTGATTGAAAGACTAAGCCCCTATTTGATGGTTATTCAATTAGTTGCCGTTGTAAAAAAAAATATATATATGAAGAGATTTTCGCTAGATTTACACTTACCTAGCTAATTTATATGAATAACAGATGACAATACCATAACAGAATACGGGCATAGTCTTGATTATACAAAATAACTGGCTTAAGTTTGAATTTAATAAGATAAAGTTGAGTTTGGCAGGGAAACTCGAAAATCCTTATGAATCCTAGAATAAGAGATTACAAACATTAGCAAGAAGGCTAAGAAGAATAGACTATATTATTTCAAGCATCAAGAGCAACAGTTGGTACAATCCCACCACAAGCGTTGACCATCTCAAGTTTAAGTATATTAATTTCTTCCTGAGCGGCTGCACTTGAGAGAGAACCATCAGAAGACATTGTTTTTCTCAATCTAGCTATTTGCCTCATAGTGCTTCGAATTTTTACATAAGGCCAATGCCTTATTCCTTCCCTATGGCATATTTTCATTAAGACGTTTTTGCATAGACGAACTTGTTTAGCCGCTTCTTGTTGAGGTAAATGGAATAAGTCTCTAAGATCATTTATTGACATTGATGCACCTCTAATATTTTGTTCAGCTCTTGATCGATATGGATCACTAGGTATGGGGACTGAAGGATTATTATTTACAACCATGAGCTCTTTTCCTTTATTGGATATATTTTCTGTATTGGTTGGAAATGAACTATTAGGGAGTTCATTTTGATTTTTAGTCCATTCCAAACCAACACAGAGGGCCTCATAGTAGGCTGATAGGGGATCCGACACCAGGACATACCCTAAAGATTTTTGATTCAAACAATAATTTTCTAGAAAATGTTTGACATCATCTAAATTTTTCTTACCAAAGTCAAATACTTGAGGATTGGAAGAACCTCCTTGTACGTCCTGGTGAAAGACAGCGTGGCATATCATACCAATCCTCCCATGAACTTCAAGTTTATGGTATTGAAGTCCATTGGTATGAATGATCTCTCGTAGAACATGGCAGCAACTACATGAAAATGGATTAGTAGTCTCAGTCAAGGTAGAAGCAGGATTCCTTGGTTGAGAAGGTACCGTAGACTCCATAAGTTCTGCCACATTACGACACCTTTGAACAGGTCGCCTTGATGGACCTGCTTCAGATTCCTTTCTGTTAGTAGTTGTAAGAATAGAATCTTGTATCCTTGGAGGAGGAGTAGGAATGTTAATCGTTGAGGCAGATGAATGAACGTTCATACTTACGGGATTTTGGGGAAGTAAAGAAGAATAAGGGTATGATACATTGTTTGACAAATCAGACAACATGTTAGTCTGATAGTCATGAAGTAAGGCTTCAAGAAAGAAAGGGTTGAATGAATCGGAGACTGGAATAGAGTTACTTGAACCGGCCATGTTTAAGGATAATGTGGAAGGTTATAGTGAAGGTTACGATCGGAGAGGAAATGAATATGTGGAGGTTTTGTGAAGTTTGAGAGAACGTGAAACATTTACTCTTTCTTTACTCGATTTATAGCTGGGCTAGCAACATCTATATTTTGTTAAGCAGCATCGGATTCTCATCTGTCGTTAGCTCAGAATCATGTAGATTTTGTTGTTATGCGGAAAATTTTATGGCACCGCACCCTAGTTCACCCTAGCCACCGTTAGGGGTCGCAGTTTCCTAGACCTTTGCAGACAGAAATCGCTATGGCATTTATTGTTAGCTGTGTTTTCAAGAAATTAAGTTTGGACGTTTATACGCACATTTATCTAAGAAATCTGTCTTGGATGTGCAGCTGACTCAAGATGTCGGAATTTACATTTGAAAATAGGATTTTAAGCGTAAGCGTGCTAAGGTGATAGTAATCTTGGGAAGGGTGACTTTCTAATAATATTAGATGAACCGGAGAGAATCCGAAGATTTGAAATGATGATGAGTTGTGCCAATTAACTCGAGAGCATTCTTCACTCTCTGAATATCCGAAGAACTCTATGAATTTGTCACAGATAATTCAAAGACTAAGGTTTTTGGATAAACATGTTGGAAGATCGATGGAAAGGTATGAAATGGTGATCCTTAGGAATGCCAGAAAGATGTTAGAATGAATATAGTAAATGTTGAGGATAGGCTTTAATTTAATCTGAGCTGAAATAGAACTTAAGAACGAAATGAGCCTTTGTGATATTGCAGGTTGAGGTAGAATTAGAACCTTGTGATTGCTGCTGAGGTTGTAGATAGTCTTCGTATAATCCAAGAATTAGATTAGGAATTGTGAATCATGATCTTAGTATGTATAATGGGTATTTTTTTGGGGAAACACAAATTATCAGTTGATGTTGAGGTTATAAGAATCAAATTGTAAACTTGACTATTGATGTCTGGGAATATTTGAGAATAGACTAGACGTCTAAAATAACTCCCCGAAGGAATAAGTTCAAATTTCGAGGACGAAATTTAAATAACGGGGGGAGAAATGTAACATCCCAAATTTTTGAGTTTAAATTAGAGATGTTGTATGGAAAATTATTAGTAGAATTTAAAGACCTATTTTCTTGAGAAATTCAAAGGAAATAGTTAGGGGTTGATTGGTAGCTAAGACTTTTAGAGAAATTATTTTAAGGGCTAAAGAAGTTAGTTAAGAGTCAAAATCCCTATAAAGCATCAAGGATTCTCTTCTAACATTTATTTGGTAATAAAGCAATAATAAAGAGACAAGTGAATTATTAATTAATAAATTAAAAAAAAAAAAAGATAACAACTTCAGCCCAATATCATATTCCATATGTTTCCCATCCAAGATAATCGACACTCACATAAACTTAACACGTTCACTCATTCCTTTACTTCCCATTCCATCTGGACCACCACAACCCACACGCACACACACTTCATCCCTCTTTATTCAACCCACACCACTTGTATGACCCACACCCTCAATCCCCCACGCTTCTCGGTCGACCACCCTCTAGGTCTTTCTATAATGCTCTTTCATTTGCATTCTTCCAACCAACACCCATACCTCCTTTGCAGCGCACTTCCCCATCCCTCTCATTATAAACCATTCGGCCCTTCTTGCAGCAACAAAGGAAAAGTAGAGCAGGTCCGTGAAGCAAGTGAAGGAGAGGAAAGCATTGGTGTGTGTGTGTGTGTGTTCTGTAACTCAGTGGGATTGAGAGAAAGTGTGGGTTCTAGCTGTTCCATCTTCCCTTGCGTTTTGGTTCCGGAAACAAGGGAAAAGAGCGTCGGTGGGAAGAATCACGTTGAATCCGGCAACCAGAGGTGAGTCTTCGGGTCTCTCTTCCTTTAGTTTCCCGTCACTTTCCAACACCAATAGCTAGGCCACCGCCGTTGGAGATGAGCCGTGAATTTACTGAAATATATATATATATATAAGTTAGAACTTTGCTAGTCTGATATGCATAAATGTATTAAAATATTAAAAGATATATATATATATATATATATATATATTAGACCTCACTGTCATAACATTGCACTTATGTCCTAGAGCATTTATTTATATCTAGGTTGTAATATATGATGAACCACGTTGCTGTTTGGTTAAGAGAAAGACAGAAATGAAAAACACCTCTGTTTTCCAGACCGAAAACAGAGAACCTTGCATGCTTCTGTTTCTATGGAAAACGTTTGAGTTTTTGCACGAAATTTTTATGGAAGATAGTTGACATCTTAAGCTTTAAAACGAGCCAAAGAACACCCAAAACGGATGTGTATAATAAGAGATATGATTTTCCAAAGTTCAGCCAAAAACCTGGAACGTTTTCTGTATCTCTGGTGAACAGTCATTTTCGTGTTTGATTTTGAAATAGCAAACATCTGAGTTTTTAAGTGAAATTTTTACATTACATAGAAGACGTCTTGAGCTTTCCAAAAAGTCAAAGAACACCTAAAACGGACGTGTAGAATGGGAGTTATGATTTTTCAAAGTTGGACCATGAACACTGAAGATTTTCTGTTTCCAGAAATGAACAGTAATTTTCGGGTTCCATTTTGGAACGTTAAACTTTTGAGTTTATCTCTGAAATTTTTACAGGAGAAAGTACACTTCTTGAGGTTATAAATAAGCTTTGATTCACCTAAAACGGAGGTCTATAACTCTAGTTATGATTTTTAGAAGTTGAGCCAAAAACTGGGAAAATTTCTGGTTTGCCTCAGGAGTAGTAAAATGGCGTGGCTTTTCGGATTGCCTTAATAAAATCATAAAATTTTGATATTTTCCAGTTAAATAGTAGACACATAGAGGTTTAATTTGATAGGTAATTCGTCAAATTCCGATGAGAATCGAGGGAGATATAATTTTCCAAATTTTAGCCAAAATCTGAAATATTTTCTCCAACTTTTGGTGACCAGCGATTTTTGAGCTCGATTTTGAAATAGCAAACGTTTGAGTTTAATCTTGAAATTTTTATAGTAAATAGTAGACATCTCAACCTTTCCAAAAAGCCAAAGAACACCTGAATCGGACGTGTAGATGGGGAGATATGATTTTCCGAAGTTTAACCAAAAATCTGGACGAATTTTGTGTTCCAGGAATGGTGATCATCTTATAGCATGTGTTTGAACTTTTGAATTAGGAGCGGCGTAATAATAATTAGCTTTGGCGAGAGGTAACCACTTTCCACTTTTTATGGGTATTGATATGTTGCCTGCGAGTGTTTGTGAAATGATTGTAAATATTTTTAATAGAAATTGCCTTGTGGGACTTTATGATTTGAATGGTGAATATATATTTATTTATTCATATATAAGAATTGATCATTTTAATATCATGATATTTATCATAATTATTTATTCATGTATAAGAATTGTTCATTTTAATATCATGATATTTATCATAATTATTTATTCATGTATAAGAATGGTTAATTTTAATACCATGATATTTATCATATCTACTTATTAATATATAAGAATTGTTTATTTTAATATCATGATATTTATCATATCTACTATCTCATGTATAAGAAAGGTTCATTTTAATATCATAATATTATTTACTCTGATAATTATGGTAAGGGTTGGATTGGGAAGATGGAGTATTTTATTCCACCACGTGGTGAGGCCTCCATTAATGCATGATGGTTGGCTTTCTATTGTCCCACAATTCGATAAGGGACGGGCCCTCTAATCCAATAAGGGCATACGACACCCCACATGTTCAATGAGGGGAAAAGGTCCATGGTCTGGGACATGTGCTCTGAGGATTTTGGCCGATCCTCATCATATGACCAGAGAGCTTTTCGAGTCACCAGTAACATGGATGTAACTTAGCCCATGGGTCTAGTCGGAGGAAATAAGGCGGTTCGGTTGGATTGGTGGGAGGCTCTTTGGGGATTGTATTAATGATAAATTGTAATAAATAATTTGTGATATGAAATTTTGTGATGTGGATATTGGTAAATCATATTAGTAATATCTTGATATATATATATATATATATATATATATATATATATATATATATATATAAATTGTCCCACTTGGCACCTCACTAGCACACATTAGTATTCGTAATAAGTTGGATTGATGGTTACCCACATTTTTCAGGTGATAGCTTTTGTGCAGATCCATCAGGGAAGACCCCAGAAACTTAGACTACTTCTACCAAAAGTAGCACTTCTGTCTTTATGGTTTATGTGGGATGATTGTATAATGCCACGTTAGGGCTCATACTGCATACTCTGATTTACATTTGCATATTTTAATTCAATAATGGGCATTACTTAGTTGTTAATGAACCCTTAATTACTTATTATGTTAAGTAAATTTTTGGGATGTTACATAGGATGCCTCCCCTAATGCCTTGATCAACTCCATGATCGAACCCCCTCCTTTTGATGAGAGTGTCTGATCCCTTTGCTAGCTGAACCTAAAGACGAGGGGTAAAACATATCAAATACTACTTATGAACAATAATATTTTTCAAATGGATACTTATGAATCATTATCAAGGTTCTGAAACTCGGACCGGTCACTGAACCGGTCGGATTGCTGGGTTAAGGGTTATTGGGTCAGACCGGAGTCAGTCCGGAGTCAACCTGGGCCTAGACCGGTGAGGTATAAAAAATTGGAAAATAATTAATTTCTCATCACACCAACCTAAATTTGACATACTATATATCATTTCAATATTTTGGATCAGTGACAAAATAATCATATACTCCAATACTTATGACATATTCAGATATTCTTAACAATTTTCTTTACAGCCTATATTTGACATCCACTAAGCAGAGCCAACCGAAAAAAGAGAAACCACAAAATGGCGGTCAAGGAGCAGAGAGCACTGAGAAGTTTGAGGAAGTTGAGTTTGACAGTGGGAAGAGTCGAAAATCACACATACGTTGTTTCAAATCTGATATGAATCAGATTGCATTCTTAAAAAAAAAAAAAACAAAGAACAAAAAAAGAGGGAGAAATAATTTTTTTTAAAAAAAAGGTCTAACCCAGTGCCCGTCTGGGTTACCCCGGGTTTACCGGGCTAGACCGATTTTACCCTAAATCGGACTGGTTTCGCGGTCGGTTGGCCGGTCCGATCCGGTTTCACAAACTATGATCATTATTCCTCTCACATTTAGAAATAGATGACTAATAGTTTTGATTAATTTATGATTATTTTACAATAATTTATTATGAAAAATTGAAAGTGATAAATAAAATAGTAAACTTAAATATTCAGTAATTTAATTCAATACCAATCAGTTTATAACAAATTGAATGATTTGGGAACGATGGGAAATTTGACCTTTCTTTGTCCATGTCTTGTCTGTTTTTAACTTTTTTTCAATAATCCTTTCTCTATTCTCTTATTTCTTTTACACAGCATATTGATTATACTTTTTTAATTTTTAATAATGGTTTTTTTTTCTTCACAAATTTCATTTTTAACTTCCTATTTTAATTAAATTATACTTCCTCCCCTCATTATTTATCTGATGTAATGTACGGATGTACCTCGTAGGGGAAAATCCAGCTATTAAAAAAAAAATCAAAATAGTCAAAGCTTGGCACAATTGATCACGTGGTGTTAGAAACTTAGAATATTGATAGGGTTTGAAAATTCAAACATTTTTATGCATAAAAGAGTTTAACGCAGTCAAAAGAAAAAAGTTGTATTATTAAAACTTATGAATGTGTATTTTTTAATTTATTTTCATAGATTTATTACTGTTTTGTTGTTCGTGTTAATTACTATGATTGGACAGGAATATACAAATTTGAAGGCTCTTTCCATCAAATCATATTTTATATTGGTTTATAATTATATTATATTTTTAAATATTATTTTTTATAAAAATATTCTATTTAAAATTAAAAATGGAATATTTCTTCATTTTTAAAATTAAAATAATTTATATTTTAATACAATTCATCTTGAAGGAAATTATTTATGGTACTATTTTATAAAATAAAATAATTATCATCATATCATAAAAAAATACATATGTGGTTTGACTAACAGAGTGTCCAACACTAAATATTTTCTTAAGTACAAAAGTGACTATATGGTTATAAAAATGGAGCAAAAGTCACATATTCCGTTAATGTAGAAAATATTGATGTGAAGTTTGATAATTTGACTAAAATTGGTAATGTGTGCTATGGTGGGGCCCACAGTGGTGTCCAATCGTTAAAATGGGATTTTCAAGTGTTGAAACAAGACCTCATTACCCCCATTTTTTCCTCATTCTCACCCTCACCACCGGCCATAATTTTTTACTTTTCCTTGTGAGATAGAATTGAGTTTTTCTCCTAATTTTTTTTCTCATTATTTTTAAATCATATCCGTTCAATAAATTACAATACTATTTTAATATATTTCTCATTTTCCCAATCAACGGTGCAAATAAACTAAAAAGGAAAAAGAAAAAAATAGATAAGGAGAAGATCCTCTCCCCGTGAGACACTCATTCCCCTCACGACTGCGACGCCTTCACTGGTAACCACTTCCTCTAACTCCCTTTCAAATCAGTGTTGTTTCATCTAAACGAGACCCATCTCTCTACCCAAGGTTCATTTTCGTCCATCCTTTCCCTCATTTGTTCCCATTTGTTTCTGCAACTAATCTTAGTGTTTGTCATTCCTTGAGGGATAGAATATTATGAATCCCTTTTGTTCATACAAGAATTTTATGAACAGTATTATCCCACAAAGTTATTCGTGTTGTAGTGTTAAAATAATTATGAACAGAAGGTATGAGTGCACAATCAACTATGAAATTTGGTGGTTGGCTTAAAATCAGCTTTGAAATTGGGATTTAGACAGCAAGCCTCAAAATTGTAGGGATAAATCCCCTATAAAGGGCCATAGGCCCTTCAGCCTGCACCATCTTAAGCGCAGAGTCTAAGGGGACATTGCACAGTGGCGCCACCCTTGGCTCTACTTTCATGTCTATCACCCTCGTCTTGATATCATCTACCGGATTTGATGCTATGACCGCCACAAACCCGTTGTAAAACTCGCTATCACGTGGGTCCTAAGCCCGTCCTTCATCAACCCCTTCGCCATAATCATCTCCTCGAATTGATCCTACGACGCTAACTGCGAAGCCGCCATGATCATGGCTCGATTCACCGTTAGCACTGAGCCACCCCACAAGCTAGCCAAGTTTAGAGGCTTGGTTCGTGATTTTCAAGCCACGCCACAAGTTAGTTGAACATCACCTCTGATGCTACTATTGTTGCAGAAGAAGCGGGATATATAGAGAGCAATCGATTATACTAACACATCACAATACTAGAAAATGAAGCTTCTAGACGTAATTTAATAATATAATAAATCACAACTACTATATCTAATTGCAACTAATAAATAATAAGCAAGACAATAATAAGAGGAGCAAGACAACAATAAGATAAATACCAAAATCTAATTTCACTCTAATAATCTACAAGTGAAATATATTACAAGTGAGAAAGAAATTCTAATTGCCTTAAGAGACAATTTTGAGGGATGAAGATTAAGGGAGGGGGGGGGGGGTCTTATTTATACCTAAAACACTAACCCCCTACTAACAAATAGGCGATGTGGGACTTTTGGCCAAATACCCACAAATCTCCACCTTGGCCAAATTCTTACACTCTCAATCCCTCCTAATTACAAATTCTAATTGTAACTTCTATTCAACATACATTGTTCAACAAATGTTGATCAGATCTAAACAATGTTGAAATTTGATAGAAGGCGCCACCTTCGTTAGCATATCAGCATGATTATCATCTGTCCATACCTTCTGTATTGTGACTCCACCTTCTTCCAAAATTTCTCTTATTAAGCGATATCGGACGTCAATGTGCTTCGTCCTTGCATGATAGACTTGATTCTTTGCTAACCGAATAGCACTCTAGCTATCACAAAATATTGTGATGCTTTCTTAACCAATACCAAGCTTTCCAAGCAATCCTTGAAGCCAAATTGCCTCTTTCACAACCTCTGTAATCGCCACGTACTCTGCCCCTGTTATAGACAAAGCAACTGTTGACTGTAAAGTAGACTTCCAACTCATTGGTGGTTTGTAAGAGTAAACACATAACCAGTAGTTGATCTTCGTTTGTCCAAATCACTTGCAAAATCTGAGTTGTAATACCCAACTAGACATTGATCAATATCCTACTCAAAAACTAATTCCACATTTACAGTATTACAAATATAGCGTAAAATCAATTTCACAGCTTGCCAATGTTCCCTTCCAGGATCATGCATATACCTACTCACAACTCCAACAGCCTGTGATATGTCAGGTCTTATACAAACCACAGCATACATCAAGCTACCAACAACATTCGCGTATGGTACTCTTGACATATATTCTCGTTCATCTTCATCCTTCAGGACATATCAACGCTGAGCTTAAAATGTGGGGCAAGTGGAATTCTAACCGACTTCATTTCTTCGTTCATACCAAAACGATTTAGCACCTTCTTCAAATACTCCTTTTGAGATAAAAAGAGCTTCTTTGATTGTCTGTCTTTTGTTATCTCCATGCCAAGTATCTTTGTAATACCCCAGATTTTTATTAACAATAATAACCTTTTTATTTTATTTTATTTTATATAGCCTTAATGGGCCAAATATTCCTAGTATTAAAGTCACATTAATTTACACCATTTTAGGTAATAAATCCTCTACTTGTCAACTAAGTCACATTAATTTACACCATGATTGATTGACCGAACGTAATGTGAACCATGATTGGTTGATTTTTTCTATTTTAATATGCCCTATTGATGATATTAAATTCACATCATGGCTGATTGGTTTTTAATTTAATATACCTTATTAATGATATTAAATTTGTATCATTGTTGATTGATCTTTTTTTTTTTATGTACCCCATTAATGAGTTGGCAATGGTAAAAGAGCCGAAGCTAAACCCTAAAATTTTGTTATAAATATGAGCCTAGCCTAACCCTGAATACTCCATTTCTCTTCTCATATTCTCTTCTACTACTTTCGCTATTCTTCTAATTCCTCTATTCTTTCTCTATTCTTCTAAAAGCTAGCAAAACGGAGACCAGGTAATCCTAATCTCATGAGTCTTAGTGTAATTTTATATTTCGATAGGTAATCCTAATTCCCAGAACAACCTTGAATCTCGTGTTTCTTCTTCTTCTCTACATCCTATTTTAGTAATCCTAATCTCATGAGTCTTAGTGTAATTTTATATTTCGATAGGTAATCCTAATTCCCAGAACAACCTTGAATCTCGTGTTTCTTCTTCTTCTCTACATCCTATTTTAGTAATCCTAATCTCATGAGTCTTAGTGTAATTTTATATTTCGATAGGTAATCCTAATTCCCAGAACAACTTTGTTCTTCCTCTTCTCTATATCCTATTTTGGTAATTCTTCCTGTGTGTTTGACTTTTTTGTGTTTGAAAATCCTATTCCCTGTACGTTCTTTTTTTTTTATTATCAAAAACTATGTCCCTATACATTTTTCATTCGTCTCGAATGGCGTGGCCCACTTTGTGAAAGTTTTGGTAAATGATTAAAACATATGTTCCCTGTACGTTTCGGTAAATGATTAAAATATAAGTTTTTTTTATTATTGAAAACTTTGTTCCCTGTACGTTTTTTTTTCCTTGTGTTTTTGTGTGATTGGAATATATGTGCCACTCAATAAAATATATATATAAATAATTGAACAGTGGGAGGATAGCTTTGGGATGGTACCCCCAAAGTGAAGAACACAACTCTTAGGCTTTATGCCTCGATATGTTATTTGATGTGAACTTGATTATATCCGTTCTTCCCAAAGTGGTGTCTGGCAGGTTTCCGGGACATTAGTAGCAACTTTGGGGAGAGGTGTGCACATTAGGACGAATTGATTTATTGTGATATGGCCAAACTGATTATTTGTGACTGGCAGGTTTCCGGGTCACAGGGTAAACTGGCAGGTTTCCGGGTTTACCATGGTTCTCTTCCCACTAAACTAATTGGACTGGCAGGTTTCCGGGTCCAAATGAAATGAAATTAAAATAATGATGAATATTTTTCGATGAGAACATATAGATATGATAGTATTAAAATTGATGCCTTGAATTATATATATGATGTTTTCTTTCATCCTGTGAATATTGATATGGATATTTATATTTATTATGTTGATGAATACTATTATTATTATTACTGTTATTATTGTTATTACTATTACTATTATTTTATATTATCTTTGTTTATTAGGATTACCAGCTTTTGCTGATGTTTGTGTTCTGGGCTGCGACGATCCTTCGGGGGAGCAGAATTTCAGTGAAACAGGTTTCAAAGTTGGGGCTGTTGGGACTAACAGTGAGAAGGGAGGAGGAGCATTCGACTTTCTGGCTATTTAGTTTTTTTTTATTCATGCTTTGAAAAAAAAAACATTTTTGCTCGAGTTTTGATTTTCGTTATTGTAATAAAGTAGCCTTGCACTCGTCCCAGTACAAGTGCGGCGGTAACACTTTCCAGATTTAGTTATTTTGAATTCAAGTATTTATTCATAAAAATTATAGCAAATTTTACGTTATTATAATAGTTAGAAATTTGGGGGTGTTACAAAATGGTATCAGAGCCTAAGGTTCTCCTTAGCTTCGCTTTGGATACTAACTCGGGGATCAATGATCCCAGAGGTAAAAAAAAAAAAAGGATAATAAATAATAATTATAATAGAATAAATAAATAAGTAGAAAAAAATAAACGTGAGAGATGGGTAGTGAAGGGTTATTTCCTTGTCTTTTAAAAATGATTTATTTCTTTGAAATTCTAATAATTGTTTGTTGGAAATTATTTTGTGACTCGTTATATGATTATTATTGACTTGTGAATTTTATTTAGAAGGAGATATTGAGGTAATTAGAATTTATTTTGTGAATTATTTTGACTGATGAAGGATGATGGAATTCTTATTTTCAAATACAAGATGTTGGTTTGTCATTTGGATTTATATTGATTTATCGTTTGAATTTATATTGCATTATCTGATGATTGCTTTTTGATATATAATATGTGTGGTGAGTGATGGTTAGAGTTGATGAAAACAAAAAACAAAAATCGAAAAAAAAAATTTGAGGACAAAACTTATTTTAAGGAGGGTAGAGTGTAATACCCCAGATTATTATTAAATGATTTATTTCTTTGAAATTCTGATAATTGTATATTTAAAATTATTTTTGTGACTTGTTATGTGATTGTTATTAACATATAAATTTTATTTCAGTTTCGAGGACGAAACTTATTTTAAGGAGGGTAAAATGTAATACCCCAGATTTTTATTAACAATAATAACCTTTTTATTTTATTTTATTTTATATAGCCTTAATGGGCCAAATATTCCTAGTATTAAAGTCACATTAATTTACACCATTTTAGGTAATAAATCCTCTACTTGTCAACTAAGTCACATTAATTTACACCATGATTGATTGACCGAACGTAATGTGAACCATGATTGGTTGATTTTTTCTATTTTAATATGCCCTATTGATGATATTAAATTCACATCATGGCTGATTGGTTTTTAATTTAATATACCTTATTAATGATATTAAATTTGTATCATTGTTGATTGATCTTTTTTTTTTATGTACCCCATTAATGAGTTGGCAATGGTAAAAGAGCCGAAGCTAAACCCTAAAATTTTGTTATAAATATGAGCCTAGCCTAACCCTGAATACTCCATTTCTCTTCTCATATTCTCTTCTACTACTTTCGCTATTCTTTCTCTATTCTTCTAATTCCTCTATTCTTTCTCTATTCTTCTAAAAGCTAGCAAAACGGAGACCAGGTAATCCTAATCTCATGAGTCTTAGTGTAATTTTATATTTCGATAGGTAATCATAATTCCCAGAACAACCTTGAATCTCGTGTTTCTTCTTCTTCTCTACATCCTATTTTAGTAATCCTAATCTCATGAGTCTTAGTGTAATTTTATATTTCGATAGGTAATCCTAATTCCCAGAACAACCTTGAATCTCGTGTTTCTTCTTCTTCTCTACATCCTATTTTAGTAATCCTAATCTCATGAGTCTTAGTGTAATTTTATATTTCGATAGGTAATCCTAATTCCCAGAACAACTTTGTTCTTCCTCTTCTCTATATCCTATTTTGGTAATTCTTCCTGTGTGTTTGACTTTTTTGTGTTTGAAAATCCTATTCCCTGTACGTTCTTTTTTTTTTATTATCAAAAACTATGTCCCTATACATTTTTCATTCGTCTCGAATGGCGTGGCCCACTTTGTGAAAGTTTTGGTAAATGATTAAAACATATGTTCCCTGTACGTTTCGGTAAATGATTAAAATATAAGTTTTTTTTATTATTGAAAACTTTGTTCCCTGTACGTTTTTTTTTCCTTGTGTTTTTGTGTGATTGGAATATATGTGCCACTCAATAATATATATATATAAATAATTGAACAGTGGGAGGATAGCTTTGGGATGGTACCCCCAAAGTGAAGAACACAACTCTTAGGCTTTATGCCTCGATATGTTATTTGATGTGAACTTGATTATATCCGTTCTTCCCAAAGTGGTGTCTGGCAGGTTTCCGGGACATTAGTAGCAACTTTGGGGAGAGGTGTGCACATTAGGACGAATTGATTTATTGTGATATGGCCAAACTGATTATTTGTGACTGGCAGGTTTCCGGGTCACAGGGTAAACTGGCAGGTTTCCGGGTTTACCATGGTTCTCTTCCCACTAAACTAATTGGACTGGCAGGTTTCCGGGTCCAAATGAAATGAAATTAAAATAATGATGAATATTTTTCGATGAGAACATATAGATATGATAGTATTAAAATTGATGCCTTGAATTATATATATGATGTTTTCTTTCATCCTGTGAATATTGATATGGATATTTATATTTATTATGTTGATGAATACTATTATTATTATTACTGTTATTATTGTTATTACTATTACTATTATTTTATATTATCTTTGTTTATTAGGATTACCAGCTTTTGCTGATGTTTGTGTTCTGGGCTGCGACGATCCTTCGGGGGAGCAGAATTTCAGTGAAACAGGTTTCAAAGTTGGGGCTGTTGGGACTAACAGTGAGAAGGGAGGAGGAGCATTCGACTTTCTGGCTATTTAGTTTTTTTTTATTCATGCTTTGAAAAAAAAAAAACATTTTTGCTCGAGTTTTGATTTTCGTTATTGTAATAAAGTAGCCTTGCACTCGTCCCAGTACAAGTGCGGCGGTAACACTTCCCAGATTTAGTTATTTTGAATTCAAGTATTTATTCATAAAAATTATAGCAAATTTTACGTTATTATAATAGTTAGAAATTTGGGGGTGTTACAATCTTCTTTGTCTAGCCTAAATCCTTCATCTCAAACTCCTTTTTTAGTTGACCCTTTAGCTTCTCAATCTTTGCTTGATTTCTTGAAGTTATCAACATATCATCAACATATAAAAGAAGATATATAAAGGATCCATCTTCAAGCTTCCGCAAATACACATAATAATCGTATTTGCCTCTCTTGTACTTATGTCGCAACATAAACTTGTCAAATCATTTATACCATTGTCTCGAAGACTGCTTCAATCCGTATAATGGTTTTTCAAGTTTACTCACCATATTCTCCTTTCCAGCAACTTTGTATCCTTCTGGCAGAGTCATATAGATTTCCTCTTCCAAGTTTCCATTTAAAAATACAGTTTTAACATCCATTTGAACTAGTTCCAAATCCAACTATGCTACCAAAGCCAACAAAATTCTAATGGAGGTATGTTTTACAACTGGAGAAAATACCTCATTGTAATCAATTCCCTCCTTTTGAGCATAGCCTTTAGCCACCAATCTTGCTTTGTAGTGCACATCACCTTGGTTAGGAAATCCTTCTTTCTTCGCATATACCCATTTGCAACCAATTGCTTTCTTACCCTTCGGGAGTTTGACCAATCTCCATGTACCACTCTTATGAAGAGATTGCATTTCTTCATTCATGGCATTCCTCCACTTATCCTTTTTTGAACTCCGAACATCCCACTTATAAGTTGAAGGAATGTTATCCATAAAGCAAGTAGGCTTTTTAATTGTTCGTTTTGGCTTGCTAGTTGCGATTGATTCATGTTGCTGCTGAGGTTTGTGTGTTGAAACCTCCCTTTCAACTGGTTCTTCTTCTACATGAAAGTCTTCCTTAGTTTCCTTGTTCGTTCCCTGTATTGGGAAAATTAGCTTTCCTTCAAACTCCACCTGCTTTGAAACACCATCAGTCTGTTTGGTATCTCCATATGCTACCTTTTTCACCATAGCATATTCATCAAAAGTAACATCCTTGCTAAAAATAACCTTCTTTGTCTTTGGACACCATAAATGATATGCCCTAGGATCCAATTTTGATTTTTCCACATGATAGTATGCAATCGAGCCAAACACATGTAAAGAATCATAATTAGTAGCAGGCTTTCCATACCATTGTTCCAACGTTGTCTTATCACCAATAGCAGTAGATAGTAGACGATTAATTAGATGATTCGCATATGTTATTGCTTCAGCCCAAAATTTTTTGCCCAAGCCAGCATTGGACAACATACACCAAACCTTCTCCAGTAAAGTCCAGTTCATACGTTTTGCCACCTTATTCTGTTGTGGTGTATTTCTAACCGTGAAGTGTTTAACAATGCCATCATCCTCACGAACCTTCTGGAAAAGATCATTCTTGTATTCTCCACCGTTATCTGTGTGAAGACATTTGATCAAAGTTATCAAACCCGGATCGGTTATTGAACCGATCAGGATATTGAGTTAAGGGTTAGTGGGTCAAACTGGAGTCAAACCGAAGCTAAACCAGGACTGAACCAGTAAAAAATAAAGATTTAATGTTATTAATATATGGGTTAAGTACCAATTTTGCCCTGGAAGTATACGCCTAGGACCAATTTTGCCCTGGAAGTTTTTTTGGAGCAATGTTGCCCTAGAAGTATGAAAAGGTAGCAATGTTTCCCTTGAGGTAACAGAGGTTAAATTTGATCGTTTTGTTTGACTGAAACTCCCATATGGCACTCTGATGTCGCACTCAACGATCCAACCTATTGCCATATCAGCTTATCCCCCCCCCCGGGCAGAGCAAGAATAACTCGATAGCTCAAACGTTTCTGACGACTCTTCATCGGGAAATGACACTATTCTGTCTCTTGCCCCCTCCGAGACCCCGCTTCTCGATCTCCAAAATTCACCTGAGGAAGACCAATCTTTGCCCAAAGAAACGACATCGGAGGCTCTTGATGACTCTTCTGATCCTGTCCCTGAAAACCACATTGACGAGCCGCTCCAAAATAGTAACCAAAGTGCACCATCCCTGGCAGAGCCCGGACCGCCAGCCAGGAAGCGTAGGCGGCGGAAGAAGTTCTTCACTTAATACAATGTAAATACTTCACTCTCTAGGAACAGGCGATCTGAAGTTGTGAAAGACTACGATGTTGAAGCACTAATCGTAATCTCTGCGGGATTTCCAGTAGACTCTCTCATGGAGGAAGAAATCGAGGCTAATGTGGTCTCCACTATTGGTGGGACGGAGCAAGCGAATTACATCATGGTCCAGAACCACATTCTGGCTCGTGGAGAACTAATGTGTCGGTTTGGTTGACCCATGATCACGCCTTCCAGTCCATTCAGTTAGAGCACAAAGGGTTAGTTACCTCGGCTTATCGCTTCCTCTTGGAGCATGGTTACGTCAACTTTGGGCTTGCTCCAGCTGTTAAAGAAGAAAAGTTAAGGTCATTTGATGGGGTAGAGAAGGGTAATGTGATAATCATTGGTGCAGGGCTTGCCTTTGTGAATCATTAAAATAAGCCGGAATAGGTTCTAGTGATTCCTCCTTTGTTCTTGTTCCAGTGAACTCTCCTACTCCGACGTCGATAACTCCACCTATGATTTCTTATCCTCCGTCGCCGGTAGTGGAGGTTCCAGCACCAACTCCAACATGAGCTCTAGGACCCAGCGTGTCTGCCTCCTTTCCTAACCCAGCCTCTTCTAAGAAAGAAAGATAAGGTGTGATCTCCCAATTTTTCCTCTTCTCGCCTTCCTCTAAAGTACGCCGAAATGCGCAATAGATCTAGACTATAGAGTGAGAAATGCATCTGGTTTTGGTTCTGAATTTTACTTTGCACCATTAAGCATTGTACAAAACTGCTTCTTGTTCTCTCGTTCAAGTTATATGTGTAACCTTTACCCAGTTTTATGTCTAGCTTCCTAGATATTGAAAGGCTTTGTTTCTATTTTGTTTCTTTGGCATTTCGAATAGAAGGAACATTGGAGGCATTATATCATAGTGGATGCAGTTGATTGGAGTACCAAGTCTGGATTTATTTGTCTTTCTTCTGGTTTGTTTCTGGTATGTTTTTGGTTTTGTTTCTGGATTTTCATTTCTAGCTTGAAAAAGACGATGACGATGAGATAGAATGGAAAAGATGAGGAAAAAGGGGAGGGGGGATAAGCTGATGTGGCAATAAGTTGGGTCATTGAGTGCCACATCAGAGTGCCATGTCTTCCAGGGCAAAATTGGTCTTGGGCGTATACTTTCGGGGCAAAATTAGTACTTAACCCTTAATATATTAATATAAAATTTTAATAAGATGATAAAATTCTTGAAATTTTTAAGTGTTTATTTTAACCTCAAGCACTCTCAACCTCACAGGTTCATTATTGTCTTCGTGTTGTGTGCCTTCATTGCAATAAAAAAAGAAGTCTTGTCACTGCCTTTCCCTCTCTACTATTAAGCCATGTATTGTCAAATCCGTCATAGCCTTCGCCATTAATATGTGTGCGTCGTATATTTTATTATTATTCTTCACACCAACGACCATTTCTTATGACTTTGGCGTGTTTATGGGTTTATTTTATCTCTTTCATCTCAGATTTTCCCGATAACCCCCCATTGCAAGTCTCACCTTCTGCTTCATTGAGAAATGACTCAATGAGTGAGAGAGGGCTTTAGTGGCGAGAAGTCGAGAACTACGCGACTATGATCTTCTCATCGACAAATCCGACGGTGAGAACTTGGTAATTCTTCAGATCTGGGTGGTTTTTTAGAACTCTCTCTCTCTCTCCTCCTTCTCCTTGTCTCGCTATTTTCTCAGGGGTTCGGCTCCGTTTCCTTTTATGCCTCTCTCTCTCCTCGTTCTCCTTCTTTGTGTAGCAAGTTTGAGATGACTTTTTTTAAAAAACAAAAAAAGAAAAAGAAAAAAAAATCCCCAACGAACCTGAATCATGAGCTTAACTCGGATCGGCTTTCTGGCCGGTTCGCCAGTTTTTGATCTAAACCGGCCGGTCCAGTCTGAGTTTCATAACATTTCATTTGATTCTCCTGCATGTTTGTGTTTCTATCATTGCTTTCCATTTGAGAAAGATACCCAACACTTCGTCTTTAGTCTTTATCGTATACACCCAAACTCTTCGAGAGAAATCGTCAACAAAGGTTACAAGATAATGTTTTCCTCCCAATGAAGGAGTTTTGGAAAGACCATAAACATCAGAATGTACATAATCCAAAATACCTTCCGTATTATGTATAGTTGTACCGAACTTAACCCTTGTTTGTTTCCCCTTTATGCAATGCTCACAAAACTCCATGATGCAATGCTTCAATTCTTTTAACACTCCTTGATCTGATAAAGCCTTCAAGGATTTTCCTCCAGCATGTCCCAAATGCATATGCCACAACCTGGTTGCTTCTGTATCCTTCTCACAACTGGATGTCATTGCGGCTGTACCAATAATTGTACTACCATGATAGTGGTACGTGTTATTGTTCTTCTGAATACCCTTCATTATCACTAGTGCACTAGAGAATATCTTCATCACTCCCTTTTTTGTAGTGATCTTGAACCCTTTTGAATCTAGAGTTCCCACAGAAATGAGATTCTTTTTCAAATCCGGTACATATCGAACATCTTTCAATGTTATGATCAATCCATCATGGTTCCTTAATTTGATTGAACTAATGCCATATGCGGTAAGAGAAGAGTTATTTGCTATGTGGACAACTCCACACTTTGCTTCTTCATAGTCAATGAACCGGTCTTTGTTACGACACATATGATGGCTACAAGCTAAGTCCAACAACCATATGTCTGACGATTTTGGTGATGTTGTTGTAGCTAGTGAGAAAGCTGAATTCTCATCGTCACAGTCAGCTAGATTTGAGTTCATAACAGCCTTTTCATTGTTAGGTTTGACCTTATTTTTCAGCTTCGGACAGTCCTTCTTCCAGTGACCTTTTTCTTGACAAAACGCACATTCATCTTTACTGGGTTTGAACCTCGATTTGGATCGCCCTTTCTTCGACCTCGTCCGGTCTTCAGCACGTCCTCTAACTACTAGAGCTTTTGCTTCTCCACCCTTTTGTTTTTATTCTTTCTTTGTTCATAGCTGTATAAAGCAGAACAAACTTCTTTGAGAGAAACTTCCTCCTTGCCGTGAACTAGCGTAGTCTCCAAGCGCTCATACTTATCGGGAAGTGCCCCAACAACATTAGGGCCAGATCTTCATCTTTAAAGGTCACATCCATATTCTGCAAATCTGTCACCAACTTATTAAAGCTAGTGATATGTTCATTTATTGTGGTACCAGGAACATAAGTGAAGCGAAACAATCTTTTCTTTATATGGAGTTTATTTTAACTGCTTTTCTTCAAGAACTTGTCCTCCAATGCCTTCCACAGTTTATATGCAAAAGTTTCCTTTGTGTATGGATAATTCTGCTCTCTTGAAAGGTACGATCAAATAGTACCACAAGCAACACGATTGATAACCCTCCAATCTTCCTTATCCACACTTTCTAGTTTCCTCTCTTCAATAGCAAAGTCTAGTCCTTGTTGTAAAAGGACATCCAGAACCTTGCTCTGCCACATCCCAAAATATCCCAATCCGTCAAAAATTTCAACTGCAAACTTCGCATTGGATACTATCTTTGTCAAAAGCGAAGATGCTAACGACAAATTTGATGTGGATTCTCCAACCTTTTTGTCTCCCATTTTTGCTCCAAATATTATTTAATAGTTGCCAATACAAAAACCCAAAAGTAATTCTTTTCTGATGTGGAAGCTCAGACTATGCTGTAACCACAGAGCATACTTAGACAGAACCTTGGCTCTGATACCAATTGTTGCGAAAGCGGGATATATAAAGCACAATCAATTATACTAAAAAATCACAATACTAGAAAGCAAAGTTTCTAGACGTAATTTAATAACATAATAAATAACAACTATTATATTCAATTGCAACTAATAAATAATAAGCAAGACAACAATAAGAGGAGTAAGACAACAATAAGAAAAATATTACTCCCTCCGGTCCTAATTATAAAAGCTAGTTGACTTTTTTGGAAAGATTAATGAAGCTAATTAAATTACTTTAGAGTATTTTTATTTTTTCTTCAAACTAATTAATTTAACTAATAAACTAATATATAATCCAAAAAACATAACATATGAAATGATTAAGTAACTTATTTAGCTTCTTTAATTTTTCCAAAGAAAGTCAACTAACTCTTATAATTAAGACCGGAGATAGTATAATCTAATTTCACTCCAACAATCTACAAATGAAATATATTATAAGTGAGAAAGAAATTCTAATTGCCTCAAGAGACAATTTTGAGGGATGAAGATTAAGGGTGGGGGGGTCTTATTTAGACCTAAAACATTGCCCCCCTTACTAACAATTAGGCGATGTGGGACTTTTGGCCAAATACCCACAACTATTTCTTCGACCTCATAGCTTTGTCCCTTCCGTCTCATTATTCCCCCAATTTCAGTTGCCTTAAAATTATGGTGGGTGGTGAGGGTGAGAATGGGGGCAATGAGGTCTTTTTCTAACACTTGAAAATCTCATTTTAATGCGTGGATACCAATGTGGGCCCCACCATCGTATATGTCACCATTTTTAATCAAACTATTGAACTTAATGGTCAACATTTTCTACATTAACAAAATATATGACTTTTACTTAATTTTTGTAAAAATATAGTCATTTTTACACCTGAAAATTACTTTTGCTATTAGACCTTTTTTAGCCAAAATATTTTCACATCTTAACCCTAAAAACAAATCCTCCCATATTAAAGTTGAATATATTTATTATTTAAAAACTAAATAATAAAGTGAAAATTTCTCTTTATAAACAAAAATTCACTAGTGGTAAGATAATTTCACAAACCACACAGCGTCAAAGCACAACTGCACAAGGGCCTGGTCAATCTGAAACGAGGAAGGAAGGACTACAAAGGAAAAATCTTGAAGGGGGAGAGGGTCTTTTTGGACTGGGACAAGCAAGAAGGAGTCTTTTCTTTATGGGTACAGATGGAAGGCGAAAACCAATTAATACAACCATTTCCTCTTCAAATTTATGTATTTCTAAGGCCCTCTTTCTCTTCTCCACTTGCTGGGGTCATTTTCTGAGCTGCGAATTGCGATCTCTGTTTTCTCGGCAACTTTTGGTTGCGAAAATGGGTTCTGATTTTCCATGGCTCTGGTCGTTCTCAGGTCTCTCAACCTTTCTTTGAAGATGTGTTGACTTTTTGGTCTTCATTTTTTTCTGGTTAGTCTCAGAATATGTCAATGGGGTTGCTTAAATAGCTGCTATGAGCTTAGCAATCTAGAATTAAGCTTTGCTTATCTCATTTCCTCTTGTAATCTTGAATTTTGGTGTAATATTTGGTGAAGTTTCGGGAACGATGTTGAGGGATTCGGTGTTGCGTGCGAGCTGGGAAAATAATGATGATAATTGAATTGGGAGGGCCAGAGAGAAGCATAAGGGGTTACTTAGTCAAGTCAACCGATAAGTTCGCCTTTGCTGAATTGAGTTCTTCAAACTTCAAATGGGACACTTTTCAGGTATCAGAAAATATTTGTTACTATTTAAGTTGCTGAAAAAATTTATTAAACTGCTTCTTCAAGTTTGCGAATTAAGATTCTTGATTCACTTTTGCAGACGATCTTCATATTCCCTCTACTTCCTTTTGATAAAGCTGCGCGTGACCGCAGGTTCAGAACCCATAAGTTTTACTGATATACCATTCTGAATGAGAATTCTTTTTCGGCGGCTTAGAATCTAGCATGATTCCTTTATTTACAATATCGTCAACTTTCAAATGAACACTTGAAGCCTGTTTTGTACAAATTTATGATGTGAACGTCCTTTTTGTGCCAATTAGAAAAACATTGGTAAATGATTCTGATAAACTCATTTCTTTTTATGGAATCAAGTGCTTAGGCATTTGAAATCGAATTGAAATAGGTATCAAAGCATTTCTTAATCAGGATTCTGGGGAAATTTCTGCAACTTTCTGTCATCATTTGTCAATGTCAGGCTGTCTGCATTTCGTTGGAGAATGAGGATTTTAGCTTCATAGCCTAACTGTGTCTCAAGATGATGGTAGTAGATGTAATGTCTTCTGCCACTTCCGGTCCTACTACAGAAATTATTTCTCAGCTTATAGATTGTATTTTTGAGCTTGTAACCTGCGCTAGTGATGTCCTTGTGAAGAAGGATAGTTTTAAGGAACTTGCAGCTTACTTGGAAAGAATTGTACCCATCCTAAAAGAACTGAGGAATAAAAAAGTCAGTGATATTGAGACATTTAATCGCACCATTGACATCTTGAATCGTGAAATTAAAGAGGCAAAGAAACTGATTCAAGAATGCAGCAAGAGGAACAAGGTGTATCTCTTATTGAACTGCAGGTCTATCTCAAAGCGCTTAAAGAACACTACAAGTGAGATCAGCCGTGCTCTTGCATTTATTCCTCTTGCTACCCAAGATCTTTCTTCTGGAATAGTTGAAGAAATTGAGAATCTCTGTGACAATATGCAGAAAGCTGAGTTCAAGGCAGCCATAGCAGAAGAGCAGATTTTGGAGAAAATTGAGTCGGGGATAAATGAAAAGAATATGGACCGCTCTTATGCCAATAATTTGTTGATTCTCATTGCACAAGCTGTTGGCATAACAAATGAGAAGTCAACAATGAAGAAGGAACTGGAAGAATTCAAGAATGAAGTAGAAAATGCCCGTCTAAGGAAGGACCTGGCTGAAGCTATACAAATGGATCAGATCATCGCTTTGCTTGAAAGGGCTGATGCAGCCACATCACCTAGGGAAAAAGAACTGAGATACTTTGCAAAACGAAAATCTCTTGGAAGTCAACCCTTAGATCCTCTTCAATCATTTTATTGCCCCATAACTCGAGAGGTCATGGTGGACCCGGTTGAAACTTCTTCAGGGCAGACATTTGAGAGAAATGCCATAGAAAAGTGGTTTGCAGACGGAAATAATATGTGTCCTCTGACTATGACTCCTTTAGATACATCAGTTTTGCGACCTAATAAAACCTTGAAACAATCCATAGAAGAATGGAAGGATCGAAATACTATGATTAGTATTGCTTCAATGAAAGAAAAAATCCAGTCAGGAGAGGATGAAGAAGTGCTGTGTTGTCTGGGAACTCTGAAGGTATTGTGTGAAGAAAAAGATCAGCACAGAGAATGGATGATAATGGAGAATTACATACCAGTTCTTATCCAGGTTCTTGGCTCTAGAAACCGGGATGTAAGGAATGAAGCTCTTGTCATCCTTTTAATGTTGGTTAAGGATAATGATGAGGCCAAGGTACATCTATAAATAATCACTTTTGCCCAGTTTTTTCTTTTTTTTAAAATTTTATTCTATTTTAAAACGGTATGCAGCATTTAATTCTTACATTCTGGAGTTTATTGATGAATTGTAGCTACAGCTTCTAAGCTTGTTACAGCCAGATAAATAAATGCATGCACAGTTTTTACTTAGTAATTCAAGCATCAAGATTAAGCCTATAACTAATTTTTCTTTTAGTCAAAAAATTCAAAGAACCTGGAAAAGAAATTCAAAATTGATATATTCTACTCTGTCTTACATCCATGGGCAGAGTCATCATGCAAAAATGACCCATAAGTCAAGAAAGGAGATTCAAATTTATGTTGGTTTGCCAGACAATGCCGGTAGAGATTCAATATGTAACAAGATTACTTACCAGAATTTCCCCAAATTCTTTCTTTCTACTGAAAGCACCCTTCTCATATTCCTATGTTTGCTTTAGGATAACCTACTGAAATAAGTGGCTCACACCAATGCTCTGAGAAACGGATTATATACATAGAATAGATAGGGCCATTCCCTTCCATATCAGTGGACAGTGATTAACAACATTAGCTATTGAGTTTATGCATTTAAAACATGGTCTATTAACTTTGATTTAGAAATTTGGTTATATTATACTCCTGTGACATTTCTGAAGTCATTTCCCACCCTTAATTGCTTCTCATTCTGCTTTACAATACACATGAACTTTGTGGTTATGTCCACTTTCTGAATCCCTTATTTTGTTACTGTATAATGATCTTTTTCCAAATTGGCTGCACAGATTCTGTTATATTCATGGATATTTAACCTCTCCGCACCCTAATGTTTTGCAGGAAAGACTTGCAAATGTTGATAATGCAATTGAATCAATTGTCCGTACTCTTGGACGTCGTGTGACAGAAAGGAAATTGGCGGCAGCATTACTGTTGGAGTTATCCAAGCATGATAGGTTACGAGAACACATTGGAAAGGTTCAAGGTTGCATACTACTGTTAGTGACTATATCAAGCAGTGATGACAACCAAGCTGGCAGGGATGCTGCAGAGTTACTGGAGAATCTTTCATACTCGGATGAGAATGTTTTGCTGATGGCAAGGGCAAATTATTTCAAGCATCTGTTGCAGCGCCTTTCCTCAGGTTTATTCTTCAACCTACATAGTTTTATTCCATGCATTAATATTGCAGATTCCTTTAAGTTGTCGTTCATCTTATTTTTCTGTTGAAAGATATGCATGCAGTATAGAACTGCCTGAGATTTTTCTTATGTTTTGAATTCAATTTGTGCATGACACTGCATTTGCATCTATGCTTTGAGGGATTTAGCTACCGTTGATATGTTATCATGAAGCTTGGCTTTTAGGGAGATTACGAATGAAACCAAAGCATGACTAGATGGGCGCAAAAGCCTCTGGTATATGTGAAAATATTATCATGTTTAGCAGGCAGGCCTTTGTTCTTTTTTCTATTGATGCTTGTGCTATCATTTATTTACTAATGGTGGTTCGATCGAATGAAAGGGACTTGATTCCCTTTAAAAAGGTTGAGGATTTGAATCTTGTGAATGGAATAAAATCTCGTTGGAAGAACTATCCCTATTCGGATTTGACAATGCTCAAATTTGACCTTATAATACTAGATATTAAATAATTGTATAAAAAATATCCTATTATTTATTTGAAAGTAATGAGTGATTTCTTATCAATTTTATCATCTCATATTTAAAGCTAAATAAGTGGTATTTATGCCTCTGATACAAAATATTGAAATTTATTGAGAGAATTTTGAATTGCAATGTACTGAATCTGAACTACTTTCTGAGAACTATTGAAACTCTGTAAAAAATGTCTTTAAGTTGAATTTCTCAATCAAAAAATTTTGTGTTTTAAGATTTTGAAATGTTGCTTTTTTTAACAATTAGATAGTGTGCGACAAGTGGCTGAATCTGAGAGCCTGTTGGGAAGGTGGTGGGGGCGGGAAAAACCCAGTTTGAGGGAGAAAAGCCCAGTCTAAGTAAAAGCACAGTCTAAGGGGTGTTTGGGTTGGTTTTTTTCCAACTGTGCTTTTAGCCAAAAAGCAACTTTTAAAAAAAAAGCTCTTCAGACCTGCTTTTCGGTGGGGTGGAAAATTGTCCTATCACCCCCATTATGTCCCTTCCCTTTGTCTTATTTTAACTTGGAAAAAAAAAAAAACCAAGAGATATCTGTTTTTTTAACCAAAACATATATTTGTTTTTTTTTTCCTTGCCAGAAAAAACATATATTGTTAAACTTTAGGTTGCTAAAAAATATTTGCTAGCCAAAAAATGTTGGAAAAAAGTAATTCTGATTTTAGTAAGACAATATTATTTAGTTAAAAAACTTAAGATTATTATTATTTGTAATTTATATGAAATTTCACCTATAAAAAAAATATCCAATTAAATGTTACTTAGTATTTACAAACTTTTCTCAATAATATATCAGTTATCAAATTATATACATTTGATAAAAACTCATGTCATTTTCCATGAAAACTTACTTTCCAAACAAGTTTCAATTCGAAAAAAGGTCACTTCTACCATTGTCAATCCAAACGTAAGTCACATTTACAATCTAACTGTCATCTTATCTTAAGTTTATGAAAATTAGATTTAAAAAAAGTCACGTCTGCTACCGCTAATCCAAACGGGCTCTCACCAGCCATTAAAGGATTGGAGTGTTTGGTTTTACTTGTATAATGTATGAACTCTTGTTAACCAAAAGAAATGGAAGAGGAAAGTGCTGACAACAACCCTGTACTATTTCTTTCTTTTTTCATGCAGGAACAGACAACGTAAAATTGCTTATGGCTACAACTCTAGCAGAAATGGAGTTAACCGACCACAATAAAGAGTCTCTATTTGCAGGTGGCGTTCTGGATCCTCTTCTTCAATTGATCTCAGACGGTGATCCTAAGGTGAAAGCCATGGCCATCAGAGCTCTTCGTAACCTATCCAGTTTAAAGAAAAATGGACTGGAAATGATTCGACAAGGAGCAGTGCGCCCATTATTTAGGCTTCTTTTCCAACGTAGCTTACCACCCTCAAGTTTGTGGGAACACGTCGCTGCCATAATCATGCAACTTGCTGAGTCAACCATTGGTCAAGATACCCAGACACCAGTTTTATTATTTGAATCTGATGATGATGTTTTTAACCTCTTCGCCTTAATTAGATTCTCAGGGCCTGAGGTGAAGCGAAACATTATCCAGACTTTTTATGCCTTGTGTCAATCCACATCAGCTTCATACATCAAGACCAAGCTAGTAGAGGTATGCATCTTACTGAAGCAAAATATACTAATAATTCATACTGCTTCAACGTTTTTCTAGTCTTTGAAATAGGTAGAGTGAATTGTAGAGTCAATTTGAGCAAAAAAAAATTGTAGAGTCAAAGGATGGCATGTAACATTAATAGGCATCATCACTGAACTTGTAGAGGGACCATGTTACTGATATAAAGTAATAAAACTAAAGATGAAAATAACGGCAAACATTTTGAATTTGGCTAAGCTTAATTATTCATTTAATAACAACTTTGGACCAATTTTCTCAGTCTATAGCCAACTTTTTCCCGATTTAGACGCAAAAATAATGATATTGTGGGTTTCACGGACATCAGGCATATTGATATGACTTTCTATCACATGGAAACAACCCTAGTTAGATTCTACCCATATATATATTATATGCTTCAACAGTAAAACACCCTTAAGGTACTGGGATATAAGGGTCGTGGTTTGATGTTTTTAAGTACTATATCAACTTTAGTATGCCAAAACGTATACTATTTGAGTAAAGAGCGAGAGAAAACAGAGTTGTGATTCATGATTCTTTCATCTCTTGAATTTGTATTCTTTGATTTTCCTTGACTCATTGGTGCTAATTGTTGTTATAAAATCTCAAACTGGAAACCTGCCTCGTGACCTGTGTAATATAAACAACAGATGAACTATGAATCATCAGAGCTGAATTAGTTAAATCATCTATAGGCTCGAGCATACAAAGGATCTGATTATTGCGGGTCTCTCTGTCTTATAGTCTCTAATGAAAATTTATTTACTTCCTGAGAAGTTCAAGGGATTGAACAATGAGATTTACTATTAATTCAATTGACAATCCAAAGGTTGTAAACAAAAATACAGCAATTGTCTCAAACATAAAAACTTCAAATTATCAATCCAATCCATAAAAAATATGGTTACAATCTAAAACTAGACTGTTTTCAATTAACACAACTTGGAACTCTTTAAAACTAAAGAACCTCAAGGTTAAATTAAGAAGATAAAAAGAACAACACTCCCTTGTGATCTTCAAGTGTAAGTTCCTAGGCTTTAGCTTCCTCCATGCTCCTCCCAAGTTGCCTCCCAAAAGAGCTTAAGCTTCCATGAAAATCTCCTCTTCAAACTCATTGTTCAAAGCCACGTTCATGTTGGCAATTCACTCAGAAATAGTCAAGATGGAGATAATTGGCAATGAATTGAAGGTGGGCCCGCGTAGAGTAGATGAATGAATCATGGATGGATCAATGAATCAGTGAAGCAAACCTCCCTGAGTGATGCTCTGTGAATCCGTGTGCGTGTGTGTCTCTGCGGCTCCCCTCCCAACGTGTCTGCGGCTAGGTTAATTTATGGGAGGAAGATAGGGTTTTTGGGTACCAACTTAAACCCAATAAAATTTAAAAATGCCAATAAAATTTCACCATTAGATCTTTTTTTTAGCTTCCAAGGTCAATCCTGCATCGTAGGATCTTCCAATAATCTCATAATTAATTCGGATTTATATTATTTCTTAAAATAGGCTAACAATCCAAATATTATCTAATAATTCCAAATTAGCCTAAAATAGTCCCCAAAATAAATGAATAAGGTAGGATAAAATATATGAACATTGGGATTTATCAACTATTTATATTATGCACGCACATTTATGGATTTCTAGATGATTAAAAACAATTTGAGAGTTACTATTTTTTTCTGCATAGCAATGTTAATGCCATTGATATCATACTATTGTTTAATTCTGTGAGTTCAAAATAGAATATGATTCTTTTTACCCGTCAAACAGCTCATCATTATGCCCTACACCAGCAAGTGGTTTAACTGTTGAGTGAAAATTTTCACTCACTTAAATCTCCAAATTTACTTAAAGTATTTATTATAGTTTGATCAGCTTTTGCTGTATCGCAATATATTGTAGTTAAATTGATTTCCATATTTATCTGTAGTGCTCTGCTGTTCAAGAACTGGTTCAGTTTTGTGAGAACGAAAACCTTGATCTACGAGCGAGTGCTGTGAAACTGTTGTCATGCTTGGTTGCAAGCTGCGATGAGGCAAGCATTCGGGAGAATGTAAACCGGAAGAGTTGTGAGAATTTAGTACGGATCCTTAGATCTTCTTCAGATGAAGAAGAACCTGCTTCTGCTATGGGCATAATATGCCATCTTCCAGAAATTCCCCAGATGTCTCAATGGCTTCTTGATGATGGTGTACTGCCGATCATTTATAAGTATATCCAAGAAGGGAAAGACAAAGATCTCCAAAAGAATAACTTGGTAGAGAATTCTGTGGGCGCCCTTCGTCGTTTCACAGTTCCAACAAACTTGGAGTGGCAAAAAAGCGCAGCCGAAACTGGTATTATACCTGTTTTAGTACAGTTGCTTGAATGTGGAACCACATTGGCAAAACAACGTTCAGCGTTGTGTCTTAGTCAATTTTCAAAGAGTTCGGTTGTGCTGAGCAAGCCAATTTCCAAGCACAAGGGACTCTGGTGCTTCGCAGCTCCTGCAGGAATCGGCTGTGAGGTTCATGGAGGAATCTGTTCTGTCAAATCATCATTTTGCCTTGTAGAGGCTGATGCGGTGATTCCTCTAACAAGGACTCTCTGGGATTCTGATCCCGGAGCTTGTGAGGCTTCTTTGGATGCACTCCTGACTTTGATTGAAGGTGAGAGACTGCAGAATGGTACTAAAGTGCTCGACTCAGCAAATGCCATACCGGCAATGATAAAATTGCTCAGTTCATCATCCCCTGGATTGCAGGAAAAATCTCTTAATGCTTTGGAGAGGATTTTTCGGTTAATTGAGTACAAACAAAAGTATGGAGCCTCAGCTCAGATGCCCCTTGTTGACTTAACTCAGCGTGGTGATAGTAGCACGAGATCAATGTCAGCTAGAATATTGGCACATCTCAATGTGCTTCATGACCAGTCTTCTTATTTCTGAAAGAGAAGTGCTCATTCAAATTCCTGTGAGGAGCTAACAATGATCATGGAAAAACCTCCCTCCCATGAGATCAATGGTTGCGAAATGAAGAACATCACTAGTTCCATAACTTAGTTTTGCCTGAAAAGAGAATCCAAGTTTTTGATGTTCTTGAATCTGGTGACCTAAGTTTCCAAAGTCACAAACTTTCAATATGGGATGAGGTTATACCTTACAAAGAATCCGTAGGTCTTGTACCAAACATGGCTGACCATCAGTTTGGGTAGTTTGAGGTATAGAAAAGCAGAACCATTGGACATGTAGGGATTTATTGAGTGGCATCTCCTTTTTAGTTGGCTGTGAGAAGAAAAAAAGATTCCTTATTTCTGGTATAGTTGTATTCTTTGTAATATTAAAGCCACGTTGTGATTCTTCAATCTTCACTTATGGTAAGAGCTACAAGATGTGATAATCAGTATAAGGATTCATCTTCCCTTCTGGGGCCTACCACGACTTATTTGTTTGTGAATATGAGGAAGAGTTTGTTGCAGAATCTCATGACTTCTCAATGTTACTGACACAGTTTTGTTGCAAACTTCACCTACCTTTCGTGCACAGTCAGAATTTAAGAAAATACCACAAACTTATTTTATTTACATATTTTAGAAAAATTAAGGCCGTGTCCTATTTCTAAGAACTAGATCTTTTCACAGGAAGATATGTATTAGAGATCTGTCTTTTTGTCAATGGTTAGTTGTCCCGTAACAACGTCATCCGTGACGTTTGGACAAGGTTTCAAATTTGAGTATGGTGTTGACATGTTTACGTGCGTTTAGATAAATGGTTTACTTTAATTTTAAATATAACAATACTTCTCCCTATGTTGATTAAAGATGTAGTTTAGGAAAAACTAACATATATTTATATGACAAATAATTAATTCCTTTAACATATTCACCACTTTGTTTTCCATGCTTTAAAATCTAATCGATGGGGAAGTCTCAGTGCAATTACGCATGAGTGAGACTCGAAGCTTTTAAAGTTAAGCAATGCATCCTAATTTGCTTTTCCAAAAACGAAAATCAGCGCAATATTTTCCGGACACCGCTAACATAACGTGCATGAAGTTTCAAACTTTAGGCCAACCTAAAAAGCTCTTATGAACCAACTGAAGCAAATCCATGCCTATACTCTCAGAAATGGCATAGACCATACCAAAATTCTCATCGGGAAGTTACTCGAAATCCCAAACCTCCAATATGCACATTTACTCTTTATCCATACGCCCACTAAGCGAACTGTGTTTATCTACAACAAGCTCATCCAAGCTTTCTCTCTTCATGGACGACAACATCAAAGCTTATCGCTTTACTCTCAAATGCTTCTTCAAGGATGCCCACCAAATGAGTACACTTTCAACTTCCTCTTTTCAGCATGCGCTTCTTTGTCTTCTTCCCTTGGACAATCCCTCCATACCCATTTCATCAAATCGGGTTTTGAACTCGACGTGTTTGCCTCCACGGCTTTGCTTGACATGTATGCTAAAATGGGTGTTCTGGAGTTTGCACGCAAGGTGTTTGATAAAATGGTTGTACGAGAGATACCCACTTGGAATGCTATGATCGCAGGCTATGCAAGGTTTGGGAATATGGTGGATCCAGAGGAATTGTTTGTGTTGATGCCTTCTAGGAATGTGGTTTCATGGACGGCAATGATATCCGGTTACTCTCAGAACAAACAATATGAGAAGGCCTTGGAGTTGTTTATGAAGATGGAAAATGTAAAGGATTTAAAGCCCAATGAAGTAACCTTAGCAAGTATTTTACCAGCTTGTGCAAATCTCGGGGCACTAGAGATTGGGCAGAGGATTGAAGCATATGCTAGAAAAAATGGATTCTGTAAGAATGTATATGTGAGCAATGCTATATTGGAGATGTATGCCAGGTGTGGTAAGATCGATATTGCTTGGCGTTTATTTAATGAGATAGGAAGTCACAGAAATTTATGCTCTTGGAATTCAATGATCATGGGTTTGGCTGTTCATGGACAATGCGCTATGGCTCTTGAGCTTTATAATCAAATGCTAGTAAGCAATTATTTTATTAAGCTATTATTCACCATGATGGACTGCATCGTTATGACTTTTACCGTAATTTTGAAGCTTCTATTTTCTAATTGATGAAAAGTTCTTAGGTAGATCAAACCACTTTTAAGCAATGTACATTTGTCGTGCGCAATGTCCCGTATGACTTGCCTTTGACATGTCTCTTTATAGTTGTTTTGGTCTACCCGGCTTTGATAAAATGGAGTTCACTTAATAGTCTCTTAGATTTGGATCCTCTAGAGTTCGTAGGGTAAACTTCAAAGAGAGATGTGCTCAGTTGCTTTGAGACTCACATTCAAGTAGGGTGTACTGATTATTTGATGGGTCTTGCACGTTGTGTCTTTTTCTTTTTGAACTTTGTAGGACCTAAATCACAACTCTCCTAACCGATCCAAGCATTGATGTGTTTGTTTTATTGACAATGCCAGAGAGAAGGAACCTCACCTGATGACGTCACATTCGTGGGACTCCTCATGGCATGCATCCACGGAGGCTTGGTTGAAAAAGGCAGACAAATCCTCGATGCAATGACAAATGATTTCCACATTACACCCAAACTAGAACACTATGGTTGCATGGTTGACCTCCTAGGCCGCGCCGGGAAATTGAGAGAAGCTCATGAAGCCATTCTAAGTATGCCGATGAAACCAGACTCAATTGTATGGGGTGCTCTTTTGGGAGCTTGCAGCTTCCATGGAAATGTTGAGGTGGCTGAGATAGCAGCCGAGTCACTTTTCGCCCTTGAACCTTACAACCCAGGAAACTATGTTATTCTCTCCAATATTTATGCATCAGCTGGTCAATGGGATGGAGTTGCAAAACTCAGGAAAGTGATGAAGGGTGGCCAGATAACAAAAGCAGCTGGCTATAGTTTAATTGAAGAGGGAGGTCGGCTTCATAAGTTCATTGTGGAAGATAGATCACATTCAAAAAGTGAGGAAATATTTGCTTTATTAGATGGCGTTTATAGAATAACAAGGTTTCAAAGAAGCAAATTTGATTTCCATTCTGTCATTATGGTGGATTCCCCCAAAATATACAATTGCAGACATGAACGGTGTACTGTTTCCTATTTGACCTAGAAAATAATTTGCAAGTTCAGATTGAAGAAAATTTATCAGCTTTGTCGTTTTCCATAATAAGAGTGGAGTTCGACATACTTGAGATATATATACTTCCTCCACCCATTTGATTTTTTTTTGAAGAGATTAAAAAAACTAAATAAATTACTTAATATAGCATATGTTTTACTCTTTCTGATCCTTATTATAAGAAATATTAAGTAAAGTTGGTTAATATGGCATGGATTTTATAAAATACCATTTTCATCTTCTTCCTTAATTCTTCAATTCTCTCTTTTCCTTAATTATAGTTAAAAGAGCATCAATAAGAGTTATTAGGAAAATATTGACAAATATGAAACTATGTTTTATATTTAGGACCAAGATCAACTCTTTAAATATATTTTATATTAAAGATTGGAAGAGCATTAGATTATATATAAGTGTATAAGTCAGGTGAATCAATTTAGAAAAAAAAAGATAAATATAAATACTCTAATAAAATATATTTAGCTTCTTTAATATTTCAAAAAAAAAAAAAAGGGGGGGAAAAAAAATCAACTAGGCCTAGCTAGTATATCACACAAACTGATTAAACATTGTAGGCATAACAAAACTCTAATATTATAACCTGAAAGCAATTTACAAAATATTCACAACTTACAGTGACTTGTTATAAATTTAATCTTTTTCTTGCGCTCAGCCAGCATTTATTTATAATAGTAAAGCAATTGAAAATTTATCAAGGAGTTTGGTTTGATAGACCCATCAACCATTTGTGCTTGCTTCTTTTTATCAATGACCATTACCAAGACGACTTCTTCTTCATGCTGTTTTCTCCTTTCTCGCTTTCCTAGTCCACCTTGCCACTAATTTCAAAACCTCGTCAACAAAAATTACAGGAAAAGCAACTAATATGACCAAAAACCATTCTTTGAGACTTAGTGGAACAACACCAAACACGTTTGCAAGGAATGGAACATGGAGGATGAGGAAATGAAGTCCTAGTGATACTGCTGTGGCTACCAAAAGCCAAGGGTTCCTCCATGGGGGCATCTCATACAAGCTGTTCTCTTCAGATAAAGCATTGAAAGCGTTAAACATCTCAATTGCCACCAAGACTGAGAGGGACAGAGTCATGGCCTTCACTTTGCCAACTGAAAAGTAATCACATGGATTTGAGAATGTAATCAGGCGACCCCCACTTACTTCAAATGGAGATGCAGTGAAATTTGACCACGAACGACACTCTCCCCAGTTGCGAAGCTGCGAAAATTCTATGATTGTATGCCCGTCACTTGCCAGATCGATGCCGAGAAAAGATGCTTGCGTGTACCACAAGACAAAAATTCCCACTGTTGCCATCCCTACATAGGAGCCAATTACCTGCCAAGAACATTGTCATGAATGTGTCATTTAAACAAGGTTTAATTAGATTAAAAGAATGATAACATGAAAGTTTCATATTAGGAGAATTACTATGAGGTCTCAAGTAAGAAATATAATTAGCAAAAAGTTTTACAATAAATGAGTAGCATACAATAACAAGTTTTGATGCAGAAAGTGACAACAGGTCAATGTTACTCACTTGTTATTGGGACCTTTTGATAATTACATTCATTTCTGGAGACCTTATAGTGATTTTTCCTTTTATATTTCATGAAAGGGAAAAGGATATGTTATTATCTTAAAGGGAAAATGAGATAAACTTGAGCATTCTTTACCAGATAACGGAAAAGAACCCATTTATTGATGAGAGGTTCATCAGTTTTACGAGGCGGCTTTCGCATTATATCAACATCAGCCGGGTTAAAACCCAGAGCTGTTGCAGGAGGACCATCAGTAACCAAATTCACCCACAGAAGGTGCACAGGTATCATACATTCTGGGATTCCCAGGGCGGCAGTCAAGAATATAGACATCACTTCTCCAACATTGGATGATATCATGTACCTGATGATCACACAAATGTGAAGAACTAGTCTTGATCAGTCATAAGAAAGAAATTCTTAGGTAAGACAAAATAATCAATAAATATTTAAACACAATGTTTATATCTCCAATCATGATTAGTATTGGGAAAGAAACATACCTAATGAAGGCTTTCATGTTATTGAAAATAGAGCGACCTTCAGAAACAGCTGAAACAATGGTACTAAATTTGTCATCTGCAAGTACCATATCTGAAGCTTCTTTTGCAACCTGCAATATCATGCAAACATTAAAGATAACCAAAGAAGAATATGAGCACAAGCACTTAACTTTTCAGGTGCTTTAACTTTACCTCAGTTCCAGTTATGCCCATGGCAATCCCTATGTCAGCAAGTTTTAGAGCAGGAGCATCATTCACACCATCTCCAGTCATTGCAACAATCTCTCCCATATCCTTCAGTAACCTCACAATCTCTTGCTTGTGCCTAGGCTCGGATCGAGAGAATACCTTGCTTCCTGGTTTTGACAACATTTTAACTTGTTCTGAAGGAGAAAGAGACATGAACTCCTTGCCTGTCAGACTTCTCTCTGTAAGATCCTCATCTCTGGAAAACAGATTAATTTCCCGACAAATAGCTTCTGCCGTGGACTTGTTATCTCCGGTTATCACCATGACTTTAATCCCAGCTTCCTTGCAATCATCGATCGCCCCTGGAACTTCCTCACGAGGAGGATCCTGATAAATGTAGTAATATATATATTAAACATCCTCCAAAGAAGCTGTATGACAAACTGCGAAAAAAACCAAGGAATGAACTTACTCTTAGACCAACAACACCAACAAATACTAGATCACTTTCAATGGATGAGTAGCAAGTAGGATCAAGCAATTTCTTGTGAGCAGGATGATTTTCATCATAATAATCCGAAAATTCACCCAAGTCATCCTTATATGCGAAACCCAAGCACCTCAATCCTTTTGAACTCATCTCCAGGAGTCTTGAAAACAGTAGTTCCCTACATTGCTCATCAATTGGAACCAGAGATCCATCAGCTAGTTGCACATGTGAACTACGTTCAAGTAAGCTCTCAACAGCCCCCTGCAATACAAGTAAAACCACTTGAAAGCTTAAATGGAAGCAATAGATGAGATCAGGCATCAAGATATGTTACAGTTTTGGAAATGGAGGATAATGTCAGAGAAAAATTATATGATTCCTCACCAACTGAAAAATAAATAAACGAATCCATAAAGTAGAGGTCAACAACAAAATTATGCTTCTTATGCATATAATTCTATTTTATGCAGCTTATGATCATAAATTCTAATGAAATAATATGATAATATCTCTTTCAATAAAATAACCGGTATGAAGATAAAGTTGGGTCAACTCACCTTAACCAGAAGCCGGTTTCGCCCGGTTGGTTCACGAACAATAACACTCATTGACTTCCTAATTCGATCAAACTCCAAGGTGGCAACTCTTTTGGATCTTCTTGTCCACCACTCACAACTTCCTGCACAAGCAAACCAAAATAGCAAATTGTTATTCCAAGGCACCTACCTTGACAGTTTAACTCATCTATAAAGTTCACTTGCTCACCTAACTTGACAGTGTTGCCATCAATCAAGTTGCTTGCAGCAACTTCTGTATCCCGAATTCCGTTCCTTGCCTTGTTATCTGGAATTCCCATCTTTTCAACCAAAACCTTGAGAGCCGCTTCAGTGGGCAAACCGCTTACCCGGAAAAGGCGACCATCAAAATGAATCCCAGCATCATTACAAATGGCACATATTTCTGCCATGGAGTGCAAGTTTGCATCCATGTTATAGCAAGCCCAATCCACAATTCCTCCATCTCTAGGATCATAAGTTGAACCTTCAACACGGATGACCCGAGAAGCACTGGTTTTCCCTCCCAAAGTGAAGAACTCTGTCACAGACATCTGATTTGTTGTCAAAGTACCAGTTTTATCTGAACAGATAACAGTTGTGCATCCAAGAGTTTCTACACTAGGAAGCTTTCGTACAATCGCATTCTTTTGCGCCATTTTCCTCGTGCCAAGGGCCAAACAAGTTGTAATAACAGTGGGAAGGCCTTCAGGGATTGCAGCTACAGCCAGGGCAACAGCAATTTTAAAATAATAAGTACACTTCCCAAAGGAAAATTTGATGTTTGAAGGCCATCCGTCTACAAGCTCCCAAGAAAGGAAATTTTTGTAGTTTATAACCCACACAACAAGGCAAACAAACCCAATTGCAATCGTCAGTTGCCCACCAAACTCATCTAGCTTCTTCTTTAATGGGGTGTCATGATCCTCCAAAGAAGCTTCATGAATTTGCGTCTGTATCTTCCCAATTTCAGTGTTCATCCCAGTGGTGACAACAATACAGATACATCTCCCATTAACAACAGTGGTGCCTGCAAAAACCATGTTTTCTTTGGCCTGCAACTCACAATCATCCTTGAAAATAGGATTTGTTCCTTTCAAAACAGGCATTGCTTCTCCAGTTAGTGAGCTTTGTTCAACTCTCAGTGTTGAGGTTTTCAAAGCTGCAACCCTCATATCAGCAGGAACTTTATCTCCTACGTGTAATTCCACAATATCACCAGGAACAAGCTCTCTTGCAGGCAAATCAGGCACAAAATACCCATCTCTTAACACTTTTCCAGATTCACATTGCAACTCTTTGAGAGCATCAAGTGCCTTCTCAGCATTGTTCTCTTGCCAAACTCCAACAATGGCATTAAGGATTAAGATCAGAACGATCACAAGTGGCTCCACATAAGCTTCAAATCCAGATTCCCCTGATTCATGCCCATGCAAATAAGCAAGAACGAATGATATGAAAGCTGCAACCAGAAGAACCTTCACAAGCATGTCATCAAATTGCTCTAATACAAGTTGCCACAAGGGCTTCCTCTTCTCTTTCTCTAACTCATTCCAACCATATCTCTCGCGCTGCTTCTCTACATCGTAGGTGCTCAAACCCTTTTCGAGTTTAACACTGTATTCTTTCAAGCATTGTTCAACAGACCATGACCATGCAGGGAATGGTTTGTCTTCCATTGAAGTTTTCATCTGGTACTGTGTTAAAGTTCACAGCAGAAAAAGAAAATAAAATGCTGTGAGCAGATCAGATTCGGATAACTAATCTGTATGTACCAGGGAGGAAAATCGCAAAATCTGTGATTTGATTTTCAAGGTATGCATCAGTAACCATCACATAAATCCAAAAATGAAAACCGTTTTCTGTTGTGTTTTTTTCCAGGAAAAAAAAAAGATCTTTTTGGGATGAATAAGTTAAACCGAATTAATTGATAACCGGTGGCCATCCAAACTATGAGACCTTTCTACAAATCTGAAACGGTTCCATTATTATACTCTGGTTCAAATAAGGCTCTGTGATCCATCAGGGATGAAAGTAACCAAAATGTTGTTGTTCAAAAAAAAAGTAACCAAAATGTTTGAAGTTTTCATGTGAGAAAAGATGAAACACGGATTAAATGAATCGAGTATTGACCTTGATATCTAAAATGGGAAATTCAAAAGAAAAGGAAGGAAACCAGAATATATGAATTAAAGTCACGCATCAAAAGAGGAGAGAATCAGTTTTTTTTTTTTTCCAATAAGAACAGGGAAGCAGTTTCAAAACTAGAGCAGAGAGAAAACAAACAAAACCCAGAAAGCTTTTTCTACAAACCACAAACTCAAGGGAAACGAACTTCCAAGTAAAACAGACATGAACATCAGCCAAACCAAAAAAAAAACCGTCGTTGTAAGCACATCACAAAAGAACACATACCTGGACCACCCACGACGAGTAAGTTAAAAAAAAAAAAAACAAGAGAGTGTGGTTTAAATTACTGGAAAAATAAGGTTCTTATAGGCATTAGAAGAAGCAGAAGACGTCAAAGTCTGTAGCTTGGAAACAAAGCAAGGACCAGCAAGTACTGGAATTCCATAAGAAAACCTTTTGTCCAAGAAACAGAGAATTTCTTTTACTGTAGATTAAAGAAGGATTAGTCTTTACCTTTAAATGAGAAACCTTTTGGAATTTTCCCATCCGAAACTCTTTTTGAATGTTGAGGCTATATTGCGGTGGTGACTGGAGGCGGACTCAAAAGAATTTTGGAATCTTTTTATTCAAAAATTCCTCTGAGTTTGAGAACTGCCAAGAGGTCGTGACTCCGTTCCGTTATTTATATTCAGAAAGTGGGTGGATATGTGAAGTTACAGAAGCACCCTTTGATTACGACGGTACGTGCCTTTGACTTTTCTTTTATGCCGCATCTGTTGGCAAAACACCTGCGCCGCAGTGTGCAACGGTTGGCTCGGTCCGAAGTCCGAACAGATTAATTAGAGTTAAAAAGTACAACAAAAATAATATTAATATGTTGGCCAAAAAATATAACTACAATAAATGGACAAAAGTTCAATCGAGTTGTTTTTCTTAAAAAAAAAAGATATTACGTAAACTAAATAAATTAGTTCATCATGATATATATTAGGTATCATCAGATTATCTTAAAATATTATAGTTAGGATTTAATACCACATAAAATATTATTATAACATTAAATATAATAAATCCAAACTATTAAAATTTGATTTAGTGGTGGAGGCATTAAATAAAAAGGAAATTGAGAGCGATTAATTAAGATCGAATGAAGTATTATTAAAAAAAAATCTGGTCACATGAAAGGAGAAATTCTATGGGTTGGAGATATTAAATAAAAACAAAATTGAGAGAGATTAATTATTAAGATGGAATGAAGTATTATTTAAAAAATATGGTCACATGAAAGGAAAAATTCTATGGGTTACTACTATTCATCATAAATCTGCGTTTAAAATTCAAAGAATATACGTACATTGCGCTGGAATAGTGCTAATTCTTTCAATAAATTTTTTTTTTTAATGATGTTCACACCTCCTTCGAAAATACTCCCCGGCAACAATAGGCTTCACCTATTTATTATTTAATTGTTTTGTGATATATATATATATATATATATATATATATATATATATATGAGCCACTTTTAAAGTTTTCATAACTTTTTTCTGCTTATAACAAATGTTTTAGAAGAGTCTGCATAACGATAACTTATTCACAGGTCTACTATGCATATAACAGAAAAAATAATTGAAATGAAGTTTGGAAAAGGGAAGGGAAAAAAAAAGTGAGCTAAAATTCGAACGAAGAAGGAAGAAGATACGAGTAGGAAAGAGAGAATCAAAGTGAAGGTCCGAGGAGCGCCAAACCCAACGACCACGACAGGCTGATTGGAGAAAATGGCACCAAAGTTTAATTAGAAAAAATAATATTTAAAAAAAAAAGGTCTAATAACTTATCAATATTTTAACCTCAAGCCCTAATTATAAGATTTAGTTAACTTTTTAAGAGAGATTAAGAAAACTAAATAAGTTATTTAATCATTTCATATGTTGTATATCCTAAGATTATATATTATTTTATTAATTAAACTAATTAGTTTGAAGGAAAAATATAAATACACATATTTAAAGTAATTTAATTAGTTTATTTAATCTCTCTTAAAAAGTCAGCTAAGTGTTATTATTAGGACCGGAGAGAGTAGCTTTGTTTACCTGTTAATGGTTGCTATTTCATTTGTTATTAATAAGTTGTAAGCATTGTTATCAAACTCACGAGTTGACTCTCCGAGTTTACCGTTTTTACGCTTCTAGCTTATAAAAACGAGTCGAGTTAGTAGTAAACTCGTGCTAGTTGTAAACTCGATTAAACTCACGAGTTTATGCACCGAGTTTACCATTTTTACGTTTCTTGCTTACAAAACCGTGTTAACTTACTTTTAAACTCGTGTTAACTTTTTTGATTTGATCATGCTCAGCGGCTTTATAAAGAAATTTAACAGAAATTTCTTTATTAAATATAATAAATGATAATTATTGATGGATTTAATTTCAATTATTTAGATTTAAAATATATTTAAATCAAATTGTTGTTATTTTTTATTTTAATTATACACTAGTAATACCTATTTAATAATAAAAGTAGAATCTTACGAGTTTACGATTCGAATTTACGATACGAGTTTATGTCACTATCACGAGTTTACTTAAACTCGTGAGTTTGACAACCTTGGTTGTAAGGCTTTTCTAATATTATTTGTCTTAATTGTGATTTTCCTTTAAATAAATTTAGGTTCATTTTAATTAATAATTTAAGGCATTTCATTAAACAATCATCTCTCTGAGTCTTATACTCCTCTGCCACTTATATGAGTCTTCTACTCATCTGCCACTTATATTTTCGATTTGTTTATGGCCGTTTGTCATTTGGTGACAACCTATCATTAAACACAATAAAAATATATTCTTCATCCGGTCTATAATATAAGTCACTTCAATTATATCATGAAAAACAATAAATGATAGTTAAATTCATTTAATACTTCTCAAAATAGAACTTTTTTCACACTTTTACCTTTCTTAATAAGTGTGTCTAATTGTATTAGAGATATAATTATGAGTAGACAAATTTTTTTTTTTTTTAAAAAAAGAGTATTAATCACAACCTCAACCAAAAAAAAAACCATTAATTAAACTATAGTGACTAACTGAGGGAGTATAATATACATGAAGTCAATCATAGTATCATAATAAGGGCAGTTCTAGCTAAAATTATAAACTATATCTTCTACGACAAGGTACTGTGTGTGTGTGTGTGTGTGTATATATATAGTATTTAATAATAATTAGTGGTATAAAATAATAGGAGTTGAAAGCGAGCATGCTAGGTAGGGTGGCGGTAAAGGGGAGGACATGTTAGTTGAGTGTATTATTGAGAGTGGAGGTTGTAACTATAATTAGAGTTAATTAGTACTAACAGCTAAGAAGCAAATGTGGAAGCAAATATGATTAAAGTGACACGTGGTTGCCTGCAAAATCTGCAACACAGCAAACATATTTATCACTTTAGCCTTCCTTGTCATTCACAATAATCGCCTACACACATTTACATGATTCACCCCGCACCTTCTTTTTCACTTTGTTTTTTTCTCCTTTTACTTTCTGTCTTTCCTCCATTTTTGAATTTCTACTTTTCATGATTTTGATTTTATTTTGATTAAAATTTTCATTCTTATTATAAATTCAGTTTCAGAATAATAAATACATTTTTGTCCATAGTAATTGCAATAACAAAAATAATTTATTCATATTCATGACTTTTAAAACCACTCATAGATAAGGGCAAAATTGAAAATTTAACTCATAATTAATGAGTTAATTGAAAATTTAGGTCATAATTAATGAGTAGTTAACTAACTCTCCTTACTATGTGAGAACTAGTTAATTTTAACTTATAAATGGGACTAGAGTCATACTTCCTTAAACACTTTTAAAACTTAGAGGTGTACAATGAAATTGTTGAAACCCTGGAAAATTTACTTGAACTTTTATTTTATATATATATAAAAAATCATATCAGTATCATGTTCATATATCTTTCTGATCTTTATTATAACGCATTTCTAGTTAATTTTTATATGTCAAGGAATGACACTTAAGTAAATTAATTTGTTCCAAAATTGATTGACCTCTTCTTAAATGATATGATCTATTTCTTTCAATTCCTTAAACCTCAGTTAATAACAAGGTGAAATGGGAAAAAAAGTTAGGGTAACTAATAAGGCAATCGGTGACTTTGGTTCTATTTATAAGTCTCTTTTGACCAAATAAATGAACTTGTGACAATTTTGCCCATATTTGTACTAATAAAAATAGAGAGAGAGAGAGAGAGAGAGAGAAGTTAAAAGGTACCCAATCATAAATGAGGGTAAAGTTGAAAATTTACCTCATAATCATTGAGCTACCTACCTCTCCTTGGTATGTGTGATTTAGTCAAAAGAGACTTATAAATAGAACCAAAGTGGTATACCCTATATGTATATAAAGGAAGTACTTAACAGACTCTTCAAATTTTTAGTCAATGCGTGGCATGTGATGTAATTCATGACTCAGATTGGAGTAGATAATGGTTATGCAAAGTGATAAGTTGTTGATGAGAAAACAATGTAATAAAGGACATTAGCTTGTAAATTATATAAATCAATAGTAAAATTTAAAATATAACATACAATCGTACGAATACGATATAGGAAGAAATATTCATGTGGTTGGGGAGAAAATAAATAAAATGTTCACGTTAAGTTAAAAGCGCTCCCCGCTAGGTCAACTCTAGTCACAATCATATTACAAAAAAACTGACGTTTTGTGATAGTTAAAATCGCTACAAACGATAAAGAATCACTTCAAAATACACTATTGCGAGCTGTTTTGTACTCCCTCCGGTCCTAATTATAAGAATACTTTTGTAATGCAATTTACACTATAAAAGTGTTCCTATAATTAAGATCGGAGGAAGTAATAGTTTTTAAAAACTGCTACTGTACTGGTAACAATTTTACATCACCGCTATAAGATGAGATCGAGATGACAGATTATGTGTATTATATTTTAGGAATATATATTTATGATATTATGATTTGATTAGATTAGATTATTAGTATTATATTTCTTTTGTACTTCAATGTGATCCTTCAATCACAACATGGTATCAGAGCTCCAATCTAATTCCCTGAGTTCTTTTTTTTCCTTGTTTTCCTCTCATATTCTAATTTTGATTTTTCGTCGACACGTACGCAGACTATGACACCTTCCTGGAACGTGATGGCACTTTCTGACGTCGACTTCCTCCTTCGACGTGGTGTCTCTGAGCTCGGTTTGCCCTTTGTAGGTATTGGTTGTTTGGTTGTTGTTCTCTTTGGTTTCAAGATGTTGTTTAGTTGTTGCCCTTATTTTATGGTCGTTCTTCGACGTCAAGCCCTCATTCCCGATATGTGTAGGCCGATTTATGCTTCGAATGTTGCATTGTACGACTAGGTTCAATTGTTTCTACTATTGCAGCACTACCGCTATTTCATATTGTGCATGTTCATTTGTTACATTTTCCAGCACGTTCGTGAAGTGCTTTTTGATTCTTTATCTTGGGTTTCGTGCTAGAGGTTAGCTCATGTGGTTCTCCTTGATTCAGTTTAGGTTTCAAGTCTGGGTTCATGTTGGCTGTCTTGGGCAATTATTTGTTGTTTGGTGGTCCTTGTGTGACCTATTCGTTCTTTGCCTCTAGTAAGGTGTTTTATTTGGTCCCTAATGACATCGTTTGGTGTTTATGTCTGGTGAAAGTTTGGAGTATTGTTTGGTCCCTGTTAAGACTATTGGTGGTTATTTTGGTCCCCATTGGTTGTTGTTTTGGTCTCCGAACTTGCTAATTGGTTCAAAATCTCATGAAGAAGCAAATTATTAATGATTAGTTGCAGCTCACATTCAAGCTGCTTCCAGTTTGAGGGGGAATGTTGAGAATATCAAGTTGAGAAATATTAATTAGGTATTATTATTAGGGATATCGATTAGTATTTATTATAATTAGATATGAATTGAATATTATATTTTAGGAATATATCTTTATGATATTATAATTTGATTTGATTACATTATGATGGATTTTAGGGTAAGGGTTAGCCTATTAATTTGCCTATATAAAGACCTCTTTGTACTCTATTTTATTCATAAGGATCAATTATAATTAGAGTATTTCTCATGTGCTTCAACGTGATCTTTCAATTTCAACAGTGTGAAAATTCTGTAGTGGTTATAAAACCGCTACAAATTATGAAGCGAAATTTTGAGTGGTGGGAAAGGAAAATTAAGAAATTGGCATCAACATTATAGCGGTTATAAAACCACTACAAATATTGTATGAAATTTCAAAGATTGTGCCAAATTTTTAAGACAGATTTGAATTAAAATTTGTATTGGTTCTAAAACCGCTACAAAAATATTGCATTTTTTTTTTTAAAAAAATCATAATTTGAGTCCATTATCACAATATTTTATTGTTTAAGCGGTAATTTAATTGATAATATTTAATATTTAAAAAATGTTAACTTTTAGTTAGATAAATATATATGTTATCTAGGTATAATATTGAGAATTTGTATATAATAAAAATTTATTATATTGTTCACTAAATGATATTTGATTATGGAATAAATAGTGATGACGATAGAATGAATGTTGAGAAAATATTCTTTAAGTTCTGGATATTAAAAAAAAATATTTAGTATCAATATTATAGGAAGGAAAAAAACATTAAAATTAAATATTTTTTTAAAAAAATATCATATTTGATCAGATTGCTCAACACTTAAACTCTTAAAAAAAAAGTTTACAAACGAGAGAAAACTAGAAAAGAAGGGGGTGGGAAGAAATAAAGGATTGTGTGAAATAAGATGTGGTGAGGGTATTTATAGGGATCTGTGTGACTCTTGTAACGGTTGATGTGACGATTTTTGTAGCGATTTTTATTTATAGTGGTTTATGTCACAATGTTTGTAGCAGTTTCACTTTTGTTTTGTAGCGGTTATAAAATCACTACATCAACCGCTACAAGTGAAGAAATCCTATCGTGTCCAACGTGAAACTTTGTAACTGTTTTATCTAACCCCTCGAAATGTTCAAGACTCTTTGCATTTTGTAGCGGCTTTTATGAGTAACCGTTACAAATCTATAAAACTCTTTATATTCTGTAGTGGCTTCTATAAGTAACCACTATAAATTTATAAGACTCTTTGCATTCTATAGCAGCTTCTATGAGTAACCACTACAAATCAGTGGTCTCTATGAGTAACCACTGCAAATGCGTAAATTTTGTAACGATTCTTTTCATATCAACCGCTACAAATAAATCACCACAAATTTTGCACCACATCTATGGCAGTTGTATAAACAAATTGCCACAAATTTGATGCAAACTTGGTGCTATATTTTGTAGTTGTAATTTTATAATAACTATTACAGAGATTGTTTCTTAGCCAGCACGCCAATTGGCATGAATTATACTATTATAAATTTGTAGCAATTTACGTATAAATTCCTATAAATTCTCATATTTATAACAGTTTATTTTAACCGCCAGTAATTGGCAATTTTTTTATAATGTCAATATCAATATACGGTCAACTCCAGTTACAATCAATATCAATATAGGTCAACTCTAGTTACAATCAATATCAATATGTCTATATATAGACACACAATAGTTTTAACTTCTTCTTGATTGGTCCAAGTTTAATGTCCAGATAATCAATATGATTAATCTTGGATTTGGCTTTAGTCTTATACCCCTTACCATCCTTTTCCCTTTTCTGCCGTTGGATTAAGATCTCAACGGTTCAGATTTATCATATAATAAAAATATTATTATAAGTGAAAAGGAGGGAAAATGATGGTAAAAAGTGATAGTAAATCTGAACCGTTGAGATCTTAGTCCAACGGCAGAAAAGAGAAAAGGACGGAAAAGGATGATAAGAGACATAGGACCAAAGCCAAGTCCATTAATCTTATGGGTTGACTTTGTTCAGTTTTCTTTTTTCATAATAATTTCCTTGCGTTAGACGTTTTAGTTTATACTTTTAAATTTGAAATTTGAAGCACTCCAGTTCAGATTATCAATTAAAGAATAATTTCGTTTTCGTCAACTCTATTCCTCCAAAATTTTCAGATTTTGAATTAAGTAAAGAATTAAGCTGATTGGTTGAATAATTAATTGAATGAAATTTATTTATTTAAAAAATCATTTCTATTTAACGGTTAAATTTTTTTGCCCGTGCATCACACGTTGGCCTTGGGATGTTATATTAAAATGATAATAGCAGTAGGATATTGTAATACAAACATTCTACGCCACAAGGCGATTTCCATGAAGCTTCCTCACTCTCTTTTTTCCAAGCCACGCAGTCCATTTCATAAGATTCTGGACATTGACACCTGAGAGCCCATTCGGTGCAGCGAGCATTTAAGGAAGAAAATGAATTTGGAGGAGAAAAAGAAAGGAAAGAGAAGATTTTAAGGGACAAGAAAAGATGAGTTGTTTGACAGAAAAAAAATGAAAGGGTAATAGTTGGTAAAGAATCAAGAAATAAATATTTTATTCTCAAAATTAATTAATTCAAAATAAAAGGGAATATTTTTTTTCATAATTCGAATTTGATACAAATTTGTTTACATTAAATTCAAATTTATGCCTTAATTTTAAATTTTATGACAAAATATTTATTTCAAAAAATAATAATTTATGGGTTAAATTCGAATTTTATGACGAAGCATTTTTTTTTTGCAAAAAAAAAAATCAAATTTTTCTAAAATATCCTCTTACCAAATTCAAATTTGTCTAAAATATCCTCTTATCAAATTTGAATTTATCGCATAAATTCGAATTTAAACACATTCTCTTGCGTTTTAGAAAATAAAAATATATTTTGTAGAGAACCAAACCACTAAGATAATTTAGTAATTGTATTTTTAAATTTAAAAAATGATAAAAATATAAATATAACATAGGCATATAATATAAATGAAATTATATTTTAAAATGCGTAAACAGATCAGACCTGAAAGTTTTTAGGCCAGATTTTCATAAAATAGGCATAGCCTATTTATATATTTAGGCTTTAGTCTAACCTTTTTGTCCAACACGTACATCAGGCCGTAAACCACCTAATAGGGTCTGACCTATTCCACCTTAATAATACTCCCTCTAGTGTTTATTATAAGACACCAACTAACAAATATATTTGGTCTTTTTTATAAGACATTTGCTTGTTCCCAAAGAGCATTAATATTTTTTTTCATGTACGCTCATAATCAATAACGGTAGTGGGTGAGAGTATCCTAATTATAGGATATATTCAATCGATTTTAGGGAGATTAAGGATAGTAGTTAAATTAATTAATTTTACTCATTTTTCTAAAATGCCTTTATATAAATTTAAAATGACACAAGTAAAAGTGAATCAATAACCCCAACCACATCCTTCTCCCACATAGAATTTTCCTTTTCACACATTTGCTAATTGAAATAATAATCTTACTATATACATATACATGTGTGTGTAGTTATATATATACACACACACACACACACACACACATACATACATATATGTGCGTGTGTACACATATATCTACACACACATACATGCATATATATATAGACACAATCACACACATATATATATACACACTCATATATATTGACACACACACACACATATATCTATGTGTGTGTGTCTATATATATTTGTGTGTAGCCACACACATATCTTTATATGTGTGTGTGTGTGTGTGTGTGTGTTGACAAATTAACATCAGCTGATCGATAAACAAATTAAAATATAACAATTTAAAAGTTTCATTAACTTGAAAAGTCTACGCATCTACATACATATATTTACCAAAAACCATACACGCTTAAAAAAATAAAATAGGGATATTTTAAGAAGAAATTGACAAAAAATTAAATTGTGTCCTGTAATTAGGACCAAAACCGACTCCTAAATGTTGTCTTATAATTAGGACTGGATGAAGTAATTAATATGATATTGGAGTTTAGTACAATTAGTATAGGTAATATTGGAAATTATTAAATTTTAGGGTATCTTTATTGACTTCAATTGCTTTAATTGATTTATGAGATTTATTCATTAATACCTTCTAATAAAAAATCAGAGAGAAAATAAATTAAAGAAACTCCTCTTTAATCAGCTGAACCCTAGTAACAGTCAGTATCAATACAAGTCAACTCTAGCCACAATCAATATCAACATGCACACACACACAATGGTTTTAACTTCTTCATTGGTGAAAGTGTAATGTCCAAATCATCTATATGATTAATCTTATGGGTTGACTTTGTTGAATGTTCTGTTTTTCATAATAATTTCCTTGCGTTAGACGTTTTAGTTTAAATTTGAAATTTGAATCACTTCAGATTATCAATTAAATAATAATTTCGTTTTCGTCAACTCGATTCCTCCAAAAGATTTTGAATTAATTAAAGAATGAAGCTGATTAGTAGAATAATTAATTGAATGAAATTTATTTATCTATTTAATAAATCATTTCTATTTAACGGTTCTTTTACCCTTGCATCATACGTTTGCCTTGTTTGTTATATATTAAAATGAAAGCGGGCAAACAAAAAAAGCTATATTAAAATGATAAATATATAGTAGTATATTGTAATATAAGCATGCTACGCAAAAAGGCGATTTCCACGAAGCTTCCTCAAGCTCATTTCCCGGGCCCATTACATAAAGATTCTGGAGACTGACAGTGACATCTTAGTTGGATGATATATTCCTTGCGCATTTTTCTAAAATAAAAAATACATAAATAAAGTTGACTCCATTCAATGTTTTAAAAAGTCACATAAGAGGCTGCATCCGTCCCATGCTCAAAACTGTCCCCTTTTGGCGTAGTGTTGAGTTAATCTTTGCCTTTTTTTATTAATTTTTTTTAAAAAAATATTTTAGGGTATTGACACGAAAAATATACTTTAAGATAGTACTAAGAAATACTTTATGATCTTGAAAAATTATTCTAGGGTACTGGCTGGTACTAAAAATATACTTTAGGATACTGACTGACACTAAAAAAAAAACTTCATGATATTGAAAAATTATTTTAGGATTTTGAAGAAATATTTCAGCATACTGACTAATATACTAAACAAATATTTCAAGTACTGACTGGTACTAAAAATATACTTCAGGATATTTATTTAAAATCCTAAACTAATTTTTTTAGATCATGAAGTATTTTTTCACTACCAGTTAATAGCGTATCTTTCTAATACTTATTAGTACCATGAATTTTTCATTTTTTTTAAAAGCAAAGTTTAACCCAAAACAACACAGTTTTGAGTATAGGATGGTAGCGAACACAAACCAAATCCGAGGTTAAACCAGAAGTTAGCGGGGATCCGTTTTCATATTTTAATTGTTTAAAAATAAATTGATGATTTTTTAACTGTTTGTGATAATCCAATAAAAAAAATTATATACACATATAGTAACGTACTTCCTCCGATCTTAATTATAAGATCAAGTTACTTTTTTTAGAAAAATTAATGAAACCAACTAGATTACTTTAGAATATTTTTATTTTTAACTTTTTCTCTAAATTAATTAGTTTGACTAATAAATCTAATGATAAACAACATGAGATATGATTATGTAATTTATCGAACTTCCTTAACCTCATAAAAAAAAGGGTCAACTCATTCTTATAATTATAAACCAAGGTAGTATAAGTCTAATTATTAACATGGTAACATTATGAAAATATAAGCTTTCAATAAAATGACACCAATGATTTATAAACGGTGTGAAAATTTATGTAGCCAACCATTTCTTTTGGCAGTTCCCCCCCCCCCCCCCCCCCCCCCCCCCCCCCCGGGGAAGCGTTTTTTCTATGTAACCGACCAGAACAAGTGGAACATAGTCTCCTTAAATTTGTTGATATCGATTTGCTCCAATCTTTGAGTCATGAATTACATCCCATGCCACGCATTGACTAAAAATTTTGAAGTACTTCCTTTATAGACATATAGGGCATCTTCCTTTAAGTCTCCGGCCAGAAGCCTTATTAATTGCTCTATTTTTTTCCCTCCATTTTACTTTGTTATTGATTGAGGCTTAAGGAATTAATTGGAAGAAATAGATCATATCATTTAAAAAGAGCTCAATCAATTAAGGACAAATTTACTGATTTAAGTGTCATTCCTTCATATATAAGAATTAGCTGGAAATGATTTATAATAAACATCAGAAGGATATATGAACTTTATACTAATTAGTTAGATTAGTTTATATAACATATGAATTTAGTCATTTATAATGTAGTGAATCAAACTCCAAATTCCCGTCGGCAGAAGTGCCCACATTAGTGCCTGATAATGTCTCGATTAGAACTGCCTCCAATAACAGATACTTATGCCTAGCCAAACAAAAAATATAGTGGTGACTGGTGAATTGGTAGTCTTTCTTCATTTCTTTGTAAGTAATGTCTTTCTAAAGCCTTTTACTAATGAGCGAAATCTTGATTAGTTAGCCATACAAAGTTTTGAATCAAATCGTCATAATGCCTAACATACCATTGATGAGCAAGGAAGAAGTTTTCCTTTCCTAGATAGTAGATACACATGTTTTGGAAACCTCCCCGCGGCTCTCTCTCGCCCCAAACCACTGTTCCGCTCCTCTGCGTGTGATTTTGCCTCGCCGGTGGCGTCTAAGCCGCCGGTGAGCCTCCTTTTGGTCCACAATCGGGGCCAAAGTACAGATCAGCCCTCGGAAGGTCAGGTGAAGGTCAGATTTAGGGCGGAACAGGGACATAGAGCGGTGGCCGTCCTCCGTCGTCGGCGTCGGTTCTCCTCTGGTCTCCGTCTTCAGTGCCTTCCCAGCTCCGGCGGCCCTCGGTTCTCTGGTCGCATCGATGGCTCTCCCTCGTCTTCGGCGGTGGGTGTTTTTGTTTCGTCTCCCTCGTCTTCTCTGTGGGTGGTCTCTGGCTCGCCGGTCATTGCTAGCTCGACGGTGACCCCTAGCTTGACAGTGGTCTTTGGCTCTGCGGTGGCGTCCGACGTGTGGGTGGCTTCCGGCGGAGGGGGTGGCTCTTCTTTCCTTTTCTGTTTGTTATTATCGTTTTTTAATTCTAGTTGTCTTCTGTTATTGTGACTTTGTTCCTCTGGTGGCTGTGTTTGTTGTCTGATGTTGATGTTGGGGTTTTGCATTATTATGGTGATGTTATTTGTGGTGGACTGGATTTGTGATTTTGGGAGAAGGGTTTTATCGATGGTTGCTGCTAGTCTGTGCTTGATCTATGTGAAGACCATTGCTAGGATTGTTCAAATCCATGTCGCCTATGTTAACCGGAATCTGTTTGGTGGATGGCTAATGTCACTAGGTTTTCTTCAATGGATGACTAAGAGTATTCTTCAGGACCTCAGTGGTCTCTTTGTATCTAAGGTTAGGTGTTTTCTGTCCTGTACCCTTAATATGGGTGTTTATGTAGCTGACCTATGTGCAGCTGTTGCTTATAAGGAGGTGTGTCCGATCGGGTGGGTTTTGCAACCAACACCTTCTTTCATGTCCTTTCTAACCTTGGATGGCCAGGAAGCAGATGAAGTCCTTGAAGTTACTTTTATTACTCTGTGTTTTGTGGTGACTAGCTCTCCTTATTGTTGGTTTGGTGTTGTCTATTTGTTAGTCTTCGTATTTTGTTTTGTTCTTAGTTTAGGTTGTTATCATCAGTGTATGTGTTTGATGTAACCTTTTTTATTAGTATCAATATATGTTCCTATTTCGACCAAAAAAAAAAGATACATATGTTTGGAAGGAGAGAAATGACATTTACTAAAGCCACAGGATGGTTACTAGAAACATATTGAACCAATTGCAAAACAAACCTCAGTAAAAGAAAAATACAAATTAGGAGGCTTATTTTTAAATGTTTTAGACTAGTGCCGTAAACAAAGGTTACATTTGGAGGCATGAAACCAGTCAATTGAAAATTGGGGTTCAAGCAATAATTTGTTAACCAAAACTGAATTGAATATGAACAGAGTTCACACTAAATAAATACTAGTATATACTGTTATCTAACTGTAGCTTATTAACTTTTTTTTTGGTCAAAACTTATTAACTGACTCCTCTCTATTTTTGATATGATACTGAGAATAAGAAGAGTACCCATCAAGTGTGGCTTTAAATAACGTCGTGTCATTTTTTGTCTTATTGCTCATGAACCATATGATTATTCTTTTTAAAAAAAAAAAAAATTTAATGCTTGACTACTGGCATCACATTCGTAGCACCTTCCAAAGCAAGTCATTTTTTTTTTTTTGTATTTTCTTGCCAACATTTTTTGTCATATCTTTAAATTGAGTTATATTCGTCTAGGAGCTGCATAATTAATTTATATAGATTAAGAAATTTAATTTAATTATTAATGTTTAAAATATATATGTTGGTTTCCTAAAATATCCCTTTGGTTTATATGTATTGAAAACAATCCATAGGCGAAAATCTCATTAATAAGTTCAATTGATATGGATAATTTGGAGAATAGATTATAATTTTAGAAAACAAATTGAACAGTGTTAGGAAAATAGTTTGATCAACTCATGGTAGATTAGGTAAGTAAGTGAGAAAACTTTTGTCTTAGACTCGTAGAAAATGACTTCTAAAACCACAGTTTGAGTATTACCTAAACACTCATTTGAGTGTTTGAATAACTCTGAAACTGTAATTTCAAAAATCCTTTTTCTCATCAAGCTGAGACAAAACTCTTCTTACATGCTTATCAAGCATGTGAGAGGAGTTTTGTCTATACCTGTTTATATAGAGGTGGCACAAATAAATTTTTTTTCTAGATTGGCTTTTGTAAATGAAAAATAGAATAAAAATCATATTATAGATGTGATTTGTGTTTGAGATATCGGTAGCAAAAATGACTTTTTTCCCAAATGGGCGCTCTTATTTAAAATAGTGTTTAAAAATTCATTTGGGATAAAAATGACTGAAAAAAACATAAATCTTATTGAATATTATATATATATATATATATATTAGTTGTAGATATTGTGATAATTGAAGATAAAAATTTATATTTAAATTTGATTAAAAATAAATTATTGTTAAAAAATAAAAAAGGTACTTAATTAAATATATTCTAATGAATAAATTAAAATACATAGAAATATATATTTAATAATACTTTGCTGATTAGATCACTTATCCCTAACATTTTTTTTTCAAAAACTGAAAAAAGTGATTTCTATCTTTTACAATAAGTCCATCAACCCTTATACCGAACAGTTCATATTAGCTTTTTTGCTTCCGTTAGACTCATTTTAATTTTTGATGGCCTTTTTCATTGTTTGAAGCTGTCCCAAATAGGTCCTAAAACCGTTAAATAGAAATAATTTATTAAATAAATAAATAAATTTAATTCAATTATTTATTCTACCAATCAGCTTAATTCTTTAATTAATTCAAAATCTAAAAATTTTGGAGGAATAGAGTTGACGAAAACTAAATTATTCTTTGATTGATAACCTGAAGCCATTCAAATTTCAAATTTAAAAGTGTAAACTAAAACATCTAACGCAGTGAAATTATTGTAAAAAAAATAAAATTAAACAAAATCAATCCATAAAAATAAGCATATTGATGATGTGATGGACCTTACACTTAGACTAATTAATATATATTAATATTTAGATTAACTTTTAAAGAATAACTTTTATTATCTATGATATTTAAATCTTTTTGCCCGCCATCAGATGTACGTTTGCCTTGTTATATTAAAATGATAGCGGTCAAAAAAAAAAAGTTATATTAAAATGATACCATATTGTAATAATATAAACATTCTACGCAAAAAGGCGATTTCCTCGAAGCTTCCCCAAGCTCATTTCCCAATTCACGCGGTTCATTACATAAGATTCTGGAGACTGACATCTTAGTTGGATTATACCCCTAGGAAAATAAATAAATAAAGTGGAGTCCAGTCAATGTTTTTAAAAAAGTCACATAAGAGGCTAATTGTATGCGCATATAGATAATGTATAAGTCTACTTATTAGCATGATAACATATATAGTCAAATATAAAAAATGGCACCATGTGATTTATTAACAGTATGGTATGAAAATTTATGCTTGTTTGAGATAATTATTGAGGTCTTTAAAGGTAGTTTTTCAATCGTGATTTACGATATATGATATAAGTATTATCTCTGGTCTTTATTATAAGGCACCAACTAACAATTTTCACAAACCAATAAAAACAGTTAAAGTCAATAAAATTGCCTTACAATTTAAGTAACTTCTAATATTACCCATACTAATTACACTAAACTCCAATATCATATTAATTATTACTCTCACCTACTACCTTTATTATATAGGAAAATATATAGAAAACAATAATTAATGCTTCGTAGGAATAAACAAGTGTTTTTTAACCGTTTTTTGGTTACTTGAAAGCATTTTTCTACGTAGCCAAATAGAACAAGGGAAACGTAGCCTTCTTGTTTAGTTTTGTAAAAGTGGTTTCAAGTTTTGGCTTCACGATGAGTCAACCCAGATCCAACCCAATTCAACCGCAAAAATAGTTTTTCTATTTAAACCAAGAGGCTAATAAATTGCATTAGCATTTAAACTAAATTATTTTGTACTCACGAAGTTAGATGGAGTCTATTCGACGGGTTTTTTTTTTTTTTTTTGTGAGAGAGGAAACCTGGATTCCTCTGGTTCTCATACATGACAGAGTCAACGGAGCGAGTCAATCGATCAGATTCGTTGGAGTGGCGAAGTGAGTTGATGAAGAGATCAGAGGCAGCGTAGCAACGACGAACACAAAGAGAAAGTAGAGAGAGAGTGTGTGTGTGTCTAAGCAAAACCACGGTTCACTTAACTTGGTTGGTTTGTGGCTTCTGGCATAGTGGCATTTAGGTAATTTTAGGAAAATTAATATATATGTGTGTGTGTGTGTGTGTTACGGATCTGTATTAAGGCCTAATTCCAGAAGGGCCTAACTGAGGATATATCGGATATCAACACACACCTATAAGTCTATAACGAAGGGAAATCCTACATTATAAGGAGATCATATCTGGCAACAATATAGGAGTATCCAGTCTGATATCTGCACGAGATACTCCCCTAGATACTGGTGTCAAGGATCACGCAAGGCCGAAATATCTTGCCTATGGTAGACTCTATAAATACAGAGACCTAATCATAAGGTGCACGCGTTCTAACTCTTAGCTATTTACCTTCTGCCACACTGTGCACACACACCATCCCCTTTAGCGAAAGCCTATTTAGTGCACAGTGATCCTAAGCTTTCTTGAATATCTCCTCCATAGATATTTAGGCTAAGCCTACTAGTCCAAGATCAAAGCACCAGCCCAAGGCTGGACATCTGTGTTCTACACCAAAACATTGGCGCTGATGGTGGGGAACGTTAAATTACGATTCTCGTGACCACCGATGGCTAATACTAGAAGCAACAGTTGGAACCCTCAGCCTGCAAATCCACAACAGGCTGGGGCGAGTCAACAACATCAAGCGCAAGAGCAGTAGCAACACAATGATGTCCCGGAGGGTAACATTTCAGATACGGCGTCCTCCCCACCCATTATCGCCAAAACGCAAGAAGTAGCCGAGCAGGGGACCTTGCCCCTGAATCCAGACATCCTCCTCACACAGAAGACTCAGGAATCAACGCTGAGGTGAATGGAGAACAACGAAAAACATAATAACCTCCAGCGCCAAGAAGACCTTCAAGTCATACAGCGGATGATGGACGATCGATTCAAGCAGTTCGAAGCTTTTACTCAGAGAGAAGGTTGCAATGGTTCACGTGGAGGGAAGGAAAGGATGACACATGATGTTGATGATCCATCTCACAGTGGAGAACCGAGGTCAACACGACGAGACGACGACAGAACTGCGGAAGGGACGACTTCGGGGCGAGCTCGCCCGTCAGCCTCGACTTTGAAAAAACTGCGACTGGCTCGGATCTCGGATGAGGAAGATCGAGGTACGGAGAGAGACCGAGATGCGGAGAGAATAGCCCAATCTCAAAGCTCCCCCAGAGAGTATAAAATGAAGTACCTAACGGGACTTAACGGAAGCTCGTTCTCGGAGGAAATCGCCACTGCGCCGTATCCGAAGAATTTTGATCTGGCCGACTTCCCGAAGTATGACGGGACCCATTACGACTTTTGTGAAATTCCATATTTATTGTTCACTTTCTTCTTCCTCAACCTCATATTACCTTCCTCTTCTCTCATAGTCCTTCTCAATCAAAACCCATAAAATGTAAGAGAAAAAAGAAGAAAAATAATAAGAGGAAAGAAGTTCAGAGACTATATGTAACACCCCTAATTTCTAACAATTATCATAGTTTAAAATTTAAGTGATTTATATAAATGATTATTGAAATTTGAAACAAAAAACCTTGGAGAGTGTTACCGCCGCACTTGTACTGGGACAAGTGCAAGGTTACTTATTACAATAACGTAAATCCAAACCTATTTTGAACAAAATAAGATAAGATAAAATACAATTAGCTGAAAGTACTTCCTCACTTCTCACTGCTAGCGCCAACCATTGACACCTGTTTCACTAAAATTCTACTCCTAAAGGATCATCACAACCCATGAACACAAACATCAGCAATTGTTGGTAATTCTAATAAAACACAATTTAAATGACACAAATATGTTAATCAAAGTGAATATATATATATATATATATATATATATATATATATATATATAAATCATATGGTAATTACATCAAACATTATTCATCATCTTTTTAAATTTATTTAGACCCGGGAAACCCTGCCAGTCTATTTAGTGGGAAGAGAACCATGGTAGACCCGGGAAACCCTTCCAGTCTACCCTATGACCCGGGAAACCCTGTCAGTCACAATTAATCAAATTTGGCCATAAAGTATTTCTTCCTAGTGTGCACACCTCTTCCCAAAGTTTCTGCTAGTGTCCCGGAAAACCTTGCCAGACACCACTTTAGAAAGAATGGATATCATCGGTTCATATCAAATAGTATATCGAAGGCATAAAGCCTAATTGTGTTCATCACTTTGGGAGGTACCATTCCAAAGCTATCCTCCCACTGTTAGATTATTTCAATACACACAAAAATGGATTTCTCACTATATATATTATATATATTTGTATTTATGTGTGTGTGTGTATATTAATGAAAGCATTTATAAAATTCAATCAAAAAATTCGAAGCGACGAGAGCCACATACACATGTATATGCAATAGTAAATGGTTCTTTTATCTAAATCCCTAGCTCTACTCATTATCCATTTTACTCACGGGTTCCTATAAAGTTGTCATGAGAAGTTCTCATGACCATCATCTAAATCCCTAGATCTACTCATTATCCTTTTACTCATGAAAAAAAAAGAAGAAAGAAAAAAAAACGACGGACCCAGAGGAAAAACATACAGGTGCACATGAAAATCATACATGGGATTTCAATCATGAAAAGGCATGAGATGTACAAGTATAAGGGGTATATATACACAATCCAAAGCAAAAGAAATAATAAAGAAACGTACAGGTATGTTCAAGTCATGCAATCAATATGCATATATATATATTCAATAGGTAATCAATTCATGAAACCAAGGGAGATTAACATACATATATAATCAATGGAAATCAAGCAATATAATATGCGCACAGGCATATTCACATGAGATAGTAAGTGGCTTCTTTTGCAAAAATTAATCTCGTGAACCAAAGCAAAAGCAATTACATACATTATATATATATATATATATATATATATATATATCTGTATACGTACGGAAATCAAACAACAATTGGTTTCTATAACCTAGGGATCAGGATTCATATAAAATTAATCTAAGATTCAAGGAAATTAGGATTACCTATTAGGATTCATATAAAATTAACCTAAGATTTATGAGGATTAGGATTACCTGGTCTTTGTGTTACTAATCTCCTAGAAGAATAATTGACAGAGAGTACAGAACGAGGATGTAGTAGCAGAGGAAAAAAAAAAAAGATAGCGGCGAAGAAAAGTATCAAGCATTTTCTATGTTTAAGCGGCCAGACCTAAGTTTATAATTAAAATTTAGGATTTAGCTATGGGCTGAGCTCTTTAATTATTGCCAATTAATAAATTATAAAACAATACAATTAAATTCTGAATTCTTATTATTACTATAATTATTTTCAAGTAATAAATTATAAAATAATACAAATATTATTAAATTCTAAATCTTTATTTATTATATTATTATTATTATTACTATATTATTGTTATTGTTGTTATTATTATTGTTATCATTATTATTATTATTATTATAATTTGGGGTATTACACTATACTACCCGTACTAATTTCGAATGTAACAATAACCCACACTATTCTTCGTGACTATCCTCCGACCAAAGCGGCAGACTTTATTTATCGAACCATTTCACAACATCGGAGATGAGCTATGTTTGGACGGATTCATTATAAGTCTCAACGCTTTGATCTGGTTCACCACTAGTCACTGTTACTTGGATCTATCGAACATGAGAGAGCACCATTGAAGAGAGATAAAGACCAGAAGGAGAGGAGGGAGGAGCTTCAATGACCCATGTGAGAGGAAGGAGGGGCTTTGGGGCTTATCGGCAGCAGCGTGGCACAAATGAAGAGAGGGAGAGGAGAGAGAGAAAGAGGAGTGTAATTTTACGTTATCTGAGGGACATTTTAATAAAAACATTTAAATTTCAAAATCTCACATTCCTCCCAATAACCTGTGTTTTTTTTTTAATTTTTTAACCGACCTTCTTGGTTTTGAAATTTCATATAGGATTTAAATGAGATTTTCACCAATATCAATATGTACACACACACAATAGTTTTAACTTCTTGATTGGTTCAAGTGTAATGTCCACATCATCAATATGATTATTCTTATAGGTTGATTTTGTTTAATTTTCATTTTTCATAATAATTTCACTGCATTAGAGGTTTTAGTTTACACTTTTAAATGTGAAATTTGAATCACTTCAGATTATCAATTAAATAATAATTTCGTTTTCGTCAACTCTCTATTCCTCCAAAATTTTCAGATTTTGAATTAATCAAAGACTTAAGCTTATCGGTAGAATAATTAATTGAATGGAATTTATTTATTTATTTAATAAATCATGTCTATTTAACGGTTTAACACGTTTGCCTTATTTTATTAAAATGATAGCGGGCAAACAAAAAAATGTATATTAAAATGATAATAGTAGTAGTAGTATATTGTAATATAAACATTCTACGCAAAAGGGCGATTTCCATGAAGCTTCCTCACGTTCATTTTCAAAGTCCATTTCATAAGATTCTGGAGACTGACATCTTAGTTGGATTATACTTCTTGGGCATTTTTCTAATCCTTAAAAATAAAATAGAGTTGAGTCCATGCAATGTTTTAAAAAGTCACATAAGAGGCTAAACCGGAAGTTACCGGGGCTCTGTTTTCATGGCTTCTGGCATAGTGGCATTTAGGTAATTTTATGGAAATTAAAAAATACTACCTCCGGTCCTAATTATAAGACATAGTTGACTTTTTTTGAAAATATTAAGGAAGCTAAATAAGTTACTTAATCATTTTATATGTTGTGCATTTTTAGATTATATATTAGTTTATGGGTTAAGGTGCGTCCAACACAATAAACTATTGACTCAGGAGCGTCCAGCACAATTAACTATTAAGTGGACCGCCCAGCACAACAAACTTTTAAAAAGGAGCATCCAGCACAACGCCGTTAAAAAAAAGTTAACACCGTTAGCAAAAAGTTAACGTCCGTTATCTAAGGAGTGCCCAACACAACAAACTATTATTCCAAGAGCGTCCAGCACAAAATTTTAAATTTTACTAAATTAAATAATTTTTTCTCAATTGTCATTATTCAAAACTACTTGTATAAATATTTATGAACATAAATTACTCATTCTTCAATTTTCTCTAAATTATAATTTGCTAAAATAAATACAATTTTTGATTAAAAATATAATTATATGATTTAAATAAAACTCAAGATGTTTTATAGTTTATGATATATGTTAAGCAAGAAAAAATATATATATATGTGTGATTTATTTTTATTTTAGCAGAAATTTATGTGAGTTAAAAAATTCATTTAATGTTAATAAAATTTAAAAAATCTAAAAATTTAACATAGATTTTTTTAGAAATCTAAACATTAAATGAATTTAATTAAATTTATAAAACATATAAAAAAAATTCATTTAATGTTTAGATTTCTAAAAAAATCTATGTTAAATTTTTAGATTTTTTAAATTTTATTAACATTAAATGAATTTTTTAACTCATATAAATTTCTTCTAAAATAAAAATAAATCATACATATTTTTTTGTTTAACATATATCATAAACTAAAACCATCTTGAGTTTTATTTAAATCATATAATTATATTTTTAATCAAAACTTTTTTTATTTTAGCAAATTATAATTTTTAGAAAATTGAAGAAAGAGTAATTTTTGTTTATAGATATTTTTTAATAATGACAATTAAGAAAAAAAATTATTTAATTTAGTAAAATTTAGAATTTTGTGCTGGGCGCTCTTGGAATAATAGTTTGTTGTGATGGGCGCTCTTGGAATAATAGTTTGTTGTGCTGGGTGCTCCTTAGATAACGGACATTAACTTTTTTGCTAACGGCGTTAATTTTTTTTTAACAGTGTTGTGCTGGGCGCTCTTTTTTAAAAGTTTGTTGTGTTGGGCGCTCCTTTTAAAAAGTTTGTTGTGCTGGGCGGTCCACCTAATAGTTAATTGTGTTGGACGCTCCTGAGCCATAGTTTAATGTGCTGGACGCACCTTAACCCTTAGTTTATTAGTTAAACTAATTAGTTTGAAGGAAAAAAAATGAAAATAGTTTAAAGTAATTTAATTAGCTTCCTTAATTTTTCCAAAAAAGTCAACTATATCTTATAATTAGGACCGGAGAGAGTATATATAAACACATATATATTCAATTTCATGAATTACCATTCATTTTCCCATCCCCAAACTTTTCATGAATGCCATTGGGCTTGAGTCTAATCTACCATAGGTGGATCATGCTATTTTCCAACAAAGCTCAATTTGTTTTCCAAAGTTATAATCTATTCTCCGAATTATCCGTATTAATTGAACTATTAATGAGGTTTTCACTCATGTATAGTTTTTAATGCAAATAAACCAAAGGTATATTTTAGGAAACCAACACATGTTTTTTTTAAAAATAAATAATTTAATTAACTTTCTTAAGCTCAATAAATTAATTGTGCAGCTCCTAAAAGAATATAACTTAATTTAAAGATATGAAAAAAAAAAGTTGGCAAGAAAATATGGAAAAATGACTTACTTTGAAAAGTGATACGAATGTGATGCCAGTAGTCAAACATTTAAAAAAGAAAAAGAAAAAAAGAACAATTATATAGTTCATGAGCAGTAAGGTCAAAAATGACACGACGTTATTTAAAGCTGCACTTGGTATATACCATTTTTATTTTCAGTATCTTATCATAAATTGGGAGAAGTCAGTTAATTAGCTGCAGTTAGATAACACTATTTGGTAGTATTTATTTCGTATGAAGTTCATATTCAATTCAGTTTTGGTTAACAAATTATTGCTTGAACCCCAATTTTCAAAGGACTGAAGGCCTCCAAATGTACTTCGTTCAAAACACTAGTCTAAAACATATAAAAATAGGCCTCCATCTTTTCCTGAGTTTTTTGCAATTAGTCCAATATGTTTCTAGTAACTACCCTTTCGGCTTTAGTAAATGTTATTTCTCCTTCCAAACATGTGTATCTACTATCTAGGAAAGGAAAACTTCTTCCTTCCTCATCACTGTTGTTATGTAATATGACAATTTGATTCAAAACTTTGTATGGCTAACTAATCAGGTTTCCCCTCATCAATAATAGGCTTTACAAATATATTACTTACACAGAAATAAAGAAGGACTACCAGTTCACCAGTCACCACTATACAATTTTTTGGCTAGACACAAGTATTCTCTTTCTGAAAGTAATTCTGATCGAAACACTGTCGAACACTAATGTGGGCACCTCTCCCAACGAGAATTCGAAGCTTGATTAGCTACATTGTAAATGACTAAATACATGTCATATGAAGTAACCTAATTAACTTATTTAATTTAATAAAATTAGGTAAATATGTATTATATTAATGACGAAAGGTTTTTGTTTTTGTTTGTTTTTGTTTTTGTTTTAAATATTATAATCTGATATCCAATTCGAGATTCATGGTAAGTTGGTAACCCCTCCCAACATAGGTGTCTCTTCTATGAATCGAACTTCATACCCAAAGTGATCTAGTGAAAATTTATACTACTAAACCAACTCGGTGTTAATGTCGAGGGAATATTTTGTTTTTTGTTTTTGATATAAGAGAGGCATAGCCTTTAAATTAAAAATGAGTTTTTTTTTGGGGGGGGGTTTAATTCTCATACAATCTTGCAATACCAAGGTCCTTAAAGAAGCCGGACAAGAATCAATAAAATGAGAATGCAAACGATAAGTCTTTGCTAACTGATCAGCAACTCTGTTTTGGTCCCGAAAGATATGAACAATTTGAAAGTCCCAATCTCGCTGCATGTATTCCTTGATCTTCAGAGCAACTAAGTCCAAGTGACTTTGTCCTCCATTATCCAAGAGCAGATTAAATAGGTTAAGGGAATCAGTCTCTGCAACTAGCTTCCTTAATCCCATATCCCAGGCTATCTGTAAGCCTTTCAGTAATGCAAATCCTTCTGCCTCATGAGGATCGTAGAGGCCAAGGTAACAGGAAAAGCTAGCTATCCAACCACCATAAGAGTCACGCAAAACTCCTCCACAAGACGCTCTATTCAAGGAGATCGAACCATCAACATTTAGCTTAATCCACCCTTGCTTTGGTGCCTACCAAACTTTATGTAGAGTAGAGCTAAATGTGTCATCAAAATTTTTGGAATCATCAATCACAAACAGATGAAAAGATTTGAGGGTAATTAAGGATGGGTTGTTAGGCCTTACAAAAGCATCATCAAATAAGGATTTATTCCTCCAATTCCATAGGAACCAAGTCCCTACTGTAACATCCTGAATTTTGAATTTAATATCTTGAACATAAACCTATCTTGGGAAGACTAGTAGGCTCTATTTTCAGAAAGTGATAAATTTGAAATCAGTATTTTGCGGGACCCACAACCAAAATAATTCTTCCTCCCGACACAACTCTCGTGAACTTTGAAAAAAATGGCCGCGGGACCCACTCAATAATAATTTATTATTTAAATAATATTATATTATAATAATAAAATAATATATATTATATTATATTATTAAAATATTATTAATTTTTTTTTTTTTTAAAAAAAGGTTCACGGGGCAAGTCACGGGAAAGTTTTTTTTAGTTTTTAGGAAAATTACGTAAAACGACCCAGAGACGAAAATTACACTTAAAGACCCATTTTCCAACTATAAATAGACCTTCCATTTCATTTCATTCTTCACAACTTCTAAGAGCTATAGAGAGAGGTAGAGAGAGAGAGAGAGTAGAGAGATATTTGCTTGAGAGTTATAATAGCTGGTTGGTGATTCGGGTATTAGCAAGTAACAGGTAACTCTGAATATTCTTCCTTATACTTGTGAATTATGTATGATTATAAATTTGTTTGGTTACTATTTTGGCAAGAATATTTAGAAAATATTTATGGTTTTAAGATCTGGTGTGGGAACTTTGACTTGCAAATCTGTAGAGGTACTATTTATACGTACGTTACTATTCACATATACCGTATTTACTATTCATTTTACTATTCACATATACCGTATTTACTATTCATTTTACTATTCACGTATACCGTATTTACTATTCATGTTACTATTCACGTATACCGTATTTACTATTCATGTTACTACTCACGTATACCGTATTTACTACTCATTTTACTATTCACGTATATACCGTTTTTTTTACTATTCACAGATACGCATAGTATTTTACTATTCACAGATACGCATATCAATGTATATAATGGTATAATAATGCATTATTTTTGAGTAAATACATTCATCATGGCGGTTGTATTGTGATGGGTGGAGTAAGGAGGGAATTGAATGATAAGAATTGTTTATGCCACCACTCGGTGCACAGTGGATGGTACTTTTCAGGGCCCCATCTTCCATGTTTTCCTCTGGCCGGGATTTCATTTGGAGATGTGGGACATGTGACACCTCCTTAGTTGTTATTTTAAAGGAGGGGAGCCATAGTCCAGATTTAAGCTCTATACCTTTGGCCGGGTGTATCTTAAGTTTTGGTGAGCTTGAAACCATCCAGTCAAATGAATGAGTTTCTATTGGACTATATGTTAGCCTATGGTTCCAGTCAGCGGTATACGGTTGGAAGGGGATATAAGGGAGGCTGCATACTGCATAGTGCATTTCTGAATTATTCAATAAAGAATGATGAGTATTTTGTAAAGGCATTTGATGTGAACAACGGTATATCTAAAAATATCTGAGTATATTAAATTCACATTATATTACCTTTTATTTTTGTCATATGTAATTTGCTCGTGTAAGGTAGAAATATTCAGTAGTTACTGAGACGTGGAATCTCATCCCATATTAACATTTTTCAGGTGATTATTCTAGTAGAGAGCAAGGGAAGGCACCTATGGAGTGAGCTCTGGAAGCTCTTTTGATCTCCAATAGATTATGTTATGTTATTATATTTGCCATGAACCTAAGATTTCCGTTTTGTATTAAACTCTGAAATATTTTCTGGAATTTATTCTGATTATGTATTACGGGTTTTATTCGAAATGGTAACATTGTAAAAGGATTTGGATATTGTTGAACTCTTTTGAAGGTATTTTCAATATTTTGACCGAGTTTTTGGGTATTAAAATTGAGGTGTTACACCTACACCAAACAAAAGACTCCATCTAATATACTGAGAACATTCGAGGTCCCTCTTAAGATTAAGATGGAACTAGTCACGTAAATTTGTAGCCAAAAAAGTGGAATGAAACCGTGGATGGACCAGAGAGAGCCGCATACTTTTAGCAAATGAACAGTCCCTCAATATATGGACAAGGCTTTCTACGTGAGAACTACAATGAAGGCAAAACGATGAAGAAGATGACCATCTACTACGCCATTCATTTGTAGGAAGCTTGTTCTGGAAAGCAAGCCACATAAATACCCGAATACGCTCAGCTCCTTGCCATTTCCATATGAGCTTATAGCAAGGGTGGAAAAATTGATCATTTCAATTTTCCAGAAGATAATAAGCTGATTTGACTGTTTGGTTCCATACCATGAAATCCTCTCCTGATCCAGAAGAAGGCGGGGGACATGCTGATAATCATTGAATCACCTCAGGAGACACCAAGGGTACAAGCTTCGAGAAGTCCAATGTTCCATTAATAATCAAATCCAATACAGAACAAACCTCCTCCTCATCAGTTAGGGGTTTGACACACATATCCTGGATCTTCCTTCCTTTTAAGAGCCATTGATCCATGTAAAACTTGACTGAAAAACCATTTCGAATAGGCCAACTAATTCCACTGTCAATGGTTTTTTCCTACCTGCAAATAAATTTCCAAACCAAAGAGTCTCCAGCTTTCGCATTGAGTAGATTAGTATCATCTTGGACCATATACTTTTTGAAAAGAACATCTCTCCAAATAGATTTAAATCCTGTGATGACATGCCAAGCAAGTTTGCAACCAAAACCTTGGTTTATAGAAGTAAGCCTTTTACATCCTAATCCTCCAAGAGATTTAGGTTGAAGTAAAGCACTCCAACTGAGGTTGTGAAAACTATGAGATCTAGATTTTCCCCATATAAAATTGCATTGCAATCTCTCAATATCCTTACATATACTTACCGGGATCTGAGCAACCCGCATAGGGTATAATGGAACTGAACTAAGGACTATTTAGCAAGAGTTATTCTTCCAGCTGTAGAAAGAGTGTTGGCCTTCCATAGAGCTAGTTTTGAATTAACTCTATTAATAATATAGCTAAATGTTTCACGGGGTTTCCTTTTCTTGGTCAAAGGAAAGCCTAAATATTTACCAATGTCACTAGTAATCCTCATGTGCATAATGCCTTGGATAGCATTCTTTATTGGGTCAGGAACCCTTGGAGAGAAAAACAGAGAAGATTTAGCGGCACTAATATGCTCTACGGAGGCTTCACAGAATCTGTGCAAACAGGAAGTAATGCACTCAACTTGATTAATAGTAGCTTCTCCAAAAAGCAGAAGGTCATCCACAAATAAGAGATGGGATATTTCAGGTCCTGCTCTAGACAACCGTATAGGCTTCCACAACCCTTCATCTACTGAATCACTGATGAGATGGGATAGGTGATCAATACACAAAACAAATAAATATGGAGATATTGGGTCTCCCTGACGTAAGCCTCTACCCGATTGAAAAAACTCAATTCTTTTGCCGTTCCACAAAACATTGTAGGACACAGATGAAACACAATTCATGATCAAGTTAATGAATTGAGTTTCAAAGACAACTTCAGTAAGGACTGGCTGCAAAAATTTCCAGCTTAATCTATCGTATGCCTTCTCAAAGTCTATCTTTAATTCCATGAGTCCTCTCCTTCCTTTAGCCTTTTTCATGGTGTGGAGCACTTCCTGGCCGATTATGATATTATCTTGTATGTGTCTTCCTTTAATGAACCCAGCTTGGAAAGGAGAAACCAAATCATTCATTAAACTCTTCAAACGATTAGTAATAACTTTAGTAACACATTTATAATGAGAAGTGCAAAGAGAGATTGGACGAAGATGATTGACACTTTCAGGATTTTCCCTCTTCAGTATTAAAGCAGCCAACGTCTTATTGGCTTCCTGTAAGGAGACATTACCACGAAACACTTCCTTCACAAAGTTGCATAGGGAAGGTCCAACCTCACTCCAATTAGCTTGATAGAAAATAGGAGAAAAACCATCATAACCTGGTGCTTTATAAGGTCCCATAGCAAAAATGGGGGATTTGATCTCTTCATCTGAAGGTTCAACCCCTATGTTGTGGAGGACATCGGAGTCAATCCTTGGAAAATTGGCATACGACTGTAAGGAATTCCACGAAGCATTACTACCCTGGAATAAATTCTTGAAAGAGGAAAGAACCAAATTCTTAACTTCATCCTCCTGGTCTATCTAGTTCCCATTAGAATCTTTCAAAGAGTGTACTTTATTTCTTCTTCGCCTTATCTTCGTTTTCAAATGATAGAAATTTGTATTCCGATCACTCTTGGAAATCCAAATTGATCTCGATTTTTGGAACCACTTAATTTCCTCCAATCTGAGAACTTCATTGAATTCCTTTTGCAACTGAAATTCAAGATTACACAGGAAGGAAGAATATGGGTAATTCCTAGTGTGTTGGATGCCATTGAGCCGAGTCAAAATACTACTTTTCCTCTTCTCCACTAGACCAAAGACATTCTTATTCCAATCAACTATATTATCACGAACGCAATCCAGATTCTCTTGAAGAAGATTAATAGAGGACCAATTACAATGCAGAAAATCTTTAAAACCGTCATGGGATAACCACATCGCTTCAAAGCGGAAAGGCTTCCTCGGTCTATTAGAATCTAAATAATTCCCAAGAAACTGCAGAAGGGGATTATGATTTGAGTAATCAGTTCTAGGCAATACCTTGACAAAGGAATTCGGAAATGAGTGCAACATCGAAACATTTGCAAACGTCTTGTCAAGACGCTCATATAATCTTGCACACCCAGCAATCTGAGGCCCTTTCCACGTCATCCTAAGACCAACCGATCCCATATCAACCACACCACATTCATTAACGCGTTCCTCAAACCATTGCATCCTGTGGTAATTCCCGCATCTGCCTCCAATACGCTAACTACAAGCAAGGATGTCGTTAAAATCACCGATGATACACCAAGGCCTTGACATACCATGAGATAATCTCCGCAAATTCACCCATAATTCTGATCGATGAGAGGAATGAGGAATAGCGTAGATAGTAGTGAGGAAAAAAGGCTGATTCGACGCGAATTGACACTGAAGATGGAAAAATTGTGCATTCTCCTCAATAACAGTAACATTAATCTTCACACTATTCCAAGCAATAATGAGTCCACCAGATCTACCTCAACTTGGGATTACCCTAATAAAATCAAAGCCCAGAGAATACAAAGACTGGAAGCGGTTCACACTTTCTGATTTAATTTCAGACAAGGCAATTAAACTGGGCTTAGGCCCTACGCACAATAACTCTAAATTTTTGAGGATCCCCTTTCCACAAGCCCCTCTTGTATTCCAATAAAAGCAACAATCCATAAAAACAGAATTATAGATGAAAAGGAACCTCAGAATATCCGAGACTTACTGAATCTCAGGAACAGTCTCGTCATTATCCTCTAACTTGTCATCAACCTCACAAGGGAATGGGCTTTCCAGAGCTTGTCCAGCCCCAGTCTCCATTGAAGTAATTAATTCTTTATCTTGTATGACTACTGTTTTACAAGGAATAGGCTCGTTCCCCACATCACCAGGATCCATTGCAACATCATGCTTATCTCCTAGGTCCACTAAGATGAGCTCCATATGGGCTTCATTTACCCCACTAAATTCCTCAGTCCGATTGGACTGATCCTCCACCACTTCCTTACCCGTTTGGTCCTTCCCTTGCTCCTTCAAAGACCCTCCATCGCCACATTGGACTAGGCCCTTAAAGAACACAACTTCCCCAGTACTTTCATCCCTAGCTCACTTTTTACTATGTGTTTTATTCTCATTAGTAGCCCCCTTCTCCTTCCCTTGTACCACCTTGTTGTCAGCTCGTATTTCCACTACCTTTGATGATACCCCTTTTTTCTCCCTTTTATGAAATCATATAGGAATAGACTGATCAGGTACACTTTTCTGCCCCATCACAACCTGCGACGATTCATTAATGCTCACATTGAAAACAATGACCTCCTCTGCCGCCAAAACACCAAAGCGTGAACTACTCCCCTCCTGATTCTGTGGTAACACCTTCTGCTCCTTAGCCTTACGTTGCCTTCTTGGTTTTTGCACCGTCTTCCACTGGTCCCTATAGTCGCCAGGAACCAGCACAAGCGCCTTCGCCGTCTTACCATCACACGTCTTAAAGCACTCACCCTGTTTTCCTTCCACTACTGGGACCGAGACCTTCCAAGATGGACATTGCTCATTAGTATGCCCATAGATGCCACAATTACCACAAAGTAAATGCAGACCTTCATACTCCAGGAAGTAGTCTTCATCGTCTAGTTTAAAACCTGACATCAGATGTTTACTAAGGTCTACCAACACACACACCCTTGCATAGTGTCCACACAACTGCCCCAAGGTGTTCATATCCACCTTCATACTCCAGGAAGTAGTCTTCATCATCTAGCTAAGATGATCGTCATCGCCTCTCTATCATAATACTCAAGGAAGATTTTAGGTATACGAACCCAAACAGCAGCCTTCTGAATCTTAGCTCTTGTTGGAGCAAAATTTGGTTCCCAAGGTCTCACAATGAGATAATGATCATAGATCATCCAAGGCCCACCAGTTAAGGCCTTAGTATAGTCATCTTTATTTGTGAATTTCACCACAAAGTAGCCATACCCAATGTTAATGAGAGACACCACTCCCTTTTTTGCCCATAGAGCCTGGAGACGAGAATGCAGAGCTTTATACCCTATTGATTTATCCATCAGTTTGACTATCAAAGCTTTCCTCCAAGACTTATAGAGTCTCTTCTCCAGCTTGTTCGAGAAAGAAAACGTAGGAAAATTCCTATCTGGGTCCTCCTTAATGACATAAAGAGGTCCATCATTCTCCAACTGTGGATCATCCTCAGACATATCCTTATCTGAGCCTGCTTCTAGTACGTCATCCTTTTCATCATCTGAATCCACTATTACCCTTCAATATACCAGCATAGGAAACTCCATCTTTGGAACCCTCTGTTCCAGTCAAACCCAGTTTTGGCCAATGCACAACGTTCATTCCGGCACTCGGAGCCTTCTCTCCATTCTTCATTTTCTTGGAGCTTCGAAAAAGCAAATCATCTTCCTCTCGAGACGGAGGAAGCAGCAAACGGTCTTTCCCAGCTGAGAGCATTGTCTTTTTTTGCTTACGCGAAGTTAGATTCGTGAATTATATTTTGTTTTTATTTTGCGTGAAATAAAAACAAAATATTTTGTGGCCAATGCGAAAATCCAGACAACGGGCCATATTTCGTATGGGCCAATATTGGGCTGAATGTATCCTAAAAGGAGCTAATTTGTGCCGATGGCCCCGTCAGCCGCCAACAGTAAAATTAGGGCTTCCTTATATTCGAACCGACCGTAGCATGAAACCAGTCATCATCCCGTCTTCTCGCTGCGATCTCTTTATTCCGGAGCTTTACGCGAAGGGAAACAAATTCGAGATTTTTCAGGTTCGCGTTTTCTTTCGCCCCTTCTATTTTTGCTAATTAGAAGTAAACGCTTCCTTTTTAAGATGTTGGACAAGGGCATGGAGGTTTTGGTATATATTGGTTTGTTAGTTTTCTGATTTTGACGACTGCTGCTGTCTTTTTGTTTCTGAAGGCTGCTTGGTGGAATAGTTGCGAAGATGAGGCCGGTTTTTGTTGGGAACTTCGAGTACGATACCCGTCAATCTGAGCTGGAACGCTTGTTCGCTAAGTATGGGAGGATAGAACGCGTTGACATGAAATCGGGTAAATATTTTTCTGCTCAGCCTCGTATTAGTATCAAAGAGACTATCGAGCCTGTCATATGATTCTGTTGAACGTTGTTACTCTTATGATTCCTGACCTCGTCCTTTGCCAGTTTTGGGATTAGAGGCAGTGTTTGATAAGCTTAAGTTTCATTACAGCGAGTACACGGAACAACATTTATATAACTTAGTGAGATGAAGGATATTTTTGTACACTTATGAGTGATGGCTTTGCACGTTGCACCTTTTTCGTACCAACTTGGTCATGCAATCAGTGATTTCATTTAGCTGTAAGAAACACCTTTCCGTTGTTAATTTTAAATTTTGGTGGGCCGTGCATCATCTTCCCTTTTACTCAGTCCAGATCTATCACTTCGCCGGGATCAATTCTTAAGATTTTCATAGTGTAAATGTTTTCCTTGCATCCATTTATCATAATTAGAGTTTGATTTTTGCGCCCTCAATTGTCTTGGAAGTTAGAAGAGGAGAGACTAGCATAATTTATATATTATCTATGCTCCTAAAAGGGCAATCCTCTCTTAAATTTATTGGTTCTTCTTTTGGCAAGCGCGTGACACCTCAGCTTACTTTGAACTTACCAGCCTGAGCTCTCCTTTCTGCCACTATTACTTTTAGATTACTGCCGGAAGGCTTGTAATGGGGTGTTTATCTGATATTTGTTATATGGCAATTTAATTATGATGTAGTACATTTTTCCCTAATTTAGATCCTATTTTTTTATAGTACCATCTGGCTGATTCATCACCTTTAGCATCTCTTTTAGAATGACGTGGCATTCTGAATGATTTGCCAAATTTATGGGCGTTACTTAGAGCTTGCAATTTTTTTTTAATCTATCAGATTGAATATGAAGTGAGTATGTCACTTCTAATTTTTTAAAGCAAGTTATATTAATAAAAAAAATCTATGAAAATGCTTCTATCTTAATTAGAATCTCTTGAAGAGATACTGAAAACTAAGATATTGAAACACGGATATTTGGATATGGACGTATGCCGGCTTTTATGGCTTATCTGTTCCATTCCTATATCTTGATGGAAATTATGTGGCAGCCGAAAAATTGCAATTCTTTGGAGAAGTCCTCCATATTTAAGTGTTTCTTTTGACGCAGGAACCTCTACTAAGGGAAAATATGCTGAGCTCTTTCTTGGCTTGCCAACTTCTCTGCCAAACTTTTTTTGGAAGGAAACTTCCTGCCTGTCTGCTCTCCTCCTACTCTCAGATAGCATCATCTGCACTTTCTCACCTGATCATCAGTCACTCACTCACCTCATCGCTTAACATTGCTATTTTACCAGAATGATCATAGTGGGATCATCATTCAATTTATTAAGCCATGCCTACATTGACTGAAAATAGGGGATCAATGAAACACTGTCATGCAATGCCATGCCTACATCCACTGAAAATAGGGGATCAATGAAATCTATCATGCCATGCCATGCCTTATCTTACTGAATTCACTCGTGCTGTCTGAATGGAGAATCATGCTTTGCAATGACAATCCCAGATCTGAATTTTGGATTTAAATCTTTTATTGCAATCATGATTTTGTTCCTCATTGAACGCCTCTACCGCTTCATGTGCATCAGCCCTCGCATATATGCAGGTGTTGTATTCTGTTATTCCTGACAGGGAAAAATAAAATCCTGATTTGGCCGATGTACTGCTTGGTGAGGGATGACATGCTGTTGCCTTCCATCATCACTTTGTCTCTAATATGAGTGTTGTTATTGCAGGTTTTGCATTTGTGTATTATGAGGATGAGCGTGATGCTGAAGATGCAATCCGTGCATTAGACAATTTTCCATTTGGTTATGACAAGCGAAGGCTGTCTGTAGAGTGGGCTAGGGTAGGATAATATTTTTACGAGAAGCTGTTTTCCATATTCTTTGTATTGGGTAGTGAAATGATCTCCTGCCAGAATATTATTTATACTTACTAGTTGTTTTGATCCTAGCAGGGTGAACGTGGCCGTCATCGAGACGGGTCCAGAGCAAACCAGAAGCCCACAAAAACTTTATTTGTGATTAACTTTGACCCAATTCGGACTAGAATTCGTGATATAGAAAAACACTTTGAACCATATGGGAAAGTTCTTCATGTTCGGATTCGTCGGAATTTTGCATTTGTGCAGTTTGAAACACAAGAAGATGCCACTAAAGCTCTTGAGTGCACACATATGAGGTCAGTGATTTGGTTATGATACTTCTTGGTGAGTTTCTTCTTGTTGGTTTCCTAGTCGTGGCATGGCATCAGGAATCAATTTTAGTTTTGTTATTGCAGCAAGATACTGGATAGGGTGGTTTCGGTGGAGTATGCTCTGAGGGATGATGATGAGAGGGGTGACAGATACTATGACAGCCCCAGAAAAGGAGGGGGTTATGGAAGATCACCCAGTCCAGTTGCTCGGAGACGACCTAGTCCTGATTATGGTCGTCCACGAAGCCCTGTGTATGATAGGTACAATGGACCAGCATATGACAGACGTAGGAGTCCTGATTATGGCAGGCCTAGGAGTCCTGATTATGGCAGGGCGAGGAGTCCTGAATATGGCAGATACCGCAGGTATTATTTTTGTTCTATTTTTTGTCAATCATCTTTCTGTAAGTTGGTGCTTTTGTTTATTTAAATTATATCTCGAACTAATCTGTTCTGTTATTCATCTGCAGCCGCTCACCAATCAGAAGGTCCAGGACTTGAAAAATGTCCAATGATGTGGAATTGTGGAATGAAGCAGAAGCAGGTTCTGGTGGTTCTTAGTCTGTGTGTTGGAATAGGAAGTAGTACAATCTGTAGGAAAGTGAAAACTTCTCTGCAATTTATGGTTTCCTATCTGTATCTAGAAATTAAGCATTTGGGCTCTTATTTTGCTTTTAGGACTGATACATATACCTTGTTCAAAGTAGAGTTGGTTAGTAGATGTTACTATCCGGACGTGTTCAGCGACGATTGATAACTCGTTTATGGAGTTGTTATTGGCCAAAACTAGTTCACATTCATGAAAAGAAATGAGCAAAAATCATGGAAAGAAATAAAAATTATGCGTAGATGCTACCTAATACTTCGGCATGCCTCTAAACTGTCGTGAGCATAGTAGTTAAAAACTCGATTTATCACTACGATTTTACGTTTTTATTTTTTTTCTCCATTAAAATGATTTTATTTATTTTCTAACGTTTTTAAGTTTTTACGATTTTACTAGGTTACGAATTTACATTTTACGATTCTTCATTCTCTTCTGGTTTTTAGGTAAAATCTACGTTTTCATTGCCATGGTCATGAGCCTATGAAGATCATGTGGATAATGAAGTCTGCAATTGGTTTTGTAATTGATATGAGTGATTTTTTTTTTAGAAAATTAAGTTGAAGTTTTCTTAGAGCTCTTACTGGAAAGCCTTGTCTAGCCATGCCTACGCATCTTTTCCACATTATCAGGGCTAATCTAAATTGCAAAACTCATTCGCGTTTGGCTTCCCATCCCCAACAACAGTATTGCCTTCTGTGTTTATTCCCTCCATGTCCAGAAGAGTTGAATTCTTACTTAAGACTTTCACAAACACAAGCTAGAATAAGCCGCTCAACTAGTCTATAAGGAAATTTCAAAGAAGAAGGCATTCTCATTTTCTCATAGAAGGTGCAAAAGAAAATTCATGTGGCTTTCTCAATCAAGTCTTGACCATGTTTTTTTTTTTTTTTGAAGACACCAAATCCAATCTAAGATTAACATTGAAAGGCCACCTAAGTTTGACCATCTTACCAATATTTAACTTGCCTGAACTTTGAACTTGAAAAATTATTATTTTTTAGTTTGACGTGTCTATTTTATTGCTTCAGCTTGGGGGGTAAAATTTCCCTTTTCTTCATTAAAAAAAAAAGAGGAGGGTAAAACTTATTATTATTGATGTTGTCATGTTGTTGTAAGTTTGCCCTTGCACCATTAATTTTTATTTCATTGTCTGGTTCCTAGACACTCACTCACCTATCAGTGATGGTTTCTTGGGAGGTGCCTCTGGTGGGGAAGAAAACGTATTTGACTAATTCGAGGCACACGTAATCTTCTTAGACATGCTTTCATGAATCTTCCTCTTCTTTTCTTCTCTGATATATGAGTATTTTTTCCTAACCAAACCAGACAAAGTCAGGTTCTTGCTCAAAATCATTAAATGACCATTCATCAACAATTTAATTATAATCTTTCACAGCCTCCATATTTAGATTTTGCTGAGTGTTCATCTGAAAAATAGTCAAACCAACAGAACATGCCCAGAAAAACACATTCCAGTAAAGAATTTAATGATCTCATAACATACTACATAACTTGAGAGGTTTCAAACTTCTAATTTAACTCGTGTAGCTAACTCCACCCGGTCGGATAAAACTTGTCGTATATTAAGAAAAAACCTTAATCCTGCAAATACATGCCATTCTGAATCTCTTGCTGAATTTTATCAAAAAAAAAAAAAATCTCTTGCTGAAAAGCAGCAGAAAATTCTGGGATTATCATACTTTAGTACTCGCTTCTCAGAAGTTGAATATGAACGCATGCTGATTTATCAGGAACGTCAACACATTCATAAGCATATACCATATTAAAATTAAAATCTCACTTGTTCACATGTTACATGTTTCTGAAACGACTGACTGTGTCGTGATGTTGCAGCAGACCAATATGCCTCTGCCAATTCAGCTTTCTGCATAAAACTAATCTTCTTCACAATTTTTCCTCTAAACAATCTTTGTACAATATGAAAAAATGGCCATGTTATTGTTTTGAAAAGAGCTTTTGTTTCTTTAGCTTTGAATGTGCAACTTCTTCAGAATCCATTCCCAAGATTCCATATATGCTAGTGATTAGTGGTCATGGTGATTGTAACAAGCACAAATCCTTGGGAGAGCTGAAAGCTTTAGGGCTCCTCCTTCAAGTAAATCTTCCTGATGTGGGACTCATGACCGTGATCTTGAACTTTTCTAGAACGAATTTCCCCTCTTTGTATTTCTGGGATTCCTCATAAGCTTTGATGTATTTCCATCCCAAAGCTTCTCCACAATCAGCGCAGTACACATCAGAAACTGTGTGAAGACCAGTCATGAGATTCCTATCCTCCATGGCTCCTTTATCAATGTTAATGGCATGAGCAAACAGAAAAGCCCTCCCACTGCTTGCCTGTCAAACAAATCAAAACCAGTTCATATCAGCCCAAAAACCCAGAACTATAAGCTCATATATAAATTCGATGCTTTTGATTTGGGACTCAAATCTGGGCCTATGGAACATATCAGAACGGTTGTAGAATGAAATTGGAACCTCACCTTTTGAAATGGGTTAGAAAGTTTGAGACTTTTCAATCTGGGAACTAGAACAGAAACTAATCAAAAGAAAAAAAGAAATAGTAATAATAAAGCTGACCCGAAAATCTTTGGAAATAATATCATCATGGAAAGCAATATGGTTCTGGCACTTGAAGCAGCAGTATAATCCTCTCAAAGTTGCCATTGATGATGAATTTGTCTTCAAGGCTGCTTCTAAGAAAGAATATGGATAATATTGACTTCAGGTTGCAATAAAAAATTATGTTTGTGATATGACTCAAGTTTTTGGCTGGGTGGATAACTTGATCAAGGATAGATATTCTTAAGCAAACTCAGCTTATGAAAATAATATGTTAATTAGGTTAATTTTAATCAGATAACTTGATGGAATACGGATTAGTCTTGGATAACTGGTGATTTGAGGGGTTAGAGAAATATTAATAAATATTTATTAATATTATTTCAGATTTTAGATATTCTTATTTTATTTAGGATATATTCTTGTTTGTTCAGTGATCCTCAAGTTTAGGATGTTAGTTTTTGAACAACTCAAGTTTAGGATTAGTAGGTTAGATACTTGCATATTCAATTAATATTTTATTTTGTTCGATTAATGGGAGAGTTTTCGGAGTATTTTTAGGGAGTCATTATTAGCCTTTTTATCTTTATGAAAAATATTAAAGAAATATTCTTGATTTTGGGAGATTCTTGTTGGCTTTATTAGTCAATGAGTTTAAGATTAATAAACCGTAATAAAGATGATATCAATGATTTCATAATTTAATAAAGATCCCTCCCATTAACTTCATGTCTAACGATTTGGATCGTATCATAAACTACCTTGATAAAATTAGAAACATGATTTTTTTTATGACTAATTTTAGTATTGGTAAAAAAAAAATGAAGAAGGTATTTGAGGTTAAAGTCAATTTTGGATGGTTAGAAAATGAAGAAACTGATGATGGAAAACCATAATTAATGTTGCTTTTGACTAGTTATAAAGGTTAAATTAAAATAAAACAAGGGATAAGATATTGTTACAACCTTTTTTTTGTTACAACCAATGTTACTACCACTTTTCCACCGTTAGATCAAAATCTTAATAGGAGAGAGAAATTATATAGGTAAATGAGATTCTGATTTAACGGTGGAAAAGTGGTAGTAACAAAAAAAAAAGGTTGTAACAATATCCTATCCCATAAAACAAAACTATAAAAGTATAACTCATATCTTTTAAGGGATAGGATATTGGTACAACTTTTTTTTGTTACAACCAATGTTACTACCACTTTTCCACCGTTAGATCAGAATCTCATTTACCTATATAATTTCTTTCTCCTATTAAGATTCTGATCTAACGGTGGAAAAGTGGTAGTAACATTGGCTGTAACAAAAAAAAGGTTGTAACAATATCCTATCCCATCTTGAGGTAGGATATTGTCACTACCTAAATATGTCACTACCTTTTCACTACCATTTTATAACCGTCAGATCTTCTATTCGATCCAACGGTCCAGATTTAACCTACTTAAAAACTTCCTTCTCCACATTTCTCTCCCTTTCTTTGCCGTTCTCTCACTCGGCTCCCCAGTAATCGTCGCCAGGTTTCACAACCCAATTTAACAATTGTATTCACAACTCAGCAACTCAGATCGTAGATGAATGACAAGATCTATCAAGACAAAGCATCTTCATTCAAATTCCAATCACCAGTATTCCAAAAGAAAATTTCTAATGATGAGGATTCAATTTCAGGCTGAGGTGCTGCAATATATGGACTCATCCCAAGCATGTAACTCGCGGTGCCACCTTTAATTATTATAGTAAATGAATCAAATTTGAAGAAAGAGCAGCGATGAATGAAAATTCACATTATTGTTGTATAATTCGAACAATATTTTGAAAATTGACACAATAAAATTCATCATGTGATGGTGAAGGCGAAACGTGTTAAAAAAATTGAGAAATTAAATGGGGAGAATATATCTAAATCCAATTTGGGATGCTGAAAATAAACTGATTAATTGAATGTATATGATATAAAACTAATTAAGAGATGAAAGCAAAGAAATTAAAATGCAGACTGCTGAAAGCGATGCTAGATGAGGCCACAACGCAGGTCTGGATAACAGTGTTCTTTTGGCGAGTGAAGGGCAGCTTGAGGAGGCCAAATTGGGAGAGCAGGGCTGTGTAGGTCTTCAAGACGGTGAAGCCTAACGGCGACATTGAGGGGGAGGGGCGGTGGTAGGCTGGCAGCGTCTTGGCCGTGGAGCGAGAGAACGGCAGAGAAAGGGAGAGAAATGTGGAGAAGGAAGGTTTTAAGTAGGTTAAAGCTGGACCGTTGGATCAAATAAAAGATCTGACGGTTATAAAATGGTAGTGAAAAGGTAGTGACATATTTAGGTAGTGACAATATCCTACCTCAAATTTGAAAGCTTAATATAATACCAAATATAAAAGCAAGTTGCACTATTTTTATTTTAATTATAATCATATGGACCTCATAAATGATTTATATTATTCTTATTGAATGATGTGACTAACCATTATATTATATTTATTGATGATGATTGGGGTGGAAATACCTCAGTCCACTCTTACGACCTAGCCTACATAAAGTTTAACGTAGCCAATTTAGTAAATAGGTCAAATTCAAGTTCAGACCTATTTTCACTAGGACAAGTTTATAAACCTATAAGTCTGACCTATTTAACTTTTTTAAAAAAATTTATACTATTATATAGATATACATAATATTATCTATATACTTTCATAAATTATTAATAAATTTACCAACTCAACGTTAACCCTAAGTTTAACTTCTTATTGTCATTACGCCCAACCCTTGCTTTCTTTTCAATCATTCACTCCTATCTTCCCTTTGATCTCAAGATGAAAATGCTAATTCACTTCCTTTCCTTTGATTTGTATCGTCCGCTAAAACATAATTATTATTCTCTTTCCATTAAACTAAATGGATTGGTAGGTTTCCGGGTCCAAATGATAAAAATAATGAATGATATTTTCATCTTGAGAACGGACAGCTTAAAACAATTCGTCCTAATGTGCACACATTTTTCCAAAGTTGCTACTAGTGTCCCGGAAACTTGCCAGACACCACTTTGAGAAGAACGGATATAATCAGTTCACATCAAATAATATATCGAGGCATAATAAATTATTTAAATTATTTTAGATCATCAATTTAGGAGGTACCATCCCAAAGCTATCCTCCCACTATTTAAATTATTTTAATTACACTCACATAATAAATGGATTTCTCAATAAATATATATATGTATGTATGTAGTTCCATGATATTAAAAAAGAAGAATATTAATTTATACTTATCTAAGTTAATAACTTGGGTTTGTGATAATTTTAAAAAAAAAATACATATGCTTGTGACAAAGAGAATATGTCAAAAAAATTCTGTGAATATATATGTATATATATATTAAAGCATTTATAAGTTTCAATCACAAAAGCTGAAGCAACCAAAGCAACCACGTGAGGTATGTATATTCAATGGTAATTCATCAATCTATATATATGTTTCAATTTTAAAACCAAAACTCTCAAAGCTACCACGTACAGGTAGGTATATGCAATCATAAATGATTTTGCAAAAAGCTTCTTCACACCATTCAAGAATGAAATGGTGTATACATATAATTCAATTACTCATGCATCTATGTTCAAAGTGATATTCAAAGGTTAAATGGTTTTGAGAAAGGTTAATTAGGATTATATAAAATATATTTTACATATAACAATCACATATGATATATTTAGGATCATAATTACTTATCAAGATTCATATGAAATTAACCTAAGACTCATGGGATTAGGATTATATATAATATATTTCATATATATAACAACCCTATCAAAACTTATATAAAACTAACCTAAGACTCATGAGAATTAGGATTAGCAAAATAGGATGTAGAGAAAAAGAATAAGCACGAGACACAAGGTTGTTCTAGGGATTAGGATTACATATAATATATTTCATATATAACAACCCTATCAAAAGTTATATAAAACTAACCTAAGACTCATGGGAATTAGGATTAGCAAAATAGGATGTAGAGAAAAAGAATAAGCATGAGACATAAGGTATTTCATATATAACAACCCTATCAAAAGTTATATAAAACTAACCTAAGACTCATGGGAATTAAGATTAGCAAAATAGGATGTAAAGAAAAGTTATATAACAACCCTATCAAAAGTTATATAAAACTAACCTAAGACTCATGGGAATTAGGATTAGCAAAATAGGATGTAGAGAAAAAAGAATAAGCATGAGACATAAGGTATTTCATATATAACAACCCTATCAAAAGTTATATAAAACTAACCTAAGACTCATGAGAATTAGGATTAGCAAAATAGGATGTAAAGAAAAAGAATAAGCACGAGACATAAGGTTGTTCTGGGGATTAGGATTACCTGGTCTCCGTTTTGCTAGCCTCTTAGAAGAATAATTGACACAGAAAAAGAATAGAGGAAGTAGTAGAAGAGAATAAGAGAAGAGTATGAGAGTATTTAGGGTTAGGCTAGACCTCTATTTATAACTTAAAATTAGGGTTTAGCTTTGAGTTCTTTTACTCTTGCCTCATTAATAGAGTATATTAAATTAAATCAATCAACCATGATGTGAATTTAATGTGATATGATATATTAAATTCAATCAATCAATTATGGTGTGAATTTAATGTGATAGGGTATATTAAATTCAATCAATCAATCATGATGTGAATCTAATATGACTTAGTTGACAAGTAACGGAATTATTACCTACAACCTATTTCTTAGTGCAAGAGCTGAAAATTCCTAAGGTAATTAGGACTAGAAGTATTTGGCCCACTAATGCTATATAAAATAAAATAAAATAAATGGGTTATTACTATTAATAAAAATATGGAGTATTACAATTTTAGAAAATATATTTCATTGCCAGCACCTTTGTAGCGTAGTGGCATGAGAGTTTGATTTCCCTCCCCATGTCCAGGATTCGAACCATGTCCCCTTCACCTACTATGTGTATCAAAAAATATATATATATATTTCATTAGTCAAAATTGTTAGTATTTCTACTTACTCATACAACTAAACATTATTTTTTTCCTACTAAACCATTATTTATATACTCTAACAAGAATTGATGTTAGGTTTCTAAGACATAATTTAAAAATGTAAATAAGTGTGAAAAATTACATATAAATTTGGAAGTATAAGATTTAAAGGTTATTTAAATGTTTATATTTTAAGTAGATCTTTAAATAAGCTTCAGGGGGGTCATGTCTAAAAAAAAATAAACCTATATACAAACTCAAATTTAGGCTCAAACTTTAAATCTCTGTTGTAAGTTTAAACTTATTTAAGTAAAATCAGCCTAGCCTATTATGGTACTCCTATAATTTTGTTTTGTTTTGTTTTTAAGGATAGAATTAAAGTAAATTTTTTTTTTTTTTTGCTCAAGGAATTAAAGTAAAGTTCTTTTTATATGTTATATTTGCGCGTTATTTTAGCCCATTCTAGATGTTTTTTTTAAATAATGTGTCGACTGTCGCGTCACTGATTTCGTCCTAAGAAAAGGCCATGCCACATGTTATTAATTTTTTTTTCTTGAACTATTTTTTTTTTCTTGAACTATTATTTTTTAAAAAAAAAATAAGATATCACAACATACTAATCATATACCATAAACCCCCTAAAAGACCCTAACAGAAACAGACAATCATTAACTACCCCTTTTACTCCAACTGAAACCCCAACAAACCCCACTCAAATTTAAACTTAAGGGGTAAAGATGTCCCGAAAATTTTTACAAATGGATACTGTTGATGGACAAAAATACTCTGGAAGTTATAAAAATAAGGCATTTTCACTCACATCAACATAGTCTTGGGTGATTTGTAAAAATTCTGATTTGCTTTTTTCTTATTTTTAAAACTTGTAAATAGAACTCCCAAACAGGCCCTAATGGTTAAAGTTATTTGATGAAACTATGCTGATGTGGCTTTGCCATGTAAGATATTGCACCACTTGTAATGCCACATATTAGGCCACATCATCAAGATGAAACTAAAAATAAGAATTACCAAACATGCCCTTAATCCCTCACCAACCCCAAAGCATCCAAAAGTTCTCCATCTCAGGCATTGATTCTCCACCCACTACGACAAAGCCATCCCCGCCACCCTTTCCGCCGGTGACGATGTCAGATCACGTCCCCGCCCTTGAGCAACAACCTCTGCTCTCTCACGCTTTCTCCACCCTCCTTTACGACCTCTTCATCAACGCTGCCGCCAACCTTAGTGCCGCCCGCAATCACGATCCTGCTTTTGCCTTCTCAACTACAAAGGTTACGTCGCCTTCCTCATCCGCAATCTGCACATGATCTTGCATCGCAAAAAAAATTCACTGAGTCATTGCTTTGATGGGTGAGTAGTTTTAGATCGGTTGTTCTAGTTGAAGAATGAAGGTACCTTTTGGTTAATTTTTACTTATAATTTGTGATTTTCCGTTAAAGCACACGCGTCACTTTTTAATGTTATGACTATGTGCTTTGTAAACATGAAATTTGCTACTGCATTCCCGCAACAAGGACTTGGACTTGACTGTGGTGAGTTTGATCTCATTTCCTGGCATTTTCTCAAGAGGTATTTCATTTATATCGTCTCTTCTTAATAATCAAGCTAACGCTTTGCGCATCAAATTTCTCTGTTTTGTTCATCTCCATCTGAGCGACGCCGGAAAGACCAGAACGCGATTGGGAGCTGTAACTCGACAGCTCTTCTTCTTCTTCAAGCTTCATCGTCGTCTTCTGTGGGGAGAGAAGGAAAAGACACTACAAAAAAGAGGTCATTGTAGCGGTTTATTAGAAGCGGTTAAAATAAATGCGGTTTATACCGAAACCGCTACAAATCTGTGGCGGTATGACTCGCGCCAAGTGGCGCGCTAGTTCATGAACGATATTTGTAGCGGTTATCATAAATTAACCGTTACAAAATATGGCGCCAAGTTGGCGTCATATTTGTGGCGGTTTAGTTATACAAACCGCTACAAATATGACATCAGTTTGGTAGCGGTTTATATTAAAAATCCGGGCTTTTTTCCCTATTTGCCACCTTTTAAATAAATATTTACCAATTTGCCACTCTTTTCAGAATATTTCTCAATCTGCTACGTTTAGTCGACTAAATCACCTTTTAGTCGACTAAAAGTCGTGGTTTCAATTTTTTTTTGTTTGACCGCGCATTTAGTCGACTAACCCAGTTGGGTTAGTCGACTAAATATCGTCTGGAGGGTTTTTTAAAAACCTCATTTGCGTCATAATGGAGGTCTTATCCTATAGCAACCCTTCCCCACCCCCAATGCTCTATATTTTCTCAGTTTTAGTGCAACCCATCAAGGTTTAAGCTCATTCCACCTTGTTCAAGGTATTATTGTTGTGTAATCGTTGTAGTTTCATTTTGTTCGGCTTTTGTTTTTCGCTTGTTAGTTGAAATGCTCTCTTTTGTAGCTGAGAAATCGATATTTGAAGGATGAGTTCAAGTTCAAACATGTTAGTTATTGTGATCTACCATAGTGGGAGGCATTTTGAAGGTCCTCAAGGTGTTCAATTTGAAGGAGAAACGAAAATGATGAAAATCAAACGGGGGACTACGTACAACGAGTTGAAAGAAAGAATTCACCAGAAATTGGGGCTACATGGCAGCCAAAGCATTCATCGATTAATTGCCAAAGTGGAGACTGTTGTTGGTAAGGAAAGTGTATACTACATTAGGAACGACATATGTGATGATGAAGATATAGAGTGTGTCATAGATGCATTTGATAATCGGACACTACAAAATTTTATTGAGATATATGTTGAGCTTGAATCTGGTGAATCATCATCTATACCCATGCATAGAAGATCTGCACAGTGCTTAACTCGTCTCCCACTATCAGCGCCGGTGTTTAACCTGTCTCCCACTATCAGTGCCGGTGTTTGAGATATAATCTGGTGAATCATCGTCTATACCCATTTTATTGAGATATATGTTGATATTTGAAGGATATTCTAGACGATGAAGCCCCGCGGGTCGCTCGGTGCTTAACCCGTCTCCCACTATCAGCGCCGGTGTTTGACGGACCTTGTGTACGACGCATGATGACAACAAACACCTACAAGTAAAACAAAACATTATTAGGTTAGCATTAGAAGATAATTGTATATGTGATGTCCCCAATCACCAAAAATATACGTAAGAAAATATATGCAAGACCACAACTATGAACAATTATTGAAAAAAAAAACCTATGAACATTTAAGAGATCATAAGGATGAGTCAAATAGGGAAAGTATTCGCAATTGGAAATAATGTGGTGTAGATTAGATATAGTGGGAGAAAGAATGAGAGAATCAAAAGCCAAAATAAATGTTGATATGTCTTTTACACACACATCAATCTTTTAGTCTACACACACTGAGAATATCCTTCAAATATCAATTTTTTAGTCTACACACACTCAGAATATCCTTCAAATATCAAAATAAATGTTGATATGTCTTTTACACACACTGAGAATATCCTTCAAATATCAATTTTTCCCACTGTTAGCCATTTAGTCGACTAAATGGTCTGGTTTAGTCGACTAAATCAGAAGGCCATGCTTCTGTTGTCTGACTAACTGATTTAGTCGACTAAACCAGGTGGTTCAGTCGACTAAATGGCGACAGGGGAGTTTTTGAAACCCAGTCACAGCATCATACTCTGTCTCTTATCCGTATGCAACACCAAATCAACCACAAAAACTCAAAAAACCAGCCAATAAACCAGACAAACCAAGCACAAAGGGAATGAGCAAAGGATTTCGCATTTCACCAAAAACTACCGTCGAAATTACAAAATGTAGATGAACACATACCTATACGACGCAAATGACACAAAAGTGAGGATTCCTTGACAGCCCACTCACAGCCCCAGCCGCGATTTCCTTCGGAATATAGAGAGGGGAGAGGTTTTTGGCGATTGTAACAGTATTAGGGTTATGAAGCCGCGATTGGGGGATTTTTTAAAAACCCTACTGGCGACATTTAGTCGACTAACCTGATTGGGTTAGTCGACTAAATATCGCGGGTTTTTTAAAAACCCTTCAAACCGGGGTTCGTGGTCAGCCAAAAAAAAGAGACCCGACGACTTTTAGTCGACTAAACCGGGGTTTAGTCGACTAAAAGTGGCAAATGGAGAAATATTTTCAAAACCGTGGCAAATTGGTAAATATTTATTTAAAAGGTGGTAAATAGGGAAAAAAGCCAAAAATCCGCTACAAAATGCCAAGAGTTTGAACTTTTGTAGTGGTTATAGAAAATTGCTACAAATTTTCCGTTTGTAGCAGTTTTTTTAGTTAAACCGCTACAAATGTGATATTTTTAAATTTTCTTTTATTTTTTTAAAAATACCAATGAATTTTGTAGCGGTTTTGTAACCGCTACAAAACGTAAAAAAAAACTGTCACAAATGTAAACCGCTACAAAAACCGTCGCATCAACTGCTACAAAGTGTATAATATTGAAATTTAAATATTTCGAATCCCGCCAACGTTCATTAATTTGTAGCGGTTTTTAGTATAACCGCTATAAAATGTGATATTTTTAAATTTTTTTATTTTTTTTAAAAAATACCAATGAATTTTGTAGCGGTTTTGTAACCGCTACAAAACGTAAAAAAACCGCCACAAACGTAAACTGCTACAAAAACCGTCGCATCAACCGCTACAAAGTGTATAATATTGAAATTTGAATATTTCGAATCCCGCCAAATTTCATTAATTTGTAGCGGTTTTTAGTATAACCGCTACAAAATGTGATATTTTTTATTTTTTAAAAAATACCAATGAATTTTGTAGCGGTTTTATAACCGCTACAAACGTAAACCGCTACAAAAACCATTGCATCAACCGTTACAAAGTGTATAATATTGAAATTTGAATATTTTGAATCCCGCCAACGTTCATTAATTTGTAGCGGTTTTTAGTATAACTGCTACAAAATATGATTTTTTATTTTTTTAAAAATGCCAATGAAATTTTGTAGAGGTTTTATATAACCGCTACAAAACGGGAAAAAAACCGCTACAAAACGTTAAACCGCTACAAAAACCGTCATATCAACCGCTACAACCGTTGTTACACATATCCCTATAAATACCCCCACCACACCTCATTTCACACACTCTCAATCATTTCTTTCCACTCTTTCTCTCTCGTTTTCTCTCATTTCTTCCCACTTCTTACAAATTCTTTGTTTTTAATGTTTTATTTTTTCCTTGTTATAATATTAATACTATTTTTTTTCTTATCCAGAACTTTAAGAATATTTCCTCAATATTCCTTCTATCATCATCAACATTATTTCTATAATCAAATATCATCTAATAGACAACATAATTTTTTTGCTCAGAGGTAGACAACACAATAAACCCTTATTATCTACACATTCTCAGTATTATACCTACATAATATTTATACTTATCTAACTTGAGTTAATCATTTTTTTAAATATTAACTATTATCATTTAATTTGTCACTTAAATAATAAAAATATTCAACAAAATATTATAATAATGGACTCAAATTATGATGATTTTATTATTATTATTTTGTAATATTTTGTAGTGATTGTAAAATCGCTACAAATTTTAATTTAAATTTAGCTTAAATATTTGGCGCAATTTATGAAATTTTATTCAATATTTGTAGCGATTTTAGGACTCAAATTATGATGATTTTATTATTATTATTTTGTAATATTTTGTAGTGATTGTAAAATCGCTACAAATTTTAATTTAAATTTAGCTTAAATATTTGGCGCAATTTATGAAATTTTATTCAATATTTGTAGCGATTTTACAACCGCTACAAAATTTTGGCGCCATTTTTTTAAAAATTCGTCATCTTGTAGCGGTAACTCGAAACCGCTACTAATTCAGTAGCGGTTTTATTACATGAGTAGCGGTTTTAAAAACCGCTACAAAACATCTTGTTTCGGTATATTTTGTAGCGGTTCTTTAAACTGTTACTAATGTCATTTGTAGCGATTAAAACCGCTACAAATACGTATTTTCAACCGTTACAAAATGTCTTTTTTTTTTTTGGTAGTGAGACGGCGTCGATGGTGCTAGTCTCCCTCTTCAGGTGGGAGGAGCTTGGACGGAATGGGTTGAGGGTGTTTTTTCCCAGATTATTAATTGTTGGGGTGTTCATGAATGTTGAGGATGAAGAAGGGTAGAATTTTTTTTTTTGGGGGAAAATCAGGAAGAAGGACCAGAAATGATATTTATTGGGAATGACCATAAAAGTTGTAATTATTTAAAAGGACCAATTGTCAAAATAAAAATTTAAAAATACTAAATTAGCCTTATTTAAACTTCCTACATTTCCTCTCATATTTCATTTTTAAAACTAATATGAATTTTTAAATTTTATTATATTAACCACAATTTCTCTCATTTTTTACTGATTACGTAGAAATCTATCAATATAATCAATAAAGTCTATAATATTAAAATAATAATAATGTTTAATTTTTTTTATAAAGCTTTTGTAATGACTAAGATATTAGATTAAAAAAACTGAACATCTTCTCAGTTAGTCTATTTTACTCAGAGTTTATTTTATATAAGATTATATAACTTAGGGAAAAAATTAATGATTTAAATGGGCAAATATCTGTGTTAATAATTAAATAATATATTGATGATATGATTATGTAGATGTTAGTTAAAGTTTAAAAAAATGATGATTTTGGTGGTTGTAATTTTCATGGAAAATAAAAATGGGAAAATTACGCTCAGGTCCCAAGGAAGGGAATTAATCACAATAAAGTCCATTGAAATCATGAAATTACACAGAAGTCCCTAGGGACTTCTGTGTAATTATTTGTGAATGTAAAATTACCATTTTGGATTTCTATGTAATTATTTTCATTTATCAAGTTCAGAGGTTATTTACAACAACAAATGCTATATTTACAACAGAAAAAGCATATATTTACAACAACCTTCAAAAATCTAGATTTTTTTTTTTCATTTCTTAAGTCTATAAGCTATTTACAATAACAAATACTATATTTACAATAGAAAAAGCATATATTTACAATAACCTTTGAAAATTTGGATTTTTTTCATTTCCACGTTCAGAGGCTATTTACAACAATAAATGCTATATTTACAACAGAAAAACATATATTTACAACAACCTTTGAAAACTTGGATTTTTTTTCATTTTTCACGTCTAGAGGCTCTTTACAACAACAAATGCTATATTTACAATAGAGAAATCATATATTTACAACAACCTTTGAAAATTTTCGCAGATTCCCCAATCTGAAACTATATGAATCACAAACTCCATTTGAACTCGCCCTTCCTGACTCACCTACCTCGCTTCTACTCAGCCCCACTAACTCACTCTTCTTCTTCTTGTCCAACTCCCCTAAATTCCTCCCCAAATTTCCCGTACCCGCATTGCCACGAAACACACTGGAGAGGTCAATTGTCAGAATTACCGACACCGCCTGCTTCGCATTCACACAACCCATTGATCAGCGTCACCAACCACCGTCGTGTAGAAGCATATGATCAACAACGACGTTTAGACACGAATCTGAGTTCCGCCTAGATCTATTCAGAATCTGAAACTGCCACCTCCAGACTCAAGTCAAATTGATTTAGAAATTGCAGAGTAAGATTACAATAGTAGAAGAAGGAGAGACGAAAGAGAGAAGAAAAAGGGAGAGAGGAGTAGAAAAGGAGAGAGGAAAGAGAGAAGAAAAAGAGAGAGAGAGGAGAGAGACAGGAGAGAGAGAGAAGGTCAAAATGGTAATTTTACATTCACAAATAATTCAACCATGTCCCTTGGGACTTTTGTGTAATTTCATGATTTCAAGGGACTTTATTGTAATTAATTCCCTTCCTTGGGATCTGAGCGTAATTTTACTAATAAAATTTTTTAGTACTTTTAAAGTAGAATGTGGGGAGAGATTGAAGGAGAAAGTATAGGAAGTTTAATCAAGGGTAATTTAGTATTTTTAAGTTAATATTTTGACTATTGGTCATTTTAAATAATTATAACTTTTACGGTCCTTCTCAATAAATATCACCGGCTCTAGGTCCTTAGTTCTAATTTTCCCATTTTTTTTGAATTGAAGATGAGGATGGGAGAAGAGGAAGAGGAGCTCTTGAGGCGAGAGAGAGGGAAGGAAGTTTGGATGAAGCGTCAAAGGCGATGACGACATGGCATAGTTGTGGAATAATACGTGGCATAATATGCCATGTGGCAAAGACAATCCAGCATAGTTTGGACCATTGGTGTTTTTATCTGTTGGACAAAAATGCCATGTTTTTACAACTTCCATGGTACTTTTGCCCCCAAAAACTTCTAGATATTTAGAGGTTTGTTTAGGATAATGATGACAGAAGTAATTTATTTGTAATATGACTTTTACATAAATAAGATAGAATAAAAATCATATTATAAATGTTATTCGTGTTTGGAATGATGATGATTGATGAGAGAAGTGACTTTTGTTAAATGAACTTTTGTTTGAAAAGTCAATTGAGACGAAAAATGACTGAAAATTATATGAATATTATATATATATTAGTTATATATATTATGATAATTGAAGATTTAAATATAAATTTGATAAAAAAATTATTATTAAAAAAATTAAAACACTCTAATTCTAATAGATAAATTAGAATGCAAACAAATATATATTTAATAGTACATTATTTATTGGATCACTTATCTCTAAATAAGCCCATCTAAGACCACTCCTCATAAATAATCCATTTTCCTCATCTCGACGTTGAGGTTTTTTCTTCAATTACAGTTATGCCAAACAAGCTCTTTAATGCCTATAAGTAAAAACTTTTGGGGCATTTTTATCCTTTAACACAGCCTTATATGCCCCTTTAAAATTTTAGTTCATGAATGTAGTGAAACATATAATTTTATTCCTTAAAATATAAGGATTAATATTCTAAATGGCCAAACCATATGGACTGGGTTCATACCAAATTAAGATTTAGAAAATGAGTTATAGTGGTTGGGGGAAAAAAGGAAATGAGTTACGGTGGTTGGAAACAAAAAAGAAAATGAGTTATAGTGAAAATTATAAGTGCAAAATGATTAATTTTGTCCATTTATTATGCACGACAACTTTAATTAAATATAGAAAAAACAAAACTCTTCTTAAACTTTGGTCACCCTCGCCCACGGATTTGGCTTATATCCTTACGGGTTTGCGTCTGCTGCCGTAAAGATTATGAAATATTTTTTAAATGATTTTTTAAAATCATGAATTATTTTTTAGTATCAGTCAATATTTTTTTAGTATTAATAAAATAATTTTTTAAGATCATAATTATTTTTTTTAGTAACAGTTAGTATCTTGAAGTATCTTTTTAATACTAGTTAACACCCAAAATATTTGTTTAAGATCTAAAATAATTTTTTAAGATCATGAATTATTTTTAAGACTAATTAGTACTCATTTTTTAAGATCATATTTTTTTTCAGTAATTATCTTTTTACAGTTTCCTAAGATATTTGTAATTGGCCCAAAACGGCGCCGTTTGAAACCGCAAGGATGTAAATCAAGTCCCACGCGAACACTGTCGGAGTTCAGATTAATAGGTAGCCTCAGGCTCTGGTGCCTTTGACGGCGGCGACGTCATATCCAGGCGGAGAAGAAGCCACGAAAATCCCTCTTCTGCAATATTCTGGTAAGCACTCTATTGATTGACGCGCTAGCAATTTCTCCGTCTTGCCTTTTTCGTTGTCTCTTCAATATCATTTTATGCAAATTTCCGTCGGGGTAATCTCGATTCTTTGGGTTTAATTTTGTGATCATATAACATTTTATTTTGTGTGCGAAGTTATTTGTTATAGTTATTTTAATTTTTTCTTAATTGAAAAAACCGTTGCAGTAGGAGTGTCTCTGGCAGAGGTTTATACAGAAGATGGAATTTTGTCCGACTTGCGGCACTCTGTTACAGTATGAAATGACCTATATGGGTCGCCCTTCAAGATTCTTTTGTCCTACTTGTCCATATGTTTGCTACATCGAGAAAAATGTATAGTTTCAAGAGCTATGTCCCCGATGAAAATTTTCCTCTCTTTTTATCCTCTTTTGTCTTTATAATCAATGTTATACTTTTTCCCCTTTTTATCACTTCATCTTTGCACTGTGCAGGTGAAGATAAAGAGAAAGCAGCGTTTAGTCAGAAAAGAGATAGAACCTGTAATCTCCCAAGATGATATGAAGAATGCACCCACAGCTGAAGGTACATATATTCCCACTTCATCGTTTTTCCCCCTACTGCTGAGAGTAGAATTACTTTTTTTCTTCAGCTATTTTTGGCTTGGTTAGTTGGATAATCATTAGTTTTTGGTTAGTTGCTGATCAGTGCAACTATGCTGCTTTTTAATTCCCTTTTATTTGGATGAAACTCTTCTATCTTATTCTGATGCCTAATGTGTAAGGAAAAAGCTTTAATGCTGATCTTTACATTTTTGCTATCAGCTTCTCCAGTTAAAACGTGATAAGTTTGTGATTTTTCTTATATTGATATTTGAAGATATATACAATTATACATTGTATTGTGGAATTTACTCTAAGGGGTCCTTTAGATTTGAACCTTTTAGCCTTGGTGCTTCTCTTAATTGAACTTACATGTAAAATACTGCTGAGAACTATGCTATTTTAAGCTGTGCTCTGGCTTGGTTTCATATTGAAACATGAACAGAGTGATCCTAAGTAGTTCTTCAGATTCCTGAATCAACTAGTCATCAAATTATGCTGGGTTGTGTTAGTATGAATGCACTGGCCATTGCTAATACATAGTGACTTTCGGTGGATTTTTCTTGCCACATTCATCAGAAGCGATCCCAAGTAATTCTTAGCTGTGTTCATTTTGAGGAGGGGAGTAAGTTGGTTCTGAATCTTCTTCTTAGTGTGACGATTATTGGCTTCTGAAAAAATTCTGGGTGTGTGTTGGTTAGGCTTAATTGAAACTTTTTGCCCGTTCCAAATGCTGCATAAACAGTAAATGCAATGTAAAATAGTTTATTTATAAATATTTTATGAACATGAGATCGGTCTAGATCTTTTTTCTCTACTTCCACCCTTGTTCTCAATGGTTTTCTAATCAAATCACCCCGTTGACATTGATGCGGTTGGTTTCCTTGATTAATGTGGACAAACAAGAACAAGAAGTGAAGGTAAACAAATCCAAGTTGTGAAGTAGACCATAATCGAAAATGAAATTGAAATTGTGAAGCAGACCATGATGCAGTTGGTTTAAATTGAAATTGTTTCTGGAGGGTGTCCTATTGTTGAAAGCTAAGATAGTTCTGAGAGGAGTTTTAATGGTTGATTTCATCAATCATTTTGGACAAACTAAGAGGGTGTAGATGAATATGTGTCGTGTCAAAGACATGGAATACAACCTGACATGATTAAATTTGTAACTATAGTGGCATGTGTATTGTTAACTAAACTTCTGGGTTTTATCTGTTAATGATAAATCTAAATTAGGAGATGAGATAAATTCTTTGAACCACTAGCATGAGACTGTTCTAATTTTAGCTTGGAAACTCTAGACTAGAGTAATAGTTCTTAAATTTGATTTCATAATGTAACCGCTTGACTGGACAATAGTTTTACATAAGGAACTGGTATGCCTTTTCTTTTGGGGGCCAGAAGGAAATGATAGACAATAAAATAAGTAAACTACTCTCTCCAATCTTTAATATAAGATCCACAAGTTATATTAAGAACCTGAGGTAGTATTGTTTTTATTCATCCGGATCTTTAAATTGAGTGTCTCCTAGAGGTGATGCTACCATAGGATTCTAGCTTCTTCATGTTTCTTCTAATATCTTCATTCTCTTTTCTCATTAGTACTTTTTTTTGGCAGTGCCATGTCCAAAATGCAATCATGATAAGGCTGCCTACGCAGAATTTCAGACTCGATCAGCTGATGAGCCAGCAACCATATTCTACATGTGCTTGAATGACTCTTGCAGAAACCAATGGCGTGATGGCTAAATTCTCTAACTTGCTTATTCAGTGATGGAAGAATTTCCACATTTTCTTTTGTATTTCTGTCCGCGATTAGAATAATCGTTCCTTTACATTAACGTAATTTATTCCTTTGAGGAGATATATGAGTCTTTCTTGAGCTATATTATTCGCAGTAGTTTCTAGTCTTTCTTGAGCTATATTATTCTCAGTAGTTTCTCAATTGCATGGCAGTATATGTAGAAATGATAACCTCACAAACAAGGATATCTATAGGATTGATTCCATTCGGCCTTAGAACAAAACTAAATCGAATTATTAACTTGGTTTTGCAAAATGCATGACCTGTTCATTTTGGGTGGTTTGGTTGGATTTAGTTTCTTTTATGCTTTTTATGGTTTTTTTTTTCAAAATTTATCAAATATTTATTTTTGGAATTAGCAAATGACTCACTTGGTTTTTTTTTTTTTTTATTTTTTTGAAAATTAATCCCGAAACCTAATGAACAGAAACTCAGAATCACATCATGGTTGTCCGAGATATTCTTCAATCATGAAGGCCAACAAGAAAAGGAAAAAAAAAAAGAAGGGACAAATCTCTCTGTTATAATTTGTTTGGTTTTATTCGACTAAACTGATTGAAACTAATTTTAAAATGTGGGAAAAAAATTTGACTTATTTTTATAATTTTATTTGTTATGTGTGTTATTGAGTTCAAATCAGTTCATCTATTTGGCTGTGTTTCAAGTAATTTTATGAGAAAAAGATGCCCGGGTCAGATTTGGCTTTTCTCATTTTTTTTTTCTTATCCGCTTTCATCTTTTACCCCTTTCATAACCATCAGATCAAGATTTAATAGTCTACATTTAATATTTTATAAAAATATTTTTACAACAGAAAGAATGATGGAAAGAAAATGGATATTATTACAACGGAGAGAAGGATAGAAATGAAATGGAGAAAATAATGAGAATATATTAAATGTGAACTATTAAATTTTGATCTAATCGTTAGAATGGGGTAAAGGATAAGAACGGATAAGAAGAAAAGGAGAGAAGCTATGTATCCTCCTTGCCAGTAGCTAATTTCTGTTTTTAAAAGGCAATCCATTTGCGAAGTTAACATCGGATTGCAGGATGCAATATATATAATACTATTAAGGTGCTGAATGGTATAGAGAAATAATATTAGGGTGTTAGTTTCTACGTTACCCTTAATAAAACATAAATGCATTTTTAGCTAATAACAATAATCTCCAAAGCTTAAGAATATAATGACCAATTGCAAACATAGTCTTGTACATACAACCCATAAGAAAATTTCTGCAAAGTTAGGAAATAATTTTAAACTTTAGAAGGCCTATTTAGAGAGACCTTTGAATAGCTTAAAGCCAGAAAAAAGTAGCAGTAGAAGAAAAAGTCAAAAGTTGAGTATCTGAGTTGAGCTTTAAGTTTACTAGGCTATAAAAAAAAAAAAAAAACTCTTAAAAATCAGTTAAGGAAAAAGCTCCATAAGTAGCTTTTTCCAAAAAGCTATAAGCTTTTTAACGTGCGGCCCACTACTTCTACCATCATCAATTCAAACACAAATCATATTTACAACTTAACTTTTTCCTATTGGGCTTCTAAAAAAGTCAAATAGAAAATAAGTCACCATTCTCACTTAAATAAGCCCAGAGAGTAAGAACACCAACTTAAAAAACAAAGAAGAAAAGAACCACATCCTACTGGAGTTAGATCCCTTCAATTAATTGAAAGAATTATGTGAGAAGAAAGAAGAGAATGTGGGAAAGACCCTTACGGAGATGGGTATCATCCATGTCTCTTGTTTCTTTCACTTTATACTTTTGATTAATTGAGAGAATCCTAATCCAAGCAACACTCAAATATGTAAAGTTCAACAAATATAATGAACTTCACAGCAACAACAACAACAACAACAACAAAATAGCATCAGCAAGTGAAAGGAAAAAGGGGGAATCAACCATTGCAGGATCAATGGACATCCAATTTCTTCTTAGCCATCCATCCCTTTCTGATGAGATTCAAATGCGCCTTCTTCCGTTTAGAAAGTTCTTCGAACTGTTCTCGATAGAAAGCTTCAATTGCCTCAATTTCCAACTTCAGCTCAGGATCTGCGTCCTCCTCTGCTAAAGAAAAAGAACAGTTTCTTGTCAAGCTTAAAACATTATATGTTCCATTAAATGGTGGATCCGTTTCAATCACAGTAAAGTTGTTCATCCCAATGCCTTCCCCCACACTGTTGTTATCTGTTGTTCTTTCCAGTTCGCAAGCCTCAAGACCAAGATCCCGTTCAGAGAGAGACCAGCTTAAGGATTTAGAGCTCCCACTGGAATCGAGAGAGTTTTCAGTTTTTATACATGAATTCTTAGCAACTAGCGCAGAGGTTGAGGATCCTTGGGAACATTGCAAAGTAGCATTATTAACAGTGTCACCCAGCAAGCTGCCCTCATCAGTTGTAGCCTCACCATCTTGAACACCGGTAATCAGCTCGTACACATCATCTTGGTAAGTAACTGATCCCGCAGGATCACTAGTTAGGATGGAGTCCCATAGACTTGTTTGGGTCTGGCCATCTACCATTGTTGAAGAGCCACCACCATTGAGGCTCGTTACTTCACTTGAGGAACAATCAGATGAAGGTTTCCAGCCAGGTAGAAGTTTTGTTATCAAATGATCAATAAGCTCGGCAATGGAGAGCACATCACATTCTGCTAAATCTAGTTGTTGTTCAACCATCTCTGAGGCCACCGAGACTGCAGTGTCTGAATCAAGATAAAACGGAAAATTTATATCCCTAACTCGACCTGCAAGTATAAGAATGTCATGTCATTGAAATGTAGATGATGAAAAATGTAGCATGACCCTAACACCAGTTCATGCTTTCTTCAACTCCCCCTCAGGGATAGATAGATTTTTTTTTTTTTTGGGTGTTTTGTTTTTTGTTTTTTGTTTTTTGGGGGGGAGGGGGGAGGATATACTGACCATAGGAATCTGCAATACGCAGAGTCAACGATAAAGATTTATCATCTTTTTTTGTCCCTTTCAAACTAAATTCATTCCCCTCAGATAACCTCTGGAATTCTACAACTGGAGACTGATGACTTCCACGGTTGCTTTCAGCAAAGGTACTCACAGGAATCTGTCTATAGTCAGCATCTAGGTCGATAGATGAAGCGCCAGACCTGGATAGATTTATAGACCTTGGAGTTTTATGAGGCAACTGTAGAGGATCTCGGATTGGATTCTTTGGATTCTCAACTTGCAGAAATGGGTCTTTGAGAAGCTCCTCTGCAGACAATCTCTGATATGCTGGAACCAAACATTTTTCAATGAACTCTCTAATTTGGCGGTCATTCACCTTGTTAAGAGACGCAGGTTTAATGCCCTGCAGTAGGAGACATCAGAACATTAGATGTTATATGAAGTGGTAAGCATCTAACTGTATTCAATAGCATAGGGAACTAACTACTGATGTTTAGTATACTTACAGAGAGAACTTTCTTAAAGACTTGAGCTGGATTTTTGCATTCACTATAGGGATACTCAAAAGTAACCATCTCTAACATGCACATGCCAAAAGAATAGATGTCGACAAGCTCATTGTATTCCTCTTCATAAAGCTCAGGCGCCATAAATTCAGGAGTCCCTTAATAATTAAAAGTACAAAACAACAAATTGAGTGTCCTGGAAGATTTAGTGCTACCTTTGGTCTTTAATATAACAAATAGTTGTGGGGTTGATATGGTCCTAAATATAAGATCTCAATCCACTTTATCCTCCATATTTATCATGTTTTTTTCCTAAACTATCCACTTTGCACATGTTAAGGAGTTTGCATCAAGAGGCAATTTCAATGCAAATGATTTGAGAGGGCATTTTAGAGAAACCAATATAAATTTTTGACAAACAACTAATTTACTAACTTCCTTAATCTACCCAAATTAGTTAAATAGATCTTATATTAAGGGCTCCGGCGGGGTATAATGAAAACCTCACAGTTAAAGAGAGTAATATCATACCAATGACACTTCGAGCAAATGGTTGCTGCATCACAGTTGCCAAGCCTAGGTCTCCTATCTTAACTTCTCCCTGGTTTCCATTCACAAAGATGTTGTCACATTTCAAGTCCCTATGAATAATAGGAGGCTTTTGACTATGGATGTAGGCTAAACCTTGGAGAATCTTCCTAGCCCAACTTTTGATGGCCTTCAGGTCAACATTTTTATGCTTCTTACGGTATCTGTTAGCCAAAATGTGTAAAATATAACAGCAGAACAACTTAAAGGAAAGCAAGAAAATCCAGACACAACAACATACTGTCTCAAAGTTCCTGACATGAAGAGCTCAGTGATCATGTTAATAGTTTTGTTCTCATCATCAACCCAAGAATGGTAGAACTTCATGATATTTTCATTTTTCAAAGACTTCAGTATGTGAACTTCAGAGTACAGTTTTTCCAGATTTACTGCCGAGTGGAAAAGGTCATTAATCCTAACTTGGTTCCAAGCAACTTCAGTCCCATCAATTTCATCAAAAGCCCTATAGCTGCCAATGGAAGAGAAAAAAAGATCTAAGTAAAATAAAGTAACAATAGTAATTCAACAATAATAAGAGATAAAGGATCATAGTCATACACAGTCTTGAAAGCACCCTTGCCTAAGATATCATTGTACTGTGACAAAAAGAAAAAGAGAGAAATTAGAACAATAATATAGAAAGACTAGGCAAATAATTGAATATTGGACATAAGCTTCAAGGCTTTTGAAGTTTCAATGGGGCTAACGCACTTAATAAAATGCGCAGTTCATAAATGTAGAAATTGAACATGATTTGTCTCTCAGGTTTAAACAATAAACATGTAATTATTACCTTCAGCAAAATAATGTCAAGCCCTATATTAGCTGCCCTAATTTTAGAATGATGGAAAATGTGCATTCTGGCATATTATATAAATTTTGCAGTTATTTAAGCCAAGCTCAACTTATTTCCCTAACAAACAAAAGATGGAAAACTTTCCTCACGTAGTAATCCAGACAAGTATCATGGATATGTGTCGACTCCTATAGCTAAACTTACTCATATTCACCATAATGTTCAATTGTAGTTCCAAGGCATCAATATTTGCCATCCAAAATTCCTAAAGCCTTGGTGTTTTCTATCTATTTCTTTGCTTCTTAGACTCGAAACAAAACATAATCATCAACCAGAATTGAATCTTATGTAGAAATAAACAGCACTATCCCCAAAAGTTAAAGTAGAGAAGAGCAAATAGAAATGAAAAACAGATAATGTAAAACATGCATAGCCTTCATACCCGCGTATATCGACCAGTTGGGTCTTTCTCCGCAAAATCCTCCTCCAACTCAGCTGGCTCTTTTGTCCCTGTCCCATCGTTTTCAGGCATTGCCGACTCAACCCCAGAATCCATTCCGCTCATAGAACCCAACAGCAACAAGATCTATTTACTTTTGGTTCTTCAATTGTTATTGTTGTTCGAATCGATTACAAACGTTGCTGATCAACGAAAGAACAACGACCCCCGAAGAATTATGGGGAAGCAATGCTAGAGAAATGGAATGCCGAAGGGATCCACATCCGAACACAATTGTAGGAGGGAATGAACCTGAATCCAAAACCCTGCCATCCATATCATAACAAAAGCTCATCCTCAAACAAAGCCTAACACCACCTTCCTATCGAAATCCATATTTAACACCACCAGACTCAAGTCCCAGGAAACCCTAACACAGAGAACAAAGATCTACCTAGTGAATTTCGATTACAACATCTCTTTTTTGTTTTTTATAAGGTCGATCACAACATCTCCCAGAGAAAAGGAAAAAGTAAGAGAAGATACATTTGGGAGGAACGTGTGATGATTGGCGGGCAAAAGAAAGAGGGAGAAAGAAGCAGATGAGAATGAGTAAAATGGGAACTGATTCGAGGTGGGGGTGCGAGAGAAAAGGACGAAACAGACACTTGTACGGTCATGTTGAAGGAAGCTTTTTTGAGAATCCATATCCTTCGGTTCGGTGAGGAAAGAAGAAAACGTTGGTTCTGATTGTTGAGTTCAGCTCCTCAACAGTCTCCCGGGAAACCGGACCTGACAATTGGCGGGCTGGCCCGTTTATTTTTATATTTTTTTAAAACAAGTAAAATTAAAAAGTAAGTTAATAGAGTGATAGACGGATGCATAGCAGTTAAAAACTTAATTTATCACTATAATTTTACATAAAAGGATTTTACTAATTTTCCAAACGTTTTTAAGTTTTTACGATTTTAATACGTTATAGTTTTTTATTTTTTTTTCCTATTTTCAGGTAAAATCTACGTTTTAACTACCATAGATACATGTTTACAAAGGGAGAAATTTCAAAAAAATACCTTTAAAATTTAAAAATTTCACATTAATGATCTCATTCTCATATTAAAAATTCCACGTTTCTGAGCACCAAAAATTATTTAGAATTTTGATATTCTGAAGGTATTGTTTTAGAATTTTCTCTTTAAAAAGTTCGGTGAAAAATATTAGCCCAAAAAATTGGGGAAAAATGTTTAAAACCTTGACATTATTAATTTATAATTCTCCCTACTGTATCGTCAATATATTGGATCTATTTGGGGGATTGGCATTAATCCTAAATGTAAGATATGTTTTGTATATTTGTCAATCTTTTCCTAATTATAATTTAAGAGAATAGAGATGGAGGGAATTAAAGAAGATAATTAACTATGATGTTTTAAAAAATACATGTTATATTAACTAATTTTTTTAATTTAATCAAGCTAAATAAATATGTCTTATATTAAACACGGTACAAAGTAATATATTTTAGGCAAAGTAACCTCAATAAAATTATATGTTCACCCCTTTCGCCAGTTGAACCTAAGGATGAGGGATATAAAATTGTGAATTTTTTAGTAAAGTTGGATCTTAGATGTATAAGAGTCAGTAGTGTTTTTTAGAGGGATTAAGAAAGCTATATTTCTTACTTAATCATAATATATGTTACGTATTATTATATTATATGTCAACTTATACATTAGGAAAATTCATTTGGAAAAAGTTAATTGACTATTATAATAAAGACTAAAGAAAGTATAAAGGATTGATGCAGATAAAAAATTTACATGAATAACAAAAATACTCATGAATCCTTGTTGTTTCTGTGCTTCACATATTTTGCAGTTTTATTGCCCCTAGCACTGTTTGAGTTATAAGATTTTTACCATATGATTGCGAGTGTTTTATTCCCCCCTAAAGCATGATAAATCAGCAAGGTCTATGTATAACTATTTGTTGAAAATGTTACATGCTTTTGCTTGCAGAAATTTTTTTTCCCTGCCACATACTCACATAAAAATGAGTAGGTCTTATTGTGAAAAGAATATATATAAAATATTAATAGGACCCATTCACTTTTATCTAAGTATGGCAAAAAAAATATTTATGTAGTAAAAACAAAAGCATTAGATCCGTTTAAATTATGAGTTCATTTGAACTAAATAGATATATAATTACTTAATTGTTGGAACAATGATTTATTACCAACTAGTTACAAATTGAAATTAACATATCTCTAACTCATTGACATTGCAAAAAGAAAAAAGGATCTACCAACTCAATACCCATCTCAACATAGAATATAATCCAAGGTGGTTGCTAGAATTTGCAAGTCATTTATACATTACAGTTTTAGGAAGGGAGAAAGGCTTTACAAAAGGATTCTGTAATACCCCAAAATTATTATTTCTCATAAATATAATATTTTGGTTGATGGCACCTATGTTAAATAGGTGAATATGTGGTCTCAAATTTTGAGATATATTTATTTTATCTATTAGGTGATTTTCCCTTAGACTTTGAGGTAGCTATGTTTTATTTTTCTAAGCTTTGTTTGGAATCAAAAAATATCATAAAAATACAAACAACACCCAAATTAAATTAGGGATTTTATAGGATCCAAAGAAAACAAGGAAAAATTAGGGAAACACATCAAATAAATAGGGGAGCATAAGAGGAATTAGTAGACCCTTGAATTTTCACTAAACAAAATGATTATGTAAATTTTTATAATTGATCAAGGGATTAAATTAAGAGGACATAAATCTTAAAATTCATAATCAAGTAAGAAACTATATTTTCTAAAACCCTAGAATTAATACCTAGCTCATATTAATTCATAAAATACCATAATAAATTACCAAAGCACTTGAACAATTAAAAAGGCAATTACTAATATTTAATGGGCAATTAATTACCACTAATAGGATGATTAGCCAATTATTTACAATTAAACTATTATAGCCATTAATTAGAAGTACATTAGGCTAATTAAAATTCAAAGACCAATAGGGTTTGAGATTAGTATAAAATATATTGCCTATGGTCATAAAATACCCTAAACACCAATTATTTAATAATCAAGAGGCAAGTAAGCTTGTGATTAAGATGATAAGTAAACTTTAATTAAGCTTTGAAAAGTCAATAATCACAATTAACATTAGGTAATCATTATTAAGTTAATTAAATCTCAACAACCAATAAGAAGTTAGGATTAGCATAGGTTGGATTACCAATGGTCATAAACTACTCTAAGAGTCATAATCAAGTTAGAAACCAATCATAAATTGACAACTTCATTAAAACACTTTATTAGGAATGCTAATTAAGGATTAGTGGTGGAGGGCTAGGATTAAACCTTATAAAGCTAAATCCTAAGGCCTTAATTAAATACCATAAAGCTAAATCCTTGTGAAATGGAATTGGCCAATGATAAATCAAGAAAATATTCTTAATCCATGAGAAAAGGTTTTGACCAATAAGAGAGGGAGTTGTGAATGTGTGTGTGTGCAAATGTTGTGAGTGTTGTGAGTCTAGTGGAAGGAGTGAGAAAGAGAAGTCAAAGCATTAGCCAATAACAAAATTAGACATTAAAACAATTAGATTAATCCATAAAATTAAATCTAGACATAAGCAAATGAAAACCTATACAAATGAAATCATATCTTGAAATCTATGAACTAAGTATGGAAACTAAGTTGAGATTCATAACAAGCATAAATCAAGCATGAAAACAAGTATAACCAAAGTCATTTTCATGATTGTTTAAGAAATGGAATCAATAGAAAAGATAGGTAAAATGGGTCTCAAAATGAAGCTAAAAATCTTTAGAACTCAAAACCAATGAGAAATTGAGCATACAAGTTCATTAGAATTCCCAAATGAATTTCTATATAGTGGAACACAAAATAGAAGAAGTAGGAAATTCTAATTATACATATGTAAAATGAGTCATCCCTCTAGAAATGAGTCATTAGTCTACACATGAATGAGTCATTAATCTAAACATGTATGAGGCACTAACCTAAATGATGAATCACAAGCTCTATGAATGAATCATCACCCTAAACAAGCATGAGTCATTAGCCTAGTTAAGAGATGAGTCATAACCCTAAACCATGAGTCATGTATCTAGTAGAAGACTTTCAAGGCTTTGGAAGAGGATAAGATGATGTAGGGAGGGGTATTATGAGTCTTTTTGCACATGGAGCTTCTACTATAAATAGGACCCTTTGCTCTTCACAATCCTCACCAATTCACAAGCAACAACATCTGAAATATAGAGAGAAAGTGAGTGTGAGAGCTTTGGAGGAAGAAAGAGCAAAGTTCTAGGTAAGTTCTTGAGCTCTAGCTTTTAAGTTTTTAGTTATTTTGTAGTTTAATCTTTAAATTCTTTAGATATAGTTGTTTTTATGTTTTTCTGGGTTTAAACTTGGGTTTATTTCGAAAAAAATAGTGAGGAAAGAGTTTTGGCAAAATTTCCGGAAGAGAAACACCAAAGTAACGAAGTTCTGGCGAAATTTCATCGGTTCTGGAATTTCTGAACCAGACATGAAAAAACTTATATTTTATGCTGAAACCATGGTTAGAAAATTCTGAGAAAATTCATGGTTAAAGTAGACATATATGGATTTTTAAATATGTAAAGAACATGTCCAAATGATTTCTGAACAGGGAGATAAAAATTCCCAAAGTTAGGGCTATGAATTTCTGGAAAATTCTGGACAGATGTTCAAAAATTAAAAACTGGGAATGAACCGTAGAATCTGGGCAAAGTCTATCATTTTTTCTTGAAACTAGACATCCTAAGGATTCTGGGGAATTTTACGGATCCTCATTTCGATTTTTCTAGAATTAGTTATGATTTTTCAAAGTTAGGCGAAATTCTGCCCAGATTTAAGGACCAGCGTTTTTCTCAAAAATAAAGGGAAATAATAAATTCATAAATCCGCCAGGGGTAAAAGAGTCATTTGTGGCTAGGATATCTATTGGGATATTGGTTGTGAATTAATAAACATAATATCACCCTCATAGGAAACCTGTGATCACCTTGCAGCCGACAACGTATCGTGCTCAACAGGCAAAGGTGCGTTCGCGTAGTGCTTATTGTATGATTGTATATGATGGTTGTTTGTTGTGCTCATCGACTAAGATTTTCATACGTGGTTATGCTACATACGTGGTTATGTTACATACGTGGTTATGTTCTAATTAGCATACGTGGTTATGATACAAATATTGTTATTGTTTTTCATACGTGGATATGTATATTGATTGTCATTGTCATGTCATGAATATCTGTCATACATAACTGTACATAAGCATGAGGTTAACCGTTACCTGAGGTTCAATGGTCATTGAACCTCAGCTCCTACTATAGTGTCAGGGTCCGAAGGAATCAGGGCCAAGGACAAGGGCAAGGAACCAGCATAAGGACGCAAACGGAGAAATTTTCATTTTGACGTTTTTTTTATTCAGATTACTGTACCACTGTGTAAACAGCCAGATACTACATCAGTAAATGTTTATCAGATACTCGCTCTTTTAAACTTATTCCGATGCTCTACTCTGATCAATTATTTCAAAAACAATTTGGAAAATCGGGATGTTACAGATTCAACTTTCTTTGTGATGCTTTCAGGAAGTATAAAAACTTGCTGCTCGAAAAACCTATATGAAAAATATAATCATACTAAGTTAATTAGTTGACATTTCCGTGTAAAACATATTTTTTGACCAAAATATAAGAGTTAGTTAACTAATTTGTATAGATTAAGAAAGTTAATTAATATAAGCTAGTTTTCCTAAAATGCCAACTTTTATCATGACTATCTTTAGGTATAAGCTCCTTAATGTGTGCAATCGATAGAATGTTTTGGAAAAAATTATAAATTTAGAAAACAAAATATATATACTGGGGTTTTATATGTATGATCAAATTAAATCACCAACTAGCTACTATATTGAGAACATGATGTAGTAAATGTTTCCAAAAAATCAAATAATTTTATCAATTAGAGATATGATGTGAAAAATCCATGCCTCTCCCCAGCCTTGTTCTTTGATATATACCCTTATTTTTTTTTAAATAAAAGACAAATAAATACCATCTGAACTAAAAAAACTCCAAAAAGTCTATTAAGATATGGAAATGACAAATAAGTCTCAAGGGACTATTCTGGGATTTTGAAATGTTGTGTTTTTACTAAAATGCTCCTTTTTTTAAGAAAAAGAAAAAGAAAGAACCATCGCCGGTGCCGAAACTCCGCCGGCCCACGCCACCCTACCGGTACTCAGAGCTTAGGCGCTAGCCACTAGAGATCTGGTGACAATGTGAGTAATATGATATAGTACTTGAACTCCTTAAACTTTATTAAGTGTTGCTGACAAGTTGAATAAATATAATAACAACTTGAGTATTGACATTATGACTTGAATGTAATCAATAAAAACCCTAGGAGCGCAAGTTGTCAATCACTATATTTAAGTTGTTATTGTCTTTATTGAACTTGTCATCTATGTCGTATAAGACTTGTGGAGTTCAAGTAGTTAATTTCATTACTTAAGTAGGTCGTTGGAGGCCCGCTAGTGGAGCTCTGGCTCGAGAAAGGGTTATTTATTTTTCCTTTTTTTCAGAATAATCGGGGGCATTTTGGAAAAAATATAACCTTTCAAAGTCTTATATTAATCCTTTTAGATCTAATTGCCCTTTTCATATGAACAGATTTTTTAGAGTTTTCTAAGTTTAAATTGTATTTATTTGGATTTTTCCCTTTTTTTTAATTTTTTTTTACGTGAAGAGGATTATTCATTAAGAAAAAAAGGATAATGAAGAAGATTAAAAGATATGAACGAAAATGAAGAAATGTATTATTGCCTTTAGTCATAATTATAGGATAAAGTTTGTAGTGTAATTGTATTATAAATTTTATCTTATAATTAGGATGGAGGGAGAATTAATTATTAAACATCATCACGTGCCATACACACAAGCACGAGTATACCAACACCAAGCACAGACATAATTATCCGAGGAAGCAGAGCCAAATATACCAGGTCATGAAAAAGAAGGGATTTGTTGCCATTAAGACTGATATGGAAAAAGCCTATGACAGACTTGATTGGGGGTTCATAAGAAACACCCTTACTTGTTTGAGGATAGATAATAATCTCATTGATCTCATTATGGCCTGTATCTCTTCCTCAACCATGTCTATCCTTTGGAACGGTGAAGAAAGTCAGTGCTTTACCCTTTCCAGAGGTGTTAGACAAGGAGACCCTCTAAGCCCGTATATCTTTGTGCTGTGTATGGAGCGCCTGGGTCATCTTATCAAAGCCGAGTGTGAAGCCCGCTGTTGGAGGCCGTTCACTTTCAAGAGGGGGACCCAAGTATTTCTCATCTGTTCTTTGCTGATGACCTTATGCTTTTCACTGAAGCTTCTACTAGTCAGATGGAAGAGGTCTGTAAAGTGATGCAAAGCTTTTGTGAAGTCTCGGGTCACAAAATTAATCTAGCCAAGTCCCGTATGTTTTGCTCTAGAAACGTCAATTTTAATAAGGCTCTTGAGCTAAGTCAGTTGCTGGGCATTGGAATTTCTCATGACCTTGGAAAATATTTGGGGGTGCCGATTATACATAAGAGAGTCACAAAAGCAACATACCACCCATTGTTCAAAAGGCTCATGAAAAATTGTCCAAATGGAAGAGCAAGTTTTTAACTATAGCTGGTCGCTCTGTATTGATCAAATCAATGTTATCATCGTTGTCTAGCTATTGCATGCAGACAACGCTTCTTCCTATCTGTACTATTAACGAATTAGATAAGATCTCGAGGAATTTTCTTTGGTCTCAGGATGAAGAGGTGAAAAAGATGCATCAAATCGCTTGGGATAAGGTCACCAAAGCAAAGAAACAGGGGGGCTTGGTTTCAAAAATCTTAGGCGTTAAAATAAAGCGTTTATAATGAAGATCTGTTGGAATCTCTTAATGAAGAGAAATACTTTATGGGCTCGATGTCTTTGGTCTAAGTATAATTGTGGTCTCACCTCTGTGCCTAAGGTTTCGAAAAAGAGGAACTCTTCCTCGGTCTGGAAGGCGATTACTCAAGTCTAGGATAAATTCATTGCGGGAGTTGGGAGGAAGGTCAATAATGGGGTTGAAACTAAGTTTTGGCAAGATCTCTGGCTCCTTCTTGATCGTCCTCTCATATCCTTTGCTCAAGATACTTCCTTGGTTAATATCGGTGAGACGGTGAGTGAACATGTCCTGGCCAACGGAAGATGGAATATTGGTAGCTGGCGGGGCATTTTGCCAACGACAGTCATAAACTCAATCTTCAAAATGCGCCCCCTTCTAGTAGTCTTCCGGATTCCTTTACTTGGAGGGCCTCCAGAGATGGGTGTTTCTCTGTCAAATCGGCATATCAATATCTCTCCGAACAAGGGATGACGAATGTCAACAACTTCTGGACCTTAATGTGGAAATGGCAAATTCTGGAGAAAGTAAAACTTTTCATGTGGCAAGTTGGGCATGAAAGGCTGGTTACTAACTTGCTCAGAGCTAGAAGAGGACTTACCAATGACAATCTTTGTCCCTTTAACTGCAATAAGGAGGAAAGTGTGATTCATGTTGTTAGGAACTGTGAGAGAGAAAAAAATCTGTGGAAGCAAATTGTGGCACCTAACTTCTTCACTCAGTTTTTTGCAGGTACTTTGCAGGGATGGCTCCAGTGGAACACCAAATGTAGTCTTGGCAAGGGCCGATTTCAAAATTATCCTTGGCAACGAACCTTTGCATTAGTGTGCTGGATCTTGTGGACATCCAGATGCAAACTTCTCTTCCAAGGTGAAAATATGGATACCAGGGAGTTGCTACATAATTGTAACTATCTGCTTACGGAAAGTGCAACTAATCAAAATTTAACTCACCAAATCTTCAATCTTGGCAGGTATGAGGAACGATCTTGGACCCCCTACTACAGATGCGGTACGGATTGATGTCGACGGATCGGTTCGCCCCCAGCACCAAGCAGCTTGTGGAGGAACCATAAGGAACTCTCATGGTAACTGAATGGTGGGATTTCACAAGGCTCTTGGTTTCCGTACAGTGGTTGAAGCTGAGTTATGTGCTATCGTCTTGGGATTAAAGATTGGACGACAGATGGGATTTCATAAAGTCGTTATATACTCGGATTCTCTGGATGTTGTCAACATGCTTATGAGAGATTCTCAGATGGATCACCCTCTTAAAGGCACCATTGGGGAGGCAAGGGATCTTCTGTTCATGGATTGGGATGTGGAGCTCCATCATACTTCGAGAGACAACATAGCATGTGCGGATTATATGGCCAAGCTGGGGCACGATGCTCCCGTTGATGTTGATGTAACTTTTGTTCAGCCAGCTTGTAATACCCGAGATTTTATTATTGAATTTTATTTCAGTTTCGAGGATGAAACTTGTTTTAAGGATGGTAGAATATAATACCTCGGATTTTTATTAATAATAATAATAATAGAAATAGTAATGATAATGATAGATTAAAATAATATTAATAAAATAATAATGATTAATAATAGAAATAAAATAATAATAATAATAACAGTAGATTAAAATAATAATAATAATAATAATATAGTAAAAATTAATAATGTTGTATTGTTTCTATGGTAATCATATTATTTTGTAAATAGTAATATTAGATTAGTTAAGATTAGATCCTAGAATCTAGGAGATTGTTAGATCAGATTATATTTTTAATTTCCCAGGCGCCCGCTTGTGGATATTGTCCACTTTGGCACACACAAGGCCTCACGGTTTTGTTTTTGGCTGGGCCTAGCTCATCAAAACGCGTCCACAAGGGAAAGGTCTCCACATCCTTATAAGACATGATTTGTTTCCCTTCCCAGTCGATGTGGGGCTTCCCACTCCACCCCCCATCCCAGTCAATGTGGGACTTCCCACTCCACCCCCCTCCATGGGGGGCACATTGACTCGAGCCCTGGCTCTAATACCAAACTTCACACTCCACCCCAGTGTGAAGTCTCACATCGACTGGGAAGGCGAACGAAGCATGCCTTATAAGGATGCGGAGACCTTTCTCTTGTGGGCGCGTTTTGATGGGCTAGGCCCAGTCAGAAACAAAACCGTGAGGCTTTGTCTGTGCCAAAGCGGACAATATCCACAAGCGGGCGCCTGTGATGTTACAATTGGTATCAGAGCCAGGGCTCGGGTCGATGTGCCAACGAGGACGCTGGGCCCAAGGGAGGGTGGAGTGTGAAGTCTCACATCGACTGGGAAGGCAAACGAAGCATGCCTTATAAGGATGCGGAGACCTTTCCCTTATGGACGCATTTTGATGGGCTAGGCCCAGCCAAAAACAAAACCGTGAGGCCTTGTGTGTGCTAAAGTGGACAATATCCACAAGCGGGCGCCTGGGATGTTACACCCCTCCTAGGGGATGCCTGGATATTATTTTTAGGGACCAAGTGGTCGGTGCTAGCTATCCTTCTTCTTAGCTTGATGTATTTGGGCTAGGCTTTTATGGCTAGGCCTGTCTCCATCTTTTCAAGCTTTAGCTTGCCTGTTATTCTTAAAAAAAAAAAAGATTCGAGGAAGGAACACAGTGATACTGAGCAGGCACGAAATTCTATACAATAGATATTAAAATTCTTATTTTCTTTTCAACATGGTGTCGTGGTGTAGTTGGTTATCACGTCAGTCTAACACACTGAAGGTCTCCGGTTCGAACCCGGGCGACGCCATTTTTTTGTTTTTGGTTTATTCCGTTAATTTTGGTTTTTTCTTCATCCGTTGACCAATAGGGGTGGTAGTTATTTCATCGCAAAACGGTCATAGCAATTAAAAACTGAGATTCCTTGATTCATGGGCTATTACAGAATAGTGAATACTGAGACAGAAAATGGACTAGTCACCTTTCTCTCTTTCAGGTCTTACTCTTACTGTTCCTACTGGTTTTGCTTCACTCTCTGCTGATCCCGCAAAGGGGAAAACAAGATCTTTCTTAATTTTTCTGACGCTTATGGAGACGACGAGAGGCACCAGATCTTCGAGAACCAAGCAGAAGGCTGACTTGGTATCAGTTCTTAGGAAATCATGGTACCATTTAAGGTTGTCCGTCAGAGACCCATCTAGGGTTCCGACCTGGGATGCCATTGTGCTCACCGCGGCTAGTCCCGAGCAAGCCGAGCTGTACAATTGGCAACTCAACCGGGCAAAGCGAATGGGTCGGATTGCGGAGACCACAATCACACTCGCTGTGCCTGACCCGGATGGACAGCGGATCGGATCTGGAGCTGCAACTCTTAATGCCATTTATGCCCTCCTCAGGCATTATCAGAACCTTGGAGCGGATCTTGGTACAGAGGTACAGATATTAAAGATTAGTGCCATTCTAATAGTTTGAACTGTTGAACTAATATTATGGTACACTGCACCTAAAAACTTAAAGTTTTTGTCCTGTCCCATAGTAAATGATGGAGCTGCTGTTTTATAATAGCATTGGTAGATGTTAATGAATCACTCTCTGCATTGTTGGCCTATTGTGCAGCTAATTATGTTTCATTGCTCTGTAAATTGAATTGATGCTCTGAATATTTATTTTCAAATGAAGTGGTTCAATGGATTGTTTTTTGATGCATTGGTGCTGCTCATATTTGGCTTGAATCTGATCAGATGGGACTGATGGTACCAAGATATAAGCAAAATTTATCATATTTGTCAAACTCAGTTTATTCCAATGGTCAGGTTATAGCTTGAGGGCTTTGCATCATTCAGCAGATAGGGAACTTAGACTTTTCTCTGATTAGTGATCCTTCTGGCTGCAAAACTGTTAAGGAGAATCCCTCACAGGGCTCTAACATGATCAATGCGTGCGCGTAGCATTTGTTTATGTCAGCCTGCTTGATATTCTATTCACATTTTCTTTGTTCCAGGTTCAAATGCTTTGTATTTTGTACTCTTAAGTATCCAGTTCTCAAATGTGAGGCTTGATGAGTGATCTATGATTAACAGGTGTCAAATATAAATAATAATGATACTGGATCTGTTGAGCTGCATGGGGATTCTCTTCAGCGAATAGTTAATTTAATAGCCAAAAGACATGTGCTATTGCTTCATGCTGGAGGTGATTCTAAAAGGGTGCCATGGGCAAACCCAATGGGAAAAGTTTTCTTACCTCTTCCATATTTGGCAGCAGATGATCCAGATGGGCCAGTTCCACTGCTTTTTGACCATATACTTGCCATTGCTTCTCGTGCAAGGCAATCTTTTGGAAATGAAGGTTTTTGTTCATATGTACATTCTATTGATTTTATTTTATTTTAAAAGCTTCTAAATATCTGACAAGTTAGTGTTTGCCTAAGGTGTTTATTTTTTGTTGATTCATATTAATTTTATATTGGTAATAAATTAACTCTTAAATTTAATGATTATAGCATCTTTGTCTGTAAAGGAATCTGCTGATGTTCTGGCATTAATGATGTGCTGATGTTTGCTTATGCAATTCTTTTAATATTTACAGGTGGAATGTTGACCATGACTGGTGATGTTCTTCCTTGTTTTGATGCATCCATGTTGACACTTCCTGAAGACAGTTCCTGCATTGTTACTGTTCCAATTACCCTTGATGTTGCTTCAAACCATGGAGTAGTTGTTGCAGCTCAAACTGAAATTCCAGCCCAAAGTTATGCAGTCAGTTTAGTTGAAAATCTACTTCAGAAACCTACCATGGAGGAGCTGGAGAAAAGTAAAGCAATTTTAGGTGATGGTAGAACACTTCTTGATACCGGAATAATAGCAGTTAAAGGCAAGGCATGGTTGGAGCTTGTTACACTTGCATGTTCCTGTCCGGAAATGATTAAAGAGCTTCTGAAGATCAAAAAGGAGGTATGCTGCCAGAGTTCAGTTTTAAATATGTACTTTTAATTTATTATTAAGAATACATGGGGATCTCTTTTTTATGCCCTAGGTGTTGGCAGAAGTTATATTTATGGAAGCTTTTTGAAGACTTGTGTGTGTGCACTTTTATCAAAAAACAAAAATACCTCATAGTATTGACTCAGATTGGTTTTACTGCAGCTACTTTGGTTCAGTACCATGTATCATCCAATCAATAAAAGACTTCCTTTTGACATGACAAAAATTTCTTTTTGGTCAATTGTTTTCCTTTTTCTTTTCCCCCATACTGACTGATTGGTTATCCCTTTCTTTTTCTCCAGCTTGATTTTATTCATTCATGTCTGTAATAATTCCTCTTATAAACTATAACTCTACAAGTCAGTACAAGCAACAACATAACTTTAGGATATGTATAGTTAGTTATAGGGTCTGTATAAAAAAAGCATCTGATGCTTTCACGACTTCATGGAGTAGTGAAGGCTTTTGATCTTAGAATAATTTCATCATGTTGTGCAGATGAGTCTATATGAAGACCTGGTTGCTGCATGGGTACCTGCAAAGCATGAATGGTTGAGAAAACGTCCACTGGGCAAAGAATTAGTTGGCAATTTGGGAAAGCAAAAGATGTTTAGCTATTGTGCCTGTATGACTAACCTCATGATTTCTATATATACACATACACACATATATATATATATATGTTTCATTCCTCCTTTCTATCCGTATATAATTCCTTTTTTCCCATTGTAATTGTCGTATAAATCTGCTGCAGATGACTTGTTGTTTTTGCATTTTGGGACCTCAAGTGAAGTCTTAGATCATCTAAGTGGGGTTGGTTCAGAACTTGTTGGTCGAAGACACTTGTGTTCTATTCCAGCAACTACGGCGTGTGACATTACAGCATCAGCTATTATTCTTTCTAGTAAAATTGCATCTGGTATCTCAGTTGGAGAAGACTCTCTGGTTTATGATTCATCCATTGCTGGGGGAATTCAAATTGGTTCCCTTTGTATTGTTGTTGGAGTTAACATCTCACTTGATGATTACACTAAAGTAGAAGATTCATTTAAATTTATGCTTCCAGATCGGCATTGTCTTTGGGAGGTTCCCCTGGTTGGAAGTGGTGAAAGAGTCCTAGTATTTTGTGGCCTTCATGATAACCCCAAAAGTTTACTTTCTAGAGATGGTACCTTTTGTGGGAAACCTTGGAAGAAGGTTTTACATGATTTAGGTATTTTAGAAAGTGATTTGTGGACTGCCACAAGAACTACTGATAACTGTTTGTGGAACTCAAAAATATACCCTATACTTCCCTATGCCGAGATGCTTAAGGTTGCAATGTGGTTAATGGGTCTAGTTAACAACAAATCTGAGCAGATGCTTTCTTTATGGAAATCATCCCGTCGCATTAGTCTAGAGGAGTTGCATAGATCAATTGATTTCTCCAAGATGTGCATTGGTTCTAGTAACCACCAAGCTGATCTGGCTGCAGGAATTGCAAAAGCTTGCATCAGTTATGGAATGCTTGGCCGTAATTTGTCTCAATTATGTGATGAAATTCTTCAAAAAGAGGAATTGGGCATTGGAATATGCAAGGATTTCCTAGCTATGTGTCCAAAAGTTCAGGGGCAGAACTCTAATGTGCTTCCCAATAGCCGGGCTTACCAGGTTCAAGTTGATCTTCTTAGAGCCTGCAACGATGAAATGGCAGCATGCAAGTTGGAGCACAAAGTTTGGGCAGCAGTGGCTGATGAAACTGCTTCAGCAGTAAGATATGGATTTAAAGGTACTGAGTACATGCTTTTATCTTGGCTACAGCTGTCATTTTCACATACTGAATTGAAAAATAGTTTATACTTTGAAGTAAAGCATGCGTTTTTGGTGGGGATATTTTGATAGAACTGGACGATTAGTATGCACTCTGATTTTTGGCTTGAGTTAATTCTCTATCTTGACTCTACGGAATAAAAGCAAAACAGAGAAAGTAGTCATTTTAGGACCATTCATGTAAGTTTAGGATAAGCTAGCCTGAGAAATCCTAATGAAAATGTATTGTCAGATCATTCCTGGTAGAGTTTGGTATATATAAATTAGCAAAAGGGATAATTTTCTTTTGGAAAGCTACTTTGAATTTTAGGTCTTAATAAGTGATGAATTTTTAGTTTCATTGTAAAGTGTTATTAAGCGTTGCTAGTATGATTATTAATTTATTGTTACCTTTGGCATCAAATGATGAAATGAAATATAAAATGAGGTGGTTATTTTGAGAGCCTTTATATATAACACAGGTTTGAACAATGTAAAACCTAATTATGTTTTGAAGTAAAAATAGAGAAGGTGTTGGCACTTAGATGATAACATTTAAGTGTGCATCGTAATTATATTGGTTCAGCAAAAAGTTGGGGTTATAGTGTGATAACATTCCTTGCGGTGATGTCAGGTCACATAACCCTTGCGCAAGTTTAATTACCAGTATTTGCTATTGGACAGCTTTTATCAGCATTGGCAACAAGATGATTTTTCTTCTCTATAGATGAATTACGTTCCAATGTTGTTTTCTCCCCAAACTTTAAACTTTATAGGAAAATATTGTTAAATAGTAATATTTGTACTTCTATTCCCCATCCTCTGTTGATGATTTTATCAGCAATGGCAACAAGATGATTTTTCTTCTCTATAGATGAATTATGTTCCAATGTTGTTTTCTACCCAAACTTTATAGGAAAATATTGTTACATAGTAATATTTGGTACTTCTATTCCCCATCCTCTGTTGATGATTGTCTTTAGCACCACTTGACCTTCAACTGTTCAGGAGTTTATAAGCTTCTTTCACTGCAGAACATTTATCAGAATCTTCTGGCGCCATCTCCTGTCAGGAATACCAGAATAACAATCATGATACCCATAAGTCCTTCCATCCTAGAAGAGTACAGGTAGAGTTACCGGTTCGGGTAGATTTTGTTGGTGGTTGGAGTGATACCCCCCCTTGGAGCATAGAGCGTGCTGGATGTGTCCTGAATATGGCAATAAGCTTGGAAGGTTCTCTTCCAATTGGCACCACCATAGAAACAACTGAAACAACTGGAGTATTAATTGCTGATGATGCTGAGAATCAGTTGTACATTGAAGATTTTACATCTATTTCTGCACCATTTGACAAAGATGATTCATTTCGGTTGGTGAAATCTGCATTACTAGTAACTGGCATTGTTCATGATAAGATACTTGCTCGTATGGGCTTGCGAATTAAGACATGGGCCAATGTTCCCCGTGGTAGTGGATTAGGTACTTCAAGTATCTTAGCTGCTGCAGTTGTGAAAGGTCTTCTTCAGATAATTGATGGGGATGAGAGCACTGAGAATGTTGCTAGACTTGTTTTGGTGTTGGAGCAACTCATGGGGACTGGAGGGGGATGGCAAGATCAAATTGGGGGTTTGTACCCAGGGATTAAGTGCACTTCAAGCTTTCCTGGAATTCCATTGAGGCTTCAAGTCATTCCCCTGTTGGCTTCACCTCAGTTGATTTCAGAGTTGCAGCAACGACTACTTGTCGTATTTACCGGTCAGGTAAGTATTAGTTTTTGGTACTGTTTTGCATATTATGTTTGTTGCTTCACAAATGTATCAAGAATTTTCTTTAGAGATTCATATGTTGGGTTATTTATCTTCTTAAGCTTTGCAACAGCAAGTAACATGTTGTTCTTTCATTTAATCTGTACTATTTGGGCGAAGTTTCCAATTTTCTTGTCTAGTAGTACTTTGGTGAAAACTGAAAAGACCCCAATTCATTGTAACTGTACTTTGTACGGTAGAAAATTAGCATTATTGTTACAAGGAATGGTACGGGTAGATTTTTGGGTTTTATCAGATTTAGCTACATGAAAGCATGAGAATCCGAATCAGAAGGCATATACACGTCTCCTTTTTCTGAGCAATAGGAATATGGATATAGAGTTTGCTCTACTTTTCTGCTCTTTATATGGATAATTGATAAATAGTATCTAGAGATGATATTCCAAAGAGCTTAGGATGCTTATATCACCCAAGGAAATTATTCCTTATTATTCCTGTTGTTCTTGCGAAAGCTAATGCACAAAGCCCAGGACTAAGGTAAACAGAAGTACTCCTATGTTTGACCAAAAAGAACAGGAAAGCTTAAGCTTGAAGTCTGAATTCTCATGGAATTGTTTTTGTTTTGTATTTAATTTTTTAAAGACTATTTTACTTGTTCCTAGTCATTCTTCGGCTAATGTTATACAGCAATTAACTTGCTTATTATTTGTGAACTTTGAATTTAAATTATACCATGAATGTCTCTGTTAGGTTCGACTGGCCAATAAGGTGCTGCAAAAAGTGGTCACTAGATATCTTCGCCGTGATAACCTTCTCGTGTCAAGCATCAAGCGCCTTGTGGAACTGGCAAAGATTGGGAGAGAAGCTTTAATGAACTGTGATGTGGATGAGCTTGGTGAGATAATGTTGGAAGCTTGGAGGCTGCATCAAGAACTTGACCCATTTTGTAGCAATGAGTCTGTTGATGGCCTCTTTTCCTTTGCCAGTCCCTATTGCTGTGGGTACAAGCTGGTTGGAGCTGGTGGTGGGGGCTTTGCTCTCTTACTGGCCAAACATGCTGAGTCAGCCAAACAACTCAGGCACAGACTCCAAACTGAGAAACAGTCTAATGTGAAAATCTATGACTGGAAGATTTTTGTGTGACTCTTGTATCAGAATTTAGGTGTTATGTGTTGATTAATAGGCTTATTCTTATCCTGTTCTTTTGTATATCTAGAGGTCATTGGGATTATTGATAATATATACGACAACAATAAAGCTTTATGCAACGAAGTAGGGTGTGTGTGTGTGTAACATTCTCGGTGTAGTACCGATATGCACATGAAATTCACTGCCAATAGAGTTATATATTGAAATATTTCACTCTTTGTTTGTACTTGATAAACCAGGGTGCATTTTCACAGAGTTTTTGTTTGTTCTTCACAGCAGTATCAAAGTTGTTGTCATGTGACCTAGAGATCACATGTTCGAATCCTAAAAATAATCTTTCCATTGTGGGGATGGGATTGCTTACATTTATTTCTCCTCAGACTCGTGCACTGGGCCACCTGTGAGGTGATAAATAAATTCTTAGGACTGAGGCACGATAAAATATGGTTATTTATGATAAGTATGATTTATTACTTTTATAAGCACATATTACATTTTTAGCCTAATATGGAATTTTTATCCAATTTAATTTACACATGAAGCCTTACACACACATACATTCTTTGTAAAAGTAGTGATGAAAAAATAAGGTGACTAGCCAATAAGAAAGAGGGTGAGAAAAAGGGCATCAAATGAGAATCGCTTCTTAACGTGGCAAGGAATCCAAAGCTCCAAAGTGGGCGGAAACTTCATCCTTATGCCAAATTGGCTATGGGGCCCATCATATTTATAACAATTTTGTTACTTTTTTTTTTTTTTTTATACATACAATTTTGTTACTATTTCTGCTCCTTTGTACATGCTCTTCTCATCTTAAAACTAAGGACATAAGATTTATCATACATTTTCAAAAATATTTTTATTTAATGGATCCTAAAGTAATTTAACAATAAAGTAATTTAACAAATAGAGCCCACACACTATTTAACAAAGATAATAATTACTTCTTTGGAAAGACCTTGTCAATTTTTTTAAATAAAAATAAAACTAGTATTAAGATTGTTAATTAATTTTAATTTCTTCACTTAATCTACATTAAATAGGTTCTACGGTAAGGACCATAAAGAAGATGATGATGATGATGATTATTATTATTATTATTTTCTAGATACTAAGTAATTAAATTCACTTGAAAAATGGTCATATTCACGAGTATGACTAGTAACTGATAATTGACCAAAAAAAAAAGACTAGTAACTAATAAGAAGCTCTCCTACATCTGCTTTGATGGTCAACTGGGAGAGAAATAGCCCAAGGAAAACTCAAAAAAGGGGCAATGGGTCATACTCATATCATCACTCACAATCATCGTCATTATCAATTTGACACCATAAAAACCAAAACTTTAATATTTCGGTTCTTAATATTAAATTTTTAAATTTTTTTAAATAGATAAAAAATTTAAATAAATTATATTAAATATTTATATTATCCTTATTCTTTAAGTTAATTTGTTTGACTTCAAAATTGATATATAATCTAATGGAGTAATACATGCCATATATTATTTTTTTGGGTCAAAACATAATATATAATGATAAAGTAATATATTTAACTTTCTAAAACCCTTTGAAAAAAATCATCTAACTCTTAATATTGAGGATGAGAGTAGTACTTCGAAGCTATGTATCATTTCACTGCAGGAAAAAAAAAAAAAAGCTACTATATATTACTTTCTTTCTTAAATATACGATAAAGTTTATAATGTAATTTTATCCTATATTTGAGATTGGACTGGAGGAGTATCATTTATTTATCTGGTGAGAGTTGTGTTTTGAAATACGCATAGGCATGTTCCATATTAAATAAAAATTCAAACTTTTTTCACAACTAAAAAAATTCAAACTTTAATTCTATAATTAACATTCTTGTTTGGTAAGAGTTGTTGATTACACATCAATTTATATTTTTATTGTCAGAATTAACGAACCATTAAGTGACACGCCCATTCCATACGTTATTGATGTCATCATGTGAACACCCCCCCCCCCCCCCCCAAAAAAAAAAAAAACTTCAATTATGATGATGTTAGGTGGGCCCGAGTCCAATTTCTCAAAAGCGTTAGACTTGACTTCAAAAGGCATCGTCAAGTCGCACTAGGAAGAAGGAAGGAAGCGGTGTTCCGGTAGCGAGAGCGACGGAGAGAGACACACAGAGAAGCAGACATGGGTTTGCTTAGTCACAGAGTGGAGCGGAATGAGATCAAGCCAGGCGATCATATCTATACATACAGAGCTATCTTCACCTATTCTCATCATGGTCTCTTTCACCCTCTTTTTGTCACTGCTTTGTGCTCCCTTCTTCCTTAATTCAGATTTGTAGATTGTTTTTCGGAAGATTTGCAATGTATGTTTTCTGTTTGAAATTGATTGAGCAATTTGGGTTTTCTTCATCATTATTCTGCTGGACTCTTCCTTTTTGTCTATAATATTCTTGTTTTTTCTTTTATATTTTGATAACATTATGCAAAGTGGGTTCATGAAGTCCTGATTGATCAAGGATCCTCGCTTCCTGAGACGAGGAAAGTGTTTGGTTTGTCTATTCTGATTTGGATTTCGTAGTTCGCAAGAAAATTGGTGGATTTTGACTTTGATTGAGCTTGGATAAGTAGTATTTTTTAACTTAATTCGCAATACAATTCGCTTCCTTGCGGCTTTAATTTCTCCTGTTCAGCTTGTTATTCGCGTAGTTTGATTCTCGTTTGTAATTTTTATTGCAGTTTGCTTCACTTTTACGTTTGTGCTTTAGGATTTTCTCTTTCCTTTTCTTTTTTCAATATATATCCCTGTCCTAGCTCTTATTGTCCTTTAAGTAGACGGAGTTCTTGAATTAAAGCTTTACAATTCAGGAGGTGTCACATAGTAACAATGCAAATTGTGTAAAATAAATTATCTGTGGCGGTATATATTTGGGATTTTATGGAATCAGTCCAATGCGTAAACCATTATTAGACTCTCTAATTCAATCGATTTGGGTTTTTGGTTTTTTAAGTTGATTTACATTGTTATAGTGCTCTGCTTTTTAATTGTAGGTAGAATGTGGGAAAATAACAAGTCATCATTCCAATCCCTCTTTCATTTACTGCCACTGAAAGTGGGCCTTTTTTGTTATAAATGAACGAAGTTACTCTCCAGGGCTATCAAAGTAGCACTTCTTAATGTTCTGAATCATCCTCACAATGTGCATACATAAACATAGTCCAATGAAGACAAAGTTCTCTGTAGCTGGGATATATGTTGTGATCGAAGCACAAGCATAAGTCATCATTCTGTCATATTTGCATCTTCCTGTTTTGAGCTTCCACTTCTGCTCATTGGTTCTTTTAATTCATGATGGACCTGGATGAGTTGAATGGGAAGCACACTATTTATTTAGCATGAAGTGGTATTGCTATCATAGCACGAGTCATTGAGATCTTGTCTTCATACTTTGGGAGGACAGAATTATATCCACAGTACAAACTGCTTAGTGTTTGAACAATGAAACTCTGAAGTGTCTTAACTCTTAATTGTAACTAATGATGGGTTCAGGTGTTACTTGATGGTATCAGAATTGTGTGCCTTCTGTTGTGTCATTGTCTTTAGGGGTGAGCATTCAGTTTTCGGTTTGGTTTTTCGGTAAAAAACCGAAAAACCGAAATACACACATTCTGACCACCGAACCGAAACCGAAAAACCGAAATACACACATTCTTCACTCTTCACAATATTGGTAGGTTAAACTTGTTCATCAGTCTGGGGCTTCTGTTTGATTTACATCTAAATTCTGCACAGATGTTAAGTACCACCTTAATTTAGCAATGTATGTAGGAAAAATCCTTAGACCATAAAGGCACAGATTTAGTGTGCAAAAAATTGTAAGTTGGATGTGAAGCCATGCATTTGTCGCTGGGAAAGGTCCTAGCTACAAATCAAGTTCCTGATTTTATACCTTAATATTTTTGTCATGCTACCCTGTTGAAGAGTTTGTATTACATTTTTCTGATTTCTTTACTTTGTATACCTGAAAAGCTATGGTAAGATCATGGGATTTGAAGCTCAAGATATTTTTCACTGTTATCACCTTTTTAAGTAAATCTTATGCAATAAAATGCTACTCTTAAACTGTGCCAGCAGTATAAAAAAGCACTCATCTACCCTGGTGCCAGCTTGGATTTTTCTCTGACACTCTTTTAGTATCTTATATGTGGATTTACTTATAAGATCAGATACATTGAATTTGTTATTTACTGGTTTAAAGCAAGCTATCATGTTTTTGCTTTCTCACTGAATCATTCGATTGCCCTGTGGGTAATTCTCCATTTTGCTTTGCATGTTTTGAATCTGTCATTCTTTGATTCAATCTGGGCTTACGCAGCCTTATACATTTCCTTTCCGTAGCCTTAAGACTGACCTATGACTGTCCTTTCTTCGCTATGACGAATGCAAATATGTGAGGCCTTTCTTGTTTGCTTTTGGTTAGTTTTAAGCTATTTCCTTCTGTTCTGTGAACCCAATCTGCCCTCTGCTTTTTCATCAGGATCTGATATTTGACTACATCGTTTTGTAGTATCAGACTATCAGTGAATTTTGCACAATTGGCCAACTCAAGGTCACATCTCTGGACTCTAAAAAGTCCAAGTCATCTCTAAATCCATGATGGAATTTCATAATTCAGACCATGTTTGTTTCTAAATCACATTGAATTTGATACCTTGAAGGTATTTTTGTTGGCGGAAGCAAGGTGGTTCATTTTATACCAGAGCGAAAGTTTAAGGCAATCGCTGGGACATCATCCAACATGGAAGAAGATGATGATACCTCAAGCCCATGTCCAACCTTTCCTGACTGTGGATTCAGGCAGCCAAACAGTGGCGTAGTTCTCTCTTGTCTTGACTGCTTCCTTCGAAACGGATCGCTACACTGCTTCGAGTACGAAGTTTCACCATCGGTTTTCATGGCCAAAATACGGGGTGGCACATGCACCACCGCGCCATCTGATCCTTCAGAGACCGTTATCCACAGAGCAATGTATCTCCTCCAAAATGGCTTTGGCAGTTATGATGTGTTTCAGAACAACTGTGAGGATTTCGCCCTGTACTGCAAAACCGGTCTTCTGATAGTAGACAAGCAAGGGGTGGGAAGAAGTGGTCAGGCTTCTTCTGTAATCGGAGCTCCCTTGGCCGCTGTACTTTCTTCTCCCCTCAAGCTGTTGATGCCAAGTCCCGTCGGAGTGGCCACCGTTACAGCCGGAATGTATGTTATGAGCCGTTACGCCACCGATATCGGTGTCAGAAGTGATGTGATCAAGGTGGCAGTGGAGGACTTAGCTGTGAACCTGGAATGGACAAATTCTAATAATGAAGAGGTAGCTGAAAATTAAAACTTGAAGCTGACAGATTGCCAATATGATCTTACTTTTCCTTGTTCTGCTCAATTCTATTGTAACTATATATAATGCTTGCCTTCCTGTTCATTTTATTCTGGACAACTGTATGTTAGAAATTATTGTTGTCTGGTTAGTTATTCAGGTTGTGCATGGAATGAAGTACAGTTGATTTGATGATTAATAAAGTAGTATTGATAAAAGGACTAACAAGTTCGTTGTTATGGGTATTAACATGCCTTGATCAAATTTTGAAGATTAACTTATTTTCTGTTTATTTTAAAGTGATTTATCTAAATGAAAGCTTTTGGACATAAACAGGTTTGTGTTGTTGAGCAAAATGAAGCGTTGGTTTTGATGAGCTAATCAAAACTATGAATGAGTAAATGTGGTCAGTCAAACATGAGCAGATGTTGAAATTGACGAAGTAAGCCACAGAGAAGAGACACCTGTTGGTTATTTTACTAGACAAGTGTACTTGTCAAACAAACAAATAATAAAATGATAAGTAAAATATCTGAAACAACTTTGAACCAGATGTGAAACTGATCTTAGATCTGGAAGTGGACCTGAGATCGTGAAGCACAGAAGAACGAAGGAAGAAAGTCGAAAATATGAAATTGGAAAATAATTCTCATTACCTCAATTCTGTACAGTGCACTTTGTCCTTATATCAATCCCTAGCTATTTCCGCGTGGGGACCACACTCAATCAACTAGAATCAATTACAACCGAAATAGTAATACAATTAATAAAAGCTAATTGACTCAATCAATTAGAATCAATTACAACCGAAATAGTAATACAATTAATAAAAGCTAATTGACTCAATCAATTAGAATCAGTCCCTATCCATTGTCTCTATTTACATATTCTGTCAGCCCCCCACAAGCTGGAGCATCGGTGTCAATCATGCCCAGCTTGGAAGTAAGAGAATGAAAAGGACCAGAACCAAGTGGTTTAGTAAATACATCGGCAAGTTGATGTTGAGAACGTATAGGTAACAAGTGAATAACACCCTCTTTGACTTTATCCCGAACAAGATGGCAATCTAAGTCAATATGTTTAGTACGAGCATGAAAAGTAGGATTGGAAGCCAGCTGAATGGCAGACTTACTGTCACAATACAAGGGGGTAGCCTTAGATCTGGATATTCGCAAATCAGCTAACAAATACAACAACCACTGGATATCACAAGTAGTCATAGCAAGAGCACGATACTCAGCTTCACAAGATGAAAGAGAGACAACACTTTGTTTCTTTGATTTCCAAGAAATAAGTGCATTGTCAAGAAACACACAATAGCCAGTAATAGAACGCCGAGAATCAAGACAAGCAGTCCAGTCACTATCACTAAAACCTTTTAGAGACAGATCAGAGGTGGAAGGGAAGAAAAGACCATGAGATGGAGTGGATTTCAAGTACCGGAGGACTCGGTTAGCTGCCTGAAGGTGAGAGTCAGTAGGGGCAGCCATGAATTGACTTAATTGTTGAGTGGCAAATGAAATGTCAGGCCGCGTAGTGGTCAAATACAAAAGACGCCCAATAAGTTGGCGATAAGAACTGACATCAGTCAAAGGAGAACCATAATTGATGCTTAACTTGACCTTCGGATCCATAGGAGTAGAAGCTGGCTTACAATCAAGATAACCTGTATCAGTCAAAAGATCCATAACAAACTTGCGTTGACATAAAGAAATCCCAGAATTACTACGAGTAATCTCAAGACCAAGAAAGTACCGGGCTGAGCCAAGATCCTTAATCTTAAAAAGGAGATCAAGAGTGGATTTAACATTAGTAATTTCAGACAAATCATTACCAGTAAGGAGAATATCATCCACATAAACCAACAAGGCTGTAAAACTAGATCCAGAAGCCTTAATAAACAAAGTGTAATCTGCCTTGGACTCCACATATCCAGCAGAAATAAGAGCTGAGGAAAGCTTATGAAACCATTGTCGACTAGCCTGTTTGAGGCCATAAAGTGACTTTTGAAGGCGACAAACAAGAGAAGAATCAGTAGAATAAAAACCAGGAGGCAAAACCATATAAACTTCCTCATTCAAATCACCATGTAAAAAGGCATTATTGATGTAACGCCACAATTTTTAATACCCAAAAACTCGGTCAAAATATTGAAAATACCTTCAAAAGAGTTCAACAATATCCAAATCCTTTCACAATGTTACCATTTCGAATAAAACCCGTAATACATAATCAGAATAAATTCCAGAAAATATTTCAGAGTTTAATACAAAACGGAAGTCTTAGGTTCATGGCAAATATAATAACATAACATAATCTATTGGAGATCAAAAGAGCTTCCAGAGCTCACTCCATAGGTGCCTTCCCTTGCTCTCTACTAGAATATTCACCTGAAAGATGTTAATATGGGATGAGATTCCACGTCTCAGTAACTACTGAATATTTCTACCTTACACGAGCAAATTACATATGACAAAAATAAAAGGTAATATAATGTGAATTTAATATACTCAGATATTTTTAGATATACCGTTGTTCACATCAAATGCCTTTACAAAATACTCATCATTCTTTATTGAATAATTCAGAAATGCACTATGCAGTATGCAGCCTCCCTTATATCCCCTTCCAACCGTATACCGTTGACTGGAACCATAGGCTAACATATAGTCCAATAGAAACTCATTCATTTGACTGGATGGTTTCAAGCTCACCAAAACTTAAGATACACCCGGCCAAAGGTATAGAGCTTAAATCTGGACTATGGCTCCCCTCCTTTAAAATAACAACTAAGGAGGTGTCACATGTCCCACATCTCCAATGAAATCCCGGCCAGATGAAAAACATGGAAGATGGGGCCCTGAAAAGTACCGTCCACTGTGCACCGAGTGGTGGCATAAACAATTCTTATCATTCAATTCCCTCCTTACTCCACCCATCACAATACAACCGCCATGATGAATGTATTTACTCAAAAATAATGCATTATTATACCATTATATACATTGATATGCGTATTTATGAATAGTAAAATACTATGCGTATTTGTGAATAGTAAAATACGGTATATACATGAATAGTAAAATGAGTAGTAAATACGGCATACGTGAATAGTAACATGAATAGTAAATACGGTATACGTGAATAGTAACATTAATAGTAAATACGGTATACGTGAATAGTAACATGGATAGTAAATACGGTATACGTGAATAGTAACATAAATAGTAAATACGGTATATGTGAATAGTAAATACGGTATACGTGAATATTAACATGAATAGTAAATACGGTATACATGAATAGTAAATACGGTATACATGAATAGTAAATACGGTATACGTGAATAGTAAAAATGAATAGTAAATACGGTATATGTGAATAGTAACGTACGTATAAATAGTACCTCTGCAGATTTGCAAGTCAAAGTTCCCACACCAGATCTTAAAACCATAAATATTCTTGCCAAAATAGTAAACAAACAAATTTATAATCATACATAATTCACAAGTATAAGGAAGAATATTCAGAGTTACCTGTTACTTGCTAATACCCGAATCACCAGCCAGCTATTATAACTCTCAAGCAAATATCTCTACTCTCTCTCTCTCTCTACCTCTCTCTATGGCTCTTAGAAGTTGTGAAGAATGAAATGAAATGGAAGGTCTATTTATAGTTGGAAAATGGGTCTTTAAGTGTAATTTTCGTCTCTGGGTCGTTTTACGTAATTTTCCTAAAAACTAAAAAAAACTTTCCCGTGACTTGCCCCGTGAACCTTTTTTAAAAAATTTAATAATATTTTAATATATATTATTTTATTATTATAATATAATATTATTTAAATAATAAATTATTATTGAGTGGGTCCCGCGGCCAATTTTTTTCAAACTTCACGAGAAAGTTTGCAGAGAATTATTTTTGGCCGTGGGTCCCGCAAAATACTGATTTAAAATTTATCACTTTCTGAAAATAGAGCCTACTAGTCTTTCCAAAATAGGTTTATGTTCAAGATATTAGATTCAAAATTCAGGATGTTACAATTGACATCAAGTTGGTGAAGATACCATTTATTAGCAGCAGCAAGGGCAAGTAAGACACGAACAGTGGTCATCTTAGCAACAGGGGAAAAAGTATCAAAATAATCAATGCCTTCAGTCTGTGTAAAACCCTTAGCTACTAACCGAGCTTTGTAACGATCAAGGGAACCATCAGATTTATATTTCTTTGTAAATACCCATTTACAACCAATGGGTTGTTTCCCAGTAGGTAAAGAAGTCAAGGTCCAAGTCTGATTCTGTTCAAGAGCAGCAATTTCAGCATCCATGGCATCACGCCAAGGCTTATATTTAGAAGCTTCGCGATAGGTAGTGGGAATGACATCAGCAGAAATATTGAGACAAAAGGTGTGATAAGAAGAAGGCAAAGAAGGAGAAAGAGTAAAAGAAAAGGGGTATTTATCACCTGAAGAAAATGGAGCAGCTGAAGTAGTGAAGGCCGAACAGTGGTAATCCTGCAAGTAACTAGGTGGTTTACGGGTTCGGGTAGAAACACGTGATGGAACCAAAGGAGGGGAAATAGGGGAAGGCACATCGGGAACTGGGGATGGAACAAAATCAGGATCAGGGAGGGGAGAGGTAACAGTGGAAGTAGGGGAAATAGGTAAAATAGGGTCTGAAACAGAATCAGAGGCAGGGGAAACAGTGGGCAAAGAAGGAGAATCTGGTGGGAAACATGAGTAATCAAGGGGAAATAGATCAGTGGGAAGGGAGACAACACTGTCATTTGATGAATACAAAGGATAAGGAAAAGAGGACTCATAAAAAATAACATCTCGAGAAATAAAAATTTGATTATTATGGACATTGAAAAGCAGATATCCCTTGGTATTTGCGGGAAAACCAAGAAAAATACATTTTGAAGCTCGGGGATCAAATTTTGAACGATGTGCTGAAATAGTTGACGCATAACACAAACAGCCAAAAACTTTGAAATCAGAATAAGAAGGATGTTTATTATACAATAAATAAAAAGGGGTAGATTGATGGAGGAGTGGAGACGGTAAACAATTAATGAGGAAAACAACATGAGAAATAGCAAAACACCAAAAAGATTTAGGGAGATTAGCTTGGAACAAAAGGGCACGAGCAACATTTAAAATATGCTGATGTTTGCGTTCCACAATGCCATTTTGTTGAGGTGTTTCAACACAAGAGGTCTGATGTATGATACCCTTTGATTTATAAAAAGAATCCATGAAAAATTCTAAACCATTATCAGATCTAACAATCTGAATATCAGCATGAAATTGATTAATAGCAAAGAGAATAAAGTGTTGGAGGTGAACGCGAACCTCAGATTTAGATTTCATGGGAAAAATCCAAGTGTAACGACTAAAATCATCCACAATAGTCAAAAAATATTTATAACCTCTAATAGAAGTAACAGCAAATGGACCCCAAATATCAGTATGGATCAAGGAAAAAATTTTATTACTCGAGGATGTGCTTACAGGAAATGAAAGTCTCTTTTGCTTAGCCATATGGCAAACATCACATGGATCAGATTTGGAATCATAGTGTATAAAAGGAAATTGTTGATGTAAAATGCGTAAAGTAGAATGTGAAATGTGGCCTAAACGATGATGCCACAAATTAAAAGATGCAGTAGGCAGATTAGGAGGAGGTGAAGCACTCATGGCAATCATGGAAGAAGGGTGTGCTGGATTAAGGAAATAGAGGCCTTCGAACACTTCAGCTGTACCAATCGTCTTCCAGTGAGAAAGCTCCTGAATATAACAAACAGAAGACAAAAAAATGAAGCAGCAAGGAATAGCAACCGTGAGTTTAGAAACAGAAAGGATATTGAAGGTAAATTGAGGAATATAAAACACATTATGAAGTGTTAAGGACTGAGATATACACACGGTTCCAGAGATAGTGGCAGTAATGCGGCTATGGTCAGGAAGTTTAATAGGAACAGGAGTAATAGAATGATATTCTGAAAAATAATCTAATGAATGGCATACATGGTCGGTTGCTCCAGTATCAAGTATCCAGGATTGGTTTGGAGAAAAACTAAATAAAGGAACAGAGGTACCTGGAGTTTGATGAGCAGAAGACATACGATGAACCGATGGAACAGAGGTAGGCTGAGGGGACGAAATCGAGGTTTGTTGAACTAGAGCAAGAATTTTCTGATATTGGTCTTGCATGAATTGAGGAGAGGGTGTTGGCAAAACACCAGCAGATGCCTTTGATTGCTCTAGAACAGAATTACTGACTGAACCTTGAGTCTGGAAATTATGAACCGATGGAGAAGATTGATTAGGGTTCGAAGTCACCGTAGCCGTCGCGATTGAACCACCAGTGCCGGCAGAAGGAGTCTCCATGGAGGTGGTTCAGCTCTGATACCATGAAACAACTTTGAACCAGATGTGAAACTGATCTTAGATCTGGAAGTGGACCTGAGATCGTGAAGCACAGAAGAACGAAGGAAGAAAGTCGAAAATATGAAATTGGAAAATAATTCTCATTACCTCAATTCTGTACAGTGCACTTTGTCCTTATATCAATCCCTAGCTATTTCCGCGTGGAGACCACACTCAATCAACTAGAATCAATTACAACCGAAATAGTAATACAATTAATAAAAGCTAATTGACTCAATCAATTAGAATCAATTACAACCGAAATAGTAATACAATTAATAAAAGCTAATTGACTCAATCAATTAGAATCAGTCCCTATCCATTGTCTCTATTTACATATTCTGTCAATATCGTTCCATGAAAGATTATAACAATGTAATATGCGTGCAAAGAAATGAATACTAATTGCTTGATTTGGTAAAATGAAAAGATATTTTGATGTGATTTGAGTGATGTAAATTGCTGAATATAAAACTGAAATGTAACCAATCAATATTGAGCAAGGTAAAAATAGGTTAAGCTTTGATTCCCCCCTTTCTGTAACTTTTACTTAGAATGCTTCAGCAATACTATAATAATGTTCTTCAGCTAACACACCTCTTCTGCATATAGAAGTTTTCCAACAATCCTAAATATTTACTCATAACATTAATTTTATCATATGCCTATACGAAATCTGAGCTGAAAATACCATGAAGTGCAAAGTGTATGGTTGTGTGAGGCAAACTCATGCCTGAAGTTTGTTGGCTTAGCTAGATTTAAAAGTTAAATCCACTAACACCTATTGTTTAATAGAGATCTAGTCTTAATCTCATTCTAGTAAATTAAAATTACATCTCTTGCCTATTAATGACCAATCAACAAACAAAATAAACAAATTGAATGTATACCATTAAACAGACTGAACCAATATTTATATTTAGGCTAAGTATTCAGGTAAAAGGTACAAATGAATGTTCCATTAAAGCTTAGCCAGGGAAAGTTTAGCTCAGGCTTTCAACAACTGAGTTTAGCATAAATCTTTTCCAAAATAGAACAAAGAAACAAACTAAAAAGGAAGAAGAAGAAAAGTAGAAAATGGGAGCAGCCTTAGAATGAAAAACTCTTCTGTAGTATGCTGACTTCGTCCTTCACCTTGTGGGGTTTCCTCTTTGAGCCTTGCTTCATTTTCTTTCTGATAGGATACTAAGTAGTCCTCTTCTTGTGTATTCAAGGAAGAGGCGATTGGAAGTGGATAAGGCAGAATAGTTAAGTGGATAAGGTAGAGTAGTTTAGAAGTTATACTTTCACAAGTTAGTTTATTGTTATGAGTGTTTTATTATAAGTTAGTTATTTAGAGAAGTTTGTATCAGTTTGGTTTATCAGTTATGTATTCTTCTATATATCCCTTTAGGTTGTAAACAGAGGTTATGCAGATATATATACATTGAAAGTATTGTTTCATTTGGTCAAGAATTCCATATTTTGGTTCTTGAATTGTTCTACTAGATCCTAATTCTCAGGATCTATCACTTTTTCAGGATTTTTCTTTTTCCCTTAGCTCCCAACCGCTACTCTCTTTTCGATGCTCAAAATGCCTTTAAGGCTATCCTTTTTTTCCTTTTAAGATTAGGGTGAATGATGGCAAAAGTTCATCAAGTTCTTTATCTAATGGCTAGAGTTGTCTTTTCCTCCAATAGTAGAATGGGCTTGTCCATTCTGCTAGCTTAGCAAGAATGTTCTTTATACTTTCTCTCTCTCTAGTTGGCATTTTTCAAATTTTCCATCTTTTTTGCTTTTCCCTCTAACACGTGGCCTTCTTCATCCATCCTCAGCCCACATGACCCAACTTCAACAACTATTTTCTAAATTTTCACCATAAAGAATCCAATATAGACTCAGGAAACACTACTGCAGGGTTTATCATTTAGTGCGATTTTGATGTTGTAGCAACACTAAAACAATGAAAAGAAAGTAAAATATTTGAGAAACTAGTAATGCTTAAACCCAGAAAATGAATACCATTTGTTCTACAACTCAAACATTTAGGAGAATTTATAAAATGTACTACCTCTGGTCCTAAGACCTAGTTGACTTTTTTTGGAGAGATTAAAGAAGTTACTTAATTATTTCATACCTTGTGTATCTTTAGATTACATATTAGTTTATTATTCAAACTAATTAGTTTTGAGAAAAAAATAAAAATACTCTAAAGTAATTTAATTAGCTTCCTTAATCTCTAAAAAAGTCAACTATGTCTTATAATTAGGACCAAATGGAGTATCAATTAAGCTCTTTGAATAATTATTTCCACATAATCATTCTTAATCACAATTGATCAAAACAAGAGCATTTCAAGCATGATAATCCAAATAAAATCCTTCAAAAAGGTATGAAAATACATGGTGAAATTGGGGCTTATCAACACCTCATGCATCCAAAATTAATTTTTCTAATACGATGCCTTTTTTTTTTTTTTTGGTTTAGGGGCATTGTTGGCTTTTTATGTCATCCATACCAATTACAGACACGAGGAGCACATCAAAAACTCTTATAGTTTTTATTTTTTATTTTATTCATGTGATTTTCACGTGGCATAATTTTAAATAAATCTTGATAATTTAGAAGGAAAATTAGGAAAAAAAAATCAAGTACTGGTGCCCTGTAAATTTTATAAGCACATGGTATCAGTAATCCGATCTCTGTGGTTCCCAGACAACAAAATTAATGAGAGGCTTTTTAATAATTTTTCCTAATTTTAAAATGTATTTTATACAGTTTTTATCAATAGATTTTTTCCCCCAAAACATTCTAAAATGAGTTCTTCTTTTTTCTGGAACAAGACTATTATTAATATCTTTTTAGAAGTTTTTTTTTTTTTTTTTATAGAAGTTTGTTAAATGCCATTTACCTTCCTCTAACAACTATGGATGCTTTGTACTGAGGGGGGAAAAAAAAAACTATCTGAGGTCCAGCCCACCTCATTTGTCTGGCAAAACAAATCCAACTCATTTCTGTTTCAAAAAGATCAAATCCAAATGTGTTTTTTTTTCCCATGTCAATTAAAATCCAGAGATGTCATCCAATAATGAATTCGGACAACCCATAAACGACGTCGTATCCTTTTTCTTTGAATGTTTATGGCATTGTCAGAGTGAAAAATTTATTGTTCTCAACCAATTTTTGTTCGGACCGCAGCCTTAGATTTTTTCTTCTCCAGTCATCAACAATCAACATCGTCATTAACGTCGCCGATTATTCATATTTAGCCTTCAATCTCAGTCGGCCACCCCCTTATTGATCGTTCTGATCAGGCATTGTCGAGCGAGGAGAGAGAATCACAGCTTTTTGTGGGTTTTTAGGTTTGAGCATCGGGCACACCCACGATCGTCAACACATAAATCCGGCACCGACTATCTATTTTAGCTTCTTATTGTCAAAATCTTGCCTTTTCCTGTTTTCAATCCGTAGAATTTAAATGGCAAATCTTTATGTCAAGGCCACGCCACCGGCCGATCTGAATAAAAACACGGAGTGGTTCACCTATCCGGGTGTGTGGACCACCTACATCCTTATCCTCTTCTTCGCATGGCTTCTTGTCCTCTCCATCTTTGGCTGTACTCCTGGCATGGCTTGGACCATCGTCAATCTCGGCCACTTCGCGGTATGTTCTTTTCTTGTTTGTTTTTTTAATGCTCGTTCGCATACTTGCTTTCAGGTTTTGTAATTTTAACGATTTAATTAGGTGGTTTATTGCTACTAAATTCGAGATCGTTTCTTGCTTCCTTCTGGCTGTGAAGACTCCCAATTTAGCTACTTATACTGGATTGATTTTCGCAATTTTTCTCGAGTCATTGATGCTTATTTGCTTGTTTTTGTTCTGCATTTATGTTTTTGAGGCTAAAATGCCTCATTAATTTGATTTATGGGTTACTCTTTTACTTCTATTGTATTTTGTTTTGCTCCAGCTAGGAACTCCTGATTGGTTATTGATTCATATTAAAGGCCTTTGGATTTTTCTTGGCTCCAAAAGTGAGGTTTCAATTGTGAACTATTATTTTTGTAGACAAAATATTGATCTCTGTTTGTGGTTGGAGCTTAAAGTTATGTCATGATGTCCATAAGAGATATTGGGTCATTAAGTCATCTATTGTTAATTTAGGCCTTCATCTCCATTATCATCTTGTTCTTATTTATTCTTCTCTTGCATCACTGTTTGCTCTAGTGAGCAATAAAAGGCTTTTTATCCCATGAAGTTAGGACTTGCCTGAACCAACAGAGAAAGGAGAAAACATAAATCTTTGTTGGATTTATTGTGTGGAACTCAAATTATTACTCTACTTCCCTTTAATTCATTTTCCAAATTATTCTTGTGTATCCAGATAAATTTCTATCCAGTTCATTCGCTTTTCTTACTAATTCTTATCTTAAGTAAGAGGCAGAATCCTTTAATTCTTTAGACCTACTAATCCCACCTAACTACTATTAGTTAGTAGCTAACTAACTAATCCCTTCCTAACTAACTAACCTAATTAGTTATTTGTAGTTTACATATCAGGTAGCATATTGAATACGGAACTATTAAAACATTATGTCCTTCGTAATAATAAATTAATAATGAAGCTATGTCTGAAGGATCCTGTAAAGGGGAAGAAATTGATAGTAGATAGCAAAAGGTTGCTTATAAACAAATGAAAATCACTGTATGAAGATGTGACAAGGATAAAGAAATGAGGAACTTATGATACTGCTATCTTTTATCTCCTCCTTCTGGTTGAATTAATATTTTGTCTTGCCAACCGGGGTCTTGTTGGAGCTTGTCCTTCTGCTGGTTCAGATTGGTGGAAAAATATTTGATTTTCATTTCACATTTCATGGTCATTATTTGAATATGACAGGCCTTCTAAAATATAGTACCAATCGACTTTTTCATGTTTTAAGATGACGTCACCCTAACTTTTCATGTGGCATCATTTAATTTGTAACTTTGACTTGAGACTTGTAACAAATTTCCCTTTTAGTTGTTTTTGGTTGCTTTGTGTCATACTTAAACTAATGCTCATGAAACATTTGTCCTCACACCTAATGAGTCCATCAGCAAGATAACAACTTTTTATCCTCTAGAATTGCATGACTGGTTTAAGTTTATATAATTTTATTCATATGAAATATGACCTCTCTTAATTGTTTGCTTGATTTTGTTGTTTTCATTAGGTAACATATCACTTTTTCCACTGGAAGAAGGGAACCCCATTTGCAGATGACCAGGGGATATACAATGGATTGACATGGTGGGAGCAGATAGATAGTGGAAAGCAGCTCACTCGTAACAGGAAATTTCTTACAGTTGTCCCTGTGGTGCTGTAAGTTTTCCTGTTTTAGCCAGAATGGGTTATACTGGACATTGAATATATGTGGATTAGTACATGAGTAGGAACTTTTATTGCTGTCTTTTTTGCATAGCCCTAACTGATATGCATTCATAAAGCGTGCTTCAATACATACACATACGTGCAATTCATTACAACATTGTCATAAAAGATACGCTTTATATTTTATTTTGGTCTTGTGATTTTCTTGTGGTGGAGGAACCTACAATTAATTTGATAATTTTCATATTTAAGTGTGAATATACCAACCTCATCTTTGCAAATGTTTGTACGTTTAACTCTTCTAGTTAAATTAGTTTTTAATATTGCCTAAATTGGAATATAAGATGTTCAAGTGTTCTATGGCACGGTGCTTTTCTAGTTTGATGGATATATCTTGTATACATATGTGGTTCATAAATTCCAAAGTTTAACTTGCAATCTTGAGTGTGGTTAACTCACATTAGGAGGATTGCCTCATCCATGTTGGCCTGCAGTTTGCCTTGATCTGTTACCTGTTGTTTCTTCTGTTAAACCTATGTATTCAAAGGCTCCACAATTGTGTTTTGTGGCTGCATTCTTCTTTAGAAACAGATTTTCTCAAATGAGACTACTAGAGTGGCTTTCTGTCCCTGAACTCAAAAACTCCTTTGAATTTGAATAAATAGATCGCATTGTTTGTCATCTACTATGTCACTCTATTAGATTTAGTTTGGGACATGGGTATGGTTTTGAAGTGTAACACGGTAGATTGAACTAAACATGTTTTGATGAACACGTATTCACATGATGCAATTACCACTATATGTCAGTCCAAGTAATATTGTTGCTCCCCATTGTGATCTATTGGCTGTAAAATTTAAATGTTTCCTTCTTTGAGGGAAGGAACATTTCTTAAAAGTTTTGCCAAGTTGAAGCAGATGATTTGTTGACGCATGCAACCTGATCTGGAAGGTGTAGATTTTAAAGATGATAGATAATACTAACCATTAGAGTTATTTTGCTGCACTGAAAATTTTGTCCATTGAAGTTAAAGCTCCAGGTTAGTTGATTCTGGACAAATTCTGTCTATATTGATGGTAGACCCCAAAATAAAAGAATAGAGCCTGTTTAAATGGAGTTTACTTGATCTGAGCATGATTGATTATTGAAAATTACTTGATGATGCCATTATAGTGTGCGGTAATCAATTAAATATGAGAGATTAAGGTAGAACGGAATGTCTAAGTACCACATTGAGTAGTAAGTAGTCTGGGATATACTGTAAGGCATTTAAGTAGGATATCTCATCCCACTTAGGCAGCCATCAAAATCCTTGATTGATTTAGTTGTGTCCTCTAGCATAAACTGAAAAGTGATGCATGATTTTTGCCTAGCTGACATAGCGTCTCCCTCCCTCCCTCCCTCCCTCCCTCCCTCCCTCCCTCCCTCCCTCCCTCTCTATATATATATATATTTGTTTTTCTTGTTCTTGAGAAGGGGTTCTCCTTTAAAATTAGTTATTCACCCTAAAAACTTTCTTGTCAGGTACTTGATAGCCTCGCACACGACTGACTATCAACACCCAATGCTCTTCTTCAATACCCTTGCAGTGATGGTGTTAGTTGTTGCAAAGTTCCCCAACATGCACAAGGTTCGAATCTTTGGAATTAATGCCGATACTTGATGATATCGTCAAGTGAATGGGGTCTTGGTTTACCTGTTGATCATGAGCCTCTTATGCTTGTTCTGGAAAAAAAGTTGTATCTTTGTATAGGAAGTCACAACTGGAAGGATAACTCAACAATGTAACGTTTTTTGTGCCAACTGCTTTTTCAGGCTGCTTGTCAGATCATTAAAAGGAATAAATATCTTTGAGTTGTTATTGTACAGTAGAGAATATGTCTCAGATTATAACGTTACTTTATTATTTGCTTATAACTGACTTGAAAGTTGAAAAATGCACCTTTCTTTTGCTTTCAATCCGTTTGATATTTTTCCAACCTTAGAACTGGAAATATGAATGTGTGGAACAACATACATAGGAAGATGAACCCTTTTGCGTCACCACAGCATTTAACCTTTATCAGCAACACTTCATGAATTCATATTGTTCCTTTCCTCGCATCAGTGAAAGAGAAGTTTATTGGTGAGCCTAGGGGCGCCTTTGCATCAGTAAGGATTAATGGGAAAATTATTATGATGACGTAAGAAAAAGATTTAATTATCAAAAAGTCCCAATAAAAAATGGGTGATATAAATTTGTTGTCATTTTTTATTATCGAGATTTTTGGATGATTAAATCTCATCCCTTGGGAGTTTAGAGTAACTATCCCGAGATTAATCTCTTTGCCGAAACATCTGATGTTTCATGCGATGTCCAAATCATCCAGCCGAGGAGGCTTTTTTTTTTTTTTCTTCAAAAAAGACAATAGTTATAATTTGTACTTACAAGTCACAACTACTAGATTGCTTACAAACAATCAATTTTATAATTTACAAGAAAAAGCTATTATCATATATTTTACTTCGTGTAAAGCGCAAAAGTCAATTATCCTATTTGGTGATGAGAAAATAGTCTCTACATTTTCTTTTCAAAGGAAAAATAGTATGAACTCCAATGAAAAAGGTGGAGCACTCGTCCTCATTCATTGAAGGATCGAGGAAAAAGCTTTAGCAATACGCAATGAGTAATGTGCAATGGCCCCTCAAAAAAGAGAAATTTTTTATGATAAAAAAAATATTATATATGAGGTTAAGGGAATAAGGGAATTTTAAGCAAATTATGTAGAAATACACATTAAATGCGGAAGAAAGCAGTCTGATTTTAGTAAGTTAATCTCATGAGAAGTAACCGAAGAAAGTGGAAATAAGGCTGAGGCACAAGAAAGAAAGAAAGATTAAAAAATAAAATTAAAAAAAATTAAAAAAATAAAATTAAAACCAGCATGGAACATGAAAATAATATATAATATTTAATGATTGACCCAGAAGCTACAAATAATTTCGTCTCTGCCCTGTTTTGGGGTCCCCACTTGAAGCAAAAATTCCTTCTGAGGGCCCAAATTCAAACAAAAAAAATTACTATGTTGAAACTTTCCATAGACAAAATCACAATAGGTTCTAGAAACTTCCTTTACAAAATTGTAACTATAAAATATGATAATAAGTCACAAGAACTTGATAATAATATTTTTTTAATGTGATATTTGTGAAGCTTAGATACTTAGATGCAATTATCCCCGTAGTGTAGCTTTCTATGTATATTTCAAAAACAGATAGATAAATGACAGAGGAAGTAGTGATGATTGAATGATGGAGGATAATGCTGTAAAGAGATGAGATAGATTAGAAGAGTATTATAATTAATTATAATTAAGTAGAAAAAAGGCCAAAGTGGATGACCAATGTATTAGGTTAAACGTTTGGTTGGGGCAGGTAATCCAGTTTTGAAGATTTGTGCAATTTGCTATTAATTACGCTCCTCTTTCTTTGTTATTAATTATCCTAGATATTACTTATTAAATTGGGAAAATCCCATATAAAGCTACTTAAAATAGAAAAATTCTAAATTGGGTTGGTAAATTCAATAAATCTTTAATTGAGTCATTAATCCAATTTAGGATTTCAAAATATGGGTAAAATAACTTTAATACCCTCCTCTCTCTCCTCATTGATGAGTTTTATTACTCTCTAACTTATGTTTCCCATATATATATTAAAATTAATTTTAATACAACAAAATATGATTCGTTCAAATATATTAAATATATTATTATAAGAATTAAAACCTACAATATTTTCAGCAAAGAGTTCATTTTATTAGCATGAACAAATTTTTTTTAATGAAAACTTATAATGTATGTTACTATAAAAAGGACATATTTTGGTAAATATATTAATTAAGTGTGAATTTTTCTATATTTTTCAAACACATATATATAGGTTTTTTTTTTTTGGAAAATTTTTATATTGATGCAAACCATTTTATGAAATTTTAAGTGCATTTTACATCTTTTTTCTGAAATATCCATAGAAGTATATGAAACTTAAATGTTGTTTTTTAAAAAAGATAAATAATATTACTGATTTATATTAAAGAATTAAAAATTAAAATTGAAATAGTAACTGAATTACGGTCTAAAAACTCACATTTATATGTTAAGGAAAATTATTATGATTTAGATTAATATTGGTAAAAATGACTTTTATTTCAATTCAATTTTGCAGAGGATAAAGTTAGCATGGGATATGCATTCTTTTTTTTTTCTCTCATCTGATAAAAATAACAACTTTCTCTTTTAAAAAAAAAAACTCACATTTATTTTCTTATCATTAATTGACTTTCAATTAAAATATAGTTAATTGATATCAATGATACTATTATGGCATAACATACTTGAATTATTCTTGATTATCCTTTTATATAAAATCATAAAACAATAATATTCTTTTAAGAGGAAAGAGAAGAAAGGTTGGCAGAAAAGAGATGAGGGGTATTAAAGTTATTTTACATGAATTTTGAAATCCTAAATTGGGTTGATGACTTAATTAATGATTTGTTGAATTTACCAACCCGATTTAGATTTTTTTAAAAAAAATTTTAAGTAGCTTTATATGGGATTTTCCCTATTAAATTTCATGATTTACATTATTAAAATATTATAATTATTTTTGTTATGATATAAGTACACTTTTTACAAATATTTTTCAATATAAGATATTTCCGGTCAAGGAGGTGAGCCTCCTTACAAATTGTGAGACTCAGTCCAGTATAATTATAGATCTTACCATATCAAGGTTATCTCAAGGCATTCCTCAACCATACAGACCACATTAGGATCTCAATCTATAGATACCCAAACTAAACCACATCATTCATAAAGGAACTTGATCCCAAGGATCATGTTAGATTTATTCTGATACATAGGATCCTCTTCAAGAGGCGAGTGTACTATAACATACTAGAATCTCTAGAGAGATAAGAAAGAAGTTATAGGAAGATAGAGCTTTAAGAAGATAAAGAACTTAGAATGAAGACATTGGAAAACACTCTTCTATTGATAAGAGAAGTTACAACCTTCAATGATCTTCTTATGGCTAGGAGCATCGATTATATAGAAACTCAAGCTTACAACACAACAAAGTGAATTACTACATGCTAGCTGTAAAGTAGGACAGCTAATCACACCCGTGATTGATTAAAGTAAAAGCACTCAAACAACTAAGCACACGCATGACTAATAGTACAATAATCAAAGTAAAAGCACAAGCACATTAGCAAAAGAAGATATAACTTTCACCACTACAAAATATAGATTTTACTTCCCTAAAAAACATACATTTTTCAAAAAGGGCAAGTAAAAAATAAAGACGGTAGCATTTTTGTAATTCTGTGAGGCTTTTGGCGTCCTTTTTTCTAAATTGGGACACCAAAAGTATAAAAGTATACTTTTGGCATCCCAATTTAGAAAAGAGACACCAAAATCAAGGGATTTTGGCGCCAAGAGCATAGCTTTTGGGGTCTCAATTTGAAATTGGAAGGCTAAAAGTAGACTTTGGGCGTCCCAATTTTAAATTGGGATGCTGAAAGGTAAAAAAACACAGTACACACGCTTCAACCACTCACACACGATACCCATACTTTCCGCCTCGCCCTCAGAAGACCTAGTGGCCTCTCGTGGTGCTCTTGCCCATTCAGGTCATTCACTTGGAAAAAGTCTGTCGGTGCTCTTGTTCAAAAGTGGTCTTTCGTTTGATCTAGAGTTGCTCTAGATCTGTGTATCTCTACGTCGTCGGATGTTATTGCTCAAGAGTTGTTTTGGATCTTTGTGTCTCTGCGTCATCGGATCTATTTCGCCTCTACCATCAACAACCTCAGTTTCTTTGATTCTCATTTGCTTCGAATCTGTGCGTCACCGAAACTTGTATTGACCAGCCATCGTCTCGGCTCTCTGTTATCATTTGCTAGAGAAGTTTTGTTTGATTTAGTATAGATTTTATTTCGTTGTGCTTGCACTCCATATCTGTGCTTGCTCTCGACGATTCCGGTATTATTTGTTTGATTAGATCTGTTCTGTCTCTCTATAATTTTTCCAAGTTCTCCTTCCTCTATTTTGATGCCTAGTACTATTCATTGCTCAAGTATGAAGAATTGGAGTCATTGGGGCTCCACCATTGCCAACAGAGCGGTGGAACTCTGCAACAGACCGATCAAACCCGTACATCTCACAACGGTCAACAACTTCCATCACACGGTTTACTCGAGCAAAAGCATCAAAAGAAATGATTGGGTGAGCCATCGGAATGATAGGGAACCTCAACGCACTGCTGACAGTGAGCGTTCGGAGAGTACAACTTGTGATTTTTTTAAAAAAAATTTAAAAAAACTTATGTGTCCCAAATTAAAAAGGGATGTCGTTGGTCTCTACCTTACCGCGTCTCTCACATAGGCGTCCCCCTAAAAAGGGACACAAAAAGAGTTTAAAAACAGATGTAAAAAATGCTTTTTGTAGTAGTGTTTATACAATAAAGTGGACACGTGCCATGTGATGAGGGAATCTTGCTAGATCACCATCCTGATTTGCATATGGGTTCATGGTCATCATTAGGTGATAGGTTAGATTAGCCTTCATCATATCCTGCGTCATAGCTAGGGCTCTCCATGTTGTCCTCTAGTGCCAACACTCCTTGAGAATAATATTATGGGTATTGTGAATATGGGTCTTGGGAGAATGGTCCTCCCCATGGGTCCGGAGAGAATGGAGACAATGATCTTTCCTGTGAGCTGGATTGACCCTGGGATTTAGTTGGAAACAGCTGGAGCTCTTTGGATTTTTTGGAATCAACACTGCTAGAAAAATTCCAAACAGCGACAGAATTTGCGACGGAAAATTTTCCATCGCAAATTCACGGAATTTTGCGAAGGAAATAAATTCCGTCGCAAAATTAAGAAATTAGCGACGGATATGCAATCCGTCGCTAGAATTAGCGACGGATTATAAATTTGTCGCTAGAGCTAGCGACGGATTATAAATCCGTCGCTAACTGGCGGCCAAAAAGGCTATCCAAGTTGATGGTGAGGAATCAGACGATGAGACAGAAGTGATTTACTCTAATAGCGAATCTAAGTTCGACGACTATGAGACTCCAGAGGAAGCCGTGCAAGCAGATGACGAAGAACATGAATCATCTGATTGATTTGTGTTAGTTCTTTGTTTATGACAATTTGTTATACTACATACTCTGTAATTGCGCTACTGTCATATTAAGTAATAAATATCTTATTTTTATGTATATTTTCACATAATGTTTGTAAGTGTTCAGAGATGGAGCATCCTGGAGGACGTTCAGATGGTGGACGTGGTCGTGGTCGAACCCGACCTCGTCCTATCAGAGGGGGTAGGGGAACGCCATCTGCTCCCTTCGTAGGCATGGGGGGGAGAGGCACTTCCCCGAAGGTTTCACCATTTGAGACGTCATCTTCACCATCGGTTTATTTGTCCACTTCACCGTCGCTGTATATGTCATCGTCTCCGTCTTCCTCCAGTGATCCACAGCATGGGGGACACCAGGTTTACTTTACCATTTCTGATTAATTTACATGTAGTTTTATTTAACCATCTATGTACAAACTCTTCAATAATTCACATTCCTTCATTTAGCACATTCCGTCGCCTTATAGCCAGGTCGACGAAGGAGGTAGTTCCTCTAATACACCAATATGGGGAGAGAAAGATCCTGCGACAGGGAAGCTTTGGATCCGTCCTAACGGCACCAAGGAGTGAGTCATATAAAGTTACTAATAACGCTACGATTTTTAACCTTTAGTTTGTATGCTCATATTTGCATCATATCCTCTGTCTACAGATTTGTGCCTTATATTCAGGTGGCTAATGTCTTGTCAACCCAATTATTCCGTAATTTCAATGAGCCTTGGGGCAAGTGGACAAACATTCCTAAGCTGACTCGGAATAGATGGTTCGACGAGTTTTTGGTAAGTTAAGTGATTTATAGTTATTAATTTCTTATCCAAATACAAACTGATTAAGTATTTTTAACATTTGGAGCACTAATTGTTCATTATTGATTTTCAAGATAAGTTTATGACGTTGCCTGAACATCGTCAAAATCTGAAAAAAGCTTTTAACCATAAGGGAAGCCGGTGGTTGACTGAGAGATTTCATAAATTGAGAAATGGTACAGGCAAGCAAGATTGGATTGACCCTGAGACAGCAAGCCTATTACTTTAAAATTGGGCCAACGATGAGAAATTTAATAATAGAAGTCAGAAAAGTAAGCAGAATAGGGCCAAGTAGGTGGGACCTTCATATGCTGGCGGCTCCATTCCACTGAGTGAGCATAGTCAAAAAATTGTGAGTACACGTTATTTTCTATTAAAGTATTCAATGTTTTGTACTTTGAAACAATTTGTTAACGATTTTTCATATGTTTGCAGGCACTGTCTGGGGATGTTCCTCCAGAAGATGTTGAGTGGCGTGCCTTTGAGTGGACCCATACCCGGCAGACTGAAGGGGGTAAGAAGACCTGGATTAACGCCAGGTCGGAGCAACTGGCGGTGAGACATTTATATTGCATTGATTCTTTGTTTCGGACACCAACATGTTTATTTCATTTCACATGGCTTTTTTTGTGATGTATTTTTTTGTTTATAGGACACCTATCTGAGACTAACACAGGAGAGAGACTCGCAGAGTCAAACCGACCCCTCATCCTCTCAGTCCGATAACGAGACTCTATTCTTTGAGGCTGCAGGTGGATTTAACAGCAAAGGTAGAGTCTTCGGGTTAGGTTCCTCTGCCAGCCGACTTAGGAAGACAAAGCGCTCCACATCCAGCAGTGAAGGTGTTTCTACAGGTAAACGTAATACATTTGATATTGATTGTTACATTTTCATTCTCTGGTTCATTTAAATCAAGTGCAAAAAAGATTATTATATTTCCTAATGTTTTGGTAGATGAGTTGAAGAAGATGAAGACGTTGGTGACATTGGTGGAGGAGCAAGCAGCTGAGCTGAACAGACAAAGCAACAACAAATGGAGACAGCCAATGAGCTCCACGAGACACGCGAGATGGTTAGGCAGATGCAACTTCAAATCATGTCCCTAATGAAAGACAAGGGTCCGATGCCGGCTCCTGATGGTGATCCTGCTGATGATGATGATGATGACAATGCTGTTGTTTAGACTACTTTTTTAGTACATATCTGTTGAAACACTATATTTATATTTTGTCTTTTCTATGTAAAACTCTGTGTTATAAAAATTCGGTTTCTATGTTATATAACTTTTTTTAAATATTTTAATATATAATTTTTAAACAAAATTTAAAAAATAAAATAAATAAATTTTAAAAAATAATGGAAAAGAAAATTAAAACAAAAAATAATAAATTAATTTAAATTAAAAAGTCATAATTTTTTTAAAAAATTAATAAATTTTGCGACGGATTCTGAATCCGTCGCAAATTTGAGTTTTGCAACGGATATAAATCCGTTGTAGTTGCGACGGATTTCAAATCCGTCGCAAAATTCAAATTTGCGACGGATTTTTTATCCGTCGCAAAAAGTGGCATTTACGACAGAATTTTAGATTCTGTCGCAATTGCCACCAGTTTTTTGCGACGGATTTCAGTTTTGCGACGGATTTTTTCCGTCGCAAAATTCGTTTTTTCCAGTAGTGCAAGATAGCCGATGGTAATCAAATCAAACTCTTGTGCTCGAGCCTTTTGTATCATTTGCGAGGATTAGGAAATGAGTGGTTTATTGGGAACAAGACCAAGTGAGGTTCATGATAACCTGGGATTTCCATCTGAGCAATTATTCAAATTGATGATAAATAATTTTACATTATCCAAAATTTGTTCACTGTACTGTGGCCATTCAGTACTGATAGGCCAAAGATGAGCCTGATTGGTGGTATAAAGTCTTCCTTGGAAGTCTAAATTGTAAGGTCTATGAAGTGCAAAGAAACATTGGTTAGTTTGGCACTCTTCAGGAATATGCCAAAGTCTATGATCTTTGATGACTTGTCCAAGTTGTTTCCTCCAGATTGGAAGAGGAGAGAACCATTGAAGCATGGTCCATAAGCGAGAGTCTTTATTTTTGCTATCATGGAGGTAATGGTAAACAAGAAGAGGTTCAAGGACTATGCAATAGGCATAAAGGGTTGAGAGGGACCAAATGTACCACTTTATCTCTTCAAGAATGGAACCTCTAATAATGAAAGAGATAGTCAAGTATGGTTTTTTTAAATTAAAAAACTCAAAAGATGGTAAAATATGAAGGGAGTTGATAAGGATATGAAGCCAATAGAACAAATTTCTTTTGGCTACTTGCTGGACTTGTTCTGGATTTTCTAATTTGAAACCAGGTGGGGACTCATGGTGTTTGGTGATGAAATTGGAGGTTGCTGGAAGAGATATGGTGTTGGTGTCTAGAATGCTAAGTGGTTTGGAAGAGGTGAGGAGTTGAATCTTTTAAGGCCTGGAATGGTAATCAGCTACAATAATATTCTGGTCACCTTTGATATGTCTTAATATAAATTTATAGCATGAAAACCAGTCCTTCCATCGAAGTTGAGAGTCAGGAAGAGTCTTTCTTTTTGCTTCTTGCTAGGATGGGAAGTTGTTCAATTCAACAGTGAAGTTTTACGAGCTTAGATAAAAGCCAAATTTCCCAATTCCTCTTTTTACCACTAGAATTTCCCTGTAGGTAGCATGTTAATGCTTTTCTGACTCTTTGAATTGTCCACTTCTATGTTCACAATAATGGCATTTCCTATTGATTTTTTCGATAAGCACTACTCCCAGAAATGCTCGCTGGCATATGTTTGCAGAATCCTTTGTCTTGATCGAGGGGTTTTAAGTGGTGGATCTTGAGCTATATGTTTCAATTTTCTGATCGACTGCTTTGGTTTGGTCTAAACCCTAGGAATCGGGTCCTTTTTGAGAAGCTTTGACAGCTGATTAGTGTGTTTGGTCACATTAGGGATAAAGTCTCGAAGATAATTCATGGTCCCCAAGAACTGTTGGATCTATTTTACCGACAGATTATCGTCTTGGAAGTTTAGCCAACTTAACTTTAATTTCAAGACTCCTTTAACTAAAAAAAATAGACTTGAGTAAATGTTTGATACTAATTTTAATATAATCTGTAGCAATCAAAATTAAGGCTTTAACTTGGAAACTTTTGTGGGAAAAAAATGATTAAGTTCTCTTTTTATAAGCCTTTCCTATCAACTTGATGGTTTCCATAAAATTAATTTAGTTTTCAAACTGTATTTTCTTAATTAAATCAGTTTGATTTACTTCAAAAAATAAAAATCAGGATTAATTGTTCAGGGGTCTTTAAAAAAACCTTTCTCTATGAACAATATATATTTTTCCTCTTGTCTAAAAGGTGCATTTAATATATGTATATAATTATAATGCTAGCATGCATGAAGTCAGCACCAGAAGTGGGTGTATCATTCCTAATCAGCTAAAAGATGAAGATCACAGGACACTCCTTTGTTTCTCATTTTTCAGTTTAATTTTCTTCCTATACTATTATTATTATCATTATTTTATGTAAAGTAACATCTAGCAACTTCATATTACTTGTCATACTATCCATTACCCTGATATTATTTTTTTGCTACATCCAACGTAACACGTCCTTGTGAGATATTGTTTAGTTACATCTGACACCCTAATCTTATTTATAGGTTAGGATGTTTTATATACACTATAAATAAAATTAGAGTGTTGGAAGCACCAGAAAAATAATATCAATACACCAGATGCATCATAAATATAATGAGATTAGAATGTTGGATGTAATTGGAAAATAGCCTGGTGTTGGATGGTATTTTACCCTTATTTTTTAATTATCATATTCTTTTCAATAATTCCATGAAGTGCTTTCATAGTTGGAAGAATCTCCTACGTCATAATTTTGATTTCAAAGGCTGACAACCCACTCATGTTTGCACTCACAAAAATAGACCAAGTGGGCGTAGAGAAAAAGGCATAAAGTATTACCCCATTTGAATAACATTAAATCTTTCTTAATTATTTAATTATTATTATTATTTAGACCTTAAAAAAAGTGATGTGAAAGAGTGTTCTTGTGCATCGGATTCACTTATTCCCCTTTATTTTTATAAATAAAAGAGAATCCGAATCAGTACTTCAAATCCCAAATTGATAACCCTTGGTCATACGAAATTGAATCAATATCTGATTTTTAGATTTCCTTAATGACCAAAACAAACAAAAAAGGCACTAATAATTTGGAACAAAGTATTAGTAAAAAGCACACACCATTGAATAACATAAAAGCTTCTGATCTCTACAATTATGATCATCAGTACCGAAGAATTCATGAATACAGGTAAATTGCATATAAATAAAAAAGCCTTAGACTACAAAAACAGGCACTATATTCATCTTTTCTTCTTCTATCTCTAAATCATCATAAAATTATACACCAAAAGATCCATCACAAGCTAGAACTGCAGTAACTAATTATATCCTCTCACATTGCATAAAGCTAAGGTATGTAGTGTTTGAAAATTAAAGGGGGGAAAAAAAGAAATTAAAGAGAAAAAGCAGCAGCCAAATGTATCCTGTTGGTTTTGTTAGTTGTGATGAGCAACTCCAAACAGCATTTTGTAACGATCCATGGAACACAAAAGTGAGAGAGAGAGAGAAGAGAAGAGAAAAATGCATAGCTAGCCTCTTGTTCTCCTTCTCGTCTCATTTTCTTCTGACAAAAACTTAGGTAATTTATATCACCAAAGAAACTATGTTCCAAGTTGTGTCTCTGAGATCTCTAATGAATTACCAGGATCCTTCACCAATCATACCAGTCCAATACCCAGAAGAGGATGAATTATTCCCAGCTGCATGTTCTTTATTTTCTTCCGGAATCTGCTTCACATCTCCAAAAGGAAACAACAACCTTGCTCCACCAGCGTTAATATTATTATCATCACTATTCTCTTGATGATGATGAACACTACCATATCTGCTTCCTCCTCGAAGCCCTTGATGATTATCGGCTACTGGAAATCCAAGGCTTCCTGGCTTAACCTCATGCATAATGGGGCTTATAAACCCACCGGAAGCTGGGAAAAGCGCATTATTATTGTTGTTGTTATTTGAGTTTGGCATCATCAGTATCGGATTATGAACAAAAGCCTGATTATTATTATTATTCATGCCTGCTCTTAGAAGCGCCAAAGCAGAAGTAGAAGAAGAAGAGCTTTGATAAGTAAGCCCATGATGATAATTGTCCACATTAATAGGCGGGAAAGCCAGATTAAGATCTTGGCCTCCTTGCATTAACAATTTAGGGTTCTGAGAAGAAGAAGTACTTGTTGTTGATGGATTCAAGTCAGGAAGAACCTTTGTTGATGAAGATGAATTAGGATTATTAGTGAAGAGCTTCTTGTTCTTTCTGGAACCTCCACCAACAGGGACATTCCTGAGGGACCCACCTTCAGTCCAGTACCTTCTGCAAGTCTTGCAGAAATATCTGGGTTGTGTGAGGCTATAGTTGTTGTAGTAGCAGAACTTTGTGTTTGTTGAATTGCACCTTGGACAGTTCAGTTGTTCTTGTGGCCTTCCCTTCTTCTCTCCTCCTAACCCTACTACTTCTTTTGTGCCTGAATTGTTATTATTATTGTTGTTGCTTCCTTCTATAAAATTCCTTTCCATCTCCTTCTCAATTCAATATTTCACTTCCTGAAAAATTCCAAAAAAAAACAAAACAAAACAAAAGCTACGGTTATATGACAAGATCATATAACTCATCATGGTTAGGTTCAGAGAGTATAGAAGACTAAGAAGATAATCTATTGAGAAAGCAAAAAAAGAAAGAGAGGTAGAGATAATTATATGATCATGTTGTGGAAGGAATTAATCAACAGAATAAAAAATTTAGTATCTTGTTTAATTTTCTCTTTTATCATCTTCTGATGAGCGAAAAGGTGATTTAAAGAGGAGATAATAAAAAGTTTCAGTGCCTTTGTATTTGGGACCAGATTAGAGAAAATATCAAAGATACATACACGCAAAGAGGATCTTTAAAACTTAACAGAAAGCGATTTTCTTTTATGTGTGTGTGTCAGCTTTTTGAACAAACCCTAGAATCTAGAATAAATATATAGCTCAGAACTCAGAAGAACTGATAAAAGCCTGAAAAATTAAAATCCACCCACCTGTGGCTGTACTAAGCAACTCATATACATGAATGAATTCTGAGCAGAAAAGGAAGAGAAAAAGCAAAGAGATGACCTTCAGAGAGAGAGAGAGAGATCACCTTATTGTTTGTCTCTGTCCGATGAAGCTTCAGCTTTGTGGCGAGAAAGAATGTTTTAGTTCGTTTGTGGGATGGCTTTACTTTTATGAATGATGCTCTGGAAAAAAGAGAGAAAAAGGAGAAAGAGAAAGTGAAGAAATGTGTTTGTTTTGACTCTACTTGCAATAATAATAATAATACCACTTTATTAGTCACTGTTTCTCAGTCCTTTTTTAGGGTTTGTTTATTACTTTATTTATTTCTATGTGGGTTGATCTTTAATGCTTTTCTTTTTTCTGTTTTTAATATCAATTAATTAAATGCATATCTTAATTATAGGTCTCCCTTTTTCTTTATTTAATATAATAATTTATTGGTGGTGTGGAATAATGAGTGTGTGGGGGCTTATTGTCTCTTTTTTGAACATACGATCTGGACTCTTTGCTGTGTTCAATCGTCAAACCATCTTTTTCTTTCTAATCAATCAACTAATTAAATTAAAGCACCATTCACGAGCACTGATAAAATTGAACGTGAGGTTAATTTAATCTGAAACATCGGATTTGATTGCTTCATATATACTTTCATTCTCAAAAACCCATTTTTTTTCCTCGATCCATTAATATAATCTCCTATCTGTGTTTAATTAATTTCAAGCAGTTACATCCCAGCTAGGGTTTGCTTGCAACCTAATCAAGTACATTCATTTTACTTCTTTTTTTTTTCCCTAACTTGGATCCGTTGTCTCTAATCATCATAAAGTTCATCAGAGAGAACTGTGAATCACATTTACTAGGCAGGCCAACTGTAATAAGTCCCACGTATCAAATGGATTGTCGTTTATAAGTTTATCAGTCTAAGGAACAATCTCTTTGAATTTATGATCATGACACTAATCAATGTCTTTCTTTGATTCAATTAGGTACAGTGATAGTATGATTGAAGAGATGTTAATTAATATTTCTTTGATTAATTACATGATACCAAATCTACCTGCAAATTTTAAAATATATTGATGGAGGAGTGCTTACCAGGGACGGATTTAGAGGGGGGCTAGGGGTGGCCCCCGCCCCCCTAAAATTATAGAAAGAGACCCAAAATTTCAAAGAATTGTATTTCAGCCTCATAAAAGTTTCAATATTTTTACTTTAGTCCTTAATAAAGGTGTCATATAGGGACTAAACTGAAAATCTTAAAATTTTTATAAGGCTGAAATATGATTCCTGAAACTTTGGGTCCTTTTCTATAATTTTTGCCCCCCTTAATGTTATTTTCTGACTCCGCCCCTGGTGCTTACGTTATTAAGAAAAATGTGGGAACCTAATTTTCATGTGTAAAATCTGTCAAATGCTTCGATGGTGACCAACAAGATTGCTTGGGAGACTTGGCAAGCACCAGAAAAGCTTTAGGTGAAACCTACTTTGTAATGCTCAATTTTATATACATATACATACATACATATATATATATATATAAATATTATTTACATGCTTTTTTTTTTGGTCGAAAATTTACATGCTTATTGCATAAATACATACAAGAACGAAACACGTGTTATGATTTTTTTTTTTTTATGATATATAATTTAACTTGTATGTTCATTAAGTAATTAATATATATTTAATTGCTAAATATGACGACGAGCTACTGAGAGGAGAAGAGAATTAGCCAGAAGTTTAAAAGTGTATAGTGAGGTTTTCTTATATATTACATTGAGTGGAGAAACTAATTCATCATTCAAAACTTAAATAAAAATGTGATGGAAAGGTCTATTGATTTTTTTTCCCCTTTTGAAGCATGAAATATCATTGGGAAAATAAGTGAAAAGTATTTGTTTAAAGAAATTATTAGTAAAATTGATCTAATATATTTTTATACACAAAAAATATCAAAAATCTAACTCAGATTCTTCAAAAACTATCAATAAAGTTAGTATATTGGAATGATAATGTTGAAGAATTTTCTTCAGATATGATATGAGAAGTAAGCCATTATATTCGTGGATAGACAACATATATGCTTTTTCATTCTAAGAAAAGCTTCTTTAAGCATGCATCCTAAAATGAGCTACAACGTTGCTTTATGAGCCATAATGATGTCAATTCTCAATCCCTATAAATTAAATTATGAGAAATCATGAATTAAAAGTTAAATACTCTTCCAATCCTTAATATAAGATAAAGTAAAATAAATTACGTTAAAGTATATATATATTTTTTTCTTTTTTATACTAAATTAATTTATCTGACTTATGATAAACTGATATATAATTAAATAATACATGACATATGATATGATTAATTCAATTATTTAGTTTCCTTAATTTCTTTAAAAAAAACGTTAATCATATCTTACATTAAAGGATAAAAAGAATATATGATCATACATACCAAAGGGAGTGGGAAAGAAGGAGGCCAAGTTGAAACAAATATTAGTAGCCGACAAGAAACGACAAAAGTGATTGAGGTGGGATCCTATAATGTGAATGGGTTAATTTAATTTGTTTAAAATAAAGTTGGGTGGTTTCCAAGTTATTTCCAAGAGTATACTTAATGCAAAATGCTACATTCAGTGTATGTTAAAAATAACTTTTCTTAGTTATATAAATTCAACATTATTATACTCTATCAACAGCTACATATATATTTAATAGATTATTAATCAAAAAGTAATATTCAATCATTTCATTGATTGTTGTTTTAGTCTTCCTCCACTCTTTTTTAGAAGAATACTTTACTATCTTATCTCTAGTTTTATTATTAATGAACTATCTCAAACGATTTTATATTATTTTTGTTTTAATAGAGGCCACACCAACACTTCCTCATATAAATAAGTTCATTACAAATATAATCTTTTTTGGTAATCATTTCAAGATCCTAGTCCTCTTATTATCTCTTCAGAACCCAACATTTAGAACACTACATTCGGTCTTTAACATAAGAACCACATGATTTTTTAAGAGACTAAGAAGCTAAATAAGTTACATTAAAGTATTTATATTTATTGTTTTTCTTCAAATTAGTTTGACTGACTTAAAAATTAATATATAATTTAATGATACACAACATTTACTATTATTAAGAACTTATTTAATCAATTTCATTAATCTCTCTAATTTTTTTTTAAAAAAAAATTGACTTTTATATCGGAGGAAGCAACATATAACATTGTTGAAGTTATAATGATTCAATAATTTTTTTACAGGGAAAAAAAATAAATAAATAAAGAAGGGGAAGATGAAAATGGGTAGGAAGGAAGGTAGGGTGTCGTCTAGTGTTTGGAATTTTAGTCATTTTGGATAGAGATGTGAGGGCCAACCAATGAGTCTCAGAATCTCAGTGACGCTCTGCTTTAGATGTTGTGACCACTTCCCCTTTCAATAATCCTTCTCCTGAATATTACACCACACCCATAATTAACCTCTATTTTTTAATTTATTTATGAAAAAACTACTCCATCAAAAAGTTATCGAACCCATGAATTTAAGAAAAATCATGATAGTAATGCACAATCATATTGTATACTAATCGTAAACTTGTAAGAGTTTACTTTTATCACTAAATATGTATTAATAGTATATAATTAAAATATTAAAAATGACAACAATTTTGATTTAAATATACTTAAAATAAAAGTAATTGAAATTTAATCCATCCAAATTCATACTTTATAATACTCAACAAGGAATTTTTTTTAAAAAAAAATCATAAGTAAATTCACTGAGTATGATCAAATTGAAAAAATTAAAACGAGTTTAAGAATGATTCAACAAAATTTGTTAAGCTAGAAACGTTAAAAAAAAAAAAAAAGAAGATAAATTTGATGTTTAAACTCGTGAATTTAGCCAAGTTACAACTATCACAGAGTTTAAGGGTGACTCAACACGATTTTATAATATATAAACTTAAAAACAATAAACTCGGAGAATCACTTCGTGAGTTTGACAACTCCCTTTGGTTGTTAATATAAGACTTATTTACCTAATTTAAACATATTAAAAAATTAGTTAAATTAGTTCATATGAAATGTATTTTCTAAAACATGTAATCATCTTCTTTGATTGAATAATTTACTCATTCTCTCTCTTCCTTAATTATTGTTGATAAAACATTACTAGGGCAAATTAGCAAAAACCAATAAATATAAAAATATATTTTATATTTATGACCAAAATCAACTTCCCAAATAGGTCCTATATCAAGGACTAAAGGAAGTATAACTTTTACTTTTCTTTTTTAACTATCAATTTAGTTTTTAAATTTGATTCGAAAACTCAATTTCTATAATTGCTTAACTCAAGATAAATTAGTCTTTATAAATTTTTATTAAATATTCACTTTAAAAAGTCTAATATCAATGGTTGGGTCAAATAATACTATCTAATTAACCATGTGGTGTGAGGTCGATATTGGAGAATAAAAAAGAATTGATATATTTAAATTTAACCCAATAATAACGGATGTAAATAGTTATATAAAATATTTTTAAATCTTCATTTTTTGTTTGTTTAATGTGTGGTATATAGGACAAGTAAAGTAGGAGACTCTAGAGTATATATATAGTAAAGTGTTTGGGCATGAGATAAAAAGAGAACATAAAAATTATATGCTAGAATTAAAAACGAAATGAAAAGGAACATTTATATAACAAAAAAAATAAGTATTATAAAATTTATTAAGCTTTGTTCTCTTGTTATTGTCCCTATAATTAAGATTATTGTCTTGCATCGATATGGAAGCTTCAAACTTAATTTATACTCCCTCTGATCCTAATTATAAGAGCTGGTTGAATTTTTTGGAGCAATTAAGGAAGCTAATTAAATTACTTTCGAATATTTGTATTTTCATTTTTTTCTTCAAACTAATTAGTTTGACTAATAAACTAACATATAATCTAAAGATTCAGAACATATGAAATGATTAAATAACTTATTTAATTTCTTTAATTTCTCTAAAAAAAGTTAACTAACTCTTATAATTAGGATCAGAGGTAGTATTATATTCGTTTAATTAATCTCGTGTCAAACTAAATCATAGTCCGAAATTGGTGTGAGCGTGATTTCAGAACAATCATTACCTGATTTGGTCATTAATTAATTCTATGATGTTTCGAAGAAAAATCCTTGCCATAAATATAGGAAGCCTTTACTTCTTTTTCTTTTGTGTTTATCTTTTGTATTAATTCTATGATGTTTCGAAGAAAAATTCTATGATGTTTCTTTTACTTCTTTCACTCCTTTGGTACTAATTATTTATTGAATAGATTTCTAGATGCGCATATTTATTTGTATGTCTACTTGTGAAATAAAAATATCAGATTTCGAGGAAGAAATATAGATGATCTTTTGGAGAATATTCTAACGTCGTTTAATTATCATGTACATGAGTTAATATTATAATGTTGTGTTATTATTCTATTATTAACCTTTTTATCTATTTGATTTTTTTTATAACTCAACACTAATATAGTACTCCTTCCGATTTTAAATATAAGATAAGGTTGACTATTTTTTTGGAGAGATTAAAGAAGCTGAATAAGTTATTTAATCATATCATATATTGTATATCCTTAAATTATAAATTAGTTTATTGATCAAATTAATTAGTTTGGAGAAAAAATAAAGAATAAAAAAATTCTAAAGTAATTTAATTAGTCTCCTTAATGTCTCTAAAGAAATCAATTTTATCTTATATTTAGGACATGAGGGAGTACCTTTTTATGTATTTGATTAGAGCTACATAGCTATAGTGACAAACACACACTTATTTGTATAATTATTTTGTCATAATTTAGTTAATTATAATTAGATTAAACAATCCAATTTATCTAGTCAAGGACGTTGCACATAGCATGCTATAGGGTTTCTGCTTTGGCCAATTTTATCAATATCCTTCCGGTTCTATAACTTTTTTTATTAGAATATATATGCTCCTATTGAAATAGTCTTTAGTTGAAGTATAGTCGAACACTAAATGTAACACCTCTCTTAATAGGTATTTGAATCTTGGTTTGTTATTGGGACTAATCCTTTTTGCTAAAATTAAACCTGTGGGATGTAAACACGCATGAAACATAGGATTTGGCTTTGGTCCGCTACCATCCTTTTTGATGAAACTGCGTTGTTTTAGAGCAAAAACAATGATTTGGTGTCCCTTTTTAAAAAAAATATTTCAGGGTACTAACTGATATTAAAAAAATACTTTATGATCTCAAAAAATTATTTTATGATCTTGTAAAAAATATTTCAGGGTGTTGAATGGTATCAAAAGGATACTAAATGGTATTAAAAAAAGTACTTCATAATCTTGAAAAATTATACTAGGTTCTTGAAAAAATATTTTAGTGTATTGATTAATATACAAATATACTTCATGATATTTTTTTTAAGATCCTAAAATAAATTTTCAAGATTATGAAGTATATTTTTCAATACAAGTCAATATCTTAAAATATTTTTGTAGTATCAGTCAGTACCCTGAAATATTTTTTTTGAAGATCCTAAAATAATTTTTTAAGATCATAACGTATTTTGTTTTAGTATCGGTCCATATCCTTAAATATCTTGTTAATACCCGTCAGTATCCTGAAATATTTAAAATAAGGCACAAGGTCACTATTTTTACGTTAAAACGACAAAAAGATAACAGCTAAGCTTACTGGCAGCGGAACAAAGCCAAGACCTGAAACATAACCGTTGAACATGTGAATAGCAAGTGTGAGGCTGATACCAAAGAATACCACTCCAAGCAATTACATATCTTCAAACTCATAGAACGTTTAGATGAGGGCATGCCTCCAAACTCATAGAACATTTATAGAGATACTTATAGATCGTCCATCAACAAGATCATCTCATAAGTAAGATTAAACAATCTTATGGTTATAAGCTAACTTTTTTACCAATTGAACCAATTTTTATTGGTTATTTGATTAGTTGAAGAAACTACGACCAACATCAAACATAGTCAACACAAGTTTAAGCAAATAGGGGACGAAAAAAGAAAACTTCATGAACAAGGGACGGACACTTCCAATGTACTAAACTTTCAAACAATTTTAGCAAGGGAATAAGATTGACTAAAAAGACCAAATTGGATTTCCCAACCGTATTCTGACTATTCAAGAGGATAAGAAAGGTGGTTAAAATTCTTTGCTTTGGGATCTTCAAAACCAACAAAACAACCAAAAAGTAGCCTCTCTATATAGAAAGAAGCAATCTCAACGAGGAATTCTTCGTTTGTGAGTCACCAACTCGCGTTGACTATGTCTCTAAATCGTTCTTGATGTTTAAGATGGTAATCATTCGTGACTTAATTAATACATCGGAGGGTCCATACAAGGCCACATGTATGGGTGATTGGGTTGATTCATTCCCCTTACAGATTTTGGTGGTGGGTTTTAATTTAAATATGGTGTGATTGTCATCTTAGAATGGTTATATATGGCAGAAATATGTTCTGTAACTCAAAACTTACAACGTTGTTATCATGTGAGCTTTGAGTGATTGAATACCTTAGGCATGCAGACTTTGGAAAGAAAAAGAGTGGTTCAGCTTAAGAGTAAATTGGAGGGGATAACAATGATGGTAATGCAGATAAAACGTGTACGATTACTGTGAATAACTAGCTCATTATGGTAATTAATAAAAACTATTCTCCAAAAGCTAATTCAAACGTGTAATTAAAGAAAGAAACTCATAATTGTGGATTAGAAGGGGGGAAAGAGGAGATTGGAACCTTCAAAGTATGAAAAGGGCATATTGCATGTGTTTCACCTATGGACGATTTTAGTTCTTATTAGACATGGTGTTTTAAATTATAGGGTTAAGGGATAAAAATACACATACTTCTTTTGGAAGACCATCCAACACCGAGTGTTTTTTTAGGTTCAAAAGTGATTACGTGGTTATAAATAAGGTACAAAATTACCATGTGACCGTTAAGTTTGAGTTTTTTTACTGACTGGATGATAAAGTGGCTTTTAAGGTGCAAAAATACATATGTGGTTTGACCAAAAGAGCACCCAACACCATGTGTTTTTTTTTTTAGGTGTAAAAATATCGTTCGAATGTTAAATTTGGCTTTTTTTTTTTTGTGTGGAAAAAATAGTACTAGTACCTTGAAATATAGGATCTTGAAAAAATATTTTAAGATGCTAACTGACATTGAAAAAATACTTCATGATTTTAAAAAATTATTTTAGAACTTAAAAAAATATTTTAAGGTATTGACTGGTACTAAAAAATACTTTAAGATACTGACAAGTAATAAAAAGATACTTTGGAATACTGATTAGTACTAAAAAAATACTTCATGATCTTGAAAAATTATTTTAAGATCTTGAAAAAATATTCCAGGGTACCGGCTGGTACTAAAAAAATACTTCAAGATACTGACTGGTACTAAAAAGATACTTTAGGGTACTGACTAGTACTAAAAAAATATGTTAGGATATTGACTGGTATTAAAAAGATACTTCATGAGTACTAAAAACATACTTTATGATCCAGAAAAAATATTTCAAGATATTGAATTGTACTAAAAAAGTACTTGAGGATACTAAATGGTATTGAAAAAATACTTCATGATTTTGAAAAATTATTTTAGAATCTTCAAAAATATTTTATGGTATTGACTGGTATTAAAAAATACGATACTGATTGTACTAAAAAGATTAAAAAAAATTCAAACTAACGATCAAATTGTATTTTTATATATAAAAAAAACACTTAGTGTTGGGAATTCTTTTGGTCAAACCATGTGTGTATTTTTTTACCTTGAAAACCCACATCATCATCCATTTTTAGACCTTGAAAACCATGTCATCGTCCAGTCATCAAAAAAATTAAATTTATCAGTCAAATGGTATTTTTATACCGAATTTATAATCATGTAATCACTTTTACACCTAAAAAACACCATTAATGTTCGGCGTTCTTCCAAAAAGAAACACACATATTTTTATCCCTTAACCCTAAATTATATACAATTTTACAACAAAATCATATCATTCACAACTCGTAACAATGGATATGGACCATCCCCTACTTGCTAAACAGAGACTTAATTTTCGGTAAAAAAAAAAAAGGAATATTTCTACATTTCAGGCATACTAACAACTAACTTGTATAACACAACATGAACATAATCATGTAATCAGTTTTGCTTCATCAGCTCCAGGAATTACAATGTCAAGCCTCATCATGGGTCTGTACTCGTCAGGAATCTCTGCCCCGGCTTGCATGCACACTTCAACCACGGCCGGAGCCTTGCCGTAGAATCTTTTCAGAGCACCACTTAAGGGAGGTCCTGCGGGATCTCTCACATGCCACACATAGTTTGGGGGAAAAACTTCCTCCACTGTTGCATCTTGCCAACCATGTTTCCCATCCCTCCATTGATGTTTGAATGCCCCACAAAGCTTGGCATTGTGGCCCCATGGCCCCACATGAACCTCTGAACAATATCCACACGCCTTAACCGAGTATTTCTTCATCAACGTCCTCACTCCCTTCCTGACAGTTTCATACGCGTCGATTGTTTCCTGGGCGATCCTAGGTAACTCGGACAATTCTGGGGTTGGAAATCGGTCGCAAGCTTGATAAGTATCGAAGTCAATAAGTGCAGAGGGATCTGCAGAGCGCCATGGCTTAGGTTCTTCAACATAGCCACCTCTGTCAATGACTCTTTTCCCTAGCATTCTTATAGGTTTCGTCCTTCGACGTGAAGGATACTCCGGTATGTCCACACCAGCTTGAATGCATAGCTCCACAATGGCTGGAATCCGGTCATGATCAAACCGCGTCTCATGCTTGATGCGCCGACCAAAAGGATCATAGAGATGATATGACTCCACAGGGATTAGTATATCATTGATGGAACCCTTGACCCATGCATGAAAACTATGACGCTGAGCGCTGGTTGAACCAAGGCAATCCTGGATGTGGTGAACTGAGTGGCCCACATGAACTTCTGAACATTCACTGCATGAAACATTGGCTTAAATCATAAACTTGTACGTTGAAATTATTATTATTTGACTAGAAGAAAAGGCAAGCAATTAGGACTTTAAACAAAATTTTGAAGTGTGCACTTTCGTCCAAGGAAAAAAAAGGTGTACACAGTCTACCTACAGCCATGTACAGGAATAATGTGCAAGAGCTGTCCAAGACCTTTAATTAGCATTTTCCAAGCATCAAATACTTCATAGGCAACAGGAATTAGGTCTGGCACAAGCAATCCATTCTTTGGAGGCTCGAGAGGCTTCTCTATTCCCATTTGTGCAAGTTTTTTGTCCTCCCTTGCAGCTTGCTTGATCTCCTTAATGGGAATAGGGTATGGTTTTTTCTTTTTCTTAGGAAACACGGGCGGGAAATCAACATTTTGGGGTATCCTTCTTCCTTCCGCAGGTTTATAGCCTCTGGGCTTTTGACTGGCACATAGAAATCTTCCAGGTAGTGTCAAACCACCCTTGTAAATTTGTTCATATCCAAACTGCAGTAGAGATGAAATACAAGTTTAAGTTTGGCTGTGGGGGACTTTGAGTTCCAACAAAGTTGTTGGAAAGATAGACTGAAGGGAGACAATAAATAAGAATTTTTTTCCAGCAATTTCCTTGGTTGGTTAGTATTAAGAGTAATGCCAGTAGCTTACTTTTCAGAATAAAAACGATTGCAGTCAAGGAAAACTTTTATAACCTCTATCAGTCACACATTAGAAAGTGAGCCAAAATCCTTAACAAGGGCAGCTGACATTTGCAGTAGTAACTTTTCACAAGCTAGTATACCAAAATTTCAACATAGGAAACATGATGAACCTATATCTTGTGAAAAACAGCAAGCATAACTAAAACATAAGTAGTTCATTTAGAAAAATTTAATTGAAAAGGCACAAAAACCTTCAATCCAATAGCATATGACTCAGAAGATGAAAGTTGTGGCCTCAAAAACTGCATGCCTGGGCGACCATCTGCACATTGAAAGTCCAATCAGAAGAAGTCACATGGTAGGTAAAAAAGGCACAAGCTTTTGGCCTTTCAATCCTGATATACCAATTATAATAGTTTGGGCATAGTCACCAGAGGGGATAGACTATAAAATACCAGGGTGCAACAATCTAGTTCTGACGTGTAGTTCAATACTAGCATTGGATCAGTTTGAGACAGAGATATATACTTTAAACGTTTCACTTTTCTCATTATTTTATCAATATTTGTAGTGGGAGGAGAATAGTGAATGAATCACTTGCCAAAGAAAAGACTGATGTAAATTCAACTAAACAGCTGGTAGCCATGCCAGCAAGGGAAAACACCAAAAGGTTGCTATAATATAGTACACAGTTCAAGCAAAACCAAATCATTCATTGATCCTCGTAGTCTGTAGAAGACCCAAAAGAAAAATTACTAACGTTGCGCATGAAACCTTTATATTGCAAAATGTTACAAAATGATCTTCTACAATACTCCTCCGGTCCTTAATATAAGACACATTTGGGAGTTAATTTTTGCCTTAAATATAAGACATAATTTTCATAATTGTTAATTTTTCCCTAATTTACCCCTCCTGTTCCTCAACAATAATCAAGAAAGGGAGGGAATAATGTCATATTAACTAACTCAACTTACTTCCTTAATCTAATCAAATTAGGTAAATATGTATTATATTAAGTACAGAGGGAGTATTAAGTTTCTCGACAAGATAAAGCTCTTTCAGATTTCATCTCAAACATCTACCATTCTACTGAAATGGTACATTATGACTAACTTGAAATGAAGTGTTAAAAGGGTAAAGGAAAATCTCATAGTAGTGGCAGCAGTGAATGAGAGCATAATAACATATTCAGTATTTCTACACACTAATTTATGTTGGTCTGCTGGGAACGGAAGCTCAAGTGGTTTCTTACCCTCATTAACTAGAAGCTATAACAATATGAAAGGAAAATATTACTCACTTTTATACGATGAATTCCACAATGAAGAAGAAACTACTGGCGGTCTCTGAATCATCTATAATAGTATCCTGTTCAGTGAATTATCGATAGGAAAAAAATGTCAATTACAACGAAAAACAACCTGGATTCTCAAATTTGAATACAATTATAAGCACTAACTGTCAAGGGACTGAGGGATTGACGGCAGACAGTCGAGTGAGGAAGACGGTGATGGTCGAAGCTCCTGGAAGACGGTGATGGTCGAAGCTCCTGGAAGACGGTGACGGACTGACGGGCGGACGAGAGAAGCTTCTGGTTGCTTGGAAGGTGGAAGCTGGAAACTGGATCAAGGAAGCTGAGATTTTTTGTTTTTTTTTGGGTGGTACAGGGAAGAACAAGTGAGCTGAGTTAAAAGTCATGATTTCTTGAGTATGTGGGCCACACTAACCTTGGTCCTCGTAAGGCTAGGCCCACTTCCTACTAAATAGCCCATTGGACCAAAGAATTGCCATTACTAATATACTATATTTCTTTATTTATTTTTTTTTAAAAAGGCAAATCTTTAATTATGATAATTATTTTAAGTTGAGCAAAGAATTATGCAGTACTAAAGCAAACTCATACCAGCAGGATTGAGTGTGGTGAAATGGGTTAATTATGACAAACCAACATTCGAATCTCTACTAGAGATGTGCTCACAATATTTAGAATTTGGCTTGCATCTGTTGCAAGCTCTCGTCTGTTGTGTCCACTACCTTCAAATTGTGTCGTTTTGACGCAAAAACTATGACTCTTTTGCCCCCGTTATTTAATATGTCAGGGTACTAACGAACAATAAAAAGATACTTAAGGATATTGATCGGTGCTGAAAGAATACTTCACAATCTTAAAAAAAATATTTTAGGTGCTCACTGGTACTAAAAAGATACTTTAGGATATTGAGTGGTACTAAAAAAATACTATCTTAAAAAATTATGGAAAAATATTTCAGGGTACATATTATTATTAAAATAATACTTCAGAATACTGACTATTACTGAAAAAATATATTATGATATTTTAGGATCTTACAAGAATATTTCAGGATACTGGTATTAAAAATATACTTTAGGATATTTTTGGAAGATCCTAAAATATTTTTTTAAGATCATAAAATATTTTTCCAGCATCGGTCACTATTTTGAAATATTTTTTTAGTACCCATCAATACCTTAAAATATTTAGTTAAAAAAAAGGCAAAAGCTTCACAATTTTTTCATCAAAATGACGTAGTTTAAAGGCAACGGGCAACGGACAGGTACTTGCAGCGGATGCAAGCCAAATCCCAATATTTAATGTCCAACCATACTTCAAAAAGGGTTCCTTGAAGACACATTACTCATGTGCCTAAAAAAACTAAAACGGCTATTAAATATTCTTAAAGAGAGGATGGTATATGTTGGAAAAATTAAAAATGTAAATGAAACTGATAAAGTTTAAGGGAAAATTCCCTATAAATTTGCTTAAAATAGGAAAACTCAAAATCAAATTGGTAAATTCAATAAGTTCGTAATTATATTGTCAATCCAATTTAGAATTTCAAAATCCAGGTTAAATGACTTTACTATCTTTCATAGTCTCCTCTCTCCCTATAAAGGGGTTTCCATGCTCTATAAATATTAGAAGCTTAAATAAAAGAATTTTTGTGTGTTGTGAAATGATAATCAAGAATAATTCAAACCAAGAGGAAAAAGAAAAAAAGGAAAACATAACCCCAAATATCAATTAAATGATTTCAAGTTGAATTTTGAAATAGATTTTTTTTTTCACTTCATTTTTTTTTATGAGGAAAAAAAATTAAACCATACTAACACACGCAAAAATGACTTGTGTGATATATCAAACTACATATCAAATATTTTCATGAGTATTTTAAAGAAAAAAAGAAAAGGGCTTTATTAACATAAAAAACAATTTGTATACTACACAAGTAAGAATTGTGTGATTAATGAAGTTTGATCTCTTTTTATTGACAATAAAAATTAAGTCCAGCTCTTTCAAAAATAAATTTTTTTATTCATAATGTTTAAGTAATAAGCATTTAATTGATATTTGGGTTATTCTTTTCTTTTTAATTTTATTTTTGACTTGAATTATTTTTGGTTATTCTTCCTGAACACAAGAATTGATTTGATTTACATAAGTCATTTTTATTTTATTATATATTAACGTTAATATATATTCACACTTATTAAAAAACTAAGTTAAAGAGTAATCAAACTCTTTTAAGAAGATATAGGAAATTAGGAGAGTACAATAAAATCATTTTACGTATATTTTGAAATTTTAAATTGAGTTTATAACTTAATTAGGGATTTATTTAGTTCAACAACTTGATTTAGAATTTACCTACTTTAAACAACTTTATATGAAATTCTTCCAAAGTTTAAATCATTTAAATCTCATACCCACTTTATTATCAACAATCACCAAGTTGACTAATGGCGACCACCACGTGGTTTGGTTATTTAGTGCATTGCTTGTGTATTTGAGTAAATGTTGTGGCCTGCATTTTCTTTTTTTTTTGGTCAAAGTTGTGGCCTGCATTTTCACTTGCTACCAATGGTGCAATTTTTTATGAGTAAAAATACTCTTGTCATTCTCTTATTTTACCTTAATTACATATAATCCTCTCTATTTTAAAAGTATATGCTTAAGTTTAAACAATTAACTTCATTGATAATATTCTAAAAAATTCCCAAAAAAAATATTTTTTAAATTAAATTTTATATAAAAATAAAATTTATTTACTATTTTGCCCTTAATAATAAATCTAACAAAATTTTTTAATCTTTATAAATTACTCCCTCCAATCTTTAATATAAAATTACCTAAATTGATTAAATTAAAAAGTAAATTTAATATAACATGTATTTTTTAAAACATCCTAATTATCTTTTTTAATTCCCTCTATCTTTTTTCTTCTTAATTATTATTGAGAAAACATTAAAAAAAAATTAAGAAAATATTAATAAATATGATAAATAAATCATATATTGAGTAATTATTTCTATCCTACATTATCCACAAGGAAGAAAAGAAGTCCCACCCACCCAACCAATCGAGCCATTTTCAGCACATGTAAATGGCTCGATTGAAAATGGCTTGATTGGTTGGGTTGGTGGATGTTCTTTTTCTTCCTTGCGGATGATTGAATTGGATGAGAAAATTTTGACCCCAAAAAAAACATATTGGATGAGAAAATATCTAAATTGGCGGGTCCCACAATCCCGTCCATATTTGTCCGTACCTACTTTCGTACGATTGGTTTCATGTTGTAATAATTTTGGGGATGATGATTTCCAAGTTCAAAGCATAAGAATTTCACGTTATTTTATTATTTGCATACGCACTGTGGTATCTAAAATACTGTTAATTTAGACATGATTTATTTCCTTGTATGACATAGAATTTAGACTTTATTATCAAGTGCTAGGAATGGGCTTTTTTACTAAAATAAATTTTTTTAAAAAAAAATTTACCAATCTGGAGCAGTTTTGAAACTATTTACCAAAATAGAGTTGTTTTGGTCCAATAACGCTAGAAAGGACGACGGAATTACCAATCGCGTCAGACAGTCTGACGCAATTACTGTCGCGTCAGACTGTCTGACGCGACACCACACTAAGTGGCGTCAACCTTGTTGACGCCACTTAGTGTGGCATTTAATCAATAAATGGATGCCAAAAAGTGGCGTCCATTTATTTGTTTATTAAAAAAAAATTAATAGATGCCACTTTTTAAAGTGGCCTCCATTTATTTAAAAAAAATCTAATTAATTATAAATAATAAAAAGAATAAATAATAATTTTAATTAATAATTAAGAGAATTAAAATATTTAAGATTTATTTTAAACCTGTGAGACTCGCCTCACTTCGTGAGATCTGAGCGATGGACATCTCCCAAAAATCTTTGTGAGGCTAGCCTCACTCTCAAAGACTTATAATCTTTTTGTGTTCATTATAAGTCTTTGAGGGTGAGACGAGCCTCAGAGAGATTTTTAGGAGATGTCCATCACCCAGATCTCACGAGGTGAGGTGAGTCTCACAGGTTTAAAATAAATCTTAAATATTTTAATTCTCTTAATTATTAATTAAAATTATTATCTATTCTTTTTATTATCTATAATTAATTAGATTTTTTTTTTTAATAAATGGAGGCCACTTTAAAAAGTGGCATCCATTAATTTTTTTTTTAATAAACAAATAAATGGACGTCACTTTTTGGCATCCATTTATTGATTAAATGCCACACTAAGTGGCGTCAACAAGGTTGACGCCACTTAGTGTGGTGTCGCGTCAGACAATCTGACGCCACAGTAATTGCGTCAGACTGTCTGACGCGATTGGTAATTCCGTCGTCTTTTTTAGCGTGACTGGACCAAAACAACTCTATTTCGGTAAATAGTTTCAAAACTGCTCCAGATTGGTAAATTTTTTTTAAAAAAAATTTATTTTGGTAAAATAGCCGCTAGGAATGAAACAAGGTTTAGGCAGAAGTTTAAAATTCAATGATAATAAAATTTATTGTGTCATTATTTAAAAAAAAATCAATTTTTAATAACCATTACAAAAAAACCACTACAAATCTATCATTTTAATTCTTATAAATAAGAGTTTTTTTTAGTGGGATCAAAATGTTTTTGCCAAAAAAAATAGGGATCCACCTTTTAGGATAAAATTACAAATTATTAATTACTTTACTATAATGCATGGAATGCTTTGAGCCAAAAAAAAAAAAAAATGCATGGAATGCAGGTATATGTCTAATCTAAACATAAATTAATTAAAATATATTATATTATAAATTATTCCCTTGCACGAAATGCTAATATATGTATAATTATTATATACTCCATATACCGATATGTATGTATATGCCTATTATCATTTTTATTTAAGAATGTAAAAGATATATTTCTTATTCATATTTGTTTTTCATTTCATTTTATGTGCTAGATGGATCCTTATAAATAAATAGGATTGTGTGTGTGTGAGTGAGAGAGAGAGAAGGGGTGGAGCAAGGAATCTAAATTAGGAGGGGTTAAAATTATGAGTTAAACCCAAGTGTTTATAAGATTACATTTAAGCATTATAAACATTTTAAGAAGTTCATTTTAGTCCCTCCACAAACTTTTGAGTAGGGACCAAATTGAAAATATTGAAATATTTATAAAGTAAAAATACAATTTCTTAAAACGTTGGGTATTGTTCTATAATTTTAGGAGGGGCGAGTGCCACCCCTAGCCCCTCCCTAGAGAGAGAGAGAGAGAGAGAGAGTTGCAAAGAAAATTAATGGAAAACTTTCCCATATTTCTTCTTCTCTTGCCTTACTTCTGCTACACTCCTTTGAATGAAACAAAGTTTAAGGTTAAGAATTCAGATGCTTCTAATATGAAAAAGAAACGTAACAGTTTTTGTCACTGTAACGTTTTTATCAAATTAATGGCTGGTCTCTAGTAGTCTCATTTCAACTTTTCAAAATGTTATCGGAGCAGCAAACATCATAATTCACAAAAATCTATTTTCATAAAATTTAGGGTCCAAAGTTCATATGAAAATTTTAAGAGTGAGATATTTTTTTCACACTTAGCTATATCTTTTCATTTTCAAAATGTAGATATTTTTTCTCATATTGTACAAAATTTGAGATAATTGGGAAGAAAAACATAGAGGTATAATTCATGTTGTTTTTAATTTATAATAACAATAAAATAAATACCGCAGCTTGTCATAAATTTAGTATAGTATTTCGTATTGACCATTATAGTAATATGTTGATTAATGAATATTTTTAAATTTCTTTTATTTTTATGAATAAGATAAAACCTTTTTACTGTATCGTGTATACGTCATTTTAAAAGCAAAATTATTGTTTTATTCTTAAAAAATCATTCTCATGTCGGAGTTTAACTCAAAAGTCAGAACAACTTAGCGAGCTATGTTACCCACTTGACAATATTACTAAATAAATTACTTAATTATAATAAATATAATCAAATCTCCCTAAAATATCTATGTATAACATAGATTATATCTATTTATATTGGAAATTAGAATAGTACTTCATTCGGTTTTTTTATAAAGAATATTCTTCCTCACAGAGGCAACACTTAATACAAGGAAAAAAAAAAATATTATTGTCTGAAATATTTAACTAGTCTTTTTCATTTTTATCCTTATTAAATATGTGTCACTCATTACCTCTCTATAATAAACTTTTACTCATTATCTCTCATATACTCTATTCTAAGCAAGGGTATAACTGGAAAAAAATCTTACATATTTATTGAATTTAACTAACATTGTAAACTACCATTCTGATCATATTTATAAGTCTTTTTTGACTAAAAAGTTTAGTCTTATTTTTAAGTCCTCCTTCAAGCAATAAATAAGATTGTGATAATTTTGCTTGTATTAATTGTACCAATAAAAATAGAAAGAGAAGAAAGAGTTGAAAGATACTCATTCATGAATGAATGCATCTATAAATCCAACCTTCCATCACAGTGGGAAGGGATAAACATCGATTCCTTCTTGAAAATTGAAAATTTATAACATAATCATTGAGCTAATTACATCTTCTTAATATGTGTGATTTAGTTAAAAAGGACTTATAAATAGGACTAGAGTGGTATTTGATTTTAGTATTGTTGAATATAAAAAGGAGTGGAGAGATTGGAAAGCATATAAATAGTCAAATTAAGTTGGGCATGAATGGTGTTCAATTATTCATTAAATGATGTTCAATTATTCTTTAGAAGCGTAATAAAATGGGCAAAACAAGTGACTTTTAAGCATTCCTAAAAATCTGGCCAAAAGGCACGTCATTCTTAATAATGTAGAGGACAGGCTTCATTAAATGAAAAGCTTATTAATTACGTGTATGCATCCCACACACAAACTTGATCACCCACTTCAATTAATTAAGTAATTAATGGGCAAGACTACAAATATTTCCATTCAAGATCAAATTTATAAGTGCTCATTTGGTTCACGGAATTGGAGGCAACATAATTATAATTACATGAATTTGTTTTGTTTGTCATTGAGGAAAGATGATGTATATGTATACAAACGTTTGGTTGGATCATATCAAAAATGAAAATATGTGGAAATAATATAACAAGAGACAAAAAATTACCCTTTTCTACACATATATGCAAAATGTACACGTCGGATTTAAAGGTTTTTTTTTTTTTTTTGGCAATTTGTGCGGTGTAAGCGTTGGGATGTTTTAATATTTTTAATGGTAGAATATAATTTTTAAATATTTTAGTGGGGAATATTATTTTATATTTTTATATACTAGTAATTAATTAAAATTTTAAAATATTTAATGCTGGTAATTATTTAATATTTAATAGTATTTATGGGTGGACACTTATTTGGTCAAGTTAAAAAATTATAATGACAATAATATCTTTTTACTTGATTACAGGATGAATGTATCCTCATTCATCAGTCTCAGTAGTACAATCCTTATTATATGAAATGATTAATCAAGATTACAAAATGTAATCATCTTTGCATTACATAAGACTAATCAAACATTGTAATCAGTTATTTCATCAGGATTACATATAATTCTCTCCCATGGTGATATAATCATGACTATAAAATCTAACCATCTTTACATTACATAAGACCAACAAAACACCGTAAACAGTTTATTAGATAAAGATTACATATAATCATCTTCCATAAAATAGATCTAAAGGGCGAGAAGTCAAATCAAAATATTTAAAATCTTTTTCAAAGATTCAGGTTCAGCCACATGCATAAGCACTGAACAATACAAATATTTGTGGATCATATTTCATATGAGAAAATTAAATACGGCATTTATTGAATGGCCAATTCATTGAATTTGGTCAGAAATTACGGGACCATTATTTTTCAACCCCTTCCACCGTTTTTATGTTGGAACTCAAAATGCTGCTGTGAGCCTGTGACGCAATTGTATTATTTTATTTGGCTAAAGTATATATTTAATTATTTATGTTTATCTCTGATATTATTTTAATCCCTTAACTTTGTAAAGTGTACGTTTGGTACCTTAATGACTTAACGGAAAATACTGACTCAACAATTTTAAATGATGATTGTGTAATTAAATACTGACCAAGCTTGCTTAATTATATGTTAGTATTTTAATAAATTAATATTTTAAATCTTATTAATTGAAAAATATTTAATCTTCACAGACTATCTACGGTTTTTCACAGTTTATGAAGATTAATTTTTTTTGGTCGAAGAAGTTTAAATATTTTTTAGTTAATAGGATTCAAAATATTAATTTATTAAAATACTAACATATAAGCATGTTTGATCAGCATTTAATTGTACAATCATCATTTAAAATTGTTGAGTCAATATTTTCCGTCAAGTCAGATTAACGGTATTAACATTAAGGGATCAAATGTATACTTTACAAACTTAATAGACTAAAATGATACCAGAGACAAATATAAAGGACCAAACGTATACTTTAGCATTTTTATTTTTTATGGTTACACTTTGGGTTTTGAAACTTGGACCAGCCGGTTCAAAACCAATTGATAAATCTGTCCGGTTCGGGCATAAAATCGATTCACTATATATAAAAAAATGATTTTTTTTTTTAGAATTTGATATCAGTAACCTTGAAATCTTCAATTTCTTACTGATTTGGCCCGAGGTTAGCTCCGATTTGACTCATTGACCTCTAACCCACTGCCCCGACTAGTGTAGTGTCTGGTCCAGATTTAATAACTTTAGTTACACTAGCCACAAAGAGGGCTATCAACTTTGTTTAACTTAAAGTTTTTTTTTAATATATATTACTGGTATCCAGTTCGGGGTTCGTGGCTACCCTTCCCAATATAAGTGTCTTTTATGAGATTCAGACTTGAGACCCAAAAAGATTTAGTATTGCCTTATTCTATTATACCAACTGTATATTGATTTAAATTTAAGTTGTTTGAATTGAAATTAAACTATTAATTAAAGCAAGTGTTTTATTAATTTATCAACAAGCTGTCAAATATTCAAAGAAAAATAGCCATTTATAAATTTAATGAATCATTATTTGTGTGTGAAATGAAGAGGGAGGGAGGGAGTTTTTGTGCACCGGGATTATTATTGTTAGAAAAATGATGAATGAATTGTGATCATAACACTCACTATTACTACTATATGCGAAGAAGAAGAAAAAAACAAAACAAAAAGAATATGAGACTGCACGGAAGGTTGAACTCGTAAACTCTTTAAGTCTTGTGTAAGCCAAGACCTTAAAAAGTGTTTGATATCACTAATGTATGCTTGGTGTCACACTCTCTAAGTCTTTTATATTAAAACCTAAAATTTAAATTCTCTTAATCTTTTTTATAAGAATTCGATATAGGTTGTCTGAATTTTTAATAAGTTTTTATTTTTATTTTTGCCGCTTATTAATTTTATATATTGCATTAATTAAAATATTGATGATACCTAGATTTATTTTATTTTTCTTTCTTATTTACCCTTTATATATAAGAATATAGTTTTTTTTTAAAAAAATATTTATTTTTTACTGCATCAATCGATTTTTTAAATTGCGTAATGTTACAATTGTAGCACTGGAGGGGAGTGATTGTCAGACTATAATCTAAATTAATGCATGCTTTTCAAAATTGCTCTACGTACAATGTCGAGAAAAAATATATTGTCGCACCAGATTTTTCTTTTTCCCATTGACAACTTGTAAATTGTAATCTTAATTTGTACGTAATATAAACATTCCCTGGTCGTCTACGGAATGTTTAACTGTTTGTGGTCATTTTTTAAATATCTTGTTCGTTCGTGTTCCCTTCTATTAAATATAAAGTAAATAAAAAAAAATTGGGTACTACGGATGACTACTGAGTCAATAAAGCTGACCAGTGACCATATTTGTAACTAAGTATATAGCTATCAAAGACAAAAACCTTGGGCCGTGACTCAATTAAATTGTAGAGTAGTATCGTTGATTGAGTATTATGGGTTTACTTAGTCAATGAGACAGGGATGAATTAATTATTATTTAATAGTATTAAAAAACCTAGGACATTTTTGTCTAAATTAGAAATTAGTAGCAGCTAGTTTAGAACCTGCGCAACACGCTGGCGCAAAGCAAAAAATATTATAATCTTTTTTAAAAAAGACGAAAATCTCACGAAAAAAAAAAATGATCCTGTATTTATATTTTGAAGAAAAGACCAATAAACCTGTCGCGACATTTCCCGTTTATTATATATTGTTATAGATGTGATCACGTTTTACTTTATATTATATTATATTATACATAAATTTCTAGATGGACACATTAAAAAAATTATCATTGGACCAAAAGTTTATTCAGAACTTTATATTTTTTTATTGATTTATAATCTTTCAATTCAGGAGAAATAATTGACTATGGTTAGGAAGTTATAACATATTATCAATTTTGTAAAATTCGAAATTCCAACAATAAGGGTGTGTTTGGTTGGGGGGAAGGGGAGAGGAGTGGAGGGGAAGGAAAATGGAGGGAAAATGTTAAAAGAAGAGAAAACTTTTGTAGGCCGCAGCACAAACCCCTTTTCTCTCTCTCTATTTTCTCTCCCCTCCCCTCCCCTCCCTTCCCCCCAAACCAAACATACCCTAAGTGGGAAGCTAAAGAAATTATGTGAGGTCTTGGGTTTTTTTTCTGTTGATTTATGAAAAATTTGTAAGATTATTTTTTCAACGGGCATGAAATCATGAATTTAATTTTACTATTTTAAAATTCTTTATTTAAGAAAACGATAGGAATCCATAATTTTTAATAAAATTTTCTTCTGTTATCTTTTGATTTTAAATAAATTTAAACTTTAAGGGATAGGATACTGTCATTATCAATTTTATGTCACTACAAGTCATTACCACTTTTTCATCATTAGATCAAAATTTTAATAGGAGAGAAAAATGATAAAGGTAGATGAGATTCTGATCTAACGGTAAAAAAGTGGTAGTGACTTGGTAGTGACATAAAATTGGTAGTGATAATATTCTATTCCAAACTAGAATATTTAAAGTTATGATTAAAACATTCAGATTTCCGGATTCACATTATTGGCGAAAAAAATTTCAGATCCAAATATTTTTTGATTTCATTGAACCATACTTTCTCTAATTTTTATTTTTAACTTAGTCTCATCTATTGTTCAAAAAAGATTAATAAAATTTTAAAATTTATTGATTATGTCTAGAAGTAAAATAAATTCACCCAAAGCAGCTTGAGAATGCTTTAGTCAGATAAGAGGGTGAAAAATCTACTACATTCATATTAAATATATATTTGAAAAAGTGTATAGTTTTCCTACTTATTGAGTTAAAAAGGGAAGAATTAAAAATATTTGTAATAAATAATTAAAAAAATCTCGTTTAATTATCAAAATTCTTTCTCCAAATAGCATGGAGTAACTCGGTAAGATATTAATCTAAATATCATAAATTCCTCCGCTCATCAAAAAATAATTGATGCGTGGAACAGATTTTAGAAAATACAAAGATTTAACATTTTTTGTTTGGATAGCTCCCAACAAAATAGAGGTATGGGTAGATTCCCAATTGATTTAAAGATAATTTTAAAAAATAATCAAGTTATAATGATACTCCTAAAAAATTTTAAATTTAAAATGGCAAGTAAAACTAACTGAAAAAAGGGGGAATTCTAAATTTAAATTGTATAAGCATTTTGTAACAATAAAATCTTAAATAAAGTGTCTTATGAAAAATAAAGATTTTATATTTCTAAATTGTATAACTTCTAAAAAGTAGATGCATAAGCCAATTCCCGAACGATTTAAATAAAATATTTTGAAACTACATTTTCATTATCTCTTTTTTAATAATATTTTTTATATTTTAATGTTTCACAAATTATCTCCTAGATGTAACATCCTGAATTTTGGACCTAAAGACTAGAAAATTAGCCTATTTTTGGAGGACTATTAGACCCTATTTTTGAAAATAAATTATAACTCAAAATCCTTGAACTAAGTAGTAAACAACTGCACATATTATGAATCAGTGAATTTTTGTCTCGAAGATGGTGTCACCCGAAGTAATTTCTGTTACCGGCAGTGTCCGACTTAAAATCTTTGACAGATTATGAAATACCCTGAATGAGGTCAAAAATTCAGTTGACCCAGATATTTTTAAAGAGGAAGAATAGAGCTTCAAGGCTGTGCTTCCGGATTTTTGAAATTTTGCAAAAGATCACGCGATCAGAACACCGAACAAGGGATTTTATCAGTAAAAACACTATTTAAATTATTAAAATAAAAAAAAAAATAATTGAGGCCACGAGGTGCACCTCGTGTGCCAATTTTATATTTTTTTTATAATTTTGAAAATTACGCAAAATGACCCAAAAACAAGAAATTACACTTAAGGACCCATTTTCCAACACTATAAATAGAAGCTTCATTTCTTCATTTTCTTCACACCAAACTCAGACCACAATGGTTGAGTTTAAGAGAAGAGTGAGGATTCTTAGAGTTAGAGGGAGAATTTAGAGTAAAGTTCTCGGAGCTGGAGAGAAGGAGTAAGAACTTCAAGGGTAAGTTCTTTGGTTTCTAGTCTTAAGATTTGGTAGTTTCTTTTGGTAATTATAGTAGAAATGCCAGATAGAGTTTTTTTTTCTGAGTATGCTCTGTGGCTGCAGCTTAGTCTGATCTGTCACATCAGAAAAGAATTATTCTTGGGCAGTAATGTTATTTACCAATACAGTAAATACTATTTACCAAACAGTAAAAATTATTTACCGTCACGGTAAAAATATTTTTACTGGTACTATTCACATGAATAGTGAATACTATTCACATGAATAGTAAATCTTCAACGTAGAATTCCACAAGTATTGCAAAGTTGATGGCCACTGATAAATGTGATATTGTTCCTATAGGGTATCTGTGAACTTGTACCGCTGTTTTCCGTTAGAAGTATCGTTTTAGTCAAACGTACCAAAACATCATCAACGAAGGTACGGACGCGTACTGTAACCTTAACTCTGATGCTTATTGTAAATTTGTATGTGATGGATAGTCTGAGATTCTGTTTTTATAAAGTTGTGCATACACATTCAGCTATATACGGGTTATAGTCATGATAATGCCGTTGAGTTTTCCTAGCGCTGAGGACACGGATGTACACCGTGGCACTGGGTAGTGCAGACTGGATTAAAATATGAGGTGGTTGTGCTGTTAAAATGTGATTATGCTGAAACTATCATGAATATCTATTATATATAAAATTGTTACATAAGCATGAGGTTAACCGTTACCTGAGGTTCAATGGGTATTGAACCTCAGCTCTTACTGTAGCTTCAGGATTTTCGGAGTGAACAGAAACAGAAACAAGGGTAAGCAGCAGGCAGAAGGACTAGCTGGAGAAAGTCCTGTAGATATGTATAGTCTTTCGAACTCTTTGTATCAACAAACCAGTACACTACAGTGGTTGAATATCAGTTACTTTGTATTTAAAATCATTTCGTTGCTCAACTCTGGTTAAATTATTTTGAACTCTGATCAAATAATTTCGAAAATGCTTTAGAAAAGTTGGGGTGTTATATTTTGGTATCAGAGCAGGCATTCTGGCACGAAGTTAACTAAGTTACTCCAAACAGTCTGATATCTAGAAAGGGGTTTTGTGGTTGGCAATCAGTTTCCTTGAATTCGGTGAGCCTTCCACAAATACACCTGCCTAGTCGGATTGTCTGAGTAGCGGAGTTAGGTTCTAAGCTTTCAAAAGTGTTTTATCTGGTATGAACCCGACTCAGTTACAGTAAACCATTGGTGCCGAAGGTAGGGCCGAGTCTATGTGGATCAGCCAATCAGTCACCCTAGCACGGTGAGGCTCCCATGATAGACGCCTACCTGGCCAATCGGTTTGACTAACTAAGTTAGGCTCTAAGCCATGGTTTTAAAAGTATTTCGAAAAACAAGAACAAAGTACTGATATAATACTGGTGTTGTGATACAAAAATGACATACACCTTAAGGAAAAGGGTTAGGCTCGGGAAGTTAAAACCTTGATGGCATAGAATATGGGTTCTGTTGTTAAACTTGAGGACTTCTGATATGGGAATCGGAGTCTATATTGAATCCCCGCTTAGTGTTCAAGGGAAGCGGTACAGAAAAGTCAGTACGACTTAAGTTTTCCGGTAAACAATAACCTACTGTTTAGGTTTTTCCTTGGCTAGTAACCTATTGATTTAGTGACCTTGTGAAAATAATAACTTGTTAAGTTATCTTGAGAAGGAAATTCCTACCTTGTAGAGGCCAGACACCATGCGTGCAACGGGGCATGGCTCCGAGGACGAAGATCTTTTGATTAAGTCCTTGACGGTGGTGATCAATTGACAGAAGAAGGAAAGTACCCAGTAATTCTGGGGAGACAGTTATGTCATACTAGTACCTATGAGAGTTGTAGGTACCCAAGTATACCAATATTAGTACCAAGAATCAATAGACATTATGAAGTTAATATTGCTTAGGCGAGAGAAATCTCAGAACTATGACCCCTGTGAGAGTAGGAACCCTGAGAAAATATGAGTGAGCTTTGTTTAGATTCCAAATATCTAAGAGATAGTTCCTTAACAGAACCATACGAAAGCTGGAAACCTCAGTAGCCACCAGGTTATGGTCTCAAGGTGGGACCAAGAATCATAGAGATGTTAGTGGCTAATAGATTTCCCAAGAAGTAGGTGATTACCCAATAGGGAAAGTTGAGTTAAGGATTATGCCTGGAGCTAAACAGAAAGTGAAAGTTTACAAATAGAATGGCCCTAGATAAGATGGCAGGCATAGAGACAATAGATAATGAAACCACTAAAGGATAGGAACCTGATAAGATTTGAGTTCTCATTATAATGATTCAGAGACGATCACTGACGCTACTTATGGGAAGTTTGATCGGAGAAAGATACCTACGGGGAGTTCTGATCAAGGAGGCTTACCTACAGAGGATGCTAACCGGAAAAGCTGACTGGTCTGCGAAGACTGAGTGAAGCGCCGAGTAATGTGCCGTAGAGCAGAGCCACCGTGACGACGAACCGTAGAGTGGGGCCGCCGTGACAACGAACCATAAAGTAGAGTTACCAGTGCATCAGTTCTCAAGGTAAGTAAATTATAATGAGTCTCACATCGAATAGGTTCCCCAGAGTGAAGGTTTAAGTAATCTAGTATATCACCATGGTTTGCTCCAATGCTATATAGTACATATTGTTAGACAACAAATACGAGAAGTGTCCCAAAAAGCTTGTGAAACCCGAGGATAACGGGCAAAGTTTGGAATAGCCAGATGAGTTAAGTAGAACAAACTAAGCATTATACATATGGTTTGAGTAGTCAAGAACAGAGGTCCGGATGTATGTAGTTAGTAATGACCTTCTAATGTTAGTTGTCTGATTCCTAAGTAAGGTTTTTAAAAAAAATTGAATTTTTGAACTTACCAATGCACCTGCTATTTTGAAATTTTCGGAGTTTACTTTCAAATTTGTGAAATCGAGTTTTCAAATGAAATATTTTTCAACAGAATTTGAGACCACAGTGATGGTTATGATGTTGTCTTGTACAAACGGTTTTGTTAGAACCCAGAGTTTGAAACTGAGTTTTCAACTATGTTGTGGTAAAGTCAGTACAAAACTGGAAGGACAGAAGCTGTTGTAGATGTACACAGTTTGCTGGGTCTGCCAGATGTTTTAAAACGTTTGAAATCGCTGGCCTTTGATAAATGTTCTCTTTGAACAAAAAGTTTTTGGAGGGATTTTGTTTGAGAAAATGGAAATCGCACCAACAGTGAACGCACCCAATCCATAACACTTTGCCGAGGGCATATGTTTTGTTTAGTACAACCTGACTGTCTATGACTGGACTGAGTTCCGCTAGCTAGGGTTGCTACTTTATGTGCCAGTGTGAACACTGGGTCTCCTGAGAAAGGGGCGGAGGTTCTCCCACATTGTTGATAGTACTGTTGAGACTGGATTCGAGGATTGGGGTAAGGCGCTCACTATACCAAATGGTTAAAATAATGGTGTGTACTCTCAATTGTAAAATTTTGTGAAATAAATTAGCTCCCTCAAAGATATGTGCCGGTAATAAAAGTTTTTGAAAATGATCCGGCAGTGAAAAATGTTTTCACGAATTTGTGATGGCAGCGATTAAATTTAAAAATGTTATAGCACTATTACTTTGTGGTATAGTGCAGATTGTGAAATGTACTGAAACCACGGAAAATTTTTCATGTTTGAAAATTTGAAAATGAGACAAGAAAATTTATTGAATATTGGATTCTGTAGGCCCAAAATTACTTTCTAGGGGATGAATATTTTTATTGGTGTCTAGGAAAGTGATTGAAAGACTAAGCCCCTATTTGATGGTTATTCATTTTGTTGCCGTTGTAAAAAGTATGAAGAGATTTTCGCTAGATTTACACTTACCTAGCTAATTTATATGAGTAACAGATGACAATACCATAACAGAATGCGGACATAGTCTTGATTATACAGAATAACTGGCTTAAGCTTGAATTTAATAAGATAAAGCTGAGTTTGGCAGGAAAACTCGAAAATCCTTATGAATCCTAGAATAAGAGATTACAAACATTAGCAAGAAGGCTAAGAAGAGTAGACTATATTAATTCAAGCATCAAGAACAACAGTTGGTACAATCCCACCGCAAGCTTCGACTATCTCAAGTTTAAGTCTATTAATTTCTTCCTGAGCGGCTGCACTTGAGAGAGGACCATCAGAAGACATTGTTTTTCTCAATCTAGCTATTTGCTTCATAGTGCTTCGAATTTTTACATACGGCCAATGCTTTATTCCTCCCCTATGGCATATTTTCATTAGAACATTTTTGCATAGACGAACTTGTTGAGCCGCTTCTTGTTGAGGTAAATGGAAGAAGTCTCTAAGATCATCTATTGACATTGATGCAGCTCTAATATTTTGTTCAGCTCTTGATCGGTATGGATTACTAGGTATGGGGACTGAAGGATTATTATTTACAACCATGAGCTCTTTTCCTTTATTGGATATATTTTCTGTATTGGTTGGAAATGAACTATTAGGGAGTTCATTTTGATTTTTAGTCCATTCCAAACCAACACAGAGAGCCTCATAGTAGGCTGATATGGGATCCGACACCAGGACATACCCTAAAGATTTTTGATTCAAACAATAATTTTCTAGAAAATGTTTGACATCATCTAAATTCTTCTTACCAAAGTCAAATACTTGAGGACTGAAAGAACCTCCTTGTACGTCCTGGTGAAAGACAGCGTGGCATATCATACCAATCCTCCCATGAACTTCAAGTTTATGGTATTGAAGTCCATTGGTATGAATAATCTCTCGTAGAACATGGCAGCAACCACATGAAAATGGATTAGTAGTCTCAGTCAAGGTAGAAGCAGGATTCCTTGGTTGAGAAGGTACCGTAGACTCCATAAGTTCTGCCACATTACGACACCTTTGGACAGGTCGCCTTGATGGACCTGCTTCAGATTCCTTTCTGTTAGTAGTTGTAAAAATAGAATCTTGTATCCTTGGAGGAGGAGTAGGAATGTTAATCGTTGAGGCAGATGGATGAACGTTCATACTTACGGGATTTTGGGGAAATAAAGAAGAATAAGGGTATGATGCATTGTTTGACAAATCAGACAACATGTTAGTCTGATAGTCATGAAGTAAGGCTTCAAGAAAGAAAGGGTTGAATGAATCGGAGACTGGAATAGAGTTACTTGAACCGGCCATGTTTAAGGATAATGTGGAAGGTTATAGTGAAGATTACGATCGGAGAGGAAATGAATATTTTGTGAAGTTTGAGAGAACATGAAACATTTACTCTTTCTTTACTCGATTTATAGCTGGGCTAGCAACGTCTAGATTTTGTTAAGCAGCATCGGATTCTCATCTGTCGTTGGCTCAGAATAGTGCAGACTTTGTTGTTATGCGGAAAATTTTATGGCACCGCACCCTAGTGCACCCTAGCCACCGTTAGGGGTCGCAGTTTCCTAGACCTTTGCAGACAGAAATCGCTATGGCATTTATTGCTAGCTGTGTTTTCAAGAAAATAAGTTTGGACGTTTATACGCACATTTATCTAAGAAATCTGTCTTAGATGTGCAACTGACTCAAGATGTCGGAATTGACATTTGAAAATAGGATTTTGAAGCGTAAGCGTGCTAAGGTGATAGTAATCTTGGGAAGGGTGACTTTTTAATAATATTAGATGAACCGGAGAGAATCCGAAGATTTGAAATGATGATGAGAATAGTATCTATGATGATACTTGGTACCAGAATTAAGAGAATTGGAGTGATAGACAAACCCAGAAAATAGAATTTTTCCTGGATCACTAGTTGGCATGCTAGTACAAAGGAAGAGGTTGAATTATAGAAAATGAAATGGAGCATTTGTGAAATGTTCCCAATTTAATGGAGCATTGAATAGTAGGATGTATGCTAGATAAGCATGTATAAGGAAGAAGTATATTAGAGGTCTAGATAACCTTTTGAGTTTATATGTTCAAATTTCGAGGACGAAATTTATTGAACAGGGGGAGAATTGTAACATCCTGAATTTTGGACCTAAAGACTAGAAAATTAGCCTATTTTTGGAGAACTATTAGACCCTATTTTTGAAAATAAATTATAACTCAAAATCCTTGAACTAAGTAGTAAACAACTGCACATATTATGAATCAGTGAATTTTTGTCTCGAAGATGGTGTCACCCGAAGTAATTTCTGTTACCGGCAGTGTCCGACTTAAAATCTTTGACAGATTATGAAATACCCTGAATGAGGTCAAAAATTCAGTTGACCCAGATATTTTTAAAGAGGAAGAATAGAGCTTCAAGGCTGTGCTTCCGGATTTTTGAAATTTTGCAAAAGATCACGCGATCAGAACACCGAACAAGGGATTTTATCAGTAAAAACACTATTTAAATTATTAAAATAAAAAAAAAATAATTGAGGCCACGAGGTGCACCTCGTGTGCCAATTTTATATTTTTTTTATAATTTTGAAAATTACGCAAAATGACCCAAAAACAAGAAATTACACTTAAGGACCCATTTTCCAACACTATAAATAGAAGCTTCATTTCTTCATTTTCTTCACACCAAACTCAGACCACAATGGTTGAGTTTAAGAGAAGAGTGAGGATTCTTAGAGTTAGAGGGAGAATTTAGAGTAAAGTTCTCGGAGCTGGAGAGAAGGAGTAAGAACTTCAAGGGTAAGTTCTTTGGTTTCTAGTCTTAAGATTTGGTAGTTTCTTTTGGTAATTATAGTAGAAATGCCAGATAGAGTTTTTTTTTCTGAGTATGCTCTGTGGCTGCAGCTTAGTCTGATCTGTCACATCAGAAAAGAATTATTCTTGGGCAGTAATGTTATTTACCAATACAGTAAATACTATTTACCAAACAGTAAAAATTATTTACCGTCACGGTAAAAATATTTTTACTGGTACTATTCACATGAATAGTGAATACTATTCACATGAATAGTAAATCTTCAACGTAGAATTCCACAAGTATTGCAAAGTTGATGGCCACTGATAAATGTGATATTGTTCCTATAGGGTATCTGTGAACTTGTACCGCTGTTTTCCGTTAGAAGTATCGTTTTAGTCAAACGTACCAAAACATCATCAACGAAGGTACGGACGCGTACTGTAACCTTAACTCTGATGCTTATTGTAAATTTGTATGTGATGGATAGTCTGAGATTCTGTTTTTATAAAGTTGTGCATACACATTCAGCTATATACGGGTTATAGTCATGATAATGCCGTTGAGTTTTCCTAGCGCTGAGGACACGGATGTACACCGTGGCACTGGGTAGTGCAGACTGGATTAAAATATGAGGTGGTTGTGCTGTTAAAATGTGATTATGCTGAAACTATCATGAATATCTATTATATATAAAATTGTTACATAAGCATGAGGTTAACCGTTACCTGAGGTTCAATGGGTATTGAACCTCAGCTCTTACTGTAGCTTCAGGATTTTCGGAGTGAACAGAAACAGAAACAAGGGTAAGCAGCAGGCAGAAGGACTAGCTGGAGAAAGTCCTGTAGATATGTATAGTCTTTCGAACTCTTTGTATCAACAAACCAGTACACTACAGTGGTTGAATATCAGTTACTTTGTATTTAAAATCATTTCGTTGCTCAACTCTGGTTAAATTATTTTGAACTCTGATCAAATAATTTCGAAAATGCTTTAGAAAAGTTGGGGTGTTATACTAGATATCTCTCTTTATCTTTTATCTTTGATTTAGTTATTATGATATTTATGACTGGAAAAGGGAGTTGGAGGAGGGACTTTCAATGTAAAACATTTTATTTTATATTTTAATATATCATTTTAAGAATATTTTATTTTACATCTTTAATTTAATTGTTACAATATTCATGACATAATAAGGGCATGTTAGATGGTAAAAGGGGTGACTCGACGTCACTCATTTTAATTTATATATTTATCATTATATTGCAGGCCCTTCAACGTAACGCTCGGACCAGGGTGTCTGACTCTTGACTTGATCACGTACGTATGTAAGTGTTTACTTAAGGAAGAGGATTTTTTGGTCAGCTCTCTCTCTCCCCATCCCTCACAGTCCAATCCAGATCGTTCAATTCTTGATCTAAAGGCCCATAATATTTTTTGAAAAACTGCATACGTAAGATTTACCTTCAACGTAAGTGTAGAGAAACCGAACACGTTTACTCAAACACCTTCCGCGTAATTTACCTTTTTATTATTTATTATGTGTTTAGACTTTTGTAATTATTTAGTGTTCTGTACTTTAGACGAAATTTCAAGTTAAGTAATCTTTATGGTTGTAATTAATTTTTAAAAGATCAAACTCGTTACTAAGTTTTGTGAGATTTATTACGATTTTAGGGAAGATACTATCAAATTAAGAAAGTTGTAAGATACTATGCTTTAGAATCGTTTATAATGAAATTTGTAGATTATTTTAGTAATAATCTAACTAACACATAAGAGCATATTTTAAATTTAATGAATAGCTTATGTCTTTAAAATATATAGCTAGCCTACTCATAACTCATATCACTCTAGTCTTATTTAAAAGTCTATTTTGACCAAATCTCACATATTAAGGAGAAATAGTTAACTCAATGATTATGTAGTAATTTTTAATTTTACTCTCATTTATGTTTCTTCTCCCTCTATCTTCATGAGTACAATTAATATAGGTAAAAATGTCATAATCTTATTTATTACATAAAACTGGATTTATAAATAGAAATAGAGTGATATATAATATCAAAAGTGAGCATCATTGTTAATGATTTACCAATAATAAGAATTTAAAAGTTTATTACCTTCAAGTTTGAATTCTTAAAACGAGGAGGGCCTCTTACTACATTTAGTTTAAAAATGAATTATACTATTTAAAAAAAAACACTTCTCATGTTGTAGGATAAGTGTTTTCTCATATCACACACGTATAAAATGGTGGGACCTACATATATATAATTAGCATTATATATATGTGTGTGTGTGTGAGTCTCACTATTTCATGTGTGTGTAGGAATCTTTTTCTTTTCATGCAACATAAGAAGTTTAAACCCCTAAAAAAAATTGGTTGCATAATTGTTATTGTTATATCGTAATTTGCTATAAAATGTTTATTTAATTGATTTTAATGTTGATAAAAATATTAATTATTTTTTTATGATACAGAAAATACCACTTAATTAATATTGACAATGTTTATATTGATTTAAACGCCGTGTGTTTGCCCCTTATACCGGTAATATTGATATTGATTTGGGCCCATGAATGTAATTTTCACGTAATGTTTCCCAAAAAATACTAAAACAAAAGCCGCATTTTTTGGGTGCGTAGTCAAAAATTAGACTTTAAAAGCCGACTTAATTTGATTTTTCCAGTCCTAGAAGTATAAAACCATTTATTTGACTGCTTGGAGGAGAGAGTACGTAATAGTCACACAGAACTATTTGTTTATCAATTTATTTAGTTATAGTAAAGAAAAATTTTAAAAAAATACCATTTAAACTTTAAAATTGTAAATAGGTGATTTCTTAATTAAACGAGTTGTTAATTACTTTATTAATCTCATTACGGTTGATGTCAACAAAATTTTGAAATTTAAACAATCTTTTCTTTTCTTTTCTTTTTTTGTTATTTTCCCTTATACTAATCTATAAAAGGGGATCGGAATCACTTAATCAGTTTATAAACTATAGTTTGCCGCTAATCATTATGCACACCAAAACATGTAGTTAATTATCTCTCTCTCTCTGTTTTTTTTTGGTATAAAAAAGTTTAGGTAGGGTTTGTAGTTAATTATCTCTAACAATGCAAGAAACATATGTTAAACTTTTAGTCCCTATAATAGCACACAATACTTTTGTCATCACCACTATTTCAATTTGAAAATAGTGGTCGCTTTTGTTATTTTAATTTGGTTTTAAAATATATTAATGGTAAAATTTACTATGTTTACAGATTCGCCCCAGATTTTCTTAATGAGAGAAAATATATATAAGAAACAATTACAGATTTCATATGAAATATATCTTTGGTACTTAGTGCTTGTTTGGATTAACGGCAGAAGCTGCTTTTTTAACGTGATTTACAGTATACAAGACAAATTTTTTATGAGTTTTGTCTCAATTTGCGTATTTTTCCAACACAAACTCAAAATATCATATTAAAAAAAACACACACACACAAACGCATCTTAGTTATTTTGAAGAATAATATCATATTACTATTATTATTGTTATTATTATATACTGTTATTATCTTCAAGTAGTTATGATTAGAATTTCAAATCTAAATCACAATATATTCATGATATTCCCGGTTAGAAATTTGATGCGATCTCATCATTTATGCACATGCCTATATATTCATGCATACTCTTCATCATTAGTCAAATGGGGAGTTTCATTAGGTTTATCATATTTCAATTAAATTGTGGGTGGACCTCTCTCCTACATTCATAACTTTTATATATATATATATATATATATATATATATATATATATATATATTGTCATGCTTTATTTATTTATTTTTTTAAAAAAATAAAATTATGCTTATTCTTCCGATTGAAAATTAAACAGAGGGAGGTATCAAACAATTCATATTTATAAGTCAAACTTTCGTATTTACAAATCAAACTACCTCATTGATAAATCAAGATGGTAAACAACTGAATTTCTTGGGGCTTCAGTTTGTAATTATTTTAACCAAAAACCTACAAATAATTTTCGTTTAAAATATAATAATCATTTTGAAAAGTATTAAACAACTTCGTATTCAACCAAATTTTTAATGAGTTTTAACCGCTTAAACATGAGATTTCAAGTTCAAACATGTGTCAATGGTTTTTTTTTTTTTTTAAAAAGCTTTTAAAAGAGTTGCCCAATGTAATTTAGACCCAACATTATTAAAAATTTTACTCAGTCAAGTAGATATATATAAAATGACATCGTTATCCATTAACTGCTTTTTCTAAGTTTAAAATTTTGATCAGAAATAATTTTAAATTGTTGTTTTTTCGTTGTACTATATCTGAAATTGTTTTTTTTTTTTCAATTGATTGTTAATATATATATAAACACGGTTTTATACAAAGACTTTTTCCAAACTGCAAGTCGGCAAGGATTTGCAAAAGGAATCTTCCAAAAGCAACAAGAAAATAATTTAAAATAAAAATACTTTAATTACTTTTTCTGAATATTCGGAGTTAATTAGACAAGACAGAGTGATTAATTAACTAAAACAAAACAGACCATGACCAATCATATAATGAAATGTCTGGCAATAACTGGTTCAACGTACCAGGCAAAGTTTCTTTATGTGTCCTTAGTTATTGGATTATTAACTCAAAGGTATGGCATGAATCTGCAAATTAATTAGGTATATAATCATTAATTGTTCAATTACATATAATGTGGGGCATAATGTTAAAAATTAATTGTAAAATAATAACCTTTGACTAATTAGAAGTTAGACCAGTACCTATGTGTATCGAAAAAAAAAAAAAAGAAGTTAGACCAGTACCACCAACTTTCTTTTACGCGTTTTGTTTATGTTTTATTTATTATGCATTTTCACCAGGTTCCACTGAAAATAGAAAAACACATTAAATCTCATTAATATTATCTTAAAATTTATTAAACTTTTAATTATCCTTATTTAATATGGAAAAAATTGAGTGAACTGAGAATTTAGAAGTTCAAGGACAATAAAGTAAAGATAAAACTATACATTCATAAAATTAATGTAATGATACGATTTATATATTAAGGATAAAAAAAATAATACTCTATTTTCCATATATGAACAGACAGATGCAGAAATTATGATAAGATCAAACTTATAATACCCGTTGCCCTCCCCCACAGCCCCACTAAGTATATTTATTTATTTTTTTTACTTAAGTGATTGATTAAGCCTGGTGAGAGATTTAACATTTTCCAAATGCAATAATTATAATTCCCTTTATATAATAGTAACTAGTTTTACCTTTGTATAGATATTTTATTGATTGAAAATTTCTACTTTGCTTCCCCTACCCCGGTTTTTCTTGATTAGTATGGATATTGTACATAATTAATATTAACATTAAAATATAATAATATTTATATATAGATAACGTATAATAACATTTAATTCGTGACAAATTGTGTAGCTTATATGAAGTATAAATAATACCTTGACCAAAAAAAAAAAGTATAAATTATATGGTCATATTTTTGAACATACTAACTCAACAGCAAATGAAAAGGGACCCACTTGGAAGTTGGGAGGTATTTAAAACATATGCCTAAGACAAGTAACAACCAACAAGTCATATACTGTTGAACTTTCTTTGCGAATTGCAGGATTTAAAAAAAAAAAATCCTCCCCAAATTTTAGGTACAATAATTACCGAATTTCATCTCAAAATAAATTAAACTATTATCTATTTAAAAATATTAATATAAAGTATATAAACACTAAGAAATCTACAATATTTTATAATAAGTTGCCTGCACCACAACTTAGTAAATTTGCCAAATGTAACGCACTTCATGTTAGACTCAGTAAAAACTTGCCAGTAACGCACTTCAGTTGAAACTATAGTTATATTAAGATGGATGGTGGTGAAATAGAATAATTAATTTTGAACAAAATACAGAGTATTTAGTGTGATAATAACAGCAGTATAATTAAACTAAATACATATATAGAATACTACACACACTATTGGAGTAAGTAGGAGAAATAATGTAGAGATAAGTTGAGAGGGAATAAATATGAAAAAAAAAAAAAAGGGTTACAAGGAATAAAGAATGGCAGCCAGGATCAACAACCAATAGTTTTTGTCCAGGTACATTGAAAAGTAAAAAGAGAAGAAGTCGTATGTGATTGAGGGCTTTATAAAAGGGCAAGAGACATTGTGGTGGGAATGTGTATCATCATTTAGACTGCTCTTTGCTTCTTGGTAAGAGCCAGTGATACTCTCTCTCTCTCTCTCTGATCTCTCAAAATCTCAAAAATAATAATTAGAACAAAGTATAGTGGGAGAGATAAGAGATATATATAGTGATATAATTAAGGGAAGAAGAAGATGGGAAGAGCTCCATGTTGTGCAAAAGTAGGGTTACACAGAGGTCCATGGACCCCAAAAGAAGATGCAGTGCTCACTAAGTATATTCAAGCTCATGGCGAGGGTCAATGGAAATCTCTTCCTAAAAAAGCTGGTATTTATTTATCTTCGATCTTCTTTTCCCTCTCATTCATCTTTATTTTTCTATATTTATAAGTGCAAGTAATAACATACAGCTTGTAAGCTGATCAAACTCACGACATCTCACTCATCAAGGCGTCCATACTATTATGTGGTGAAGTAATTGGCCTTCATTGTTTTTGTTTTACTCATCAACTTTGTTTTGAATAATGAGTTTATGGATGACCCATCTTGCTTCTCAATCTCTTTGAGTTTCATTCATTTTCCTTTTCAGACAAAAAGTTTGAATTTGGTATTATTTTTTTTGTCTATTTTATAAATATATGACTTTGGACTTGGTCTCATTTTGGGATCATTGCCAGGATAGATTCTAACATATCTCATTTACAAACGGCCAAATCAATTATGAACATGAACACATACAAAATTCAAAGATCTCCGCCGCTGAAAGAAAAAATTACAGTTGTACTATACAGTACATGTTTGGCTGAGTTAACCGGCTTAATTATATTTTAATTAATCATATTTCCTTAATTAATCTTATCTCACCTCTATCAATCAATTTTGTTCTAATTAAATACAGGGCTTCTGAGATGTGGGAAAAGTTGCAGACTGAGATGGATGAACTATCTGAGACCAGACATAAAGAGAGGCAACATAACTGCTGAAGAAGACGACCTCATCATCAGAATGCATGCTCTGATCGGAAACCGGTGGTCTCTCATCGCCGGCCGATTACCAGGACGAACCGATAACGAAATCAAGAACTACTGGAACACTCATCTCAGCAAAGGAGTCAAAGCACAACAATCCAAGTCTGATCATCCCCAACCATTAAGCAACAACACCGACGATAAGGCCAAGAATAAAATCATGAAGAAGAAGAAGAAGCCCGCAAAAAAGGAGAGTAAGAATAAATCCAACAGTGTCGACGAAGAAGCAGAGAAGAAGACCATTACATATCTTCCAAAACCCATTAGGGTTAGGGCTTTACATATAAGTGGTGGAAACAAAAAATATTCTAAGAACAGTTCTTCTTCAGCAAGTGGATCTTCAAGCCTACAAGAGTTGTTACCACAGAAGCAAGATATGGATAATTATGCAATGAGTTATGAGCCTTGGGTTGGTGAACATGATCTGCTTGGGTTTTCTGTGGAAGAAGATCAGAATATTGACCGAGTAAACGGCTCAATATCAGAAGAAAATATTATTAATAATATTGATGATATGGAATGCGAGTCACTGGAGAGGTTATACGAGGAGTATTTGCAGCTCTTGAAGGACGATAATAATGTTAGTGGTGAAAACCAAGGGCAACTGTTGGAATCTTTTGATCAATCTTTGTTTCTCTAAAAGATTGATTTGTTATTGTATATTTAGAATATACGATTATTATTAATAATAACTTGATCTATATTTGTTTTGTGTACATATTAATCACATCTCTCATGTCGTCCATCTATATATATTAGAGATTAACACTTTTTCTAATAGTCTAGCGCCTAAGTGAAAACGACGTGGTCGCACACACGCCCACAGTTTTGTGTAGCCTCCCTAGCTTTCCTCCTTTACATATTTCTCAACACACACACACACTCCTGTCCCACCATGATCAGTATAAAAAACCTCTAATCATCTTTCTAATAAAACTAAGAGATTATAATTAACTTAGTTTTATTCATTACTCACTGAAAAAATATATATATATATATATCAACTTTACCTTTATTTAAAAGCATAAAAAATATTATCAACTTTTAAATCCTTTCAATAAATTGCGGATAATATTGGAAAAGGATAATAACATGCTAAATGAATTAAATTTGAGACCATTAATAAATGAGACAGAGATGTGAACGTACCCCAGCCTCCGAGAATTGTGCGGTGGGGAATGGACAAACGTCAACTCTAACCTGCGGTGGTGGGTTGCATCATGCATGCCAACCCACACCTTTTTCGGCCCTGCTCGTCCGTACGGACGAGCTCTGGATCGTCCAGATGCAGATCTAGACGGTTTAAATCTGATTTTTTTACTTTTGTATTTTTTATCAAAAATATTTTTAATGGGTAGAGAATCTAAAATAAATATAATCTCTCAACTAACATTTTTTGAAAAAATGATTTTTTTTATAAAAAAAAAACGAAAAAAAAAAAAAGATCTGGACCGTCCAGATCAAATCTGGACGGTTCAGGGCTCGTCCTACGGACGAGCTCTGAATCCGGTTCCCACCTTTTCCCTCTATTTCTTAAAATGACCGAAAGTCTGAAATATACATATAAGTCATAAAATTTTCCTTCATAGTATCAATCATTCCACTTACAAAAATTCACAAACACAATCTAACATTCAAGAGATAAAATCATTAAACTTGCTCGATTATAACCCACATTACCAGCTTGCAAAAGTACGATCCATAACCCACACCTAACTTACGGGTTGTGAGTTGAACCCACATTACTTGCTTTAAAAGGTACTAAGGTAGGAGTGTGGGACTTTAGGATTTTATAATATTATATTTTTTTTAAAAAAAAATAGTGTGGGCCAACTCACGGGCTATACCGCATTAGCCAGCTGGCCATATAGTGCATATCAGTGTAGCTTGCACTTTTATGGATTGCAAGAGTGCCAACTCTAACTTACCCCTAACCCACGGGTTATGAGTTGAGTCCACATTATCGGCTTTGTCATGATCAACTAACTTAAAAGGATGTTCAAAGATTTTACTCATCTTGTTGACATTTAAATTTTAGTAGTATGAGATATTTATTTCTATTCGCTGATATGATTTTAGTTTCACAAACAAAAAAAGGAGTAAGAGAAAAAAAAAGACTTCCCGCTTAAGAGAGATTTAAGCTAAGTGAGAAGTTAGTATGATTGAGCCACAAGGCTTCAACATTAATTTCACCACTTTGTATGTTTCTTTGTTGTTGTTATAACCAACACAGCTAATATATCCTTCATAAATAGTTTAAGCCTAGGCAACCTCACCTTTAATAAGGCATTTAAAGAATCCAGTTTCCCTGTTGAGAACATAGGCAGCCATTTATTGGTGTCATTTAGGTTAATAGATCCTACACTCCTACTCTCTCTCTATTAACTCTATGTCTCTATATATCTACTCTTTTTTTCGGTCTTAATTATAGGATACATTTATCAAATTTTGGAGAGATTAAGGATAATAATTAAATTAGTTAATTATATTTATTTTTCTAAAATATCCTTATTTAAATAAGCTTTATGGTTTTACAAGTTGAGGAAACAAAGAAGAAAGCTTCTCGATAGATTTGCAACCCTTGGGCAATGCCCGAGGAGATTAGCTTTGATCATCATCATTCCACCATAATTCTTTTAAGTTTAATAGATAAAAAATCATTCATAAAATTACTTCTGTTCTCATTCCAATTATATTTTAATTTTATTTTTTAAAAAAAGAATTGAGTTGTGTGTAACATTAATGAGTTATAAACATTACTTACTTTATAGAATATATAAATATATTATTAAATTATTATTGAGAAAGTATCAATAACATTATTTTAAGAAGAAATTAACAAAAATGAGAACTTTGTTATATAATTTGGACCAAAATTAACTGCTAAATGTTGTCCTATAATTAGGACTGAGTGAGTAATTATTAGGGAAAATGTTGAATGTTTAAAGTTTATAAATAAAAATAAATACTCACTGACAGATACAAGCACTTCCTAATATATAACTTCCCTTTAATATATTAATGGAGGAAATGTGCTCTACTTCATTTCCAACTAAGCGATACTTATCAGCTACTAATTAATAAATAAGCTTTATAAACCTGTCGTCTTCTAATACTATACTTTTTTTCATTCTTTCAAACCCGGAGCAATACATATTCTTGACTTTTGCAGAAGTCTAAATATTTTTCAATTTAAGAAAGATTCTCCAAGAATCTGGTTAACCATAAAACGATTATTATACTTAATTCTCTTTTATTAGTTTATCCCCACACACACTTACTTGTGTATTTATTAATGGTTTAGTAAATTTTTAGTTAAGTTTATTCTTATAGAAAAGTTTCATGTCAACGATAATACGTAAGAGTATTACTTACTTGTTACCTACCCTTATACACACGAGTGCAAGAGTTTGAAAAGCGAATTTCATATATGAAGGACAAGGTAAAAACATAGACAGCGAGGTCACGATTTAAAAAACATAAATAACATAATTTTGAAAATTTTACATTTGCTTCTATAGAATTAAGTACATCATATACTTAATTTGGTATGACAGCTTGCTTTCTTATAAATTATCCAACAATAATATATACTCCAATGATATGTCTACATAATAGTTAGTTGGAGTAATATATATAATATGTCTACATAATTTTAGTTCTATATATGCCAAACCTACATAATTATTTTATAGAAACACAAGTTTGTACAAGTTTAAATTTTAAAGTACGTATGACATAAAAATTTACACCAATGATCAAGATTGGAGGGTAGGTAAGATTATTAGTAATAAACAATATGCGCATTATTAAAAATCTGAAATAAGTGATAAGTTTTACATCGCTTTTCATTTCTTCCATACTTCATCTAATTGTTGGTTGATTAATTAATTAATTAATTACTTTATTATTAATCATATTATCACTTGATTATTTCAACATTAGGAAATTGTGATATGGGCAAAAATTTGAAAAAAAGTGCCCATCTATCCATGACAATTATTTAGTTTATACGAATGGAGAGTCACTTCTTTTCTTTTCCCTTATTCTCCTTTTCTCAACTCAGGAACAATTGGAGGAAAATTCCAATGGCTCGGATTTTACATCTTAAAAAAAATATCATTAGTTTTACTTAAAAAAATACATAAAGAAATTTAAATTGTTAAAATTTGATCTAAAAATAAATATATTATTATTATGGAGTAAATTTTGTTTGCAATTTTTCAACTATAGATGTAAACTGTTCAAAACAAATTCTAACAATTGAAATTTGTTACAGATCGGCCCAATAGGCCCATGTCCGGACCTCGACCCAACCATGTCTAAGGCAGAATCCACGCTATAACGGGCAAGGATAGGAGATCCCACTGATGGAGGATCTCATTAACCGAGAATCTCCTCATGATCCCAACAAATCAGCCCCTGATCTCTCAATCCCGAATATCGCTCATTAATATGGAGATACTCGCACCAGACTCCTCTATAAATATAGGGAAACCTTAAACAGGTGCACATGTTCTAATCTATGCTCTATTTATCTTCTGTCACACAGAGCACACACACCACCCCCTGGCTTCACGCCTCCAAGTTTACTGCGAACTACGTGGACTTTGATCCCTTCAAAGGGTACGTAGGCTCTAGGCTTAACAACCTAGTCAAATCCAATCTCTCTGTGTTCTTAGAACAGAACATTGGCGCTGATGCTACCAAAAATTTAACTAAGCACCGCAAGTATACGGGTCATGAAAATAGTAAGTGGCAAATCAAGGTCATCCCACAGAGACTCAATCAAACTGGTGATTAGGTGTCAAATTTCCTTTTTTCATTTAAGTTGAGCAAATAAGAAGTGTTTTCAATAGTAGTAAAACAAAAGAATTTAATAAAAACAAGCACTTTCAAGGAGAGAGATTCAAATATCAAAGAGAACAACCTAGAGATAATAATCCCTTGTTTGTTTCTTAGATTTCATTCCCACCACATTAATTCTAACTTAATTTCATCAGTTAATCTAGAATATTAGTGTTTATAAGTGCCTGTCGGTCCACTTATATACCTACCTCAAATAATTATGCAATGTCTCACACAATTAATTAAGATGCAATTCAAATCGGGCTTACTCTAATTTGATTATGTGAAGCTTCTAGGTATATGTCTATCCTAGACGCAAATTAGATTAAAACCTAATTCCTTATTAGATTTAAAACTAATTCCACATTATTCAATCCCAAGGCCAATTTAGGATTCCCTCTTTCAAGTCCAACCCTAAATCCCCAAAACATGCTCAATGGTGATCAGTCAATAAGCAATAAATAATAAAAACAGGATTAAATAAACTGATTAAAATTAAGCAAAACCAATGTGTGGGAATAATTTCTAAGTCTCAAACAAGTTCATAGTACTCTAGGTTGAAAAGAAAATTAGCCACACATGGCTATAGAAAAATCCATTACAAAAATAAGGAGTTCAGATTCAAGCATAACAAGAAGAAGAAGAAGAAGAAGAAAAAGATCTCAGAATACTCTGCTTCTTGAATTGATATCACGTTCTTCTTCTTTTCCTCTCCAGCAAAATCTCGCGCTCCGAGTTTTCTTCACAGCCGTACGCCTCTGCCTCTTGAATCTTGAATTGCCGTTCACTCCTCTCTCTTTTTTTTCCTTTGCGTCTTTTTTCTGCCTCCTGATGCGTGCTATGCTCCTTCTCATATATAAAGCTTAGGTTTCAATTCACATTCAATTCGTGGGCCCCCTCTTAGTGCCAAAGGAATCAATCTTCTTCAATTCATTGCTCCTCCCCACGTGCAGACATCCAGCTAGCATTGATCTTCCCATTTTAATTCTATTCAATGCCATTAATTCCACGGTCACAGCATTCAATTTGTTCCCAAAAATTCACTTTCCCTGATCCTTATGCCAAAAGAAAAGGAAATTATGTGAGTCATAATAATAAAACTAAATTTATTCAAAACCTCTCATTAATTTATTTCCTAAACTCAAAAACTTGTATTTTAAATTGAAATCCCATAGATGATGCATCTAGATTGATTTCCCTTAAAATCATCATAAAATCTCTTTAATTTGGCATTGATGACTTCCTAAATATATCAAAATATATCACAAATCAATTAAAAATAGGAAGTCATCAGGCGCCGACCGTGGGGAACCATAAACTTCTATCCCCGTGACCATTGATGGCAAACACCAGCAGCCACAGCAGAAATCCATCTCCGGTTGGCGGAGACCCTCTGACAAGCCAGCCGCCATCCGGACCCAGTCAGCCGCCGAAGCAACCGCGGCGAGAGAAAACCCCAGAAGGGCACGTAACTGACACGGCCACTTCTCCCTCTGCAGAAGACCAACGACCATTAGGAGCGCTCACAGAAGCTCCAGCACGAGACATCCAGGCAGTTGAAGTCGACGTATGTATCCTTAGAAGGACGCAGGAGTCGTTCCTTCTCGAGAATAAGGAGAAATGGGATCACCTCCAGCGAGAGGCCAATTTTGAAGCCTTCGGCCGAATGATAAAAGACGCGCTCGAACAGGATCGCCGACAAGGAAACCGCCGGAGGAACCATAGAAGAGGAAGGAGGTCTCCTGTGGATGACAGCAGTTCCACGAGCAGTCCAGAACCAAGGCACGCACGCCGTGACAACGGCGAGCCGGAGCAGAGGACGAGCGCGGAGCGAGGCCGATCACAGTCCCAAGAGAACGAAGAGAACCACGGTGACGGTCTTAACCGCACTGATCGGGCGGACAGAAAAGGCTGGGGCTGAGAAAGACACCGCGTGGAGGACCGAACTCCCCGGGTTCATAGGTCACCTCGCCACGGATCTCCCCGGGAGTATCGAGCCATGTACCTGTCGGACTCTAGCAAATCCCCGTTCTCAAGAGAGGCGGCCACGGCTCGTTACCCGAAACATTACGACCTGGCCGACCTACCGAAGTACGACGGAACCCAAGATCCACGCAACCACTTTGGCGTGTTCAAAAAGCTCATGTGGGTCCGACAAATTAGGGGCCCAGTTACCCAGCGTCTCTTCGCGGCTACTCTGACCGGACCGGCACACAGATGGCTGAGCTCTCTCCCGGACAACTCCATCCGGAGCTTCGAGGACCTCGAACGCAAGTTCGAGTTGCATTTCGCCACCAGCAAAAAGCAGCCGAAGACCGCATTCACGCTGAGCAAAGTGCGACAGAAGAAGGGCGAGGCCCTGCAGAAGTACCTGGATTGATTCCGGGACGTAGCCATGCAAGTGCGGTCGCTGCCTGAAGAGGTCCACGTACACTGCTTGGTCAACGAGCTAGACCCGTCGTCACGACTGGCCCGAAACTTGTGCAAAAACCCCGTGCACACATTGACTGAATTCTACACCCAGGCGAAGAAGTACTTGGAAGTGGAGCAAATTGAGGCGGCCAACGCGGACGAGCCCGAACGGGCGAGGAACAATCCGGCCAGCGACGAAGACCGGTCAAGAAGACCGAGGTCTGAGACGAGTAGATGAACCCGTGAGAGTCGAGCCAAACCTGACCGAGCCGACCAGAAGGCCAAGTACGACAGCTACACCCCGTTGAATGTCCCTCGGTCCCAGGTTTGGAAAGAGGTAGCCCAAGCCGAGATGAAGCGGGTTGACAAGCTGAGCCCGATCAGAGGCCGCTCCAATACGGACCGTACCAAGTTTTGTGCGTTCCATGACGGCCACGGACATACTACCGACGAATGCTATAACCTCCGCGACGCTATTGAAAAATTCGTAAGGGACGGAAAACTCCGTCAGTATGTCATCAAGACCCAGGGAAGGACAAATGGCAAGCGCAATGACCGCGGCCGCACCAGAAGTCCGCCCAAGGAAGCCTGAAAGCCGGGAAAGAAGCAGAAGACCGCCTCTGACGACGAATTTCCCGATGTGGATTTCCAGTGCAACGTTGTTAGCGGAGGGTTCGGAGGTGGCGGAGACACCGTAAGCCAGCAGAAGAAATATCTCCGCGAAGTACTGACCGTCCGAGACCTCCCCAGGTTCAAGGACTACCCCAGGAAACCGAGGCCGCCTACACTGACCTTCACTGACGAAGAGCTGAAAGACATCATACCCGGCCACCTGGATGGACTGGTAATCACTGGAACCTTGGTTAATTGCTGAGTTAAAAGGATCTTTGTTGATACAGGGAGTTCGGCCGACATCATAAGTTGGGACGCCTACAAGAGGATGCACCTCGACCCAGAAGATCTCAAGTCGTGCAAGACCACCTTGATCGGGTTCAATGGCGAGCAGTCCTTTCCGAAAGGTTACATCGACCTCAGGCTGACCCTCGGGACCAAGGAAGCTTTCAAGTCCGAACGAGTGAGGTTCATTGTCACCGATTTCCGGTCCCCGTACAACATTATCCTAGGTCAACCCACAATCCACAACTGGGACATACTGGTGTCCACCAAACACCAGAAATTGAAAATGGTCAATGATAAGAACCAGATAGCTGTAGTATCTGGAGATCAAAAAGAGTCGAGGCAATGCTACTTTGAAGCTTTCCGGGTCGAGGAAGGAGGGCCCTCATCTCCACCTCGGCTCGGATCCAACGAGCAAGTAGCCAAAGCCAGCTCCGATCAGCGCTCACGGCAGCCGGTCAACATGGTGGAGCTCGACCTCCGAGAACAAGAAAATCCGAGGCCCGAGCTGGAAGGAGAACTGGAGGAGATAGTGCTAGGGGAGGACCCGTCCAAAACCACTAAGATCGGCCGAGACATGAGGGACGACCTGAAAGCTCATATGATCCGTTTCCTCAGACAGAACCAAGACGTCTTCGCCTGGACCTCGGCCGAAGTACCCGGCATCGACCCCCACTTCTGCTGTCACAAGCTCGGCATATGGCCGGGATCAAGACCAGTGGCACAGAAGAAGAGGAACATCGCGGACAACAGACAGGAGGCCCTCGCTAGCCACATCGAAGAGCTCCTAGAAGCCGGCTTCATTCGAGAGGTGTAGTACATCACCTGGCTCTCCAACGTAGTCATGGTCCTCAAACCCAGCGGCAAATGGAGAGTATGCGTCGACTACACCAACCTCAATAAGGCGTGCCCAAAGGACTCCTACCCTATGCCCAATATCGATAAGCTTGTGGATAACTCAGCCGGGTACCAGCTCCTCTCCTTTATGGACGCCTACTCCGGATACAATTAGATTGCAATGCATCCGGACGACCAGGAGAAGACCGCCTGCATGACGGACAAGGCAAACTACTGCTACAACGTCATGCCATTCGGACTGAAGAATGCCGGGGCCACCTATCAGAGGACGATGAACCGAGTTTTCGAAGACCAGATCGGTCGCAACATAGAAGTCTACATAGACGACATGATCGTCAAGTCGAAGCTTCCAGAAGACCACATCCGGGACCTAGAACAGACGTTTGAGAAACTAAGAAGACATCGAATCAGGTTGAACCCGGCCAAATGTGCTTTTGGAGTTCCGGCCAGAAAATTCTTAGGCTTCATGTTGACCAACCAAGGAATTGAGGTCAACTCGGACAAATGCAAGGACGTATTAGACATGCAGCCCCCGAGGACTAAGAAAGAGGTACAGCAGCTAACCGGCCGATTAGCCGCCCTGACGCGGTTCCTACCGAAGTCGGCCGAGAAAGCCCTACCTCTCTTCAAGTTACTAAAGAAGGAAACCCGAGGCAGCTGGAACCCAGATTGCGACGCCGCCTTCGCGGAAATCAAGAGATGTTTGGCAACCCCTCCAGTGCTTACAAAGCCGGATTCGGGGGAAACCTTATTCCTCTACCTCTCCATCGGCAATGAAGCTGTCAGTGCCGCCTTAGTGAGAGAAGCCGAGGCCGGACAGATGCCGATATATTTCATCAGCAAGGCCCTACAAAGCTCTGAACTCCGGTACCAGAAACTTGAGAAAATAGCCTTTGCCCTACTGACCTCGGCAAGACGTCTCCGGCCCTACTTCCAAGGACATCGGATAGTGGTCCGCACCAGCCAGCCGATCCGACAGATCCTCCATAAGCCCGACTTAGCAGGAAGGATGACAAATTGGGCCGTAGAGCTGTCCGAGTTTGACATCGCTTTTGAAGCTTGGCAAGCGATCAAGTCCCAGGCACTGGCGGATTTCATCAGGGAGCTCACCCCGACGATAACCAATAACGGGACGTGGAAGGTCTACGTAGATGGGTCGTCCAACGCTAAGGGCAGCGGTGCAGGAGTCATCGTGGAAAGCCCACAAGGGGTCGCCACCGAGCATTCTCTCCAATTAAAGTTCCCGACCTCCAATAACCAGGCAGAGTACGAGGCTCTGCTGGCCGGATTGCTCCAGACAAAGGACAATGGCGCACAACGAGTAAAGGTTTTAACCGACTCACAGCTCGTCGCGGCCCAGATTGACGGCAGCTATCAAGCAAAGGGCCCTCTTATGGCAAAATACCTAAATCGCGCCAAAGAGCTCATGGCCGAATTCGAGGAAGTGACCGTTTCCCACATCCCAAGAGAGGAGAATGCCAGAGCCGACATCCTCTCCAAGCTGGCGAGTACTAAGGGACCGGACAATCACAGGACTGTGATCCAGCAAAACCTGACCGAGCCGAGCTGCGTCATGGCCATCTCAGCAGGCCTCGACTGGAGGAAGCCAATAGAAGACTACCTTGAAAGAGGAATCATCCCTACCGACTTGGCCGAGGCCAAAAGACTGATTAAAGAAGCCGCGCTCTATGCAATGGTGGATGATCAGCTGTACCGAAAGGGTCTACACTGCCCGATGATGAGATGTCTCGGCGAATCCGAGGCAAAGTATGTGATGGCCGAGCTACACGAAGGCAGTAACGGCCACCACATGGGGGGCAAGGCCCTCGCCAGAAAGGTACTGCGCGCCGGATACTATTGGCCCACCATGAAGCATGACGCCATGAAAAAAGCAAAAACGTGCGACAGTTGCCAGAAGCACGCCAGGATCATATGGCCACCACCCTCAGAGTTAAAAGGAATGCCAACCCCTAGCCCTTCTACAAATGGGGCATGGACATCCTCGGACCGTTCCGACCGGCGCAAGGGCAATGCAAATGGCTCATAGTCGCGGTAGACTACTTCACCAAGTGGATCGAAGCAGAGCCACTCGCCACGATAACCTCGGCCAGAGTGATAAAGTTTTTCTGGCACAACATCGTTTCCCGCTTTGGGATACCAGCCGAGGTCGTCACGGACAACGGCACCCAGTTCACGGACCATCGATTCCAAGCGCTAATGTCCAACCTGGACATCAAGCAGCACTTCTCGTCCGTAAAACACTCGCAATCGAATGGCCAGGACGAAGCCGCCAATAAAGTCGTCCTGGACGGACTCAAGAGGCGAATGTTGCAAGCCGATACCAACTGGATCGAGCAACTCCACAGCGTTCTTTGGGGATACCGAACAAGCGTACAGTCTTCGACCCAGGAAACCCCCTACAGGCTAACCTATGGATGCGAGGCAATGATCCCAGTTGAAATCGGACAGCTATCCCGGAGAAAGGTCAGAGCCAGACAAGAAGGGCAGGAGTCGAACGACGACGCCTTGAAAACTGATTTGGACCTCATAGAAGAAATCCGAGTCACGGCGCACTGCCGAGAATTAGCCGCCAAGCAGTTACTCGAGGCTAAGTACAACAGGAAGGTCAGACCCCGGTCATTCAACCGCGGGAACCTAGTACTTCGACGGGCCGATATAGGCAACAAGAATGCCAAGGACCGGAAGCTGGCGGCAAACTGGGAAGGCCCCTCCCGGATTAAGGAAAAGCTCGACAGGGGGGCATACATCCTCAAGACCTTGGCACGGAAACCAATCAAAAGAACATGGAATGCCGACAAGCTGAAAATATACTACGGCTAGATCCCACTTCGGCATTGACTCCACTTAGGAGATTTATGAATGTGCACAAAATTCGCTTAAGCATGAAGCCGAGGCTATGAAGCTCGGCCAAAAACGAGAAGACCGAGGCAAAGAAGCCCGGCCAAGAAACCGAAAGCCGAGGTACTTGAACCCGGCACCGGCAAAAGGCCCCGAGGTCATGTACCGGCCAAAGAATCAAAAACATCTAGATGTCCGAAAACCAGCCGTTGTACTCCGACAGGCATTGGTTAGAGCTCCGCGAAGGCGCCATATGTGGCCCTTCGTGAAATTGACGCGTCAACGCTCGCCCGGCTAAGCAAGCAGTCTACCATGCCGACCCTGATTAGGTCAAAATGTCCGACCCGAGGCAGACGAAGCCTCGGTTAGGCACATGGTAGTTCTGCCCTTACGCCAGTAAAATTTAATCCGACTATGTGAAAGTTGGAGCCCGACTATTAGAAAGTTGGGCCGAGGCAGTGCGGTTAGTCATGCCTGACGAGGCTGAGACAAGACAACCCTACCCCAACCTCCCACACACTAAGTGTGGTAGAGTACCGACGGCCTGCATACATGAGGCCGATAAACACTAAAACTTAGATAAAAGAACGATAAAGTTATCCATTGTCTAAGTTATCCAAACGGCCTGTACTCATACGGCCGACCAACACTTAAGCATATACAGAAGGATGACGGACTCATTCACGGTTTAAGCTGTCCGAACGGCCTGCACACATGCAGCCGATATACACCCAAGACCGAGGCAAAAGGATCACAACAAAAAGGAAACCATCCATTGACTAAGGTATACAACCAAGTTCAGAATTCCAAAAGAACTAAGGTGTACGAACTAAGGCACAAGGCAAAGACAAAAAAGATATTATCATTCATTGTCAAAAGTTTGTACACAAGGGCGCAAAGGCCAAAATAGTTCTAACAAATTACAAGGGCACCAACGCCCCAAAATCAAAATAGAAAAATAAAAAGCTAGGACTAGCTGGAGGGGTCAGCCTCGGGATCTTCAGCCTCGAGGTTCTCAGCCTCGACGTCAGCGGCATTCTCGGCGGCAGGCGACTCGTGAGGGATCAGCGTCCCGTCCTCTTGAACGAAGGCACGGTAATCATACCCGTCCATGTTAAACTCGGTTCTAGGATTGAAGTGCCGGATCTGCGCCAAGGCTTGCTTGAAGCATTCCTCGGCGGTCTTGATGAGTATATATTTTATGATTAAATAGGTGTATATTTTATGAGATTTAATTGGAATTATTGATATTATATACCTATTTAATTATCTTTTATGAAAGTTTCCATAATTGAATGAAACTTGGGATCAAAGAATAAATCGACATAAAATATACTCATATCTTATTTTTATTGTGCAGGAAATATTAGCTAATTTGAAATGAAGTAGAAAAGGCAATAAGAAGATATGAAATCAGCCAAACTTAATGGCCCCCCGTAAGAAAATAGAAACAAAATCAATTGCTTGATCTGATGGAGTAAATTACAAGATATGAGATATCTTTGTAATAAGTAAAAGAAAATCAATGACCCAAGATCTAAATTATTATAAATAAGGAAGCAGAGACAAGCAAAAGGAGGACGGAGCAGATTAGGAGAGACGCAGAACGAAGAAGCAGAGGAGCAGAGGAGGCTGAGCGTTTCAATTCTCTTCATCATCTTCACGGAAGGACTGTGGAGGTGACGAAGAATCTTTCTTTCCTCTCTCTCTCCTTCTTCTTTGAACCTGAGTGTTCTTTTTTTCTTTTTTCCTTTTGTTTTTATGGATTTGAATAAAGCCATGTGTGGCTAGTTGGTTTTGCAACCTAGAGAATCTATGAATTTGTTTGGGTTTTAGAGATTATTCCCACTTGTTAGTTTTGCTTAATTTTATTTCAGTTTATTTAATCCTGTGTTCATTGTTATTGCTTATTGATTGATCACCATTGAGCATGTTTTAGGGATTTAGGGTTGGACTTGAAAGAGGGAATCCTAAATTGACCTTGGGAATAAATAATGTGGAATTAGATTTAAATTTAATTAACGTGAAGTTAGGTTTTAATCTAATTTGCGTCTAGGATAGACATATACCTAGAAGCTCCGTATAGTCAAATTAGAGTGAGCCCGATTTGAATTGCACCTTAATTAATTGTGTGAGACATTGCATAATTATTTGAGGTAGGTGTATAAGTGGACCGACAGGCACTTATAAATATTAATACTCTAGATTAGCTGATTAAATTAAGTCAGAGTTAATTTAGTGGGGATAAAATCTAGGAAACAAATAAGGGATTAGTGACTCTAGGTTGCTCATTTGATTATTGTGGTAGTTTTCTTATTTTTATTTTAGTTTTAATTTCTTTTATCTTAATTAAATTTAATTTGGTTTTCTCAACTTAAATGAAATTGTGAAATCAATGCTTAACTGAAGTTTGTGATACCAAGTCCTCGTGGGAACGATACTTTTCTTATCACTTTATTACTTGATACGGCCTGTGCACTTGCGGAGTTTTTAGGCTTTAAATTTTGCCCTATCAGGTCTGCAGCAGGGCATCGGACACCTCTCGACGAGCCGCCTTCTCCTCAGAAAGGGCCTTTTCAAGCGCCTCTTTCTCGGTAGCAAGAGAAGCCCGCTGCTGCTGAAGAACTTTCACCGCTGCCAGGCTCTCCGACATCCCTCGCTGAGCCCGACCACACACCTTAGCTACCTTCACAGCCTCCTCCCGGGCGAGCTGGGCCTCCCCATCAGCCTTCACCGCCGTGGCCTTGGCAAGGTCCCGCTCCATCCTGACCGTGTCCCGCTCGGCCCTGGCCTCATCCCACTCTGCCCAAGCCGAGACGAGCACCTCCTCGGAGGAACTGGCCCTCGCCCTGACTCCAGCCAGCTCCTTCCTTAGTTGCTCGGCAGCCGCAGCCTCAGGCTTCAGCTCAGCCTCCACCTTCCTCAGCCTGACACACTCGGCCTCGACCCGAGCATAATGGTCCCGAACCATCCTCAGAGCTTGAAGATACCCCATCGACCGGACAAGTTCCCTCTGGGCCAGATCGAGTTGGTCCAAGGCCGGGGGGGACAAGGGCCGGCTGCCCTCCATAAAGTGCCGGGGTGGGAGAAATGCAACGTCAACCTCTGGAGCCACCCCCTTCTCCCACAAGAAGCTGCGGGGGAAACCGAAGAGGGACCCGTCAGCGGAGGTGGAGGAGGCGGAAGTCGCACTGGAGAGGACGGAATTGACGGCGAGCCAGCAGGAGAAAGCGCGGCCTCAACGTCATCATCAGAGATAACGACTTCCTTCCCCTTGGAAACCGGAGGCACGGCGATGACTACGCGCCCTTCGGAAGCCTGAGACTCGACGGCCAAAGAAAGCTCAGCAACAGCCTCCCGACTCTCCAGAGCCGGGGTCTCCACCGCTTGGGCAGACTTGGAGATCGGAACGGAAGAGGGACCCTGACCAACGGAGCCCTTCGACTTATTTGGAGCCGCGGTAGCAGGAGCACCGGCATCACCAGATACACCCCGTTTCTTTGGGCGAGCCGGCGACACAGCAGCAGCTTTCGCCAGACGGACATCATCGGCAGGGCATCCATGGCCCTAGCTGAAAACAAAGAAAAGTCAAAACAAGTTAGCAAGTCAGAAAAGAGGAATTCAAAGTCGAACGCAAAAACGCAAAGACCTACAAGTAGGGGGCAACGGCTTTGAGCCAGGCCCGGTGATAAAAAAGGCCGCGGACTGCACCCCGTGCTCCTCCACAAAGGCGGTCAGCCTCGGGATAGAAGGGACGGTCTCGGGCAGGAGGTCATCGTCGCCCACCAAGTATGACGTCGGCAACTTGTCATAATGCCTCCTGTCCCAGTAAAGGGGGAACCTCCCCCTACACCTGGGCCCTCAGTCCCGTACAGAAACCAGGGCTGTTGGCCGGGTTCGGCCACCACCTTGAAGAATGCGTTCTTAAAGCGCTTAAAGGAGTCCGAGAAGACCCCCATCAGCTTCCGATCCGACCCATTCCGGAGCAAAACCAGCCGCTTGAGTTTATCGCCTTCCCTGGGCAAGCCGGGGGTAAAAGGGCTGAAGTAGTAAAAGAAGAGGTTGGCGGTGCACGGGATAGGGACCGGGAAATGACCACACAGCCTCTCGAAGGCCACTAGATAAGCCCAACCATTTGGGTGGAGCTGGGACGGGGCAAGGCGAAGATGTCGCAAAGCCTCCATTTGAAAGGGGGTGAAAGGAAGGGAGACTTGAACCCGTGTCAGACAATCACGGTAGAAGAAGAAAAAGTCGGGGCAACCTTCTGGCCGGGTCACATAGATCGGCTCGTCAGCCGCCAGACACCTCAGAACGCACCCCGGCATGGTCGGGATCTTCAACCGTGCGACATCCGCATCCGACATCAGCGACTGGGTCTTCAGCACTTCGTACGATACCCAGCTATACTACCGACATAAGGCTTTGGGCGGACTCGAAGAGTCCAAACCCTCGGGCTCAGAACGCCGCTTTGAAGGTTGAGATTTGGGAGCCATTAAACCTATACGAAAATAAACAAAGCTAATATCAGTGAAGAGCAGAAATACCTAGCATAGACACAGTAGCAGGAAAAAAAGATTGCGGACTCGGACGAACAGAGGTGCGAGAAGGGACAGTCGGGGCGGACCAATGCCGACAGGAACCAAGTATGGTAGAAGCCTCGGCATCTCCAACGCGAACCATCAACGCAGAAGCCTCCGCCAAGCAATCCCAGCAAGGGCCGAGATACCCCTCCGGGGCAGACATCTGGCGGACAGCAGAAGGACCCTCGTAGAAATTAAGAGGTTGAGCCATCACCACCGGGGGTCCGGAACCGGAAGAGGAGCCTATCCTGGCCCCACCGGACGACTCCAAAGGAAGAGCGCGTGCCAGTGGCCGGAAAGGACGGCGAGGAAGTGAAACCGAAACCCTGGCCGAAGACGGACGAGCCCCAGCTCGCCCTGGGCGAACGGCGCCACCTCGGCGCAAAGGATTCAAAACCCCCATAGCAGGTGGTTCACCCCCAAGAACCCAGTAAGTGGCCCGCGGGAGACGCGCACGGAGGAACATTTCCTCCTCTGGCATCAGTGACACCCTTGGTCTCAGAACATATCTGTCTCTCACCATAATCAGAAGCCTACGGTACTAAAAGCCGGTGTCTAAGGGAATTTTGGGATGAATTTTGGGTGCGGTGACACTAAAGAAACCCAGAAAAACCCAGAAATATAGAAGAGTGGCGACACAGGCAACTATTTCAGAAACAAACAGTAAAATGCAAGAAAGAACCGAACAAAAGCACAAGGAAGTAGATGGAATACCTGTACTGAGAAGATGAAAGAAACTGGAACGCTGGGAAACGGCGAAAGTTTCGCACAGGGAAGAAACCTCTCGGTGGACTCTAGAAGAAATCCAGAAGTGCCTGAGAAGAAGATGAATAGCGGGAAAAGTAGAAAAGAGAAGAAAGAAGGCTATTTAAAACCTAATGCAGGGGTGCAACGATCTATTCCCGATTTCCCGTACAGACGTGACGGGATTGGTACAGCGCGACGCCAGCGCAATAAATGCGCACAGGCCTCGAGAAGCGAAAAGGCGCGGCGGTTGCAGAACGCACCCAATGGAGGCCTGACAGCTGTAAGCCCGCAATGATGGCACGTGAGGAGCAAATCCCAAAGCGTCCGGAGAATTCCAAAAGGCGAAAGGTTTGGGACCCGGGCAGGACGAATAACCGCCCGGACAAAACGAACCCGGCGTTCTAGGCAGGACGAGGACATGGTAAGCCGACCACTGCTCCGGACCGAACTGATGGTCACGGCAGCCAAAAGCCGACCGAGTCAAGGAAGAAGGCCTTGGCCATACCTTGGACCGGGGGCAATGCGCACCTCGGCCGTCTAGGAGCCTGAACAACCGAGCTGGGGGGCAACTGTTACGGACCGGCCTAATAGGCCCATGTCCGGACCTCGACCCAACCATGCCTAAGGCAGAATCCACGCTATAACGGGCAAGGATAGGAGATCCCACTGATGGAGGATCTCATTAACCGAGAATCTCCTCATGATCCCAACAAATCAGCCCCTGATCTCTCAATCTCGAATATCGCTCATTAATACGGAGATACTCGCACCAGACTCCTCTATAAATGCAGGGAAACCCTAAACAGGTGCACACGTTCTAATCTATGCTCTATTTACCTTCTGTCACACAGAGCACACACACTACCCCCTGGCTTCGCGCCTCCAAGTTTACTATGAACTACGTGGACTTTGATCCTTTCAAAGGGTACGTAGGCTCTAGGCTTGACAACCTAGTCAAGTCCAATCTCTCTGTGTTCTTAGAACAGAACAAAATTTATTTATGTTTTTTTAACTAAAACTATAATAATATTTTTATAGATGTAAAATCTGGGCCATTAAGATTTTCATTTAATGGTGGAGATGAGAAAAGGAAAGTAAAGGAGGGAAAAAGAAGAGTAAGGAAAAAGGAGAGAAACCACTCCCATGCAAATGCTGCTCATCGATCTTCAAAACTTCCTTATTTTTAATAGGAAAAAGACACATAAAGACTAATACAGATAGCAAAGGATAGATAGGTGCTTCCTATTTCAAAAACCCTATAACGTGCTAGTTTTTTTTTCCTTTTGCGAAATTAAAATGAAATGACGTAAATGCCCGTCACACCATTGTTTTGAAAGCAAACCATAACCCCCTCTGTTGGAGATTGCCACCGACCAATGGCTGGTGACATTTCCGTCGGAGTTCCAATGAAAATAATTGATCATTTTTAAATAGACAGGTCATTTCCATTTTCAAAGTTATTTTCAAATCTAAACTTAGTAAACTCATATTGAGTCTAAAAATAAATCCATGCATGCATTTTCATTTTCACATGTGATCATTTTTAAATGGATAGTTGTCATTTCCTTATCCGAAGTTGTTATTTTCAAATCCAAATCTAGTAAACCCATATCAAGTTTAGAAATTAATTTTTGCTTGCATTCTTATTTTCACATGTGGTCATTTTTAAATGTATAATTGCTATTTCCATATCAGGAGTTGTTATTTTCAAATTCACAGAAGACAAAATCAACAAAAACTTAATAAGGGATTTGGGTACTGTGAACCAGAGGGAAAAATCATCATCACCTTCACCATCTCCTACCGAGAGACTACAGAGGTTGTAGAGGAGTATAATATGAATGAAGAGGACAATAACGAGGATCCATACGTGAGGGCTTTGAGGAGGGAAAGGGACATTCAAAAGTGAATTGAAGGAGCTCTTGTCATTGAATAGTTCAGGAGTTTTGGGTCTTTACTGAGGTTGGGGTTCCAGTGCGGAATAAGCTGACAAAAGGTAATTTTGTCATTTCCTTTTAATTTCAAATAGGACATATTGGGAACTCACATGTTATAGGGAATACTGAAATTGGAAACACCTCTTTGTCCACTATTTATGTTGGTCTTTATGTGTCTTTTTCCTTTTCTTAATATAGGTTATTCTTAATCATCTCCAAATTATTAAAAATTATTTAAATTATTAAATCCCCAAAAAAAATTGAAACTATCACTATAGTTCATCGGAGTCTTTAAGATTATGTTTATTTTATATTATAAATTAAAAGACTAAAATTCTGACTTTAGTGAAAGTATATATTTGATTTTCAATATAAAATCAAACATATATATGCTTGGTTTTGTTGACTAGGCGAATGCGTATATGACACATGGGTATCCAATTAATTCACGTAAATTTACTCAGTTAAAGTATATAATTTCAAATAAGAAGGTAACGCAATATTCAACTAATGATGTTATTTAAAAAGTATGTTGTTAGAGACTTGATTAAAAATAACCAAAGGGATATCCCCTTTAGTATGCAAAAAATAGGAAATATTCTAGAAATTTTTTTCTGTCAAGAAGTTGAGTTTTATTGTTATATATAAATATTTTTTTAATTTATACAGTATTTCATAATTTTATATATATATATATATATATATATATATATATATATATATATATATAATGTAAGATAAATAATAGAAAGTTGAAATTTTCAAAGAAAAGATGTTTTTTAACAAGTGTAAAAACAATGGTAAAAACGGGGTCACATCAGTGACGTCACAAGTTATGAATTTCTATGTGTATTTGGATTAAGGTTGATGCTGCATTTTCAACATAATTTACTGTATATGAGGTAAATTTTCGAGGAGAAGGATTTTATCTCAACTTGTATAAATGTATTTTTCTAATACTAACTTAAATATGTCCTAAATTGTCAAAAAATCAAGAGTAAATACCTTATTTAGTCTCTGAAAAAAACATGGACCCCATTTTGGTCCCTCAAACAACGAAACCTCTTTTTAGTCCCTGAAAATGATGAATTTCCAAAAAAAAAAAAGACCCTATTTTAGCCCTTCAAAAATTCCCAAAAACCCCTTTTTAGTCCATAAAAATGTCATATTTTAGTCCCTAGGGACAAAAAAAGGGTCCGTTTTTTTTTCAGGGACCAAATGGGTATTTACTCAAAAATCAAAATCATATACAATGGATAGTTAAATAATGTTGTGTGATTCCATTTCATAATGATATATTCTTGCTTGCGATATCTGATAGAATTTTTTATTCTAACGATGATTACTTTCAAACCCCAATTTATATGAATTTATACTGAAAACAATTTTACTTTTGTTATAAAATTAAATTAATTGTAAGAACTGAATTTTGGTTGACTGCCAGAGAGTTCATTATTTCTTCAATAATTTTGACATACTTTGATATTGTTTGGAACATTTGAAGAATCTGGCAAAAAAAAAAAAATGAAGCAATTGAAGAAAAGAAAAACTCCATCTCATTATGGCAACTTAATTACTAACTTCCTTTTTTTTTCTTATTTTTTTTTGAACAATCATGTTTTCTTAATTACTTAAACAACTTTTTATGCATTGTTGTCAAACTTATGAGTTGACTCTCCAAGTTTATCGTTTTTATCTTATAAAAACAAGTCGAGTTAGTAGCAAACTCATGTTAGTCATAAACTCAGTTAAAGTAAGTTTATACACCAAGTTTACCGCTTTTACGTTTCTAGCTTATAAAATTGTGTTAATTTACTCTTAAATTCATGTTAATTTTTTTGATTCAATCATGCTCAACGGCTTTATATAGAAACTTTTTAGAAATTTATTTATTAAATATGATGAATAATGAATGTTGATGAATTTAATTTCAATTATTTGGATTTAAAATATATTTAAATTAAATTATTGTAATTTTATATTTTAATTATTTAATTATACACTAGTAATATCTATTTAATAATAAAAGTAAACTTATACAAGTTTACAATTCGAATTCACGATACAAATTCACTGTTATAAGTTTTCTTAAACTCGCGAGTTTGACAACCTTATTAGCATGGTATAAATAAATAATTAATCACATATTCACATCTAAATGAAATGAGTACATGCGTACAATTAATCAGTATATACTTATCTGTCTTGTGGACATTCACACCAACTCCAAATTAATTTTGTTATGAAGATATGATCGGTATAAAAAGTTTGGGACAAGCTTCTCTCTTTTTCTATCGTTGTCCGCTGCCTTGAAACACTTCGTTTTTTGGGCAAAAACGAGCTTGTGTCATGGGTGAGCTCAAGGGCGAGGACTTTTTCACACAGGACAATGTTGAGGTGAAAAAGTTCTTACTTTAAGAAATCCAAAATGCTTTTTATGAGATTTGTTTTTTTAAAAAAAAAAGGCTGTAAAAAACAAAATTTTACTCTAAAAACTCCAAAAAGATTCTGAGAAACTGTGAAATAAAAATTTTTTAGTGTGTAAAAACTGAGATAATAATTTTTAAAAAATTAAATACCCCCTCAATCTCTTATTATAAGTTGAGAAAAATATAAAAGAAAATGTTTGAGAAAGGATAAAAATAAAAATGATGAAAGAAAAATACTTACTAGTATTTAATACTCAGATAAACTTTTCTGAATCTTATAAAAAGTATAGTGAGATTAAAATTTTTGGATAAGATCTTATAATAAGAGATTAATGAGGCAATATTTATTTTTTTTAAAAATATTATCTTATTTTTTTTACTAAAAAAGTTTTTTTAAACATTTTTTCATGATCTCTTTGAGGTTTTTAGAGTAAAACCTTGTTTCCCATAGCTAGTTTTTTTTAAAAAAAAACAAAATAATAATAATTTCCACATAAAGAGTATCGTCTTTTGAATTTCTTAAAGTAAAAGCTTTTTTACCTCAACTTTGTCCTTTATGAAAAAAGTCCTCAACCCTGATCTCACACATGGCTAGGGTTATTCAACTCAAACCGAAGTGAACAACGGGGTTAGTCCAAAAACCGATAATTCGCCATGAAACCAGTCTGATCAGGTCTCTAATCCGGATTTTAGTGCAACCCGGTCGTGGGTTGACCCGTTGCCTTTTAAAAAAATGATCTTTTTTTATGGGGTAGATGTCAATATTAGTTGAAGTTAATAATAATTTTTGTGTTAATGGCTATTAGTTTAAAGATTAAAGCATTGAAGGTGTGAATATTTTGTTATCATCTATCTATTTTCATAATTTGCAGGGAAGAATATTTGTGATTATGGATTATAATGTTATTGGATGGTTGATTGATACTAGATGTTAATATATCAAAGAAATTGTAAGAAATGTTGGATGAATATATGATTATTTTGTCAATGATTCATGGTATTGAATTGAGTTTCTATGTTTTGATAATATTCAAGTTATTTTTAAATTTTAATTTTCTACAGGTTTGGCTCTCGAATTAACTCTGGGCTAACTCACTAACCCTCGAACTATTGCCTAGACCAGTTCAGAGGCCGGTTTGGGTTTGATAACTTTCTACATGGCACCCCCTCTCACTTTCTCTCACCCAAGTTAATGCCTACAGGACACATGCAAGTTCATTTTTCCACAAAAAACAAGGTGTATATGAGGGAGGAAGCAACTGCTGAGGGAGGAAACAAGACAATCAAAATGAGATGTATATTTCTTCCTCATTAAGCTATATATAAGTGTATATGATATAAGTTTCGTGTTCCACAATGTGTATTAGTCAAATTTTTATCCATCATTAACAAATGACTTATCTTTAATTATGAAATAATTGATGTCAATATCATTGTTATATCTTAGTGCCAGTCTCCTATGGTTTTCTCATGCTGGGGCCTTATAATCCAACCGACACTAATCACCTTCTTAAAACTTTCTTAAACATGTAATTGTGAGTTCGAACCTTGGTTGCAAGTTGTGACTTGTGACTCTATGCGTGTGTTTCTCAAATATTATTATGAAGATACCTACTCTTCATATTAGAATAATGCTTTATGATTATATATATTTATGTTTTCAAAGCCATTTTCAATTCAAGCTCATGTAAGTTTGACTCATATAATAGCCAAGAAGGTTTTTTACCCTTACTAATTAATTAATTACTTTTTACTAGGAGGAAGGTGAGTAGCTTGTTCAGATCGATTACTCATCAAATATTTGACTAATTATATACACTTTGTTTGGAGGCGAAGTTGTTAAGTTATAATTTATATTTTATTTAATTGAAATTAAAATCAATAAATCAATATCAAAGATATATAGATAGGCAAACGGGAGAATGAGAATAAAATAAAGGGTTAATGTGTAAAAATACACATGTAGTTTTTTCAAAAATGTAACCAATACCAATAATTTTTTTGTGTGCAAAATTGAAGCAAAAATACCTATTGATTGTTAGTTTGATTTTTTTTTCTTTTGGTATTTTTAAGGTCGAAATTGATGATGACTTAGCTAAATTTCATCCCAGCTGGTCGTAGAAAATTGGAGAAAACTACAAAAAAGGGCCCAGATAGTTTTAAAAATTACAAAAAGACGGCAATAACGAGAGGAGGTGGAGATGGGTAAAATTGAGATTGGGAGAGAGAAGGGGAATTGGAGAGAGAAGGGCGAAATTGTAATTTCCAAAATACTTGTCATTTTCTGTAATTTTCTCCTGTTCTATACTGTTATATGGAATAAAATTTAGCTGAGTTATCGTCCATGTCAGCTTTAAAAATACCAAAAAAAACAAATCAAACTAACTGTTTGTACCCAAAAAAACACTTGACATTAGGTGTATTTTTAGAAAAACCACATATTTTATACCTTAACCCTAAAATCTATTGAATTGCTTATAATAAATTGCAACTGTGTGTAAATGATTCTTATAAAATGATAATATAAAAGAATTCTTACTATGTACTCAATACAATTAAAGAAAAAATTGATATTGATCGTTTTTTTTCTCCCCAAATTAGCTTGAAATTTTCAATTATAAAATAGATTTTGCCCAATTGAATTCTCATTTACCATTTACCATTGAAACTTTCAATTATAATGTAGGTTTTGACCATTTGAATTCTCATTTATCCTTAAGATTTTCGTACAACATTCATGAACCTCTAGACATATCAACAAAGCTTGTTAAAAAAGAAAATTCTGTTATGAATGTACTAAATATGTGAATGTTTTATTAACTCTTCACCTTTTATATTCTAATCGCCACTTTGAATAACAAGTGGTAATTTGACATATGTTAACTGTACCATTTATTGAAGCAAATCCTTTCATGATCTTTTTTTTCATTATCCCTCATGAATCTATCTGAATTGTTGATCGAGAAAATGAAAAAAAAAAAATTAAAGTAGTATTGTAACTTTTTAGATTAATTGGATGGACATAATTTACAGATTATGATGGATGATGAGAAAAACCGAGGTCTTATACAAGCATTTTGATCACAAGAAACTAAATGTGAATTGTTCTTTCCTTTATTTCTAAAATCTTCTCTTTTCTTATCTCTTGCTCTTTTATTCCATATTTATGCTATTTTCCTAACAAAATCAATATACTTTCTCCATATTAATATATTGCTTTGTTACCGGAGGGCAGTGACATATATTATTAAAAAAGTAGTAAAAAAAACAATATGTGATTACAAGAAATTGAATAAGGATTGCTCTCTCCTTTATCTCTAGAATTTTCTCTTTTCTTATCTCTTCCTTACTTACCCCAGATTTCTGTTATTTTAATAACAAAATCAATATACTTTCTCCATACTAATATATTGCTTTGTTACTAGAGGGCAGGGCAGTGACATATATTATTTTAAAAAAAAATAGTAAAAAACAATATACTTTGTCCATCCCATTTTTTTTTTTTTTACTAGATCACAAGTTTCCCTTCGAGGATTAGAGGCCAAAAGGTTCTTATTTCTTCTAACAAATGCACTTCCCAGAGTCAAACTTCTATTCTCTTCCTTATGGAGTGGGGTCTCTTACACAAAAAGAAGTAATATTGAGACCATGTCTGATTAAAATAGAATTAGGAATACCAACAAATTTTTAGTTGGGGTGGTATTTGGATGTTTGGAAAAGGAAACATTGAATCATCTTTTTTCCTTTTTTCCAGTTGCCCTTACGCAAGATCAATTTTGTTTTGATAACATATGCTGGGCCCAATGAGCACCAAACCCAAAACGTGAATCAAACCTCGATGCTATTATCTGATCAGTGTTGAAAACACATGCTCCCTCCAAACCTATTAATCTTATTTATAAGAGTTTCATAATTGAATTACGTAATTTAATAAAGTAGTTAAAAATAGTTTCAAATAATAAATATGTCTTAATAATTTTTTTTCATGTATACCCTTATTATGAGGGGGAAAATAAAAGAGAAAAATAAAGTACATATAAGGATCACCGCCTATTTAATTAATGAGAGATAAAAAATCATTAAAGGTTCAAACAATTTTTTTTTCTTTTGCCAATGAGACAACTTTTATTGGGTTTTTATAAAAAGAACAAAGACAATTCAAAATTTTTTTTGCTCTTCTAAAAGGAATTCGGAGGGAACACAAAATTATTTATATTTATGTGTTTGCAACCTACTTTGCCTTTAGTTTCAATAGGTAATATTACTCCCCTTCCTCCCAATTCTATTTATAAGCAACTTTCTCTTTTATAAGCTTGGTTCTACATATAATTAACAATTTTTCTTTGTCTAAAAATTTAATGCATTTTTTTTTCTTTTTTAACTTATAAATTGGGCTTTTTTCCCTATTTGCCACCTTTTAAATAAATATTTACCAATTTGCCACTCTTTTCAAAATATTTCTCACTCTGCCACGTTTAGTCGACTAAATCACCTTTTAGTCGACTAAAAGTCGTGGTTTCAGTTTTTTTTTGTTTGACCGCACATTTAGTCGACTAACCCAGTTGGGTTAGTCGACTAAGTATTATTTAGTCGACTAAACCAACGGGTTAGTCGACTAAATATAGTCTGGAGGGTTTTTTAAAAACCTCATTTGCGTCATAGTGGAGGTCTTATCCTATAGCAACTCTTCCCCACCCCCAATGCTCTGTATTTTCTCAGTTTTAGTGCGACCCATCAAGGTTTAAGCTCATTCCACCTTTTTCAAGGTATTATTGTTGTGTAATCGTTGTAATTTCATTTTGTTCGGCTTTTGTTTTTCGCTTGTTAGTTGAAATGCTCCCTTTTGCAGCTGAGAAATTGATATTTGAAGGATGAGTTCAAGTTCAAACATGTTAGTTATTGTGATCTACCATAGTGGGAGGCATTTTGAAGGTCCTCAAGGTGTTCAATTTGAAGGAGAAACGAAAATGATGAAAATCAAACGGGGAACTACGTACAACGAGTTGAAAGAAAGAATTCACCAGAAATTGGGGCTACATGGCAGCCAAAGCATTCATCGATTAATTGCCAAAGTGGAGACTATTGTTGGTAAGGAAAGTGTATACTACATTAGGAACGACATATGTGATGATGAAGATATAGAGTGTGTCATAGATGCATTTGATAATCGGACACTACAAAATTTTATTGAGATATATGTTGAGCTTGAATCTGGTGAATCATCGTCTATACCCATGCATAGAAGATCTGCACAGTATTATGGTCAAGAAGATAGACCTGTCGGTGTATCTGCACCTCCACAGGTCTTGACAGATGAGGTTGAAGAGGAGGAAGATGGGAATATGCACAGCGATGACGAGGACAATCTCGAGAGGTTTATTCCACTAGGTGACAGCTCAGATACTGATGTAGAGGGTGATTTTGATGCTCACATGGACCCAGTAAGCTCGAGGACCGTAACAATGCCACCACTTCGTGTTGACCCAGTTAGTAGTGGTAAGTTAGTAAACTTAGCAATGTAGTTGTATTTGTAATATGTATATATTGTTTTTTATGCAAAAATAATATTTCCTGATGCAGTGCCTGAGAGTGACCCATTTTGGAACGAAAGCCCTCACTATTCCTCAATTAATTGGGCGGTCTGTGACGATGACATGGACACGTTGTATGGTGATGATGACAAGCAAGATGGCTGGCAGTTAGGTGATCCATTATATTTGGGTCAACAGTTTCCTTCTAAGTCTGAACTACAACATGCCGTGAAGTTGCATTGCATGAAGTCTCATCGTACATCCAAAGTTTATAAAAGCGATGAGCGTAGGTTGTTGATGAGGTGTGAACATCATGCTAACGGTTGTCCTTGGAATATGAGGGCAATTGTCCAACATAATGGAAATAGTTGGATGGTCCGTAAGTGGGCTAACGATCACACCTGCCTGAACCAAAGTCTTACACGAGATCATAAGCAACTGGATTCAGATGTTATATGTGCAGCCATTATCAGTAGGTGATCTTTATTTTTTTGTTTCAGCCATTAAGAGAAGACCATTTACAACTTGTTTTGTTTTCACCAGGTATGTTAAGAGATGATCCAGCTGTAAAACCAGTGCTGATACAAGAGAGGATAAAGCGTCTGTATGGGTATAATATAACATACAAAAAGGCTTGGAAGGCAAAAATGAAGGCGATTGTGAAGTTATATGGTGATTGGGAGGAATCATTTGCATTCTTACCCCATTGGCTGACATACATGACGCAATGTAACATGGGGTCTTTTTTCAGGCTTGATACTGATGAATGTTTTGACGAACGTCGTTTCTATAGCGACAAACGCGTCTTTCGCAGGGTTTTTTGGACATTTAACCAAACCATAGAAGCCTTCAAATACTGTAAGCCCATACTTCAAGTTGATGGCACCCACCTGTATGGAAAATACAAAGGTACTCTGTTGATTGCGACTTCACAGGATGGGGATGGGAAGCTCCTGCCCATTGCCTTTGCTGTTGTTCCTCCCGGTGAGAAGTATGATGATTGGTGGTGGTTTTTGTGTCTCCTACGTGATCATGTGACGCAAAGGCCAGGCATTTGTTTGATATCCGACCGTCATGCCAGTATCATAAGGGCGGTTAAAGATCACCGGACTTGGCAGCCTCCATATGCCTATCATATGTATTGCCTACGTCATGTCGGGAGCAATTTTAATACTAGATTTAGGGATATAGCTCTGAAGAAAACAATTATGAAATTAGGTAAAAATGTTCACATTTTAATTACTTCTTTGACATATATTTGTTCCCTTTGTTATGATTTAGCTTTTACTGTTACGCAGGGTACATGAGTTCAAAGATCCAGTTTGACTTGAGGTTTCAAGAGTTTATCGACGCAAACCCACAATGTGTCAGCTGGTTTGAGCGGCTAAACAAGGAAAAATGGTGCAGGTCCTACGATGAAGAGGGGCGAAGGTTTGGTCACATGACCACTAACCTAGCCGAATGTGTCAACAAAGTCCTAAGGGGTGCACGTAATCTGCCGATAACGGCGTTGGTGAAGATGACTTGTAGTAGGCTTGTCGAATATTTTGTCACCAGGCGTGTTGAGAATGACAAACATATCTCTGCAGGTAAGATAGTGTCTAAAAAGGTCGAAGAAGAGTTACAAAGGATGGACCAGTTGACAGTCACATACCGTGTGCGACTTTATGACAGGGATTTGCAGTTATATGAGGTTGAGGACGCTTACAATCAATCGACGCACGTCGCTGGTGACATAATGACGGTTGACTTGATCAATCGCAAGTGTCAATGTGGGAGGTTCTCATCAAGAAGGTTTCCCTGCAGTCACGTATTAGCAGTATGCAAGATGGAAAATTTGAACCATTTTGACTATGTTGACCCGGTATTCACAATCCGCTACATTAGTCAGGTATATGCAGCACACTGGTACCCGATAGGCAATGAGATGTTGATTCAACAAGAACAGGGACCCACCGTTATCCCAAACAAAACTTTGGCACGCACACGGGGAAGACCAAAGTCTACAAGGATACAGAATGAGATGGATTGGGTGGAGTCTCAGGCCTCAAGCAGTCGTTACATTTGTCAGACTTGCCACCAATCCGGTCATAACAGCCGCACATGTCCAATGAGGAACAGACCAGCTTAAATTCTATGTAACGTGTTTTGTTTTGAGTGTATGATAATTTTGTTTTGTCATGACTTTTAAGTGTTGCCAAAAAAACCTTTCCGGAGTCACATTGACATGTTTCCATGAGTTGGTAATGATTTAGTGCAATTAATCAAGCTGCTGCAGCAGGGGAATGTGCCTGTTGAAGTGATTTAGTCGACTAAATCAGATGATTTAGTCGACTAAACCAGTTCCAGAGACACTGGATTGTGTCACTGGAACTGGTTTAGTCGACTACATCATCTGATTTAGTCGACTAAACCACTTCCAGAGGCAACTGAGTTTGCTTCTGGAACCCATTTAGTCGACTAAATCACCTGATTTAGTCGACTAAATGGGTTCCAGAGACAAACTCAGTTGTCTCTGGAACCCATTTAGTCGACTAAATGGCCTGATTTAGTCGACTAAATGGGTTCCAGAGACAAATGAGTTTGCTTCTGGAACCCATTTAGTCGACTAAATAAGCTGGTTTAGTCGACTAAACCAGTTTCAGAGGCCAAATTCCAAACCAAATTCGAACCTGATTTGCCAAGAAAAGTAGCAGCATAAAGAATAACCAGAATCCAAATTAAAAAAACATCAACAGAAAGTAGAAACCAGAAACCATAAACAAGAAACCAGAAACCAGGAACCAAAAACCACAAACCACTAGCATAGACCAATGTCATCAACATTCATTACAAAAAAAAGGACCAGTTCCAGATCAAATTCAAATTGCAAACATGAAACAAAAAATCTCTACATCTAATCTGCATCTTCATGTGTCCCGGAACCCTCGTCTCCCTCGTCTTCCTCATCTTCCTCATCGTCCGACACAGGGCGTCCAACGCGAAACTTAGCAATCTTATCCTCTATCCCCTTGATCCGATCCTGCGTCCACGCCTACCTCTCATCATCTATCTTCCACCTCGCATCCTGTGCCTGCCACCTTGCGTCCTCTGTCTGCCACCTCTTCTTCTGATTGGTTTCTATCCGGGACATTTGTTCCCTGCTAGCATTTATGGCTTCCATGAGGTCACGAAGGTTAAAACCACCGTCCGGCTCAACAACATCCTCCATATGAAACTCGGGTACATCCTCATGGACCTCAGGAGGAACAATGTGTGGATCCGGTCCAACATCAGCACCAGGTGCATCCTCATCGACACCAATGCTCTGCCACACACCATCGGCCACTTTGGCAATCTTGCACTGCTCCAGTAGCCTCTGCCCAAAAACAGAATTCCACGTCTTCTGGCTCACCATCTGCTGAGTCTGCATAGGAACACCAAAATGCTCCAGTATCTTCTGAACCAGGTACGCATATGGGAGTGGAGCTCTGCTCTTTTGCTTCGCCTTATACATCAGGCTACAAATGTAGTGCCTCCAGTTCACCGGTCTGGCATGACGAATGGCCCACATAACAGGGATGTCACCCTCTGCCATCCTCGAATGATTGTATTGACGAGGGAACAATATGTGCGTCATCACGTAGAAGAGGATACGTGAACTAACAGTAAGCTGGCCCACACTAACTATCGCTCTATGAACTCCTGCCTCCTTGCCTCCTGCAGAGCCACTTCTCGGTTAAATCCCTCAATGGCTATATTGGTTTCCCCATCATACATGTATCTATCCTGATCATCAAAATCAAACCCCAGTATAGTGGTCCAGATGGGAGCCGTCACCACTATGTCATGCCCGCAGACGCGAGAGATCAGATCGCCATCGATATAGCTTAGGTTATGGTAGAAGGCTCTCACCATAACCTCTGAGTATTGACAACTCATCTCCGCCAACACTGCCAAGTGGGAATTCCCCAAAATGGGCACTATATCAAAGCCCTCCTCGGCGAAGAATGGCATGTCTAATGACTTCGGCTTGATGATCGGTCTGGTAGCCATCTCCGCCACGAATCTTGTATGCTCTGCTACATTGTTCTCAAACAGATAGCCAAAAGGGAGGTCAACAACAGGCTCAGACTCTGGTGCCTGTCCAGTTCTAGACGATGAAGCCCCGCGGGTCGCTCGGTGCTTAACCCGTCTCCCACTATCACCACCGGTGTTTGACGGACCTTGTGTACGACGCATGATGACAACAAACACCTACAAGTAAAACACAACATTATTAGGTTAGCATTAGAAGATAATTGTATATGTGATGTCACCAATCACCAAAATATACGTAAGAAAATATATGCAAGACCACAACTATGAACAATTATTGAAAAAAAAAACCTATGAACATTTAAGAGATCATAAGGATGAGTCAAATAGGGACAGTATTCGCAATTGGAAATAATGTGGTGTAGATTAGATATAGTAGGAGAAAGAATGAGAGAATCAAAAGCCAAAATAAATGTTGATATGTCTTTTACACACACATCAATCTTTTAGTCTACACACACTGAGAATATCCTTCAAATATCAATTTTTTAGTCTACACACACTCAGAATATCCTTCAAATATCAAAATAAATGTTGATATGTCTTTTACACACACTAAGAATATCCTTCAAATATCAATTTTTCCCACTGTTAGCCATTTAGTCGACTAAATGGTCTGATTTAGTCGACTAAATCAGAAGGCCATGCTTCTGTTGCCTGACTAACTGATTTAGTCGACTAAACCAGGTGGTTCAGTCGACTAAATGGCGACAGGGGAGTTTTTGAAACCCAGTCACAGCATCATACTCTGTCTCTTATCCGTATGCAACACCAAATCAACCACAAAAACTCAAAAAACCAGCCAATAAACCAGACAAACCAAGCACAAAACGGGAATGAGCAAAGGATTTCGCATTTCACCAAAAACTACCGTCGAAATTACAAAATGTAGATGAACACATACCTATACGACGCAAATGACACAAAAGTGAGGATTCCTTGACAACCCACTCACAGCCCCAGCCGCGATTTCCTTCGGAATATAGAGAGGGGAGAGGTTTTTGGCGATTGCAACAGTATTAAGGTTATGAAGCACCGATTGGGGGTTTTTTCAAAACCCTACTGTCGACATTTAGTCGACTAACCCAATCGGGTTAGTCGACTAAATATCGCGGGTTTTTTAAAAACCCTTCAAACGAAATTTAGTCGACTAAACCTAGTGGTTTAGTCGACTAAATTTCGTGGTCAGCCAAAAAAAGAGACCCGACGACTTTTAGTCGACTAAACCGGGGTTTAGTCGACTAAAAGTGGCAGATGGGGAAATATTTTCAAAACCGTGGCAAATTGGTAAATATTTATTTAAAAGGTGGCAAATAGGGAAAAAAGCCTATAAATTGCATGTCTCTTTAATCTTTTTTCTCACTCATTCTTTCTCACACTCATATTCTTCATAAATAAGTGCATGTTTTGGGAATAAATTATATCTTACACTTCCATTGGTTTTTAACTAAATTTAACTACCAGACCTTTTGCATGATTTGGATAATTGTTGACTTATATCAGCTATTGCTTATGAAAAGAAAGAATTGTGAGCTTTAAGATTTTGAATTAAGATAGTGATATCGATTCCACATTACTCTCCTTTTGCCCCATTCGCCCCAATCCTTACAAGTAGCATTAAAGCTTGGTTCTGTCTAGGAGGACTTCACATGGGGAAGATTTGCAAAAATGTAAAAGTATGAGTGTATAGGATACGAGTCCGTGCCACCATGTGTATTAGTCAATATTTATAACCATCATTATCAACAAATACTTTAATTATGAGATAATTAATGTAAATATCATTGTTAGTCACCCTCCTATGTTTTATATATGGTTTTCTTAGGTTGGGGCTTTATAGTTCAACTGACACTAGGCTTTATAGTCCAGTGCTTGTTTACTCTCCCACTCATCTTAGGCTTTGCTCTTAACTCTTCCCTAACCATGGGATCAAGGGCGATCACGAAGCAAAAAACATGTTATTCTACATGCCTAAGGTTTAAGTTAGTAATAGAGAAGTACCCCAAGTCCTTTCAACTCACACCAGACACAGGCTGTCTCTTGTTACTTGTACTCCACCTTGTTGAAGCCATCCACGCCTCCTCCTCATACCAAACCTATTATCATGTCAAAAGTCAAAACTAATAGCAGAAATGCAACCTACTTCCTTTAAACCAAAATCAAACATAGGTTCACCAATCTCTTACAATTGTGAGGTCTATGTTGAACCTAATACATATCTCCTCCCCATATCAAATTTTAGGAATAAAACGCTAATCATTATGTCAAAAACTTAAGCTAATAACAGGGCACACATCAGTTCCTTTCAACCCAAATTAAACTTAGGTCTACTAGCCTCATACGACTTTTGTTCCACCAGATTGAACCTGATCCATACTCCTCTCATACCAAACCTTAAGAATGAAGAACTAATCATTATGCCAAAAGCTTGGGTCAGTAGCAATGGCACAACCCCGATCCTTTCAACCCAAATTAAATATGGGCCCACCAGTCTCCTATAACTTCTATTCCACCTAGTTGAACTTGATCCGTACTCCTCCCATACTAAACCTTATGAATGAAGAACTAATCATCATGCCACCAGTCTCCTATGATTTGTGTTCCACCTAGTTGAACTTGATCCATACTCCTCCCATACCAAACATTAGGAACAAAGCATAAGCGAGTGACAGCCTAATAGACAGAGGCGAAGCCAAAAATGTAATTAGAAGGCGAAAATTACAGAATAGAACTCATGTTTTCATGAAAGTACATTTCAGCTTTATAAAAATTTCAATATTTTTATGTTAATCCCTCCATGAAACTTTTAGTAGGGATTAAAGTGAAAATATTGAAAATTTTATGAGACTAAAATATAATTTCCTAAAAATCCGGGTTCAATTCTAAATTTTAGGGGAGCCACTCCTAGCCCCCCTACTTCTTTCTGTCTTTGCTAATAGGTGCATAAACTCAGTTCCTTTCAACCTAGATAGTCTCCTATGAATTTATGGTCCACCCTCCCCATAACAAACATTAGGAACAAATGGTTAACAATCGTGCCAAAAGCTTAAACTAGTAGCATAAGCGCACCCTAATTTCTTTCCATTAGATTAGACACGTGTCTACCAATCTCTTATGACTTTTATGATCCGCGTGTTTAAACCCAATCCATACCCCTAACAAAGAATTAATCATCATGCAAAAAGTTTAAACTAGCAGCACAGGCGTAACTCAATTCTTTCCAATCTAGATCAAACACGAGCCCATCAGCCCCTCGGGTCCACCTAATTGAAGTCCCCCTCTAGTGCAAAATGTAACAAACAAACACACCAATGTGAGTTATCATAGATGGTAAGGGATCCAGGACTAAGCCCTTGGGTCGTGGGTTCGATCCTCTCTGCCGTCGCTGGGACTCCTTTGGTAGACGATCTTGTAAGTCCCCAATAAGTGCTCATAGAGCCCGAGGCCGTGCCCTGGCCTTGGTAAGGGGACTGATGCCGAACCCTCCAAAACTTTTGTTTATTCAAGAAAAAACAAAAAATGTAACAAACACTGGTCAAATCTCCTCCAACAATGTCTCCTACATAGCCTTTTTTTATGTACCTAGCTAGAGCATTTTTCACATAATGAAATATTTGATAACGCCCACACAAAAGAATGAAAGGCTCACCAAAGGAGAAGCTAGTCCCTTTCCTATCGTGTCAGTATATATCAATTAAAGTTCAACCCTAACATATGAATTCCCATAAACAGATGAGCAATTGTGGAAACAAATGATAAAATGAAATGTCATGAATGAATGCTTGCTTACGGACTTTCGGGTTAGAATTTCAGACTTCTTGAACGAATATATTCTAAAAAGTCCAAACATACAAGCCCTCTTCAGGTGGAAGAACTTCACAACAGAACTGCAGATGCTAAAAATCAGAGAACTTCTGCAGAATAATTGGCAAGTTCAACTGTGGTTTATAAGTCGTGATTTCAACAAGATTGCTTATGCATTAGCGAAGATTGGTATTTCTAGTTCCTCGTTTCTTGGGGAGTGTCCTTAGTATTTGAGATCTTGGGTATCCCAAGCGAGCTTGGGATTTATTTCCCCTATTGTGTAATGTGTCTTCTTTAATATAGGCTTCTAAGCAATCCTTTATATCAAAAAAAAAAAAAAAAACTTCACAACAGAACAACAATTATCAACTACTGCAATATAATTATGAGACTTCTAATCCACTCTTTGCCCAGGAGTTCAATAGACCAGAGGTAATTGCCACCACAGATGTCAGTATGTTCCACTCAACACCAACCAAAGAAAGAGTTTACCTTAATGAACAGTAAACATAAGACCGGTAGGATGAATAAAATTAAAAACATGACACATCTGGGACAGTTGATAACATCCATTAAAAGAGTGACAACTTATTAATTTTCTTGTAGCAAAGTTTGCAAGTAACCTCAGAAGATGACTTATTTCTTCACAAATTATTTGAAGCACTAATATAATATATAAATTATGCAAACACATAGTCTATCACTCTCCTAATAAATAAAGTCAATATGAAATTATGCTTCAAATCATGCTGATCCCAAAAGCTCCACATTGAATACTGAGAAAGTAAAGGCAAGCGATCCCCATCAAATATATGAAGAGAAACAAGTCGGAAGGAAGCAAAACAGCAGCATAGACAGAGATGACCAAAAAGAAAAAAAAGAACAATTATTTCAAGACGTAAGCTTTTAGTTGGTTGTTCAAAGAAAGAACATTGGTGCCTGTTTGGATTAGTTGTAGAAACTGCTTTTCCAACATGATTTACTATATACGAGGTAAGCATGTGAGAGGAGTTTTGTCTCGGCTTACGTAAATATTTTTTTTCAACACCAACTCAAACTCAGATGGCATCAACTTCAGCCCCGTAAATGGGATTAACATTAGTACTCATTTAAGAAGAAAAACTCAGCTTCAGCCCATGCTCTCTAATAAGGGCGATGAGTGAAACACCCCTTGGAGCAATTAGATACAAATGCCAGTAAAAGATTATATAAGAAGACAAAACTAAAATCATTTAAATCCTAAACACTGTACACCAGCATGACTTCACAAAATCTGAATCCCAGAACCATAGGTGATCAGGGCCTCCACCTTACAATAAATAGCACATGATTGTTCATATCCATAGAACACTCAATTAACGTCCATTAAGTAGCAGAGATTAAAAGTGTTTAGAGTCATAAGGATTTGATCACAAATTTAAAGTACAAGACTGAAAGAAACTATAAGGAGAAAAAATCCAAATTGCATATTGAACATGCAATATGGATTTTTTTTCAACTTGTAACTGTAAACCTGCTATAATTCTTGCTGCTTTTGCATTTAAGGGATGTGCATGATTCACCCATGCTCCTTGAAATTCTACTGCTTAATGGACGTTAATGGAGTTCTATTGATATGAAAAATCATGTACTATTATATAGGACTGGAAACACTGCACTCCTTTAATGAGTTTGATGGCTAAAGTTACATCCTTTGTCTCTCAGAAGTAAATCTGGAAAGAAAAAAGAAATAGCTAGATTTAGCTAAGGATTATTAAAGTTAAATCCTTTAACAGAGTGACTGAAAGCAATCATAAAATCAGTTCTGACAGCAAAATTATTTGTAGTATATTTTATCACACATTCAACAAAGAAATTTATCGAAATAGAATTATTTTTTTCACTAGGGTAGGTAGTTTCACACATTCAAATCGCATATTGCCAAAATTTGAAGCCAGTTACAATCTCAGTGATCCAAGGCGCTACCTGGCACTCATCATGTTAATGACAGCTTCCAGTTCATCCCAACATTATTATTATTATTATTATTATTTCAAAATTAAGATAACAGTAAATGAGTGTCGTATTAACTCAAAAAAATCAACGAAGAAATAGTTTTTTTTTTATAAAATTCAAGCAATAGCAGAAAGCCAAGCAAGATTATGGTTGAACTTTCCTAGCAGGAAAAGACAGGGCAGAAACAGAGTATTCAGTGATTAACCCAGCCTAATCAAACTCAATCAGTAGACGAAAACTGTGGATCCAATCAACAGACCTTGCGCAGACGAAATCATGTTCCTTCTAATCGTATCAGGATGTCTGTTTTACTCCCGGTTGCCAGAGACCAATCATATATTTGTGATAGAAAATATTATTAAAAAGCTAACAGAGGGTTCGATTGATCTTAAATGAACGATAATTTATGACCGTATTAATAAACAGGGATAGATAAGAAAGAAGAAGAAGTTACCAAGACGAGAACTCGCATTTTTTGAAACCTAGCACAATAGGTAATCTGCCTCTATCTCCATTCTCCCCCACCGCAGAACAAGGAAAAAACGAGTGACTGAACGATTGTAACAATTGGATCCCGAAGACAAAATTATTTGTACTTCATGCCATATATATTTAACAAATTAACAGTGTGGAAATCATAAACAGGGGTAAAAAAAAACAGATAAGCTAAAACGGACACTAAAGAAATTTATCGAATTAAAAGGGGGGAAAAAACCTTTAACAAACCCCCAGAAGATGACAAACATGAAGAAAAAGTGCATACATCATCATCAAGGAAGCTTGGCGGAATCTAAGAAAGGTTTGGCATCGATCTCTGATCCGATATGGGCATCGTCGTCTTCTTCATCGTTGTCGGTGGTACTGAGGTTGATGCAGGAGCATCGCTCTAAGGAGGCGAAGAAGGCGGAGGCGACGTTGCTGCTGAACCAGGAAGCCACTCGATCCAATTTGACGCAAGCTACGGTGGAGCCACCGTTGTTGTCCATGGGAGGATCGGATCGGGAAGAGAAAGGTGATCGGTACAGAAAAGTATGGATTGAATGAATTTGGATCTGGAAGGAATCAAATAAGAGTCGGTGTATTTCGGAGTGCAAAAGAAGAGATGACCGTTGGATCTGAGTTAAGCCGCTCTTCCTGGAACGTCAAGAATGACTAATTGGTACTCCATCCGGTCCTAATTATAAGACATAGTTGATTTATTTTTGAAGAAATTAAGGAAGCTAATTAAATTACTTTAAACTATTTTTATTTTTATTTTTTTCTTCAAACTAATTAGTTTAACTAATAAACTAATATATAATATAAAGATGCACAACATATGAAATGATTAAGTAACTTATTTAGCTTCCTTAATATCTCAAAAAAAAATTAACTATGTCTTATAATTAGAACCGGAGTCCGGAGGTAGTATCACCGTATCAAGCACAAGCAAAAATGACCGTTGGCAGTGAGATGGTTCTTTTTTTTGGTCAACGCAGTGAGATGGTTCTTAGAGTTAAGACTAAGCACGGTAGGTTTTAATAAATATGTGAGAGGAGTTATAACTAAACTTACCGAAAAAGATTTCTGAAATCGCAGCAGTTTCGATGTTACCCAAACACTTATTAAAGTTAGCCGAAAGTTGGGCTTGGGTTTAAGCTAGTTAGCCCTTTCTGAAATCGCAGGAGTTTAGATGTTAGCCAAACACTTATTAAAGTTAGCAGAAAGTTGGGCTTGGGCTTAAGCTAGTTAGCCCTTAAGTATCTACGGCAGTTTAATCTAGCTGAAAGGATTAATCTCTCACAATGTAGCAAACCTTAGTTTAACTTTTTGTTTAGAGAGGTGTTTACATTTAGTGTCCGATAATGACTTGAATCTAAAAAGAGGATACATGTGCCTAAAAAAATATTTCCTTGAATATTTAATATAAGATATATTTACCTAATTTTATTAGATTAGATAGTTAATTAAGTAGTCATTATGATATGTATTTTCTAAAACACCTTTTTTTATTTGAAAAGATATTTATATTAATACTACTACAAACAGGTGCAATATCTAGATACAAGTAAAGCCAGATCCAGTACAACAAAAGACATCCAAGACAAAAACAACAATAAAAACAGTCAAATCACCGTACATAAAATATTTACAAATAGAAGTAGAATTCTAGACAAAGCAGCCTCCTCAATATCTGGGGTTAGAAGTGACAACGAAGAAGGTGATGGTTGTAAAACCCACCCAAACGGACACACCTTCTTATAAGCATTAGCTGCAACGAAAACAGCTGTACAGGTACCCCATATTGGGGTTAAGAACACAAAAAACCCAATCTCAGACGTAAGAAGACCCATGATACCTAGAAGAAAACTTCTGCTCCTCTGTTGAATCAGATCTGACGATCTTGATCACACAACAAGCAACGTTTCTTTAGATCTACATCCAGGAACGCAGATCCGAACTACCAAGGGAGAATCGGATCTTATAACGTTCATACAACCATCCAACTAAGAGGATTTAATCACAGATCTTACAGATCTACTTATTTCATGAGACAAAAACACCACCAGAAAACCCGGTATCACAAAAAAGTAATAAAAAAAACAGATAAATCTCACCTCCATGGATTAGATCTGGAGAGGAGAGGAAAGAGCTCGCCACAAGGACGAGAGAAGACCACGTCTGATAGAATTCTGAGGGAGAGGATCATAGATCAATGATATGGACTCCAAAACACCTGAACCGCAGATCAAATATGTGGACTCGCAACAACCACTCGGACTCATCTGTGGCACAAAGGCGGTGGTCGCCGACGGCTTGTGTGTAAGGCACAAGCCGCCGGCGAGGGAGCATGCAATGAAGAAGATGAAGTGTAGAGAGGAGGAGAGAAGGAGGAGAAGAGAGAGAAGAGAGATACATTTTCTAAAGCATCTTAGCTATCTTCTTTAATTCTCTCACTCCTTTTCATCCTTATATATTGTTGAAGGAGTATTATAGGAGTGAATTAAGAAAAAATTGAGAAATATAAAAACTATATTTATTTAAAACTAACATCAACTCTCTAAATAAATCATATATTAAAGATTGGAGGGAGTATATTTTAAGTTTTCAACAAATTATGCCATGGCCCACTATAAGTCCACAATCGACAACCAATGCTTCAATAAAAATATAAACAAGTTATGTCATGGCCCCTTTACACACTGACAAGGTGTTAGTTGAGGACTCACTTGTCCTCAACTTCCTGTACCCGAAAAACATATTTAGTGGGATGGTGAAAGATGTCACTCTCTCTCAATTTTTAATTTGGTAACTATAACTTTTCTTTTTCTTGTAATCAAATTCTCTAATTTTTCTTAGCATCATTAGTCCCGTAACCTTACTTTCTTTAGTCTTTACCCCATAAGCCCTCAATATAGGTTATGTTTGAGATAATGTTAAAAAATATATTCATGTAAGTTGAGATAAAACTCATTTCATATATTTATTTCATACACTGTAAATTACATCGAAAAAACAGTTTCTATTGTTCATCCAAACAAGCACATAAAAGCTAAAGGTGTTAACATACATAACCAAATTAAATGGATGGTTTAATAAAGACAAACACATCAATGCCAAGTTAAAATCTGAGGGAAAATATAGATACCTTCAAAATATTTTTTTGCTCTCAAAATTTACAGTAGTTTGTTCTCATTGTACCTCAGTAAATCTTAGGACCCGTTCGGATAAAGAAAAGTAGGAATGAAAATGAAAAGAATAGAATGCAATGAAAAATATTATGCATCAATGCATTTTGTTGGCACTGGAAAAAAAAATAGGTGGAAAAGAAAATTTTTATTTGATTGGAAAGAGTTTGTTCCATATTTTTGCATTGTTCTTGTTAGAGTGACAGAAACATCTTATTCTGCATTGCGTTTTTGTTATTGTTATTGCATACGATCATATGAGAATGTTTGCGTCTTGAGAAATGGTGGATCATATGATGTTTGCGTTCTTGTCAGTGTCTCTTGGGTTCTTATTCTTCTTGCTCTTTCACCGAAGATAAAGCAGCTCCACTGTAAAGAAACTAAAAAGCTCTATAATGGTATTGTTGTACTTCATTCTGATTCAACGATATCATTTACCAGCAATGAAGCTTGGGGGAGCAAAATTAAAATTTACATTATATTAATTTTTTTCAAAAAAAAATTCTAAGCAAATTTCTTCTTTTTTTTTTTTGGGGGGGGGGGATGGTCCCCCAAGTTCTAATAAAGCTCCGTTTCTGGCAACAAGCTGTCTTTGTTTCTAAATCCTCTCATTCTCCTTCTAATAACTAGGACTTGTATTTCAGGGAATGATTTTTGGGCTAAAGAAATAACTAGGACTCGTATTTCAGTGACCTTCATTCTGTCTTCTCTACACCACCACCGTGCTAAAGAAACCAAAAGCAACGTTGGAGAACTTTCTGGCGATATTTTCAGGCGTCACTCTCTTCCTCCCCCTACATAGAAAAGAGTAACTTAGTCATTTGATCCGTCAGAAAATGGGTTCGGTGGGAACCGATTTTCCCATACATAAGGGAAAATGTCCCGCTGACAGGAAGTATTTTGCCAGGAAAATGCGAACTAAACAACAATCGCGCGATGGAAAAATAGCCATTTTCATCTTCTTTTTTCTTGTTTGCACTGAACCAGACGGATCCTTAGAGAATCCAAGAATATGAATATCCAATAAGTTAAAACTGCTTTAAAGAATAATCTATAAAAGATTCACACGTGGGTTTATTACACCCACTGATTAATGACAAATCCTTGGTTGCAAGTAACAACCATTGTTATAGTTAAGTTGTAGAAGCTTCTGTAACTTTACTTGCTTCACCAAATTAAAATCCAAAGCTCTCTCACCAAGAAATGCCTTTTCATTGAAAAATCATCTTTTAGATTGCTTACCAACCAAAACCAAGAAACGTGCATCCTTCACTACTACCCGGCCATTTTGCCTCTTCAAGTCATCATGATTTGCCAATTGTCACCCACCAAACACGCATATAAACCATGGGCACACCCTGTTTTTTCATTTCATGACATATGGCAATATTACCGACACACATGAAAAATAAGAAAAATTGACTTAAACAAATACATTTTTATACCATGTATTAGTATTATCATCCTCTCAAAGTTCATGACTGTTTGATTATAAAATATTCAATTCCATTTTTATTGCTTGTCAGCCTGTCCCCCTCCAACTTATACACTCGATGCGATACTAGGTCTTTTAAACTAATTTGTAAGATAATAAAAAACGATAATTTAAAGGGTATTATAAAAAATAATTAAGAAATACTTGATCCTCATACTTGAAATCAACTAACCAAGCCAAAACTTTCAAATAAACCTTATATTTATGACTAGAGTAAGCTAACATTTCTTTCACTATTTTTAATATAAGATTTAAATAACTGACTTTTAGAGATTAAGAAAATAAATTAAATTAGATATTTATAAAAAATATATATATAATAAAGGACCTAAGAAAAATAATATTAAGAATGACCATAAAAATAGTAATTATTTTGAAGGACCAAAACTTAAAACTTTAAAATAAAAAGACTAAATTACCTTTGGTTCTACAATTTTTGTATAAAGGTAAGAAATCCAAAAAAACATTTTAGTTTTACAATTCCAAATCTCCGTGCTTATTATACACTGCTTTAGGTCTTGAAAAGAGATCGTTTCATAAAAATTTATAAATTCATAGAATACAGGGGGAGGAAGCCTGGAAGATCTTTATCAATGGAATAACCTATGGTTCCTCCACAAAGAGATAAAAAATTACCAGAAGAGATTATAACTTATATATTCCAGATTTTGATTTGATCTCTATTTATCATTTTTAATCAACCACTTTAGATTCTGATTTAATTAGATATAATATAGGAAATCTGATCAAGGCCAATTTAGTCTTTCTATTTTAATTTTTTAATTTTTTATCCTTTAAAATAATTACCATTTTTTTATGGTCCTTCTTAATAAATATTATTTTTCATAGGTCCTTTATTATAATTTTTTCTTTAAAAAAATTGTTAATTTTTAATATCATTTTTAATTTTCATCTGCGTTTAAACTATTTTTAATGAATAGTTCGTTGTACTTACATGCATTCAATACGTTTGGAAGAAAGTTATAAATTTAAAAAATAAAGTAGATTAGAATCTTTTATATGTGTATGTGTGTTTGTGTGCGCGTGTGTGTATATATTTTTTTGCTCAAAGCGCTTGTGTGTGTATATATATATGAAAGATATTTTTAAGATTGGATAGAGTATGCTGAGCAATGAATCATTTATATCGTAAACCTTATTTTTCTTAATGTATTAATATGACTCCGCCCTCATCTTTTCCTAGGCGATGGCGTGTCCATCTGGAGTATTACATTTTTTTTTCCCCCTTATTGTCAGGGTAAAGTTCTAATCTTTAGAGAATCAGTGTACCGCCGTCGGATTTCCAAGCCCCTGCCACGCGTCACATTTTGGAGATATCATCAAACTTGTGAGTTACTAACTCCGCATCATGACGTGCCTAACTTTGTGGGCGAGGGTTATAAACGACGTCGTGTCATTTATCTTGCTCCTTCAATCTGAAAACCGACACCAAAGAATGATAGGGAGTACACACAGAAAATAGCACACAATTCTTGGCCTCTTCTGATAAGCATCACCTTCATCTTCTTCCTCCCCTTGCGATGATTCATTTGGATCCCTATTCGATTCTTGTCTTTTACATCTATTAGTCTTCCTTTAGTTTTCTTCCACTATCTGCATATTGCTCTCTTGGTATGCCCTCTCAATCCTTCTCTGTGCTCCTATATTTTACTCCGTTTTCTGTCTTTTCCTTCTAGTATAAGCATGTTTCATCTTTCGTATACTCTTCAGTGTATGCTGGATCTTTTGGGGCTTCTTCAATTGATTGCAAATATGTCGAATGAATAAATCTTTACTGCAACAGAACTCTGTACTATTTTGTCTGGTTTGTGGTTTTCTTGCTTACTTCGACTACATATACTCAATTTCTTGGTTACAAGATCAGGGGACTACATGAGGAATTTAAAATTTGACTCCACAATAACTATCATGAAAATTGAGGCCTTGTTTTGCAGTGGAGTGGACTTGATCATTGCAGTTTCAGATGATCTCCTCCTCCATTTTCTGGTTTTTTTTTTCCCTTTCCTGACTGGGTGATTGTAGTTAAATCCTAAAAACCGATTTAATAATAATTAGGTGCCAAAAAAATTATTTGCAACTGATGCTGCCTTATTTTTAATCTTTTAGATTTAATTGCCAACTCTTCCTCCACAATCTTGCGGCTGAAGATTGTTTTGAGATCTCACTGTTATTAAATTTCTACCTTGGAAGTTGGAATCTAATTGTTATTCTCCCTTTGATGAAAAATTCAAGGAATTTATACAATATTACTTGCTAAAGCACATTTGAATGATTGTTTCTAGTAGTTGTTGTGCAAGCATTCACCTTATTTTTCTTTGAAGAAAGGGAGGGTTGTTCTTGCTGCTTCTGGAACACAATTCATCCTTGCATTATTTATTGTTTTAACTATGTTGGTATATGACCATCTAATCATGAACCAGTATCACCCATTCTAAGTGATTTCATCATTTCATGGTTTAAGGTGCTGTTTAGAGTAAGCATCTCTTCTTTGAGTTATGAAGTTTTTTAACTCTTAACATTTTTTCCCGTTATAGGCAGTGATTATGAAGAAATCTTAGGCAACTGATGGCAGCAGCAGAGGTAAGGGCTGTGTGGCAGAGAACTGTCAATCGTTGTTTTGTCCAAGAAGACGCAAAAAGAGCTCCCAAATTAGCATGTTGCCAACCTTCATGTGCAGCATCAAGATTGCTTGATGCAGAACTAGCCAATGTAGCAGATGAATCAGCTGATGCTGCTGTTAATTTCATGCCTTTAAGCCATAAATCTTCATTTTCCAGTCTATCTCCTGACTCGAGATGGTGGTTGCAAACACAAACTAACTATGGGCATCAAAAGAGCACATTGCATCAGCAATCAAGTGCATTAGATGATGAACCAGAGATGTTGAAAGCCAGTGATGAAGATGAATTATACGAAGATTTTGCTTGCTTTGGTGATGAGGAGTATGATTCATTTTATCATGTGGACTATGATTCGCAGGTTGATATAATTCGGAAAGTTAGCAACGATGAAATGCTAGGGCAATCCAGTGAAAAATCTCAGCCTTTTGTGCAACTGATGGATATGACAGGAAAGCACGAGATGGAGATTGACAGTGTTGGTTGCTCAGTTTCCAAGCAAATGGATGAGTTTAACTTGGATAGCACTTGGACTGAAGGTGACAAGGCTGAGCCATGGTGGCAAACTACAGATAGAGATGAGTTAGCTTCCTTTGTTTTGATGAGATCACTCAACAATGTCGAAAATTGCGATCTTCCTCCACCTCAGAGGAGGTATGTAAGTAGACTTCCATGTGAAAGAATTCGTGATGAAAAGATGAGGACATCATGTGTTAACTGGGAGACAAAGTCCTGTAGTCTGTCTAACTTGACTGCTCATGCTCAAGGGAGTTTGGATTCACGATTGATGCATGGAAGGCAAGGCGCATCAGCTAATGAAAAGTTCCCACGTTGTGCTTCTGAAAATTCTTCCAGGTAAAAGGAAAAGAATATCATCTAGTTGTAAATACTGGAATTTCACCCTGCCTTTCGAGTTTTAAGTAGCTTTAATTCACTCCCCAAAATATGTAAACACAAATGCATTAGCAATATAGGAGGTGATTATTTTCTAGTACAAGTTTTCTGTTAGTTGGATCCAACTTAGGCATTTTTGAGGTTTTCATGGATGTTAATCTTCCCGTGTTTGGCCTTGCAACTTGATAACAGTTACACTACTATGCATAATAATACCACAGAGGATCAACAAGCTTCTGAGGGAGATCAAAGTAAAGCTCAACTGATGGAAGCACTATGCCATTCTCAAACACGAGCGAGAGAAGCAGAAGGCGCAGCCAAACAAGCACATGCCGAGAAAGAGCAAGTTGTCAGACTCATTTTTAAACAGGCATCGCAAATTTTTGCCTATAAACAGTGGTTTAGGTTGCTGCAGCTGGAAACATTGCTCACTCAAATCAAGAATAAGGATCAGCCACACTCAAATCTATTGCCTGCCGGCCTTCCATGGATGACTTGTGAAGGAAGAAAGCTGAGGAAGAGAAGGCGGAAATTGCCCAAAACCAAACGACTAAGACCAACAAGTGAAAATATTACAACATATGCTGTTGCAATTGCTGTAGGACTGTCTATTGTTGGTGCTGGCTTGCTCTTAGGATGTTGTGTGGGTTGGATGTTACCTCATTTGTAGTTCTTTTATTTAATGATTTGAGTATAGTCCTGCTTTTACATGAAGTTGGCAGAGAAGGGGAAATAGGTAAACAGAGAGAGAAGCTGCATTTATTTTGTTGTATGTGTATCTAGTTCAGTTCTGTAAATTTTTGTAGTCCTTGTCAAATATCGTATTAATTTGACATCTAACTTGTGTGATGAATGTTATGTACATGAACTCGGGGGTGAGGATGAAGCAGAAGCAACTAGTTTTTTTTGGTCCTGTGTGTTTAGGTATGTTTGAATTAGCTTTAAAGAAGCATGTTCCTGCAAATGAAAAAAAAAAAAAAAACTTATTTTACATACATATCTCATACACAGGAAATCATAATAAAAAATGAACTTCTATCGTCAATCTAAATAGATAGTATTGATTGGCTTCCTTTCTCTTTCATTAGTTTTCAGATGTTACAAAGTGAAGAGTAGCTCCATATGGCTAAAGACTACTACTGTTTGAGTTTGAACAAAAAAAAGAAAAAGACTACTGTTTGAGAAAAATGAATGAATTAAGGGTTAGATTGTGAAAATATGCATCTGTTTTTTTTCCAAAAAAAAAATGCATCCAACACCAAGTGTTTTTTCAAGTACAAAAGTGACTATGTGATTACAAAAGTGGAGTAAAAATACTCATTAATCGTTATTTTGACTTTTTTTTGTGTTTTTAAGGCTGACATAGATGATGACTCAGCTAAATTTCATTCCAGCTGGTAATAAAAAAAAACTAGAGAAAATTACAAAAAAATGTCATAGATATTTTGAAAATTATAGTTTAGCCCTTCTCTCTACCAATCCCAATCTTACCCATTGGGCCGCCCATCTCTGCCTCCTCACCACACCCTTGCCGCCTTTTTACAATTTTCAAAACTATCTAGGTCCTTTTATGTAACTTTCTCTAGTTCTCTACTGCCAGATGGGATGAAATTTACCTGAGTCATCGTCCATGTCAACCTAAAAATACAAAAAAAGTTAAACTAACGGTCAATAAGTATTTTTGCTCCACTTTTGCAACCATATAGTTACTTTTATATCAAAAAAAAATTGATATTGGATGCATTTTTTTAGAAAATCACATGTGTATTTTTACACTTTAACCCAATAATTAAAACTCGTGAAATTGATAGCGGAAATCTTGAATATTGAAATCCTTCACCAAGTTTACAAGATCAAGTTATCATATTTTTTTAAGGGTTTTGTCCCAGAAGTTTTTCAGGAGCAATTTTGTTTTTGCCATTATTTTAGTTACTTTTAACTGTTAGTTGAATAGCTATATTAAGCTAATAGTCCACATGTCACCCATGTCATTTTTTTTAAGGTACAAATTTGATTCGGACTTCATTTTTTTTTCCCGAAAGTTATATTTAAAAGTTTATGTCACACATGTGCTACTTCATAGGAATCACTTGGACCATCAGGGAGAAAATGGTCCTTTGCTATAATATTAATGGTGGACATATCATGATGGCCTTTGTTGCTCTCGTGACATCAGAGTCATATAGTTGGGGGAAAGGCAAGGCATCTTCCCAGTTAGATTACAAAAGACAGAAAGTACTACATATGTATATGCCTCCTTTTTTTTCATGTCACATGAGCGGATCCCACATCCTTATTTTTTATTGTGAGCATGTATGTTTCGAAAATGATAGCAGTGTTCAGTTTGGCTATAACTAATCCTGACATCAAGTTACAAGCGAAGTGCAACACACTACCTCATGGTGTCTATTCTAACTTTTAAAAATGTTTTGGGTAAAGGTGCAATTTTACATATGAAGTTTGTCCTAAGGAGCGTCCAGCACCACGAAGTTTTTTCTGAAGCAAAAGTACACACGAAGTTACATTTTCGGAGCAAAAATGCCACGGGCCCTTAGTTGACCATCAACTTGGATGGAACGCTAATGTGGCGCTGATTTGAATTGACAATTTAACGTGGACGATGATAGAAAGTTTTTTTTTTTTAAAAAAAAAAAGAAGTACCCTCGGTCGATGGGCCCCACCACAGGCCTCCCCACCGCCGACCGGTGGTGGGGCCCATCGACGGGGGGTTCTTAGTTCTTTTTTTTTTAATTGTTTACTTTTCATTAGCGTCCACGTCAGAGTGTCAGCCCAAATCAGCGTCACATCAGTGTTCCATTCAAGTTAACGGTCAACTAACAGCCCGTAGTATTTTTGCTCCCAAAACGTAACTTCGTGTGTACTTTTGCTCCAGAAAAATCTTCGTGATGCTAGGCGCTCCTTGGGGCAAACTTCATGTGTAAAATTGCACCTATACCCAAATGTTTTTATGCCATTGGAAATAAATATGCAAGAGGGGTTTTTTTTTTTGATATATTGCAAAAGGGTTTTGTCTCAGCTTAAAAAAAGTGTTTAAAAAGTCATTTTCCTATACTTCTCAAAACAAACACTTAGCTTTGACCAAAAAAAACAAAACAAACAAACACTTAGGCTTCATTTGTTATGAGGAAGATTTAAGGAAGAAAAAGAACTTAAAGGAGGGAAAGGAAAATTGAAAGGGAACTTAAAAAATGTGAGCCGTTTGGTATATTGGGGAATGGAACTTAAGTTGAAGGAAAATGAGATGTTTGGTATGAAAAATTGGGTGTTGATTAAATGGAAAAAAGAAGAACCAAAGCCAATTTTGGAAGGAAAAAAACACATTACTGGGAAGATTGCAGCTTTCCCTCCATTTTCGGATGGAAAACATTTTCCCTCCCTAACTAGATCTTCCGTCTACCAAACATCCAAAATTCATGGGAACTTTGAGATCTTTTCTTTCCTTCCCTAATCTTTTTTGTACCAAATGGGTCCTTAGTTTTCTTGCATTTTCACTTTTAAACTTGTTACGTGTGATCAGAGTGATGGCTCTTGTCTATTACTTTTGGATCTTGCGGTTGAAGAGATTGTTCTCTATGATAATACTATAACAACAACAAAATATTATCTTATTAGGTGCGGTCAACTATACGTCAGTGTGTTCTACAATAACACAAATACGAAAATGGTGCAGTATAACATTCACTGGTTGCAGAATCCAAGGGCAGTGGTCGGATATCTGGCGCAAAATATTAAAAAGGAATCATGAAGAGAACAATAATATACTCTGGAACGAACTTAATACTCGCAGTGAATTATTGATTGATTCATGCCATGATTTCAGGTTTGGGTTTCCTCTTTAATGTACCAGCTAAAATAACAGAGATAGGGATAGGTTGAAAAAACTGTACAACTAGGTCACATGGGAATAAAGGCTTCCACATCCACAGTTGAAAAAAAAAACTAAGAACCGAATCCTAAGTCTTGCACCATTGCGGTTTTTTTAACTGCAAGAAGAAACTGGTCCTCCCTCACTGCCACTTCCGATAACTAAGCTGTCACCCTCTCTTCCATTAAAAAAGATAACATTGTACAGATGATGCAGTGGATAATATATGACACAGGCATTACATTACAGAAATGATTTTGACTTGACCAAAAAAAAGACTTGACCATGGTGTGCCAGAGAGAGAGAGAAAAAATCTAGTGATTCTTCAGCCCATACCCACCACCACCACCACCACCAAGTTTCTTCTGTTTCTTCATCCGCCATGGAACCACCTGCTTCAAGCTCTCTGTGATTGTTGTCTGCCCAATAGAAAAAGACACCACATTGCATTATTACCTCACCCTATTGACAAGGGGGAAAAATAGAATTAAAAAAAAAAATCACTGCTTTTGATAAAAGTTTCTTGCTTTATCCCAAAAAAGGAACAGAGGACCATCTTTGGAAGCAAACTCTAGATTTTACAGCCCGTCCATATATATATAAGGGCCTTTTAACTGAATCGCAGCAAATTACCAACTGGCATCTAATAGTCTCTCTACGTGAAACAGTAAAGTTTTGTTTATTGGTTCAGAAGAACAATGGGTGAGTTCAAGTGAGGATCTTGGCAAAAATTTCACTGATCGTGTCTACAACACATTGAAATTAGTCTTCCAAGCAAGAATTGATTAAAAGCCATAACTTTTCACCCAAAAGCAGAGAGATAAACAGGAATTATTCCAGAACAGAGTGAAAACTTACCCAGACGCAAGAGTTGGCTTGGAAAACGCTAGAAAAGCTGCCAGGTCGTTTCATCTTGTGACAGCCTCCACCAATAAAACCGGTATCATCACAGTCCCTATTATTATCAGCAGAAGATGGAAAGACATAACTACCCCAACTCACTTCTCTTGTAACTCTCAAACCCCTCTTCCTCCAAGACCCAAACCACCTTCCTCTTCCTTCTTTCTCTGAGAGTCCTCCTCTGTTCAGAACCAGAGCACCAAGCCTATCCTTCTCATCACTGAAAGAACCACCAACTCTAAATGAAGGAGGAGAGCGAAAGCTCTCGCTACTCGCAGAAGATCCCTCCAAAACTGAAGTGGGTGAGAGTAATTTGGCAAGCTTGGCTTCAAAAAGCAATCTTGGAGGCAAATCCAAGGACTTTGGAGGAAGATCACAAGTGGGGTTGTTGTTGTTGAAGGGGATAAGAGCAGTACAGGGCCTGGGCTTTCCTGGTTCTTCTTCCCATCGGAATGGGACGGAAGCTGAAGTATGGAGCGGAGGCGTGGCGGTGCCGGAGTGCTCTGGTGACGGCATTGACGGGACGGAGAGCAATAGGGGTAGCTTTGGTATAATGGTGTGCTCCTCTGGATCAGAATTCATCTCTCCGGTCTCCTTTTTCTCTGCTTCCTTCCTTCTCAGTACCGTGTGGTTAGGTGCTTTTTTTTTGGTCCTTTTTTGGGACAAAGGGAAGGGAAGAGAGATCTCAGAGAATGAGAAAGGGAAGGAGGAGGATGAAGCTGAAGCACCCTGTGCTTTTCTCTGCAGAAAATGTTTGGTTCTTCCTTTCCGTCACGTTTTGCCTTTCACTGAAGAAAAACTTCAACAGGAGGGCCCTTTATTGTGAGTTTTTTCCTCTCACGCACAGGACAACGTGTTCCCACAACATACTTTTTTTTTTTTTTTTTAGATTGAATTTAGGTCTCTGAATAATAAAAAAAAATATTATAAAATAATCCCTTAAAATTGTAAAATTACATTTAAATCTCTAAAATTTTTTTGCAACAAATTCCAATTTTACTAAACAATACTCTTTCTGATCCTTATTATAAGGTACCAACTAACAATTCATACAAACCAATTAAAAACAATTAAAGTCAATAAAGTTGTTATAAAATTTAAGTAATTTTTAATATAATCCTACTAATTGCACTAAACTCTAATATTATATTATTATTCTCACCCATTACCCCTATTAATGATGGGTATACATGAAAAAAATATTTAATACTCTTTATAAACAAACAAATACGTTATAAAAAAAAACTAAATACACTGGTTAATTAGTGTTTTATAATAAAGACTAAAGAAAATACATAAATATTTAACAATTGAAATTTATTATAAAAATATTCTCCAGACTTAAATAGAATTTTGAAATTTAAAGGGAGTGTTTTATCATTATTCCTCTTTCCCGGCAACAAAATGCAATGGTCCCCATGTTTTTTTGTCCAAATGTTCCCAAAACAAATATAATAATATTTTTTTTTTGGTCAAAAAACAAATATAATAATATAAATATAGGGAGCATACAGTAAATCCATCCATCAATCAATCAACTCTCTCAAACTTTGGCTACCTTGTTCATAAGAAATTATGTTGATTTAGATCTGTCAATTAATAAATATAATTCATTATTTCATAAGTCCTTTTTTAATATTTCTTAATAATTATTAAATGATTAAACATAATTTAAAATTTGCTCATTTAAAAATCATATTTCCTTTCAGCAGCATATCTCTCAATTTTAAGAGATATAATTTATTTCTATCTCTAACTATATTACTTTCTTTATGTGATAATATTCTTCTAATTATGCAATCATTAAATTATATTTAATTCAAGCAATTTGCAAATAATAAACGAAAGTTAATTACTCAATCATGCAAAATTACACGAAAATTTGAGAAAATCTCTTGATAATATTTCTATTAGGCCCTTTTCATCAATAAAATTAAATTTTATTGAAGTCTTTCCCCTAAACTTGGGAAAATTCGTTTCAGGGCCCCTATTAGGCAAAGAATTCCAGAAAAGGCCCAAACATTCTGAAAATACGGAAAAAGGCCCAGAGATTCTGACAATACCCAAAAAGGCCCCAAGATTCTGACGGGGCTGATATAGTTGTTAACCGGGCTGATTTAGTTGTTAAATTTAACAACTAAATCAGCCCGGTTAACAACTATATCAGCCCCTCACTAACAACTATATTAGCCCCATTAATAACTCTGTCAGAATCTTGGGGTCTTTTTCCTATTGTCAGAATCTCTAGGCCTTTCTGGGTATTTTCAGATTGTTTGGGCCTTTTCTAGAATTCTTTGCCTAATAGGGGCCCTGAAACGAATTTTCCCCCTAAACTTCCAATTATATTCTCTTCTTTCTTTATTTCCTAGATAAAATTTCATTTAATTAAACAAGGTCGAATGCAGACCGAAAAAGTTGATTGATAGTAATAACTAATAAGTGTGTTATGTCGTTTGGGGAAAAAAAGTTTAATATTATGTTAAAAATTATTCTAAAAATATAAATTTGGTTATAATTTAAATCGGTTTCATTTTTTATTTTTTGGCTAAGGATTTTAATTTGCTTAAGGGCCTTTTTGCTTAGAAGGGAGGGGCAAGAGAGAAAAAATGAACCTATAATTTGATTTGAAATTGTGGAGGGGACGGAGGCACTAAAGTTTCCATCCCCTCCACTCTAATAACCGGAACAGAATCCTCTCCATATCACCCTTCTCCTCATCTCTCCCCATCACTCCAAAAATCAATCTCTACCATTTATTTCACTTCATCTTCATCTTAGCCATTCATTTTTTTAATATTTCAAGTACTGACAGGTACTAAAAAGATACTGACTGATCCTAAAAAAATACTTCATGATCTTTGAAATAATACTGACAGGTATTAAAAAGATACTGATTGATCCTAAAAAAATACTTCATGATCTTCAAAATAATACTGACAGGTACTAAAAAGATTTGATTGATCCTAAAAATATACTTCAAGATCTTCAAAAATATCGTGAAGTATATTTTTAGTACCAGTCAGTACTCTGAAATATTTTTTCAAAATCATGAAATATTTTTTGAAGATCATGAAGTATTTTTTTAGGATTAGTCAGTATCTTTTTAATACCTATCAGCAAGGTTGTCAAACTCACGAGTTTAAGTAAACTCGTGACAGTGACGTAAACTCGTATCGTGAACTCGAATCGTAAACTCGTAAGAGTTTACTTTTATTTTTCTAGTGTATAATTAAAAAATTAAAATATAAAAATAGCGATAATTTGATTTAAATATATTTTAAATCCAAATAATTGAAATTAAATCCATCAACATTCATCACTTATCATATTTAATAAAGAAAAATCTATAAAATTTCTACATAAAGTCGCTGAGTGTAATCAAATAAAAAAAAATTAACACGAGTTTAAGAGTAACTTAACACGGTTTTGTAAGCTAGAAACGTAAAAATGGTAAACTCGGTGTATAAACTCGTGAGTTTAACCGAGTTTACAAATAGCACGAGTTTACCACTAACTTGACTCATTTTTACATGCTAGAAGCGTAAAAACGGTAAACTCGAAGAGTCAACTCGCGAGTTTGATAACAATGCCTATCAGTACATGAAATATTAAAAAAATGAATGGCCAAGATGAAGATGAAGTGAAATGAATGGTGGAGATTGATTTTTGGAGTGACGGGGAGGGATGAGGAGAAGGGTGATATGGAGAAGATCCGGTTCCCTAATAACTCTATTTTTGCTCCTCTCCAACTTGGGGTTCCGTAGGGGAGCCAAAATTTTGGAATACTTTACTCTTATAACTTATGTAATATTCTAATAACATCATGATAAAAAATATTATTATCAGAAAAATATTATAAAATAAAATATACTATTATACAACAATTATTATAATTAAAAATATATTGTTAAAAAAATTAATATAAAAAGTATATGGGTGAAGAATTTCTCCGGTCACTTGAGATAAGTCCAGTAATCCCCAAAATTATGTCATTTTGGAATAATAAAGGGTGTTTCCGTGATTTTATATCTTCATTAATTCACCTAAAATTACAAACACACCCTTCATTAATTCAAAACGACTTAGTTTTAGAGGTCACTGGAGATAACTTATCTCCTATGGCTGGAGAAATATTTTTCCCAAAGCATATATTTATGAATAAAAATTTATTATAGTTATCACATATGCTCAAAAAAAATTTCAAAAAAATATTAGAATTAAGTTAATTTGAATACAAATATATTTGTATAATTGATAAATACAAATAAAAAAATACTATTTGTTCTGTTCTGAGAACAAGATTTGTTGGACTTGACTAGGTTGTCAAGCCTAGAGCCTACGTACCCTTTGAAGGGATCAAAGTCCACGTAGTTCGCAGTAAACTTGGAGGCTATTAGCCAGGAGGTGGTGTGTGTGCTCTGTGTGACAGAAAGTAAAGAGAGCATAGATTAGAATGTGTGCACCTGGTTGGTCTTCCCTTATATTTATAGAGGCATCTGAGGCGGAGATCTCGGCCTAGCACAATCTCCGGGGCCAAGATATTTGGAGCGAGCAAGATCCGGGGCCGAGATACTCAGGGCAAGTATCTCGGGATACTGGTTAGGATAGATCCTATCTCGTTAGGATAGATCCTATCTTGTTAGGATACCGGATCCCCTGCTGATACGCCAACTATGCTTCTTGGCTCTGTTGAGCCGTAACATGGATTTGGGCCTTTGGGCCGATCCATAACAGTTGCCCCCCAGCTTGGTCGTTCAGGCCTCTGGACGGCCGAGATGTACATTGCCCTTGGCCCCTGCTAAGGCCGGGGCATTCTACTTCAACTGAACCGGCTTATAAATGTCGCGGCCCTTAAGGTGGCTTTATGTCCGGGGCCTGGCTTCTCATGACTTTGAAAGGTTCAACTCCCGTCATCGTGCTAAGGATGCCCTGCTTTAAGTGGTCGGGGTGTTACCTAACCGGATCGGTCCGGGACGCCTTGCATTTGAATCCAGGTGTCGATCTTGGCTATTGAAGTCGTCTACTCCACAGATATGAGGTAATGTCTTCAGGATCTAGGATAATGCTGAGGCGGTTCGCCTGTCTCTGAGGTTGGAGTCTTTCTCCAGGTTTCCCGGGCTAGATTATTGTGAATTTATACCCTCTTGCCTTTCTACCGCATAGTGCCGGGTTGTGTCATATTGACCCCGGTTACTGATGCCTTTTGCTCAAAGATCCAAGGTATGCCTCAAAGATCCAGGTGATATCATGGAGTTCCCCGACTTAAGGGCCGGGTTTCTATGCATTCGCCCTTATCATCGACTGACACCTGGCGGCTTGTGACTTCTACGCGGACTTGATGCGTCCTTCGTACTTCAGCCCTTCCTCCTGGGCTTAGAGGTCTCTAGGCTGTCGAGGCGCCTTTATGGTCTCTAGGCTGCCGAGGCGCCTTTATGGTCTCTAGGCTGCCAAGGCGCCTTTATTTCGTATCCATCTTGATATGCTTTTGTCCGAGTCTTTGACGAATTCGGATTCGTATCCTTCTACTCATTTGCTTGTTCGGACGACCGGTTTTCTCCCGAGGCGGGATCTATTTACCTTCCCCTTGCACTTTGCTTTTGCTTACCTCAGCCTCGGTTCTTTGTCTTTGCTGACTTCGGCCTCGGTTTATGGTTTGCTTTGTGTTGTTGACAATCTGACGGTGCCACTCCTGTCTTGTTGCCCCCCAGCCTGGCAGTCGAGGGCTCTGGGCTGCCGGGGTGCATTGACCGCTTAACCTGGATCTCATGTCCGAGGTTTAAATTTCTCTCCCTCCATTGAGGTGGTTCCCGCAGATGATGTCGTTCCTCCGAGTTGCTCTCCTGGCCGTGCATCAAGCCCATTCTGACACGACTTCCTCATTTGAAATAGACTGCCTCCGACTGCCTCGACACAGCCTTCAATCTATCCAAGCACTTGAATCAGACGTACCCCTGAACCTTGCCGGGTATGACTGCCGGGCTTACGTGAAGGACGGTGTCCGGGTTCCGCTCCGTCTTTCAAGGTGGTGATGAGGCCGGGTTAGGAGCTCCAGAGGCTAGTCTGTCCAACGAGGTGGTGCCTTCTGGTGATGCTGCTTTCCCGAGCTAGGGCGCCTGTGCCCTGTCACTCTTCTATATACTCGACCGGCGTTTACGTCCGAGAGTTTAATTTATTGACCGCATTAAGTACAGGTCTATATACTCGACCAACGTTTACGTCTGGGAGTTTGGTGCAGGGTTGTCTTGTTTCAACCTCATCAGGTGTAACTAACCGCACTACCTCGTTCCAACTTTCACTAGTCAGATTTCAACTTTTCTTAGTCGGATTAATGGTAACCAACGTAAGGGCTAAACTACCACATGTTCAACCGAGGCTTCACCTGCCTCTAATCGAACATTTTGACCTGATCAGGGTCGGCATGATAGTCTGCTTGCTTAGTCGGGCGAGCGTTGACGCGTCAATTTTGCGAAAGGCCATGTATGGCGCCTTCGCCGACCTCTAACCAATGCCTGTCGGAGTACAACGGCCGGTTTCATACATCTAGATGTTTTTGTTAGCTGTCGGGTACACGACCTTAGAGCCGTTTTTTGGACCAAGCTTAATGGCCTCGGTTCCATGCCGGGTTTCAGGACCTCGGCTTCACGCCGGGTTTATGGACCTCAGCTTCATGCCGGGTTTATTGACCTCGGCTTCACGTCGGGCTTATTGACCTCGGCTTCACGTCGGACTTATTGACCTCGGCTTCATGCCGATTTTATTGACCTCGGCTTCATGTCGGGTTTATGGACCTCGGCTTCATGCTTAAGCAAATACTTGTGCACATTGGTGAATCTCCTTTGTGGGATCCTTCATTAATAAAAACATCTCAAAAGAGCTTACAAATGGTCGTGAGTAATTCAAAGGAAAAATAACAGAGAATTCAAACTTGAGAACTTAAAGAAATAACCAAGCGATAACGTAAGAAATAACCAAACAATAGCGTAGGGCGGTGCCGAGATCTAGCTGTAATAGATCTTTTATTTGTCGGCGTTCCATGTTCTCCTAACCGGCATTCTTATTGCCGATGTCGGCTGTCTCCGTTGCGTCTCCAAGGCTCGGCCCTCTGCTTGTCCGCCCGATCCCTTACATCAGGCGAGGAATTCCTCAGCTTCTCAGATTCGTCCGCGTTGGCAATCTCCATTTGTTCGACATCCAGATACTGTTTTGCACGGGTGTAGAACTCAGTCAGAGTGTAGACTGGGTTTTTGCAATAATTCCTAGCCATGCGTGATGATGGGTTAATCCATTGACCAGGCAGTGCACATGAACTCCCTCGGATAAAGATCGTACTTGCATTGCCACGTCTCTGAACCTATTCAAGTATCTTTGCAGCGTCTCACCCTTTTTCTGTTTCACCTTACTCAGTGTGAATTTGGACTTCGGCTATTTCTTGCTCGTGGCAAAGTGTAACTCAAATTTACGTCCGAGGTCTTCAAAACTCCGAATGGAATTGTTAGGCAGAGAGTTCAGCCATTTGTGCACCGGTCCAGTCAATGTGACCGAGAAGAGGTGCAAAATGACTGGGATGTCTATAGACCGGACCCACATCAGCTTCTCGAAAATCTCCAGGTGATTACGCGGATCCTGAGTCCCATCGTACTTCAGGAGGTCGGCCAGATCGAACTTTTTCGGATAGGGGGCTGCCGCTGTTGCCCTGGAAAAAGGGGTCCTGCCGAAACCCGTCAAGTACTTCATCCTATACTCCCGGGGTGAGCCAGGCGTCCGGGGAGCTCCGTTTTCCTCACGATGCTCTTCAGGGTCTGGGTCCTCCCTGTGGCTGTTACGGTTTTCGTCATCCCCCTGGTTCTGGTTGTCATTACGGCCTCGGTCCTCCCTTTCTGAGATCCGTAATAGCCGTTCTCTCTTTCGCGCGGATGCCCGTTGACGTTCTCGCTTAGATCTGCCTTCTCTCCCTTCCTAGCCGTCGGTCCGGCGTCTTGACTCCGGGCTACTAGTCGGGCTACTGCTATTTGTGGGGCCCTTTCTTCTCTTCTACGGGATTTTCTTCAGTTTCCGCGTCAGTGATGGCGCTCAAGCTCCTCCCTTATCATTTGACTGAAAGTTTGGAAGTCTGCTTGTTGTTGCAGGTGATCCCGTTTTTCCTTGTCTTCGAATCTCTTAAGCAATGATTCTTGCGTCCTCCGAAGGATGCGGACGTCGGCTTCCAGCGCCAGAGCGTCCTGGGTCAGAATCTCCCTGCGTGCCTTCAATGGTGTCTGATCGTCAGCTAGGGGGAAGTCACTGTGTCGGTAACATGACCCTCCGGGGTGTTTTCTCGTCGCGGTTGCACTTGCAGCTGGCTAGGCCCGGTCTAAGGTTGACTTGGCAGGGGACCTCCGTTAGCCTGCTGCAGTGGATTTCTGCTGTGGCTTCTGGTGTTCGCCATTAGTGGTCACGAGGATAGAGGTTTATGGTCCCCACGGACGGCGCCAATGTTCTGTTCTGAGAACAAGATTTGTTGGACATGACTAGGTTGTCAAGCCTAGAGCCTACGTACCTTTTGAAGGGATCAAAGTCCACGTAGTTCGCAGTAAATTTGGAAGCTATTAGCAAGGGGGTGGTGTGTGTGTTCTGTGTGACAGAAAGTAAAGAGAGCATAGATTAGAACGTGTGCACCTGGTTGGTCTTCCCTTATATTTATAGAGGCGTCTGAGGTGGAGATCTCGGCTTAGCACGATCTTCGGGGCCAAGATATTTGGAGCGAGCAAGATCCGGGGCCGAGATACTCGGGGCAAGTATCTCGGGATGCTGGTTAGGATAGATCCTATCTCGTTAGGATAGATCCTATCTTGTTAGGATACCGGATCTCCCCTACTGATACGCCAACTATGCTTCCTGGCTCTGTTGGGCTGTAACATGGATTTGGGCCTTTGGGCCGGTCCGTAACACTATTATTAAATTTTCTTAGAAAAATATTATGATTATAAAATATGTTAATATAATTTTAAACAGAAATGTTATTATAATGAAAAATATATGATTTTTATTAAATTTAAAATAATATATTTTAAAAAATATACTAGCACGAAAGTAATCAAAAATAAAAATATGTTATTATAAATAAAAATTACTATTATAGTTAAAAATATATATTATTATACAATTAATTTGAAACAAAATATATATTATATTGATTACAAATAAAAATGTTATTATATAAATTAGATAAGAGGTAAATTAATTTATATCACATATAAATAAAAATAAATAAATAACTAAATATGTTAAGGTAGAATATTAAATTGCTATCACTTCTCTCCTCTAATCTCATCTTAAACTAAATAAGGATCATTAAAAATTTCTCACCGAGCAAGAAATTTGTGGAAGCAAATTTTAAAATCTAACTGTTTTTCTTAGTTTTTTCCTGGCAACTTATAGTTTTGGCTTAACTGGAACACTAATCATAAGCCTGGTAAAGAAAGATTCCAAAATTTCTTGTGGATAAGGATCTTTAGCCTATGGTGTTGGATTCCATGGACAACCAGATGCAAGTTTCTATTTCAAGGAGCGAGCACAGACACCAAGGAGATGATTCACCAGTGCCACTATCTTTTCATGGAAAATGGCATGACTCAAAAACTCAGTCATCAGATTTTCCGACTCGACAAGTTTGAGGAGAATTCCTGGACCCCCCCTCCTACCAATGCAGTCCATATTGATATCAATGGATCAGTGTGCCAACATCACCAAGCAGCTTGTGGGGAGTGATCAAGAATGTTCAGGGTGAATACCTGAGGGGCTTCTATCTTTCCCTTGGCCTTATACCATTATTAAAGCTAAAATTTATGCTATTATGGTAAGATTAAAAATTGAACTCTAGATGGGCTTTGAGAGTATCATCCTCTATTCTGATTCCCTTGATGCCATCAATATTCTTATGAGAGCTTGCCTGATTAAACATCCTCTTAAAGACATCATTAGAGAGACTAGAGACCTTTTGTTCAAGGACTGGGACGTTGGGTTACATCATACTTCTAAAGAAAACATTTCATGTGCTGTCAAAGAAGGTCATGGTGTTGCTATTGGTGCCAATGTAGTTTTCGATTCCAACTATTCAAGAGGATGCCTCCGTATGGTGCCGAAGGATCAACGGTCCTTTCTCTTATAGTTTATTTTCCTTTTAATGTATTAACCAGATGTATTAACCAGATTCTCATAATCTAGTCTCTTTCTTATCCTTTCAAGCTTTGACTTGCCTGTATTATCCAAAAAAAAAAATCTCTCATATCCTCCTACACCAATAAAAAAGGTACTCTTCCTAGTCCTTATTATAAGACACCAACAAACAATTCTTACAAAGTAATAAAAACAGTTAAAGTCAATAAAATCATCCTACAATTTAAGTAACTTCAAATATTAACCCTATTAATTGCACTAAACTCTAATATTATAATTATTGCTCTCACTCACTAACCTTATTAATTAGGGGCGTACATGAAACAAAAAACAATAGATACTCCTTGTAAACAAGCAAGTGCCTTATAAAAATAACTAAATAAACTTGCTAGTTGGTGTCTTATAATGAAGATTAGAGGGAGTAATCTTTTACCCTTCTTTTAATCCCCTCCCTTTCAAACGGACTTGGCTTTTATCCGAAGCCAGTTAGCGTCTGCTGCATCCTTGTTAGTAAAATTGTGTTGTTTTGGCTCAAAAACAGTGAGCTGTTGCCTTTTTTTTCTTAATATTTTAGGGTATTAACAAGTATTGAAAAGATACTTTTGGATACTAACGATAAGAAAAAATCTTTTATGATCTTAAAAAATTATTTAAAGATCTTGAAAATATATTTCAGGGTAGTGACTGATATTAAAAGGATACTAACTAGTACTAAAAAACTACTTGATGATTTTGAAAAATTATTTTAGGATTTTGAAAAATTATTTTAGGATACAGACTAGTACAAAAAATATACTTCAGGTATTAAAAGGATATTTTTTGTAAGATCATCAAATAATTTTTAAGATTATGAAGTATTTTTTCAATACCAGTCAATATCCTGAAATATTTTTTTAGTATCAGTCAGTACCCTAAATATTTTTTTCAAGATCTTAAAATAATTTTTTAAAATCATGCAATATTTTTTTTAATACTGATCAGTATCCTAAAATATTTTTTTAATATCCTTCAGTACCATAATATATATATATATATATATATATATATATATATATATATATATATATATATATATATATATAAGGCAACAGCTCACTATTTTTACACCAAAACGGCACAATTTTACTGAAAAAGGATGCAACGGACACCAAGCCGGGTCTCTTTCAAACAGGGCCTAAAGCTTCACGCGCACCAGTATTAAGGCACATGTCCCAAAATATATGTATCCAAATCCTATGGCTATCAATATGTTTGTTGATTTAAGTAACTTTGTCGGACTTATTCATTTGTACTCGCATAGCACATAATCATAATTCATAATGTAAATAAATGGTACATCTTTTCCGAGCAAAAAAAAAAATAAATGGTACATCTTCTAGTGATATCAAGTGATTTTTTTTATACACCACTTACTTATTCTAAGGAGTATCAATTATTTTTTTTCCCATATATAACCGTAATTAATAAGGGTAATGAGCATGGTTTGTGAAATCGGACCTGACCGGCCGGTTCCGACCGAAAACCGGCCACGAAACTGGTCCGGTTTAGGGTAAAATCGGACTGACCCGGTGAACCCGGGGTAACCCAGACGGGGTCACTGGGTCAAACCGTTTTTTTTTTAAAAAAAAATTATTTCTCCCTCAATTTTTTTTAAAAAGAGTGCAATCTGATTCATATCATATTTGAAACAACATATGTGTGATTTTCGACTCTTCCCACTGTCAAATTCAACTTCCTCAAACTTCTCAGTGCTCTCTGCTCCTCGACTGCCATTTTGTGATTTCTCTATTTTCGGTTGGCTCTACTTAGTAGATGTCAAATGTAGGCTGTAAAGAAAATTGTTAAGAATATCTGAATATGTCATAAGTATTGGAGTATATGATTATTTTGTCATTAATCCAAAGTATTGAAATAATATATAGTATGTCAAATTTAGGTTGGTGTGATGAGAAATTAATTATTTTCCAATTTTTTATACCTCACCGGTCTAGGCCGGGGTTGACTCCAAGCTAATTCTGGTCTGACCTACTAACCCTTAACCCAGTGTCCGGGTTTCAGAACCTTGGTAATGAGTAAGAATAATAATTAATATAATATATTGGAGTTTAATGCAATTAATAGAAATAGTATTGAAAATTACTTAAATTATAGGACAACTTTATTGACTTTAACTGATTTTTATTGATTTCTGAGAATTATTAATTAGTGTCTTATAATAAAGACAAGAGGAAGTAGTCTCTCTTTTTTTTTTTTTCCTAATAAGTAACCTCATTGTTCTTTATATGAGATTCTTATGGGGCTCCGCAAAAAAAAAAAAAAAAAAAAAAAACTTATGCGGCCGAATACAAAAGTGTAGATAATAATTTAACATTTTTAATTAAAAATATTAATAACCTTTTTGTTCAAAGAGTAAATATCCTATTTGGTCTCTGAGAAAAAACACGGACCCCTTTTTGTCCCCAAGGACTAAAAGGTGACATTTTTATGGACTAAAAATGGTTTTTGAAAATTTTTGAAGGACCAAAATGAGGTCCTTTTTTTGGAAATTCATCCTTTTCAGGGACTAAAAAAAGGTTTCGTTGTTTGAGAGACCAAAATAGGGTCCGTGTTTTTTTTTCAGGGACCAAATAGGGTATTTACTCTTGTTCAAAACACTAATTTTGTTAGTTTTGGCCAGTTAACATGTTAAAATACTAGTTTATCTTTTATTATAACATAAAATGGCCAAAATAAAATATTTCAAAGGAATTAGGATCAAATTAACAAATATTGAAGGACAAAAAAAAAAAGAACAAGTATTTTATCTGTAAAGCAAAAAAATTGTTAATTGCATATACTTACACCAATACAAGCATATTATTCTTTGCTTTTGCATGAAATTGTATGTATACCTTTTTTTTTTTTTTTGGGGCTCAATTATGTATACCCTTTTTAAACTAGGGTCCTTTCAAATAGCATTTTAAATCGGTGAACTTGAGAAATCAGTTCCTCAATTCTCTTCCTTGGTAAAAAAGATTACGATGGAAAATTTTCTTTTCAAAAAAAGTAATCATATATTTGTTTCCTTTTATTTTGAAATGAATAAAAATGAGGGAATGGTACAAAATGGGAAGGAAATATCAGCATTAAAAAGTTAGACAGAACAATATTATGTGTAAGAATGATAGTGAAGGTGAACAAGACTTCTTAAAAGCAAAATTGTGGCTATCATCAACTATCCCTTACAAAGAGCCTGTTTGGAGGGGAAACAAAACCTAGGTTTTTTTATAAGTCTATCAGAAGCTATTTTATATTAAAACTTAGGTTTTGACAAAAGTTTATCAAACATTTCAAAAATTGTCCAAAAGTTATTCTGCATTGAAACCTAGGTTTTGTAAAAAGCTTTTTTTTTTTTTAGCTTTTTTTCTCTCATCTACTATCATCAGTATTTTTTCAGCACTAGTCAATATTCTTAACTAGTTTTTGAATACCCTGAAATATTTTTTAAGACTGGTCATTACCCTGAAATATTTTTTCAATATCCTAAAATTTTCTTAAAATCATGAAGTATTTTTTCAATATCTTTAAGTATCTTTTTAGTACCCATTAGTACCTGAAATTTTTTTAAAATCAGTTAGTACCCTGAAATTTTTTTTAATATCCTAAAATAAAATTTTAAGATCATGAAGTATTTTTTCAGTACTCTGCAATATTTCGTGATCTTAGAAATTTATTTTAGGATATTAAATAAATATTTCAAGGTAATAAATAATCTTTAAAAAATATTTTAGGTACTAACGGGTTCTAAAAAGAAACTTAATACTATCTGGTATTGAAAAAATATTTTTCATGGTCTTACAAATTTGGGAGAATCCCATATAAAGACGGTTGAAATACCCAAATTCTAATTTGGGTTACTAAACTTAATAAATTATTAGTTAAGTTATGTAACACAATTAAGGATTTAGAAATTGGAACAAATTACCTCTATATCCTTTAATTATTAGACAAAAAGAAAAAGCAAAATTGAAGATAGATTGTTTACGCACTATGTAAGAAACCCTAATAATAGAAAATTCATTAGAAGCCTCAATAGCATCAGAAAATCGGTAAAGTAGGCTAAGGTAAGTTGGTTGTATTGTTAAATCTTCATTTCTTAATCCTTTTTAGTTAATTTATGTACTGGAGGTAGTATAGCATATTTGTACAATATTTTTGTGATCACGATAAGACGCATTTGAATCGGCTAGAATCTTAGCAATTTTTATCTAGCCCCTTTTTCGATTTTTCTGTTAGGTTTAAAATACAGGTTTCATCACGGATCATCATGGATTGCGTGACTGCTTATGGTGCTCAGACGGAGTCCAAAAGTGAATGAAGGCTTAGAATACATATCTGGGTTTATAACCTTAAAATACAAGTTTCAACAAGATCTCATGATATCATTTGTATGAAAGCCTAAATACATATCTGGTTTTTTTTTTTGGCTCGAATATCTGGGTTTATAACCTAATGATACACGTTTTCTTTTTTCTTTTATTTGGTTAGGGTTAGGGGTATTATTGGAAAATAACTAATATTTAGATATTCTAAATTGGGTCAATGACCCAATTTAAGATTTGTTGAATTTACCAGCCTTATATAGAATTTTTCTATTTCAACTGTCTTTATATGAGATTTTCCCTAAAAATGTATCTTATGATCTTAAAAAATATATATATATTTCAGTGTACTGACTAATATTGGGAAAAAAAATTTAGTTACTAACGGGTACTAAAAAAATACTTAAGGATATTGAAAAAAAATACTTCATAATCTTGAAAATTTTTTAGGATATTGAAAAAATATTTCATGGTAATGACTAATCCTGAAAAAATATTTCAGAATACTAAAGAAATACTCAAGAATACTGACTAGTACTGAAAAAATATTAATGATGGCAAAGGAAAGAGAAAAAATAGCTTTTTACAAAAGCTAGGTTTTAATGCATAATAACTTCTGGACAATTATAGAGTGTTTGGTAAACTTTTGTCAAAACCTAAGTTTTGATACAAAATAGCTACTAAACAAATTTGGAGTGTTTGACAAATTTGTGTCAAAACCTAGGCTTTGATGCAGGATAGCTTATGGACAATTTTGGAGTGTTTGGCAAACTTTTATCAAAATTTAGGTTTTGAAGCTATCCAAACACTTTATTTTTTTATCTAAAAACTATTCTCCAAAAGCTACATTCGAATGTGCTCCACACTTTGAGCCTATTTATAAGTTCATTTTGACCAAAAAAAGTGGTCTTATTTATAAATCCAATTTCATGTAATAAATGAGATTACGACAATTTTACCTATATTAATTGTACTCATGAACCAGCACTACTAGTAGTGCAGTGGTATTGGGATTCATTTCCCCCCTTTAGGTCCTAGGTTCAATTCCCCCCTCCCTCGCCTTGTATCAAAAAAATTGTACTCATGAAGATAGAGAGAGAAAAAACAGTTAAAAAATACTCAATCATAAATTAGGGCAAAGTTGAAAATTTACTCCATAATCATTGAGTTAACTATTTCTTATTGGTATTTGAAATTTGATTAAAATTAACTTATAAATAGGACCAGAATGGCACACTCACGGCACACTTAACACATTATTTCTAAGAATTTTGTCCCCTCTTTCATCCACAAACCATGCAATCCGGTTTCTCTTTACCTAATTATGCACGCTGCATAATTTAAATTGATTTTTTTTTTCAGATTATATTGTTCACAAGTGTTGATACTTGATATGAATATTATTTCTTCTATCAATATTTTCTCATATTGTAGCTATCTTAGAAGTAGAAGGACATGGAGGTCGCCAAGTGCCTCGTAGTGTGATGGTACTAGGGCCAGCCTTAGAAGCTGATCTTTCCCCTTATCCAGAGTTCGAGCCCTACCTCCCCCTCCCCCCACCGGCTGTATCAAAAAAAAGAAGGGCATGGAGGTCGCTACAAAACATAGGGCATGAGGCCACGTAGAGGACCATGAATGCAAATGATAGTACTATCTCCGATCTTAATTATAAGACTTAGTTGAATTTTTTTAGAGAGATTAAGGAAATTAAATAAGTTATTTAATCATTTCATATGTTGTGTATCCTTATATTATATATTAGTTTATTAGTTAAACTAATTAGTTTAAAGAAAAAAAATATAAATAAAAATACTTTAAAGTAATTTAATTAGCTTCCTTAATCTCTCTAAAAAAGTCAACTATGTCTTATAATTAGGATCAGAGGGAATAGTAAATATCCAAATGATAAATAATTAATATAGAATACATTATACATATCAAATATCAACAATAAGTAATAAAATAATATAGTATGATCGATTTAGTCTAAACTTTACTAAATACACAAAAAGATGTGTGTGTGATTTGACACATGTAATATTAAAAAGAAAAAAAAAAAAGAAAGAAAGAAAAGAAGAAGAAGGTGGATTTAGAATGAGTCACATGTGTTGACCCAAAGTGTCCCGCCAAACAGGTCAATTCCCATTCGTCACCAAACTCCCCTATTAGATTCCTTTCTGTGGATGCTTAGCTTCTCTAATTTTAATTTGAACATTTTAAGGGGGAAATATGATTTTTTGTCATTATAATTATAGGCAATTCGGATCAATATCTCTATAGTTTTTTTACTAACAAACTAGTCCTTAAAAATATGATTAACTTTTCATTCTGGTGATGTGACAATGATATTTGATAACAAGAAGGACCTTGATCAAAATTGACTGAAACTTCAATGATAAGATTATAGGGGACCTTGAGTTAAGTTGATCAAAAAAAAAAAGAAAACTAAAGCTTTCTCAATATGTATGAGCAAATGCTTAGTTGAGATTTTATAAATCAAGTTTTTGAAGAATGATAGGTGTTATGATTTTGGATGAGTGGTTATAGTGTGAGTAATCAAAATCAGATTTTGTAGGCATCAAGATAGTGAGGGATTGACTCCAAATAAGTGGCTGATGGGTGAGTGAGTGAGTGAGTGGGTTTTGATTAGCGTATAATAAAAGGCTCATCATATATGTACCACATGCTTATCTTTTTTTATTTAGATGGGCAAGTAACACTTGTAATAGAGATTGAACCCTAATAAGTGCCATCAAAGAATGGCGTACATGTTACTGCGCTCTTGAGGTGCTGGCACCACATACTATCTTTTACACTTATAATTCACACTCCTTTCTAATATCTTGTTATTGTGAGTGGCATCCCCCAAATATTTTTAATTTATATTTGCCTAAAGTATACGTTTGATTCTCCATGTTTACCTCTAGTATTATTTTAGTTCCTTAAGTTTATAAAGTGTATATTTTGTCCTATAATGTTAACATCGTTAGTCTGATTTAACGAAAATTAATGACTCAACAATTTTAACCGATGACTATACAATTAAATATCGACCAAGAATGTTTATATATTAGTATTTTAATAAATTAATATTTTAAATCCTATTAATTGAAAAATATTTAATCTTCGCAGATTGTTTTATGGTTTTCACCGTTTTGTGAAGATTAAATATATATTTTTTGTTCGAAGATGATTAAATATTTTTCAATTAATAGGATTTAAAATATTAATTTATTAAAATACTTATATATAAATATATTTGGTCAGCATTTAACTGTACAGTCATCATTTAAAATTGTTGAGTTAATATTTTCCACTAAGTCAGACTAACGTGGTTAACATTAATAAACTAAACATGCATTTTACAAACTTAAAGGATAAAAATAATATTAGAGGCAAACATGAAGAATCAAACGTATATTTTAGCTTTTATATTTTGATCGTGAATTCATGATGATTAGCCTTAATCCAACAGTTAACAATATAACCTTTAATTAGAGGCAGCATATTTTGGGAATCGGTTTGTTTGGTACGGAGAGCTCATTAGTCAGGGCATTCAAATCTAATTTTGGACAATCTAGATCTAAGTTTTTTTAAAATAATGATTTTTTAAATAAAAAAATTATTTCTTTAAAAAAATAATAATTAAGAAATCATCTTTATTTTATATTATATACTCATTAAAATAAATTTTTAAAAAATATATACATTTTTAAAAACTCCAATTTAAATTGTCCAAATCAGATCTAACGATCTAGATCTAGATCTAAAACAAACTTAGATTCTAATTTTTGGGAGACCATGGAATATACCTACTCACACAGAGAATGCGTGTCGGTGAATCATTATATATATATATATATGCGCGTGCGTTTTGCCTATAAAGAAACACACCCAAGTCCAACCATTCAAATTTTTTTTTAAAAAAAAAATGAAACCAAAAAAACACACTCAATTAAGAAACGTTAGACCGCAATCAAAAACATAATAAAAGCATACTCTCTCCATCACACGCACACATTTGTAACTTTTTTTTCCTCCATTTTTCTTTTTGCCCCGTTTTGACATTTGGATGGGGGAATTTATACTTTCTGCGATCTTAAATATAAGACTCAGTTGACCTTTTTTAGAGAGGTTAAGGAAAATAAAAATATTATGTAATTATGGTAAATTGTTGTGTATCATTAAACTATACATTAGTTTATAAGTCAGACAAACTAAGTTGAAAAAAAAAAAAGATATAAATATTCTAAAATAATTTATTTATCTTCTTTTGTCTCTTCAAAAAATTTATTGGGTTTTATATTCGGGACTGAAGATAGTGTGTTGGTGTTGATTTACAATTTCCATAAGTCTGAAAACTGACGAGCAAAAAAAAAAGATAAGAAGGAAAAAAAAAAAAAAGACCCGAAATCTGCAAATTCCAATTGAGAATTCCAAAAAGACTCAATTACTATGAATTCGCTAGAAATTGAATTGGGATTCAATTTACAGGAAAAATACTTAAATTCTATTAATTTAAAATATGAAAATAAAAAAGATGATATGAATTTCCTCTTTCCCTAAATATAAGCTTCAAATTTAAAATTATGTCATTTGATTTATTTTGTTACAGCATTTAATCTTATTAGATTAACCCCTATAAACTTTATGGTGATTAGAGTATCTCGGGACCTTAAATTAAAATTTGCAATTTTGAGGGGCATTTTTATATCCTTCCTCCCTAAAAGTACTGCCATTTATTTGCACAAAACATACACCTTCTTGCTTATTTGCCCCCTAATTTTTTGAAATGCATTTCAAAAGTTCACTCTAATTCATACAAATTAACGTTTGAATTATAAGTAATATTTTTATCCAAGATTAAACTTTTTTTATATGAAAATCTTAGGAAAGGGGCTGAGCTCACCCACGATCCAAGGGCAGTGCAAAATCTCCCTTCCTCCTAGGTAATACTAATGTTGGAAAGGGCAAGCCGTCTATTACTCTCAATCGTTTACCTAGACATCAAAGATCTAGGATACCCCTAGCACCTTAACCAACTCCAGGATCGAATTTCTTCCTTTGGTGAGAGTGTCTGATCCTTTTGTCAGTTAAACCCAATGACGAGGGAGTTATCCTAGATTAAACTATTAAGCATACTCTTTGGAGCAACATAAGCCAATTTTAGAGTAATAAAAAGGTGGGTCCTCTACATGGATTGGCCCACAGAGATTTCACAGCATCAACCAATCTTTAAACCCAATCCAAATAAACATCAAAGCCCAAGTTTGATTGACCTTCCTTATAACACCAAGTACCAACCCTAAATTAATTGATCAATCAATCATTGCTAATGAATATTCACTATGTGGAAAATGGAATCATTGAAGGGCTACAAGGTACCTTAGAGGAACCACTAATCAAAATCGGCACTATTAGCATGCTAACTTTTTCAGCAGTTTCCCAATGTATATTACTCCCTCTTGGTCTAAAATAGAAATGTTTAGGCATTTTAATGGTGTAAAATAAAATTATTGCTTTGACCTTTGAATCATCATCATCATTATTATTATTGAAAATGCCCCCTCGTTAATGATAATTTGAGAGAGGAATTTATAATTTATGGAGATAAATGTCAACAAATAATTGAGTGTAAATCTTAAAAGAATAATGGGAAAATTATAATAAATGACATAAGAAAAATAATATTTATTAAGAAGGACCATAAAAATAGTAATTATTTTAAAGGACCATAAATTAAAACATTAAAATATAAAGACTAAATTGCCCTTACCCAAATTTCTTATATTCTTTCTAATTAAATCAAAATTTGGAGTGATTACTCATTATCATCCAAATCTTCTTCATTTTGAGAAAATCATGGAGAGGGATGATGGAAAAACCGAAAACATTTATGATCAAGAATTGAACATACTCGTGCTTGGACATTTATAAGTTTTTTATTGATAATATGAAATATATATAACTTAAATTGGAGAAGGAAGGGAACAATTTCCTTTAACTTTTATATTATATATAGCCATTGAAGTGTAATTACTAGAGCGTTTTATCTTAGGATAGCAACAGTTCAATCTGCAAATTGAGGGGATTATCTCCGATTTGCAAAAAAAAAAAAAAAGTGGCTTTTTTTTGCTGGATAATATGAATTCAGAAGAGAGACAGACAAAGAAGTTACCTTGATTGTAATTAGGAGGAGATTTCAGTACAGTAGAAATGCCAACTTGATTGATTCTGATTTGGTCTTTAATTGTCATTATTTATCAATCACTTCAGATTTTGATTTAGTTAGAGAGAACATAAAAAATCTAGGTAAGGGCAATTTAGTCTTTCTATTTTAATGTTTTAATTTTTGGTCCTTCAAAATAATTACAATTTTTAAGGTCCTTATTAATAAATATTATTTTTCTTTGGTCCTTTATTATAATTTTTCCAAGAATAATTGCCTTGCTACAAATTCAATTAGGTTAACTACCCAAAATTCCTTAATGTTAATAAGGTTCATCATTGCCCATGAGGGCTTTAAGAATATGAGGGTACAATAATTTAGGATAGCCTTATAGGCCCATCAACGTTCTTTTAGAAGGCAAATATTTGCACCAGTCCAAATTACTCAAATGGACCCCAAAAAAGTTCAAACCAGCCCATCTTTTTGTCTGTCTGTTCTTCTCTCTCTCCCTCTCTCTAATCTTGAAACAAACCATCGCATGTTAAATTGTTAATAGTGGTGGGGGCATGAGACTAGTTTGTCCGTTAGGGACTAGATTCTCACAAGGTAATGACCAATATTTGAATTTTAGCTGAAAGAGATGTCACATTTAATACTCTGTTCGGTCATAATTATAAGATAACATTTGAGAGTTGATTTTAATCCTAATTATAGGATAAAATTATAATTTTTGTCAAATTTTTCTCAAAATACCCTATATTAATACTTTCTCAATAATAATTTAATAATGCACCTATATATTCTATAAAATAAGTAATGTTTACAACTCATTAACACCGCATACACCTCAATTCAACTGTTTTTTTATTAAAATGATTTTGAACAATTTTTGTCATATTTAATAATGGCATAACTATTAAATTACACTACCTCTGATCTCCAAGAGTAGAGTAGAAGTTGTTGAAGGAGATTGACGATGCTGGACTATCTGAGAGCTTGGAGAAGTCGTGTGTGGAGTAGGAAAGGTACAATAAAGAACAACGAATAGAGTAACTGGATATCATTTTAAATTTTAATTAAGGGCATTTTCGAAAAACAAATATAATTGATTGATTTAACTACTATTCTTAATCTCTCTGAAATTAGATAAATATGTCCTATAATCAGGATCAGAGAAAGTATTTGATAGTACAGGGTATAGGGGCCAGGAGATATGGATGCCAAACTTTTTTTTTTTTTTTAATTTAGAGGGGCAAGTACTAGAAACCTAAGATTACGAGCGGGGAGAGGATTTTCTCCCCAGCACGCTCTCTCATCGGCGCAATCCTGGCCGTCCAAATCTGGATCCAATGGTCCAGATTAGTTTTTTTAAAAAAAATTGCTAAAAGACTACAAATTTTTTTTTAAAAAAAAACAATCTGGACCGTTAGATCCAGATTTAGACGGCCAGGATTGCACCGATGAGGGATGGGGAGAGAGGGTGCTGGGGAGAGGATCAGGAGCCATTATAAGTGAGACATATTAAGACATCCTCCAACAATTGAAGAATGAGCAAACCACTCTGAAAAAGAGCTTTCACTCACTTAAGTCGCCAACCAATAAAGCGGAGCTAGATCCTACTTTCTTCTCATCTCCCATCATCTCTCTCAAGTCAATCTACACTATTGATTTCACTTCATTTTGGCTGTCCATTTTATATTCTTAAAACTTATTTTCAACCTCTTAAATGTTTTGACTCCCGCAAATGCTGAGATTTTTTTTATGGGTAAAGGATTTCTCCTGTCACTGGAGATAGAGTTATCTCCAGTGACTCCAAAACTACGTCGTTTTGGATTAATGAAGGGTTTGTTAGTAATTTCAGGTAAATTAATGAAGAGTGATTCTGTAATTCTGTTTATTTTTTAATCATATACATTTTACCAAAACACCCTTCATTAATCCACTTGAAATTACTAACAAACCCTTCATTAATCCAAAACGACGTAGTTTTGGGGTCACTGGAGATAACTCTATCTCCAGTGACAGGAGAAATCTTTTTCCCTTTTTTTATATATATAAATATTTTTGGGTACTGAGTACTGACGGGTACTAAAAGGATACTTCATGATATTGATGGGTACTAAAAAAATAATTCAGAAAATTGAAAAATTATTTTAGAATCTTAAAAAAATATCATAAAGTATATTTTTTGTGTCAGTCAGTACCCTGAAATATTTTTTTTAAATCCTAAAATAATTTTTTAAGATCATTAAATATTTTTTAAGTACCATTCAATATCCTTTTAGTACCATTCAGTACCCTGAAATATTTGTTAAAAATCATAAAGTATTTTTTTAGTACCAGTCAATATCCTAAAGTATACCAGGCAGTATTCTAAAATATTTTTCAAGATCATACAGTATCAGTAATATTTTTCAAGATCATTAAATAATTTTTTAAGATCATGCAGTATCAGTAAGTATCCTGAATTATACTTTTAGTACCATTCAGTATCTTGAAATATTTTTTCAATATCCTAAAATAATTTTTCAAGATCATGAAGTATTTTTTCAATACTCGTCAGTATCCTAAAGTACAATACCCTAAAGTATTTTTTTCAGTACCATTTAGTATCATAAAATATCTTTTTAGTACCATTCAGTACCCTCAAATATTGTTTTCAAAATCCTAAAATAATTTTTCAAGGTCATGAAGTATTTTTTAGTACTAATATCCTAAAGTATCTTTTTATTAGTAGTTAGTGAGTCGAAGCATTTGAGAGGTTGGAAATGGGTTTTAAGAATATAAAATGGACAGCCAAGATGAAATGAAATCAATGGTGTAAATTGGTGTAGAAGGAATGATGAAGGATGAGGAGAAAGTAGAATCATGAGAGAATCTTTTCCCCAATAAAACATGTTCACTAAAGCACCACTTCCCTTTTGTGTTCTTGTATATTTAGCTGGATACAAATATAATGAAAAGGAAAAGGAAAAATAATTAAATGACCAAACTATTTTCAAATATTTTGAAGACAAATGATGTTTTCAAGTTTTTATCAACTATTTCAGGATCGGAATACAATGGGCCATCTCACTCATGATACAATGGAATTGTCAACTTCTCACTTCTTTACAAATTTTACAAAATATAAGGTAAATATATGTGAGAGAAATTTTATTTTATTTTTATTTTTATAAGAAAAAGTTTTGGAGGGGTTCGGCATCAGTTCCCCATCGAGGTCAGGCACGGCCCGGGATCTTTGAGTATTTGGGGATTTACGAGATCGCCTACTAAAGGAGTCCTAGAGACGGTAACAGGAATCGAACACACATCCCTTTAGTACTTGACCAAATCCCATACCATCTATGCCAACTCTCTTTGGTGAGAAATTTTATTTTGATTTATATAAATAAGCACTTTTATAATGACATGATTTATGTAAAAAAAAAACACACACACACACACTTTTGGATGACGCTATTTACCTCTAACCAAACAACCAATATAAAGCTAACACTTAAGTGCATACTTTTCAAAACCCCAAAAAAAAGAGGAGAAGCAGCAGGAGGAGGAGGAGGAGATGAAAACGGAAAAAAAAGGTAGAATTTATTAAAGGAAAAATTAGTTTGAAATTTAGGGAAATTAAACAAAAATAAAGAAGAAGAAGAAGAAGAAGGAAGAGAAAATTGTACCAAAGCTTTATAAAATGAAAAAGAAAAAAAAAGGGTAGAATTTATTAAAGGAAAAATTAGTTTGAAATTTAGGGAAATTAAACAAAAATAAAGTACTCCTTCCGATTCTAAATAGGCTAAAGTACCCGTTTGGTCCTTTATGTTTGCTTTAAATATCCATTTAGTCCCTTAAGTTTGTAAAGTGGTCGTTTGGTCCTTGAAAGTTAACACCGTTAAGCAGACTTAACGGAAAATACTAACTCATTAATTTTAAATGATTACTGTAAGCTTACATGTTATTTTTTTTAATAAATTAATATTCTAAATCCTGTAAATTGAAATTTATTCAAGAAAACTTTAGGTATATGTTCTTCGTATGAAGCATTTAAGTGCACAGTCATCGTTTGCAATTTTAATTTATAGGATTTAAAATATTAATTTATTAAAAAAGTAACATGTAAGCTTGCTTTATCAGCATTTAAGTGCACAATTATCGTTTAAAATTGCTGAGTTAGTATTTTCCGTTAAGTCTACTTAACGGTGTTAACTTTTAAGGACCAAACGAGCACTTTACAAACTTAAGGGACTAAATGGATACCTGAAGCAAACATAAAGGACCAAACGGGTACTTTAGTCTTCTAAATATAAGATAAAATTAATTTTTTGAGGAGATTAATAAAGCTAATTAAATTATTTTAAATATTTATATTTATTATTTTTCTTCAAACAATTTTTTCTAACTTATAAATTGATCTATAATCTAAGAATACACATCAACATATGTGTCATATTTTAGATGCGCGAGCATATAATTTATTCCAAAAAAAAGTGCAAAATGTGAGGATGACGATGATGGTGACGCAAAGGCATATGATTAACAAATCTTAGACATGAATTTCCTGTTATGGTTCATGTCACCTACCACGTGTCCCATCTTCTAGCACTACACTTAATGGAAAGCCACAAGGGTCCCACTTTGATTCTCTATCATTCCCACCAACTTCTCTCTAACTACATTCTTCTATCTTCCCAAATCTTACACTTTAAACCCTATTAATTTCCATTTAAAAAAAAAATCACCGTTTTCTTAACTCTAAAAAATTGGGTATTTAAATTTAAAATATATAAATAATAAATTTAGATCATCTCATATTTTGGAAGTGCAAAGTAATTGGATGCCACTCTTTCTTTCTTTTTCTTTTTTTTTTCTTTTTTATTCGGCTTTTATATATTCTTTTGATTTGTCGTTTATTAGAGGAACTTTGGGTGTATTGGTAATTAAGAAACGAGAAGACCACTATATGGCAACATCATATCTTTATGCTCTGAAAAGTTCAGAGAGGAAGGCCGACGAATCTTATGCACATTTGGTGATTTTGTGACTCACTTCTACACATTCCACATTCATCCATTCTTTCATAGTTTCATTCTTCTAATTAACACTATCAAATGATTAACCCTTTTTAACTTCAAGATTTACATTTTTTTTTTACTTGCACACACTTATTAGCAATTCTGATACAAGGGGAAACTCCACTATCCCGTGTTTGTCGCTTTTAATGGACCTTGATCTTCTACAATATATTGAGATTCGGTGTTATCCTCCTTGTAAGGGGAAAAATCACCTACTATTGTGACTAATCACTTGTTGAAATTGAAAACAATTTTATTTAAAATGTTGTCAGGTACTAAATATTGACACTTCTTTTCAAGGTTGTTAAAATTAGACTGGACCAGTTCAAGTTGAAAACCAGCAAACTGGTACGGTCTAGCCACATAACCGGTTAACAATTCAATATTTTTTTTTATTAAAAAAAATACTTTCATTTGATTTTTTCTATTAAAAAAAAAATCTTTAGAATTTCATATTAATAACCTTAAAATCTACACTTCCTCACTAATTTGGCTTCAGGTTGACTCCGATCTGAACCACTTGATCCAGTATCTCGATTGGTTCAGTGTCCAATTCGGAGTTTAATAACCTTGCTTCTTTTCATAAGGAATTTGCCATGCTATGAGGGACAAGTCCCTCTCTTTGCTTCTTTTCATAAGGAATTCAAATTTCAGCTTGCCATGCTTTGAGGGACAAGTCCCTCTCACTAGATCAACCTCCTTAGTAATTAATTCTCCTTCCGGTCTTAATTATAAGATCTAGTTGACTTTTTTGGAGAGATTAAATAAGCTAATTAAATTATTTTAAAGGATTTTTTTCAAACTATTTAGTTTGACTAATAAACTAATATAGGAGTATAATATAAGGATACACAATATATGAAATGATTAAGTAACTTATTTAGCTTCTTTAATCTTTTTTTTTTAAAAAAAAAGTCAACTAGATCTTATAATTAGAACCGGAGATAGTAACATATTACATACGGTAATTGAGTGAAACTAACATTAGAGCTAAAGAAGCAATCGCCCAATGCCAATATTACTAGTTTTAGGCAGCATTTCCTTTTGAAAAAATTTTCTTCCCCCATTTGGTGCAGTAATAATATGTAGTCAGCATTTAGGACCAGTTTGACTAAACTCTCATGAAAATTAAAGTTTAAAACAAGTTGATTAAAGTTTTCTTGTCTTGTTAAATTATCAAAATATTAGCTTCAAGCTAGTTGATCATTATTTATCAATAATTATTTCTCTTATGTATATCAAAAAAAAAAATTATTTTTATAATAAAATTATGTGTTAATTTATCTCTATCCTGTCATACATTACTAAGTCCAATCCACAGATTCATCGAGAATGCTAGCATATTTTGCAATGAACAAGAAGTTTGTTGCATGTACTATAGGCAATATTTTAAAATTATTTTGAAATGCGTTTTTAATGAGAAAGGTTAGATATAAGTGAAATAAATTAAATTTGTTATCCTCAAAATAGAATTAAAAAATTGTTAGCAAAAACAAAACATAGAAGATAGAATATCAAGATAAAAATTTCAACATAGGTTTAGAAGTTATATTTTTGGAGGCATTCTTGTAAACACGATGTATTATTATTGAAGTCCACATAAACACTTCCACTACTACAATGTTCTTGAGCATCCCACAAATTTAAACAAACCCAAATTATCTTAAAGACACCCTTCCCGCAAAAACGAAAAAACAAAAAACAAAAAAAAAACAAAAAACAAAGAAGAGAAAAGTAAAGGTTGAACAATCAAAAGAGATTAAATTTACTGACTTTCATCCTTATTCTCTGAATTCACTGTGATCAGAGTTTCTTCATCCTCTGATGAAGATGCAGGAACTGGGCATACTGCATTCATCTTCTTCACTTCCTCCCTTGAATATATTATAATCCTCTTCACCATTTTACAAAACTCCCTGCAAATGCAAGTCAAACGCATATTTACAGTCAACTTACTTGTCATTTAAGCAACCAAGCTAGTCACAGATAACATATAAATTATTCAAGTTACTCACGGCCACGGATCATCGCCCACGAGCATCATATCATTCTCATCATCTGTGAAAGTAACCGCCCATTTGTTCTGCGTACGAAGCTCTCCTTTAATGTTGAACAACTTTTCAAGCTCTTCGATCAGACTTTCATAACCATCCAACGTAGTCAAGTCAACGGCACGACCAACAGCCACTCCTTGCATTTGTACCTTCACATCCAAAACAATACACTCAAGTCACTCCTTAAAATATAAAAGAATTTACACAAAAAACAATTATATTGTGATCAAGAATGTCCTAGGGTTGTCACATCCTAAATTCTCTACTCGAGTATTTTATGGCTGTACTTTTTCTCTTTTTCTTTTGCATGGAAATGGCAAGATTACTCCTGAGAATTGTATGTTATGGATGTATTGCCCTATGCAACATCTCAGCACCTCTTAAAGTGTCTTAAAAGCGTGAGGAGTGATGTGGGCTCCAAAGTAAAGAGGCGCTGCGATGTTACACCCTAACATTGAACTACTACTTCAGCTTCAAGCTTCAAGGTGTTAGAAGTCAGATTCCACACACATTAACATAAGACATGCCTTATAATATAGTATACTTTTGCTGATCATGTACCTTTGTGCGAGTCCTGGTGGATGGTAAAGATGCCTGCTTGCTCTGCCTCTCATTATTTGGTGAAGCATTAGACATTTCTTGCTTCAGCTCCTTTTTGGACACTAAACAATTGGGATTCTGATTTGTCTTAGTTTCACATGCAACAACAGGAACAGATTCTTTGGAACCAATGGGACTAGCAGTGCAGCCTCTTGATTCTTTCTCTGGAGGAGCAACATTGTTAGGGTTCTTAGTCAAATTGACACCAAATAGTCGGCACCCCACGGGATTCTCACATTTCTTTGCATTCTCAACTTGATCATAAGCTGAAGCATCATTTGGCCAAGAAGAGCCAGGAGGAGGATAACCAGAAATAGAAGACTGAACTGCAACAGCCTTGTTGTTTTTGGGGTCAGGGAAACAGTTCAAATGTGATGAAGGCCATGGCCCTTCAACCCGGACTCTGGAGTTGCAGGAGCTACTGTTGTTCATAGCATGGCCATTTATGTTGTTCTGCCTTGCATTCCATAAAACCTGGTTTTCATTACTTTGGGCTTCTGTTGTGCCGCCTAATTGTGCAAGTTCATGGGACTGGGATGACCCGTGATACCAGAAAGCTGAAGCAGCTGGATTGGAAACCATTTCTGCAACCAATCAATTATTGTTGAATTCGTCATCTCACAGATTTTTAATCACTGTTTGGATTTGTGATTCTATGAATAGAAATAATCAAAGCAATATTTAGGATATCAGGATTTAATCATTGTTTGGATTTGTGATTCTATTTCGGTTGCACATGAAGGACCAAAGGAAGCCTAAAAGACAAGTTAGGGAGAAAGTGTGTCCTACCAGAAGAAGGAACATCAGCAGGCCGAGATCTTTTGCTCTTTACCGCTGGTTGAGCGAGATTTATAGGCGCAGAAGCAACAAAAGGTTCTATCTCCCAAGGAGAAACCCTCTCTGGCCTTGGGATTGTTGCAGGCTCATCCCATTGTACCTAATGACACAGAAAATTTAGTTGCTCCCATTCAAAGAACACAATCAACGTTTCAATAATTTTAAATGATTTTCACCTTCAATGACCGCCACTTTGAGTCTGGCCAATCTGTAGATAAATCACCAACGCCAACAATAGTTCCCGAAAACCTGGCCAAAGGATCATACAGCAATAAATGACCAACAGAAAGAAAAGCAAAACTCGGTAGTGATGATGATGATTAACGTAGATACCTTCTCTCAGGTGAATCATCTCCCTCAAATCTCATCTTGAAGCGCATGCCAACAGTGAACTTATTGTTGATTGCCTCCAGATATTTGTTTAAACCAATAATATACTGTCTAGTCCTGAATTAGATCAGATCAACATGAAAAAAGGCAATGTGAGGCAGAGTATCCAACTAGTCAATGGTATGACATTATTATAACATCCATTCAGACTTCAGACCTTGGTTTGTAGTAAACTACAAACATAGTACTAGTGGCAACGGCATGGGAAGCAGTGGCAAGCACTCCAAGATGCATGCTCTGGCTTGATATCACAGATGAAGGCATTGGACTCTGTTGCCGGGCTTGGCGCCGGACACCAACTCTCAGTTCTCCATTTTCTCCCCTACAAAAAATTATAGAGATCAAAACGACAGACAACCTCAGCAGGAGGACATAGCAAAAACTATACAGCACAAAATAACAGAAGCTGTCAACAATTAAGTACCTCAAAAACACGAATGCATCTCCGGCTACCAGCCTTTTGGAAGTGACAAATGTACTCCAACCGGTTGTAAGCAAGTGTCTTCTTGGTTGACCTAATCAATACAAATGGAAAACCACAATGCCACTGTAATGTAATGGAGCTGAAACAAGACAATGTTCCTATCTATGAATTCTATTCCAACACAATCATGATGTTTCATTTTATCGTGGATACTTCAGATATTCAACATCCCACTAAGAAAATATCCATGAAGCAAGGTTTAAATATAGAATTCAAATTACCTCTGAATATATGCTTGAATTTCCACTCAAATCCATGAAGATCCTTTGCTGCTAACTCCTGAGTAGGGGTTGCTTGGGTCATGTCCTACAGTATTAATAAGTTCTATTGTTCATAAACAGTGTAGCTTCCTATATGCTCTTAACATATCATGTTGATATTGATATCGAATATTGATGTGAACAAAGGATACCAACCAATTGTGGCAAGCACTCATTAGCATGCTTCCGAAGAACTGAAAACCCTCCATGCGTGCTAGTATCAGATGCTGTTAGTATTTTGCAAAATGAATGAAAAGCCTGCGTCCCAGTCTCCGATGGAGATGGATCAGAGCTGGCAGGCTCAGTTTGCTGCATAAACCACGCCAAGAAAACCCCTTCATCAATTTTCAATTTTATTTAAAAAAACAAATAAAAATATTTGAGAATTTAAAGTTCAAAAACCATTCCATTCATTAGAGGCGTCTTCCACTAGCTAATGTAAGAATGAGAAACGTTTCATGTTTTAGATGATTAGCATTAATTAGCAATTAGCAGAATGGGAAATTCTGTTATGTCAAGTCTCAGTTGCCAAACAGACAGAAAAGACTAAAGCATAAAAAGTATAGGAGGCAAAGATTCTCACATCTGGTTCTGGAAGCAAAGTAATACGAGCATAAACTTCATCAGTGTCTGGTTCCGCCTACAAATTGAGAGGAGGAAAAAAAGTTAAATTCCATACACACACACAATTACTTTTTTTAACTGAACGAACAAAGAAAAAATTCACAAGGGAATCAAAAAGGCAGTACCAATAACTGAATGTCCACAACACGGCATAGAATCTTAGATGAAATGTTGAAATGGGGAATTTGTTGGTTCAATTCCTGATTCGTTGATGCTTGCAACTGCACACAAAACGCAGACGCCAAAAAGTTTTTTTATTGAGTATAAAAGTACAAGAATAAGGGGAGAAAACATGATTTCCAAAGAACCTGAAAGCAACTGTAAACCCTAAAAATGGCAAAAGAAACAAGAAAATGGCCCTAAAAATAAAGAGCATACTTGTTCCATGTGACCCTGAGGGAAGTAAAAAACTCTCTCCATAGCACGAGGAACATCCACCAGAGGCCCAGCACATAATTTCCATAACTCTGTATACAGACCGTCATCTTCCAAACCTGTCAAACATAAGTTACAGAAAACATAAACGTGAGGTTCAAAACTTGGAAATAAAACATTAGAAGAAGCCAATTTCTCTGCATGGTTTCTGAGAAAGTGAAGGAGAAGCTAACAAAAGTTTCTTCAAGATCAAAATTTTCCCTCAGCTGGGTCAGTCCCCTGCTTCTGGTTTAACCCAGAATCGGTGCAGACCCGAAATTTTCTTAGTAACCCATTTTAGTTCTAAAAAAAAGCATGAAACTCTCACTTTTACATCAAAAGATTAAAACACCCTTATGTGTAATTGCTCAAAACAAAGCCGTTTTCCTTTTTCTCACACAACTTTCTCAGCATCCAAACAGAGTAATCTCGCATAAAAGTTATAGCCATTATTGACCTGTATTCGCCGGAGAACTCGTCGGGCCTCTGAGATTACACCCCAGATGTGCCATTCAACGGGGAGAGAAAAGAACGTCGCAGAGCAGGGAACACAACGCACAAGAGGAAGAAGAAGGGAAAAAACCCCACAGATACCAAAAAAAAAAAATCCAAAAGCTTTCAACAGCTCCCTATTCACGCAGCCACAACAATAAATTATCCCATCAAGAGAGAGAAAACACTAACTAGACAAAACAGTTATGCAAGAGCAAGTAATGATAATAATTAGCGAGTAGTTTTTTTTTTTTTTTCCAGTAACGAATATGAATTGCGCTCTCTCTCTCTCTCTCTCTCTCTCCCCCTTTTTTTCAATTTTCTCTTTTTTTCCTCCCTCTCAGAAATATCGGCAGCTTCAAGTTTCGGTTACAAAATACATAGGCACCGAAATAATCTCCTCTTTATTTTTTCTTGCCTTCGAAGTCTGAATGAATGAAGGTCCTCCAAGAACCCAAAAACCCCCTTGTGGAGGTTGAGATTTTTTGTTGTTGTTGAAAGCCCCAAAGGAGGATTGATGATGGGTCTTCTTCCTTTTGCTGCTGTCGTTGTCGTTGATTATGGTTTCTGCCTGCGAAAACACTGAATCAACGTGACCAAATATCCAAGGCTACTTTATCTGAGTCATAGTACAGTTGCTCTGTTTCTCTGTTTTCTCTCTCTCTCTCTCCCTCCCCATCTGTGTATCACTCATTTCTGGCTCCTCTGTCTCTCTCTCTTCTTGCGCTCTTTCTTTCTCATTTTTCAATCTCTCTCCCTTGTTTGTGTTGAGGGGGCCTCAAACTTCTCTCTCTATTTCTCTCTCTCTCTCTCTTCTTCTGCATAGACTGTGTGGTCCTCTGGTCTACCAAAAGAGATTCAGCTACATATCCTTCTATGGATTATTCTCCGTTACTCATTGGCCAACTAGAAACTGTTTTTCGTTTTTCTTTTTTTAAGGCAAAAATAATTCATGTTCTGTACCAGTAGTCTGTACACGATAATATTGTCCCCAAAAAAAAAAAAGTACACGATAATTAAGGACGTGTTTGGTTACTTTAATTGAAAAAACAAATCACTCTTAAAAATTAAGTGAAAAATTATAGGTGCTCGTTGCTGGTACTCTTTTTTTTTTTTTTTGTATAGTCCAGGAAAACTCAAGCTTAAAAAAAAATAGGTACTAGACTATGAATATCTAGTCCTTGATACAACATACTAAAAAAAAAACCTACATTTCAAACCATATAAAGACATTCCCTTGAAATTGTTAGAATTACGATCACTTCAACACCGACAATAACCCTATAATCTTTTTTGACCATATAATCAAACACATAAGTTGTTTTCTTTTGAAGTATGATCTAGCTCCGTGTACTAGTACCGAAACAAGAGATCTCTAATTTCTCCAATAATATTTTTAAAGGGTGATCAATTGAATAGTTTCTCATAAGAATCACCGATACTCCTTTAATCCTATTTGTAAGGTAGAGAAAGCTTTTTTATCCTATTTTATTTTATGGGGCGAATATACAATTTAACTCTTCACTTATTGTTATATTAATTTTATTTTCATTTTTATATATCTTTTATAATCATAACTTATTGATTTAATAATTTGCAATTTAAGTAATAGTAACATGGAAATTTAAAATCCATAAGATTATTTTTTTAATAATTCATTTCATATACCAAAAATCTTACAAAAATTTATTATAAATAAAAAATTGTGAAACTCATACATGGAATAATGATAACTAAACGGATAACTTATTTCTTTTAGATATCGGTTAAATAAGCCTGCAATCATTCAAAAAATAATTACTACTTTACAACTGCTATCTGATATAGTAGATATCTATAAAACATTAAAACTTGTAGCTCAACAGTAATTGGTCCTTGTAATCACCTTATTGGCATCATTAACTTAAACGATTGGTCCATGTCAGCTGATGTTTATTGGTCAGCTTCATTAGCAATATTTTCAAATGTGTCATGCATGCGTTTTCGTTTCCCTATACAATCTCAACACTCTTCTTGCAAACTTTTCCCGAATCAATTTTAAGTTTTCAACATGTTTTTGAAACCGGATCGGACTGGCCGGTTCAGATCGGAAACCGGCCGTGAAACCCGTCCGGTTTGGTGCAAAACCGGATTGACCCGGTGCACACGGGGTTGACCCGATGAAACCAGTGTAAACCGGCCAGGTTACAAGGGTTAACCCGATTCCAATAATTTTTTCAAAATTTTTTTAAAGACAATCTGATTTAAATATCTGAATATATCACAAGTATTAAAGTATATGGTTATTTTACTACTAATCTAAAGTATTGAAATAATATATAGTATGTGAAATTTAGGTTGGTGTGATGAGAAATTAATTATTTTCCAATTTTTTTATACTTCACTGGTTTAGTCCGGGTTGACTCCGGGCTGACTCTGGTCTGACCCACTAACTCTTCATCCAATACACTGACCGGTTCAGTCACCGGTCTGGGTTTCAGAATCTTGGTTTTCAAACACCAGTCAAATAAAGAGGCAGATTGGAAGTAAAATATGTGGAATCATATATATTTACTAATTTATTAATATTAATTATTAATTTATTTAACTTTTTAAATCACAACTTCCAACCTTCACTTCAATGAGCCTTTTATTCTCAAGATTCTCACTTACAAAAAAAATTGCAATTATCCACGGAATTTTTTCCCTCCGTGGGTAATTTCAGTTACCCACAGAATTTCGTGGGTAATCCGTGGGTAACTGCAAAATTCCGTCGCTAATTTTTTGTCGCCAAAAACGTCATGGCTAATTTTATCCTCGGTGTTTTTTGCAACGGAAATTTAGCGACGGAATTTTTGCAATTACCCACGGAATTCCGTGGCTAACTACAATTTTTTTTGTAATGATCATCCTCCAGATTTTGATTTCAAATTTTAAATCCAAATCCTTGCAACTTTTTTTCTTTAATACAACAAAATCCTTTTTTATTTCTTTTAAATATAACAAAATCCTTAATCTAGCTAAAACATCACCTCTTAAACCTAACCATAAAACCCATTGTCATCGCCTTTTCTAACACTCGGTCACAATGGAGAACCCCACACCATTATTATCATGCTCTTGAATATCTGCCGGCGGTCGCCTTATTCTCCAGTCTTCTCTCTATCGACTTCCTCTTTTGCAACAAGCTCTCCGTTGTTATCTCATCCTCGACGGAATCTCTCCCTCTCCGTTGATCATATTCATAGTTGACCAGCCCTAGATTCAGTGAGGAGGAGGAAGATAGCTTTAGGTACAACAAGCTAAGAGAGTTGGTTTACTTATCTTGCACGAGCAATGTGACCCTAAAATTGTTCATTGTGAAGTAAAAGGCAGCAAACAAATGCTCGTGCTGTTAGATTCCACTGTGTTAGTCAGATTGATCCTCTAGATACTTTGACGAGGATTGTTCCTTATCAATATTACATTTACATTTCCTCCTTGTAAATAGTGTTATCGTCGGGTTCTAATAGGAAAATTATGTGCCTTTCGTTTGTTTGAAATATTTGATGGGAGTACTTGTTTTTTTTTTTTTGGTCAAAGATGGGAGTACTTGTTGACCGGAGAAGAATTAAATATTTTATACTTTGGTCATTTTAAATGATTTTACTCAACAATGATAAAGGTGGTCTTGAAAGAGGAAATTAATATTAATAAATTAATGTTTTTTTGCTAGAAATTAATAAACTAATAAATATATTTTAAAAATTGCTTCCGATTAGATTCTTTATTTGATTGATATCTATAAATTTAAAATTTGAGTGTTGAAAAGCTTGCCAAAAATTATCTTGGAAATCAAATACTTATTATATTATTGGCCTTTGAAAGTTGTGACTCAAAAAGTTAAATAAGTTAATTAATATATATATATTTAAAAAGTTACTTCCAATGACTTCTTTATTTGATTGGTATCTTTAAAATTAAGTTCTAAAAAGTTAAATAAATTTATTATTAATTAATATTAATAAATTAATATTTTAAATTATCTTGTATTCTCATTTATGTTTATTCAAGAATAGAAGCAGTCGTCTTGATTGAGGAAATTTGGGAGTTATTCTTCTTACCATCTTGCAGCAATTATTCTTCTTACTAGAAGAAGTAAGGGTGGTTCTAATTTTTGATAAGTTAGGACTTAGTCTTTATAATGTTGAGATATAAATTCTTACGTTAAAGATCAGCAGAAAAAGCAAAAGTGGTTCTAACTATTTAGAGGTTAGGATTTATATTATGTCTAATGACTTTTGATAAGTTAGGACTTAGACTTTCAAATGTCGTGATGTAATTTTCTATGTAATTTTCTTTATATATAAATTAAATGACCGATAGATTAAATGTGGTTTGAAATGTTTTAAAAGTTTTTAAATTTGGGGCTTGTTTGAAGTCGCGTTCAAAACAAACACTATCAAATTTGAATCTCACTTATAACCTCTGACTACATGTTCCTCTAAATAAGAAAAATAAATATTTTATTATTCATTTTATATAATCATGCATCATCTGCTATGAGTACTATCGTATTTGACTTGAGCATTGTTAGAAATTTAAAAAAAAAAATACAGAATATTAGATATCAGATGATACTACATAAAAAATAAAATAAAAAATAAGAGTAAGTAGTTTCTAACATATTTTTTTCATATATGTACTAGCTTTGAATCATCAACCCGAACAGGGTAAACATTTTTTTTTTAATTAAAAAAAACTTGATCGCCTGCTAATAAATGTGAAGCATTTGCCTTCCACTAAATTAATTAAAAAACAACAACATAGTAAACTGTTTCGGTTGACCAAGGGAATATATAAAGTTGAAAAATAATTAATGGTTACAAAAATTTTGTTCATGAGGGAAAGTAAAGGAAGGGTGGACATGTTTTTTTATTTGTCAGAGAAAACGTTATTATTGACTAGCTTATTTATACTGGCAAAAAAAAAAAAAAAAAGACTAGCTTCTTTATATTTGTGTCAGTAAAATTTCCCATAAAAGGTTCAAAAGAATTTTATAATATAAATAAGTGAATACACATAATATACAATATTTTAAAAATAACAATATTATTCAATTTAGATATATTTTACATTATCAATGACATTATACTTCAACTACTGTAAATAAATGAAAAATTATAAACATAGCATGAAAATTTTCCCATGAGTATATGCTTGCTTGGAGGTGTTTGTTTCCGTAAATTAAAACAAAATTCTTCTCATCTACTTATCTCATTCACTACTGAAAATATGTTTTTAAGTCTCCAATCCTCATATCAAATATTTTGTAAAAGATTAAGAGTTTGATCGATCTCACTTATAATCTTAACGTATCTATGTACCAGTGTAGTATTTATTATAAGTATATTTTAACTAATTTTCACATGGGAAAAACACTTTTCATATTGTAGGAGAAGTATTTTCTCATATCTCACACATATAAAATAGTGGGACCCACATATATATAATTAGTATTATATATATATGTAGATCCTACTATTTTATATATGTGGAGGAATCTTTTTCTTCTCAGGTAACATGAGAAGTTTAAACCCCTTTTTACATATAAAATATTATTAGTTAAATCATTAAATATGGTTATAGTTTTACAAGTTTATCCTTATTTAAAAAAATCTATCTACATTTATAAATCATTATCACATCGATCTCTCCTCCCTTTCTATCCATCCAACAAGAATTATATAAGGGTAACTCAAAAAAGATTCATTCATAACATGTAAGTGGACTTACATTTATGATCAATTTTTTTTTAAAAAAAATATGTAAACTTGTAAGAGAAATCAGAGTGATTAAACATTATAATTTTTCGGGCAAAAAAAAAACAGAAATTATAATTTGGTGGTAATTTGAAAAATGAGAAACCCAACACAATTGAAGAGGGATTTGTGGTATTAGAAGCCTTTTAAGAAGTTAATGGTGTGAAGAAATTATTGGGCCCACCAAGAAAAGTGAGATTCTGAGAGGGTGCGTGTGAGGATAGGACTTAGGAGGGAGAGGGATGTTGATGTTGATGTTGGGAAGGAAGAGTACGTATGACGAGAAAACCAAGGAAAGGGGCATACGCGTGTCATCATTATGCATTCCCATCCATTAAACCGTTACGGCGCCACGGGAAACGTGATCCTCTCTTCCCCGCTCCGTTTTGTTTGACGACTCCACCGTTACCTTCCTGTCCTCCTCCTCCCAGGCAACGAACGCCTCCTTCCTTCTTATTCACTCTCCCCCGCAACACGTGCCTCTTCCCCTCCTACCAATACCAACCCATTTTCAATACGACTACATTTTAAGTACTCCCTATGTTTAATTAATTTTACTATATTAATATTGAGAAAATTAGTTAATTTAATTAATATGAATATATATTTAAAATATATCATAATCATTTTTTTAAAAAAGTTTTAGTGATGTGTATCCGAGTAATTTGAGTTTCTAATAAATAAAAATAAGAAAGGATGGAAAGAGAGGGAAGAGGTGGTGGTCCTAAGGGGAGGGTACATGTCGTGATGGAAGGGGAGGGAGGGGCGATACACGTGGTGTGGTCGCTTTCCAACCCACGTGCTCTCTCCCCTCTACGTTTCTTCCCTCATCCAATTTATTCATTATTATTCCTTTCTTTCTTTAAATATTTAGAAAATAACATTCATATTGTAATTTTTAATAATATATTTACTATGAACGATGTATAAAATTATTTAATTATAATACAGAGTTGGTAATTTTTGAAGTTTTCTTTAATCATGAAAAAATATTGAAAACAACTAATAAAAAAAAATCAAATCGAGTGTGTGTGTATTAATATATATAAAATATAAAACTAATTGTCAATATTTTGTTCTGCTAGTCATGAAGAGATACAAAACAGGATACCCCGCAGACACTAAACCTTTATCCTTTTTCGAATAGGCTTCTTATAAATAGGGGGACTTTTTTAACTGCCATATTTTGCTTCATTCTATATATTTATTTACATCCAAATAAACAAGACTTTGAGAAGAAATTTCTGGAGGTAGTAAGGGACAGAGCAATCAGATCGCAAGGCAACCATGGGAAAAATTATAAATGTAAAAAATTCTTACTAACATGCCTTTTGTTGAAGCTATTGTACGTTTTCTTGTTTGCATGGGCAATAGAAGCAATTTTTCTTTTGTGATTTAAAACATAGGAAATAAATATATTAGAAAAGTTTTGTTTCAACTTACATAAACAAATTTTTCAACACTTATTTAAAAATAACTTAATGGCCGAGGCAGGACACAAATAGCATGTCCCCAACCGGTATAACATAGACGCAGGTTACATCCTTTGCAAACTAGCATCCACCAAGGTCCTTTGCTTTAAACAGCACCGTTTTGGCGCAAAACACTCATATAGTGCCCCCTTTTTTTTTTGGGGAGGGGGGGAGGGGATTATTTCAAGGCAATGTTGGATACTAAAAAGATACTGAATAAATATTTTGTTATCTTTAAAAAAATATTTCAGGGTACTAATTAGTACTAAAAGAATATTAAGTGGTATAGAAAAAAAAATTTATGATATTAAAAAATTATTTTACGATCTTTAAAAAAATATTCTAAAATATATTTTTACCATCAGTCAGTACCTGAAGTATTTTTTCAAATATTATAATTTTTTTTCAATATCATTCAGTATCCTTTTAGTATTTGACAATGTCCTGAATTTTTTTCTTTAAAAAAAAAAAAACAACAACAACACTAGGTAAGTGTTTTGCGCCAAAACGGCACCATTTAAAGGAAAGGACCGTAGCAAACGCTAGTTCGCAAAGGACGCAAGCTACGTCCGTATAACACACGCATATAATTGATTTTTTTTTATAATTTTTCTTATAATATTTTTATTAAAGGTTAATTTCATGGGATTTTTTTATGCTTATTGTGCAATAAGTTTGATTAATCTGACTTTTTTCTTTGGGGGGACCATTGCATAGAGACGGAAGTCAATAGAATGGAAGAAATGAAATGGAAATGATGCCAACATTCCAAACAGTGATTTCAAATTCTGCATTTGGACCACATGGCCATCACTAACAACTATATATCATGTGTCACCCTTTTACTTTTAGAATAATTACAGAGAAATAGTACTACCTCCGGTCCTAATTATAAGAGCTAGTAGACTTTCTTTGGAGAGATTAAGGAAGCTAAATAAGTTACTTAATCTTTTCATAAGTTAAATATTCTTAGATTATATATTAGTTTATTAATTAAATTAATAAGTTTGAAGAAAAAAATAAAAATAAAAATACTTTAAAGTAATTTAATTAGCTTCCTTAATCTCTCCAAAAAAGTCAACTAGCTATTATAATTAGGACCGGAGGGAGTATTAAATATGCCAAGTAACGCTATGTGAACCTAATGCTGAGAGGTGTACACAGTGAAATGATACTCAGATCATAGTGCTTATTTGATGGATATACAAAATATAATAAAACATTATTTTATTGATGACTTTTTTAATTAAAAATAAATAAAAATATATCAAGATTATTGTTGCTTAATATATACCTCTCGTATCCTATATATAAGTACATTTTTTTACAGTTTTTTTTAATGGTGCTAAATACATGATTGTATATATCCTTGATCCTATATATAAAATGCATGCAAATAACAAAATTACGCCGATAAAAAATTAGTTAAAGAAAATAAACATGTAAAACTGTATTTTATTTTTTAAAATCTTAACATGTGTAATTTTTATTATTAATGATGTATGCATGGTCCCAAAAATTGTATTTTAAATATGACACCGAATGAAGTAATACAAAATAAATACTACGAGGTATGTATGTATAATATAGTTTGTAGTACAAACTAGATTTTATATTAATAAGGACCATATATATATATAATAATAATAATAATTAATATAAAGTAATTAGTTATTTGTTAAGGCGGGTAAATGCACGTGCAAGCGTGTGACTTGATATTCCTTCAAATTTTGACTAAATGGGAGGTGAAGAGGTTGTCAGTCATGATCAAAGTTTGATTATTTTTTTAATTAAAGTTTGATTAAGAAGCTTAATGAGGATCTTGTCTCTGCGATCATCAAACAGATCTCAGCCTCAGAAAACGAAAAAAGAAGAAGATCAAATATATTCTATTAATATCTTGTAATTTGTAAGAGGCACATGAATGAGATAATATATATTAATATATATCTTTACGGTGGAAGAATATTATTAATGTTAATTATGTATTAAGAAAGGCCCTAGTTGTAGGGTGGGATTCAAATTATATTCTTGAACTAAGTTTAATTAAAGCCTCAGTACGCTAACCTTTCTGCTTATATCTTCCGCTCCTGTAAGCTTGATTGTTAGGCTCATTTTTAATGTTGGTTTGGAATAATGACGGAGCTTTCAAAATATTCCTTTTGGTTTTATTATAAGACACCAACTAGTAAGTTTATTTATTTATTTTTTGTAAGGCACTTACTTGTTTCTAAAGTGAATTAATTATTTGTTTCTATATATGCCTCTAATTAATAAGGATAATGGATGAGAATAATAATTATACCATTCTGATCCTATTTATAAGTACAGTTTGAGTAAAAAATTTGGTCTCATTTATAAATTCAGTTTTATATAATAAATGAGATGGTGATAATTTTGCCCATATTAATTTTACTTATGAAGATAGAAAGAGAAGAAACATTTAAAAAATATCTGATCATAAATGAGGGCAAAGTTGAAAATTTACCCCATAATCACTAAGGTAACTACTTTTTCTTGGTGTCTGAGATTTGGTCAAAATAGACTTATAAATAGGACCAGAGAGAGTATAATATTAGAGTTTAGTGCAATTAGTAGGGGTAATATTGGAAGTTACTTAAATTATATGACAACTTTATTGATTTTATCTGTTTTTATTGGTTTGCGAGAATATCTAGTCGATGCCTTATAATAAGAATAAGAGGGAGTCAGTTTTTCAAGTAATTTACGATATACCAAATAAATATGTAAAAAAAAAATATATATATATATATATCTTGATTTTTCGTGAATAAATACTTGTTGAGTTCCCAAACTTGATCTAACAAGCAGCATAGACTTTTTGTGTTGAGCAATCAATGCTGTGTTATTCACTCATTTATTCTAATTTTCATAATTCACACATCATTAGCAATTGATATTGGTGGAGACATTTTTAGACTGTAATAACTTGTGTTCACTTTGGTTCCGAAGTTAATTTTATAATGTCATAATCATTTCTTAGCTGTAACCTGTAAGTCTCACATTTACCACCTTTTTTTTTTTTTACTGTGGATGCCACGTCAGCATTTTTAAATAATTTTTAAAAAGTAGATGTTGGGGGCCAGATTTACAATATACTATAAAGATATTTAATAACAAGTGGGTGGCTGTGATGAGCGTGGTTGTAAATTCTTACTAACAGATAACAAGAATTTGTGCCAAAAGCATCCAATTAATATAATTAAATAAAATAAATGCGGTAAATGAATCATTATCAAATAAGAATTATCGATCATGAATGAATATGCATCGATTTATTGGATTCTTATTATTTATGAAATTAAAAAGGAAAAAAGGCATATGTTTTATAAGAGCCAATCTTTAATAACAAGTTCCTTCTTAGCATCTTAAATTTCTACACTAAGCAAACCTTTTTGACTCATCCTTCTTTTTTTTGCTTTTAATTTATATATCTTTATTGTTTTTAAGTAGTCACACTCACACCCGTATCTTGAATATTGTTATTCACTTTTATTCGTGAGTGACCCTAGCATTCGAGGCCCGTACAAATAAGATGTTCCGTACAATAGTTGATGATTGATCATTAAAAATTTACCTTGCCTGTGGGGTGAAAAATGACCAATTTATGAGTGGTAAATAAATACTACTCATTTATTAAACTAGCATATAATTTAAAGTTTACTGTATATTTTTAATCCTTTAAGTTTATATGAAGTATATTTTTAGTTTTTTAATTTTATAAAATATATATTTAATCCTTTAATTTTAACATTTCTAATAAAAAATGTTGACATAATAAATTCAAATGAGGACCGTGAATTAAATATTATTAATCTTAAATTTAAAATATGTGTAAATTAAAATTATCTAAAAACCTGATGATTCAATTAATATTGAAACCTCAATTGTATTAGAAAAATCAATTTTAATAATCTAAATAGCAAAAATTTACTTTATGCTAAAACTTAAAGGATTAAAAGTATACTTTAACCTAATTTAAAAGCTTTTTCTTATGGTTATAGCAAAAAAATCTATTAAGCCATACTATTTTAAGCCAATTTATAAGTGTCTTTTAACTAAATCTCACATTACAATGAGAGGTAGTTAACTAACTGATTATGTGGTAAATTTTTAACTTTCCCATTATTTATGAATGCGTAATTTTCAACTCTTTACTCTCTCTCTCTCTTCATGTGTGCAATATTGGTAAAATTATCATAATATCATTTATTACATGAAACTGATGAAATTGAACTTATAAAATAGGAACAATTTCTTTTGGACAAAAAGACTTACAAATAAGATTATAGTAGTACATCAAATGGTCATTATTTGAGGTTACTTATCTCATTAGAACAAAAGAGATGCGGTTAGGTTATTAATTCGATCTTTTGTTAACAAAAAAAGTTATTAATTTAGTCTAAAAAAAAACTCTTGCTTTACCTATATTTAAAATCATGCATTTGAAATTATGTTTGAAGTAAAAGCCATGAAAGAGATATAAAAAAAATTACACCAGGCTTTAATTAAGGATATTATTTTAAAAGTTAATTAATAGCCTTTTTGGTGATTTATAATACCTATTTATTGCTTTTAGAATATGACTTGTAGGTTTTCATTAAAAAAAGAAAAAAGAACATGACTAACAAATAGAATTGACGTGAGCGCTACTTATGGATTAAAAATAATGCACACTTGACATTCTTTGAGAGTTTGCCTTTTTTCAGATTTAAAGTGTAAACGATTTCAAAATTAAAATCATACAATTCATTTTTAACACTCAATTTTAGGTGCAAAAAATTTATTGAACTAAACTAATGTTGATGGTTAAAAAATAGTCATATTGTGTTGATTTTTTTTTTAAAAAAAATGTATTACATCACCCTAAAAATATTTTTTTTTAATGGTATTCGTAACTTTTCTAAAAGTCCTACTTTAATAAAAATCAACTTTAACCCTTATTTACTTATTCTAAGCCAATCCAAGTTTAATTCAACCGTGTGAGTAGTTCAAAGTCACTGTCTTTATTTTATATTTTGGAATAATTAGTACTACTAATTGATTTCAACTTGCTTAGTATATGCTAGAGCCGGGAAATCGGGCCGGGCCCGTCGGGCCGGCCCTTTTAAGCCCTGGCCCTGTAGGGCTCGGGCTTGAAAAATATGCCTGAAATTTGAATTTGGCCCTGCAGGGCCGGCCCTGTAGGGCCTCGGGCCGGCCCTGCAGGCCCTGTTACTGTAGCATTTTCATTTTTTTAAGAAAAAAAATTAGTCAAAGAGTGCCGAGAGGAAGAGGCTAAGAGGCACATATATAAATACATAATAACTATACTCTGATTTTATGATTTGGTATATTATTTGTTGCAGATAATTATTATTATGGATGTGTTCATGATGCGGGAGAAGAAATTCATAACATTTTTATTCCTGAAGCACAGCCTTCTGCTCAAAGTGAAGCATAATCAAATATCTATGAAATTGATGAGAGTGATGAAGAAGGTGACAATTGACAATGATAGTGGTATGCTTTTATATTTTATGTGAGTTATCTAATGTTGTTTAGTTTAATACTTCTTAAGTTTTATGTGAGTGAATTGTGGACAATGATTTGTTTTTTTATTACGAATTAATGAATGTGTTTATTTGTTGGATGATTTGTATTGTTTAGATATTAATGTTGATAATATTTATTTGATAGATTAGAACTTTAATGGTTGCAATTTACAAATTATATTTTTTTGGAAAAAAGCTAGAAAAAAAATAATTAAAATTTCGAATAGTAATTTCCAGGCCCTGTAGGGCCGGCCCTGGCCCTGGTACTATCGGGCCGGGCTTTGAAAAACAGATGTTTTCCTTATCTCAGGCCCTGGAGGGCCGGCCCTGTAGGGCCCAAGCCCTGGAGGGCCAGGCCCTGTAGGGCCGGGCCGGCCCTGATTCCCAGCTCTAGTATATGCTATTGTCACTTCCACAAACCCTAATTCTAAAATCCACACGACAATTTTCAACCCAAGATTTCTAAAAATGTCTTTGATCAACTTGTAGGTCTCTTATTCTCTTAATTATAAACTCATTTATTAGCCATTTGAGGAAATTGCAATGAAAATATCACTTATAATGAATCTTCAAAATGGTATAAAAAGCATCTCAAGTTACCCAATTTGATCCCCACCCTCTAGGTCAATTCTATTATAAGTTATACTATAATTCACCAACCATTTTTTTCTTCTTCTTCTTCTTTTATAGAATTTGCATACATTTCAATCTGAAGTATGCCAATTCAAACTAATTCATTAAAATCAAAACAAGAAAAAAAAAATCAAATCAATTGTGGTAGACCAACCGAATATGTCTACACAATTGGTGAAACCGTTGGGTTGGATTTGATTTTTGATGAGAATAAAATCAACCCAACCCTATGGACACGCATTCTTATGCTACATAGTTGTAATAAAGAACAATACAATCCGCCGTTTAAGCAGAGGTGTAGAGTTCGAGTTCTTGTGGATGCAGAAAATTCTCCTGGGAGAAGTCCTCACGTATGCGCCCGACAGAACTTCGATCCAGACTAAGCAGGGCGAAGCTCTGGTGAACCAAATGCAATAGAAAAAAAAAAAAGAACAAAACAATCCTTTGTGTTTGGGTTCAACTGACAAAGGTATCGGACAATCAATACCAAAATGAAGGGTTCGATCCTGAAGTTAGTCAAAAAGCTGGAAGAAATATCCTTACTCTTAGGTGCCTTGGAAAACATATGAGGATAATAGACGGCTTGTTCTACTAACATTGATATTGCTTAGGAAAAATGGAGATTTCACTCTGTCCTAGGATTGTGGGTGAGCCCAACCCCCCTTCCACCCCCCCCTTTTTTTAAGATTACAAATGTGAGAAATTAATTTGATTACAGAAAATACCAAAAAGTGTGGTGGAGGGCTAAGGACAACACAATAATAATTATTTATATATGAAAGTGGGGTTTATTAGTGTAAGCAATTCCTAATTATTGGGACCCCACCATGATTAAGCAATTTATAATGGCCAGCAACACTTGCTCCAAAATTTCACCATTAACATTATATAAAGATGAAATCACTCTCTGCCTCCACTTAATTAAAGTCTAACAAACATCCACATTTTTTTTTTAAAAAAAAAGTAATAATTAAGAAGCAAAAGATCAATTGGCTTATCATGTAAAATCTGATAGATTCCATTGAGATTAGGGATCAGATCCCTCCATCACTGCAAATGAAAAACAAAATAATAATAAGAAATTATTGTATCATTTGGAAAAGAATATGGCACTTTATTTATTTATTTATTTATTTTTTGCCTCATGACTCAAATGATTATACTCCTCACGATTAATTTATTATTTTTTCCATAAAGATTGGTATCTTATCAGAGTCTTTCTCTATATAATGTTCCCATTAATTTACTTTGGGTTATCAATGACACATAGGGAAGGAAGTATAGTAGGAAAAATGAAATCCCTTTTCACATTGCTAATTGCCTTTGGAAACCTAAAGTAATGTCCCCTTCTTATACCATATTAAATATGAAAAAACCAGCTGCATTGTGCATAACCTAGATATAAATAATGTATTTAATTAAACTTCTATATATATATATATAGAGGAAATTTTAATATGTTAATCTTTATTGTCGTATTTAATTTCATTTTAAACATGATATATTTTGATATAATTGTAAGGGTATTTAAGTCATTTAGGCATTTGATTATTTTCCCCATTACAATTTCCTCCCTTCTATCTTTTTTTTTTTTTTTGTCAACATTCCTCCCTTCTATTTGGACAGGATGAATGTTGACATTTTGGTCTTTTTCTTTCTCAATTTTCTCTCCTTTTCTTTTCCTTCTAACTTTTCTTTCCATCCGAACAAGGGGCTAAGTATCTCTCTCTCTTTCTATATATATATATTTATGTATGTATAGGCTACCTCTACAATTTCATAACTTTTCAATTTTGAACTTTATTTAAGAGAACAATGTGGTGGAGTCTAATTTGGTTATATTTGAACATTATCGGCGTAAACTAGAAGTAATTCTACTAGTGACATTTTTTATTCATATAGACTTGGATTCAAGACTATATACTTAAGTAGCCATCAAAGCCTTCTTCTACCGTGACCATGGTTCTTAAAAACTCGATTTATTACTGTGTTTTTACGATTTTTTTAATTAAAATGATTTTTACTAATTTTCCAAACGCTTTTAAGTTCTTACAATTTTTTTACGATTTTACTATGTTACGATTTTCCCTTTTACAATTTCCTCCCTTCTATATGGACAAGAAGAATGCTGACATTTTCTTCCGAGGTCTTTTCTTCCTCAATTTTCTCTCTTATTTCCTTTCCTCCTAACTTTTCTTTCCACCTGAACAAGGAGCTAAGCTGCCTTGTTTGACACACTTTGCATATTCGAGTTTAGCTTGTGAGCTAAAAAAAAGTGTAGAGGCTTATTAATGTGATGTGAACACCAATTCAGTTTATGTTTCTTCATGTCCTATATAAGCTTTCCACATTATGAACAATCCTCTCTCTCTCTCTCTACACACACACGTATATGCTCCCTTTACGACTTCACAACTTTTCAATTTTCAATTTTTTTAAGAGAAGAATACGGTAAAGTTTAATTGGGTTATATTTAAACATTATTGGCATCAATTAGAAGCAACTCTACCATTGCTACTTCTACAATTTCATAACTTTTCAATTTTCAACTTTTTTAAGAGAACAATGCGGTGATGTTTAATTGGGTTCTATTTAAATTTTATCGACATCAATTAGAAGCAACTCTACAAATGACATTTTCTATTTTCATACAAGTTTAAATTCAAGCTTAGGTAGTCGTCAAAGTCTTTTTTGCTGTGACCAATACTGATTGATTAATTGCTTAAATTCAAGACTACATACTTAAGTAGTCGTCAAAGTCTTTTTCACTATGACCAATACTCTGACTGATTAATTATAGAGTTTAATCAGAACTCTAACACTGCAACTAAAAAAAAAAAAAAAAAAGAGTGAAGTACTTATTCACAAAATTCTCACAAGGGTTAAGTAGCAATTTTGCCCTGAAAGTTTTTTTGAGAGCAATATCGTCCCTGAAGTTTCAAACCATAGCAATGTTGCCCCCCATCGTTAAAATGTTAATGTTGACTGTTAGTTGACCCAGTTAAGCTGAGATGGCTCTGAAACCTAAAATATAATGCCATGTATTCATGGCTACCTTATCATCCAACTTTTCTTGAACTCCAACTCTTCTTGAACTCCGACTCTTCCCCTTCTCTCCACCTGCTCCCACCGCCCATCTCCCTTGCTCCCACCCACCACCATCTTCTCACTCGTCAGATGAATCCAATTTTCGACCACGTCTCCTTCATAGAAGCCTTACTTCTTCCTTTCTTCATCTCCAGAGAATCCATAATTTAGAGTAAAATAAGAAGCCAATATATTCACAACAAACTAAGAACTTTAGAGTCAAAAAATAAGCAAATATATTCACAGCAAACTAAGAACTCAAGGTAGGGAACAATTAGCATGACACCAACGGTTTTAGGACTAAAATTGAAGCAAATCAGCATCACAAAATCAGCAAAACAAAATCAGATAAGTGGTTGACGAGCAACAAAAAACAGCGACTCGATTGTTAATTTGAAAAGGCGAAGGGGGTTCGATTTGTAGAGCGAGGAGAAAGAAGGAGAGAGGGAGATGATGGCGACGACAGAGAGGACAGTGTCCGGAGGGGGAAGAGAGAGAGAGAGAGAGCGATGCCAGCAACGGAGGCGGGAAGGTGTTTGCAGGTGGAAGAGAGGGCGATATCGGTGACGGGGAGGGAACTCGTATGAAGGTGGAAGAGAAAGTGTGGACAAGAAGGTGGGATTTCAACGAAAAACATGATAAAGCTTCACAAATCAACACTGTTAGAGGTTAGATCTGGATGCATTGACTTAGATCCCTTACAAATTTTAGATTCAAAATCTGGAAAAAAAAAAAAAAGTCTCCAATCTCGAAGTTCCGATTCTTAAGGGCTTCGACTTGGACATTCAAGCAATAGGGCAGATCTACGCTTCTAGAAGCCTCCTTTTGGCATCGTCTTTCTCCATTATCATCCTTTTTATTCCCAGCTTTGCCCTTCTTCTTGGCCGTCGCCGCCGCCAGGGGCAGAGGCAGGGGGTGCTAGGGGGGCCCCAAAAAAAATTGTAGATGACGACCCAGATTTTTATAGAATTATATTTCATCCTGATAAAAGTTCTACTATTTTCATTTTAGTCCCTATTATTTCTATAGTGAAAGGACTAAAATAAAAATATTGAAATGTTTATGGGGCTGAAATGTAGTTTCATAAACATTTGAGTTCTATTTTATAAAATTCTCCCCCTCTAACTAAAATTTTTGGCTCCGCTTCTGGCCGCCGCATCATCCTCCTTCGAAGAAGGAGATGTTTCTGAAAGGAATCCCTGGACCCAACACCCTCGGCGTCTCACTCTCATGCATTGACTACTATATCGAAATCTGGATTGTTGGGACTGAGGAGGTAGAAGTGGTGGGAGCAGGTGGAGAGAAGGGGAAGAGTCAGAGTTGAGGAAGAGTTGGATGATGAGATGGCCATGAATATGTGGCATTATATCTTAGGTGTCAGAATCATCTCAACTTAACTGGGTCAACTAACGGTCAACATTAACATTCTAACTATGGGGGGCAACATTGCTACGGTTTGAAACTCCAGGGGCGACATTGCTCCGAAAGAAACTTTCAGGGTAAAATTGCTCCTGGGGGTATACTTCCGGGGCAAAATTGCTACTTAACCCATTCTCACAACTATTAATAAGATTTGCGTGTTACAAAAAGGATTCAAATTTATATTCTAATGAAAAATGAGTTGTATTTTGTCAACATTAAACCAATCAAGTTTTCTTATTAAAATCCAGGGCCAGTAACATTTGAGTTAGGGTGGTAAAAGGAGGGTCAGTGAACGTAGGTGTTAGTGCAAAGTGGCTTAGGTTTTGATAAAGAATGAGCATTGATTAGTTAGTAAGTAGACATATGTACATCCATATCCATAAAATGAATTAAATAAAGTGTATTAAAAAAATTAAATAATTATTATTATTAGATGTTGGAAAACATGTGAAGACAATGATGGACGATTCGATTATTACGAGAATTTCATCCCATCCACACTGGGTGGGATGGCACATTCTCACTATCTTTAAGGTTTAATTTTGTGGGCCCCTTCTTAATTAATCAAATTACACATATTTTAAAGAAAACACTTCAGTTAAGTTTCTTACATTCATCATATCAATTTATTTAATCATGATCATGTACATTTATAATTAAATGATAATATTTAAAAATATAATACATGATTATGTGTGATTGAAAAACTTTAACATAATAGATGTAAGGAAGTTTGCCTAATTATTCTTGTATTTTTAATTTATATCAAATTCAAGTATGAGATTTAATCAAGAAACCACATTTTTAATCACTTTAAAAGATAGCATTAACTTGCTAAACATTTTATATTAATATTTGTATCCTTCCAAATTGTGGGAGGTCATTTGCACATCCAACGAGGTATGCATTATATAACTCTCCTCTTATTTATTAATTGAAAATAAAGTTATATATTAGTTGAATTTTAAGGCTCGTAAAAAATAAAGCTAAAATTTTAAAAGGGCTTCTCGTATTTGAACCCATAATACTCTTGTGAAATATAACTCGTATATTTATCAACTATGTCTATATTAGCCTTCATTGGCTCCTGCTATTTATATTTAATTATTTTAAATGAGACATGTGTTTTTTATATTGTATAAAGTTGAGAGTAAATCATACTATTTATGATGTATTATAAGTTTCATATTTAATTGTGAATATAACTATTTTTATAACATAATTTTTTTTTTATTTGAACTATACAGTAATAGCAGTAACAAAGTCTAATCCCACTAGATGGGGTCTGTGATATGGATTAAAAGACACAATTGAGCTCCGTTAAAAAAATCAAATTTCATTTTTATTTTAACTACTATATATAATCATCATTTTTTGATATGGTAAATCATCATATTTTTAAAGTAATACTCTCTCTGGTGGATTTGGCTTTGGTCCTATATCCTTTTTCCTCCTTTTCCCTTTTCTACCGTTAGATTAAGATCTCAACGGTCCAGATTGATTATCATCATTTACCATCATTTTCCCTCCTTTCCTCCTATAATAATATTTTTACTATATGGTAAATCTAAATCATTAAAACCTTGATCTAACAGTAGAAAAAAGTAAAGGAGGGAAAAGGATGATAAGAGGTATAGGACCAAAGCCAAGTCCGTTCTAATTATAGAATCAAATTTATAGTGCAAATTGTATTATAAATTTGGTCCTATAATTAAGACCTGCATTTATTTTTATATAAAAGTATTGGAAAAGGTTTTAAAGTGAAAAAAATTTATACAAGATTTCCCTTTTTCACTTATTTTTCTTATTTCTCGTTTAATTTATAAAATACTCTAGAAATTTCAAACTTGTAAATTTGTACAAGCAGGTTTAGGCGTATTCAAATATCCTCATCTTTTGAATAAATATGTGAATTTTATTATTGTTGAAAAGATGTGAAGCTCTTGTTGACTTTTACAGAGAATCAGATGCCAAATGTGGCTTTGCTTTTCAAATAAATAAATTGTACTTTTACATTTTTTTAATTTTACCCCTGGAAAATACACGAAAAAATAAACATTATCGTATAAGGCTGATTCTTAGACTAAATTATATATATATATATATATATATATATATATATATATTACAAAAATATTTATTTTCCATGACACTAGATATTCTTGCCTGAAATTTTAATAGTATTAGAATAGAATATATACGCACGCATTGCCTAGATATGATAAAATAAAGCATTTTCATATTTGGTGTTCTAAGGATTAAAGATATTAAAAAAAGAAGAAAAAAATCTTGCTTAGATCATTTCCTACTCATCAGTTTTTTTTTTGGTTATATATATATATATATATAAACAGATTTAAAACTCTGTTTTTATTAGAAAAAGAAATTAAACTGTTGCAAAAACTTAATAGAGCATGAGCGTACGGACATCGTACACCTTTTATTCTCTTCATCCTCTTAATCCAAAATTGATGTGTTAAGAATCACTAAGGTGGGAGTTATTTTAAAAAATGAAATAAAAAACTTCAACTTTTAAAATAGTTTGGCAATTGTTTTTAATTAACATAAAATAAAATAAAAAATATTTTTATCCGGTAATATTAATGTTACAATATAATGAGGGCAAAACTTTCATAGATAAATGTATGTTTTTTATCAACACTCATTATAAGGTATTGTTTTTTGACCAAAAAAAAATTATAAGGTATTGTTTCTTCCTTAAACAGGTCTTCAATTTGAGATTGTGAATAAAGGTGGCATTGGTAGCTCTTGACCAGGGGAAATCCAGATTAGCCTGACTCCAACAAATCTTCCGAATGAAAAAAAGATAGGCCAAAACACTGGATATATATATATATATATATACACACAATGTATGTTCTTGATAAGGTCTCACTTGAGAAGTACAATTATTTCTTCTTAGCAAAAGAGTCAAGTGAGTTATGATTGCCATCGAAAGTTTCAAAATTTAAAGAGGGTTTACATATATTTATAAATTATTTATTGATATTTTCATCCAATAATTATGATAATAGAATGAGTTAAAGGTGAGTTTTTGAGTTTGAGTTGAAAATAATTGATGAAAAATTGTTCCAACCTAAAATCCAAACCCATAAGGAAACAACAAATTGTCAAAGGGAAATAAAAGAACAATGTAAACATAAAATCAAATTCAAAATCATGTTGTGGTCATTACCCGATGAAGGATTAAGGGAGAATAAAGAAGACAATATAAAATTTAAGAATAAGTTAAAGTATTATAAAAGGAAGCATATATGCAAATATAATAGCAGATAACAAACCGACAAAGAAATAAATAACTTAATAAAATCAAATTCCTCCAAGCAATAGCAATTAACATTCATGATCCCAAGGACAAAATAAAGGCATACCATGCATTTTGAAAATATTTTCTATTAATTTTTTAAATAAAAACATATTGGTGAATAATTTTTTCAACCTAATTTATTTCACACCTCATATATTTTTTTTTTCAAAGTAAAAATAATTGTGGGGGGGACCATGTAGTAGAGGGATATAAATGTAGAGCCCAAAGCCAAATGCCAAAAGGGTCCTATCAAACAGAGGAAACATGACTGTCCCCTCAAAAAAAAAAAAAAAAAAAGCCACAGAGAGAGATGTTATGGGGTGGGGGAAAGTGTCTTCAGACACAGAACAATTATCTACAGCAAGAAATTATTTGTTTAAGGGTTAATTAATTAATTAATGCCATAGAAAAAGATGTTAATTAAAGAATGTTTAGTGGAAGAAGCAGGCTTGTGTGGTTGTACTTTTTATAGTTAGTTAAATTTAAAAGCCATTTGTTTATTACAATGTCAATTAGGCCTGAAATTATTGTCTTTTTGTTATTCAACTCCATATATATAATTAGTGTGTGTGTGTTTCTCTCTCTCTCTGTTTCTTGGCATATTCTCTTAGTGATTTTCCTTTGCAACTTCCCTTTGTTCTTTCTCTCGTTCTGTGGTTTGTGCCTCATAAATATGTGAGTGCAAGCCATTGATTGGTTGAGTTAAGATCCTATGTATCTTCTTCTTTGTGCTTAAAATTCTTGGTTATTATATTAGCAAGGGGCATATTCATAATTTGTGATGATCATGAGTCGAAAGTTAGAGCCCATTCCAAAGACTAGCTTATTAGGAGAACAAGCCCTTAACTTATAAATCACACTACACTTAGTCTTCTGTTGGTTAGAACCTTTCGGGGGTAACCCTTTCTGTGAAAATCTTGGTCACTTGCCAGTTAGAACCCTTTAGAGTAGTCCTTTCAGTGAAAATCGGGCTCTCTTACTAATCAAAATCTTCAATGGGTAGCTCTTTTGGTGAAAATCGGGCTCTCAATGAAAGTACCAATATGAAGATCACAAATCCAAAAGGAGAGCCCATCCCAAAAGACTAGCTTATTAAGAGGAGAGCCCCTTGAATTATAAATCACACTACACTTGGTCTCTTGCCAATTAGAACCCTTCGGGGGTAGCCCTTTTCGTGAAAATCGGGTTTTCTTGCTTGTCAAAAACCCCCTTGCTAGCCCTTTCGGTAAAAATCGGGCTTTCAATAAAAGTACCAATGTGATGATCGCAAGTCTTAAAAGAGAGCCCATCTCATGAAACTAGCCTATTAGAAAGGAGAGTCTCATGACTTATAAATCACGCCACACTTGTGAGGCTTCTCGAAATGAGACTCTTAACATAATTCTGGAACTAGTGATCCCTTTAATTCCAAATATAAGTTCCTTATAAATAATTTACACATAACAATAAAAACAATTAAATTTATCATAAACTCAAGTGATTTCTTGTACTATGTTCATTAATTATACTAAACTCTAATGTAGTATTAATATCTTATTTCTCACACTACCCTTCTTAAATGGGGGTATATACATATATAAAAGAAAAGCATTTTTTATATACCGAAAATAAAGAAAGAAAAGCATTTAACACTCCTTAAAACTATCAAATGTATTATATTTATAAAAAAAAAAAAATCAAGAACAACTTCTAAAAGATACCCTATGTATGAGATCGGAGGGGTAGTTATTAAAAGTTAATCGCGATAAGAAAGACAGCAAACAGTTAGTTATAAAGTTTGTTAAAAAAAATGGAGAAAACAATACAATCTTATGAAGAATGTTGGATCTCCTCCAAAAAAGTGATGAGTGAAAAGATGATACTTTGAAATGGCTGGATAATTTTTTTTTTTTTTTAAATTTTTGTCTCAACCATAATCTTCGATGTTGGTTTGTGATCGAATATCATTGGGGTCGGACAAGTTCTGATCCAATTCTAAGGAAGCCCACAAACATAATTGAAGCAGTTCTCAATCAACTGACCCCTATGTGATTTACCAAAAAACCAAAAACAAAAACAAAAAATGGGGAAAAAAAAACCCTACGTGAAATCTTCTTTCCCAATTAAAATTAGCCAATTCCTAAACATGCACCAACTAATAATAATCAATAATAGTTGTACTTGATTTTTCTTTTTCCCAATAATCAGCTCTCAAACTCAAAGTTGCTTGATTTTTAGATAACAAATTTGGGAAATTTTCTACTAGATCATTTAATACACACAACGCAGGTGAGAGGCTGAAAGCATGCATCAATATTAAACCGAAAGTACTTTATAAATAAAACCTATCATTTTGCTTCTTTTTAAATTAAAATTAGAATGCGGGAAAAAAAAAGAAGAAGAAGCAAAGACAGGACTTGACCGTCCAAATTGTAATAAATTTTAGCTGATATATTCTTGCTAAAGAACCAGAAAACAAACCATCAAACTTGACCCAAGTAACTGACTATTCTCAAAGGACTTCTGTCGCATGAAAGTGTCACAATGTTTCCATAATTTTTTGGTCGCGAAATGTTGGATAGAAGCTAAAAAAATATGGAATTAAGATTTGCACATGAAAAATTAATTTCACATGCAATCTTTATAAAAAGAAAACTGAACCTTAATATTTGCTACAATTTGCTCATGCATACTGAATAAGAAAAACAGCAAGACATGGAATGGTAAGAACAGCAAATAATTTTACACCGAAACCCAACAGATCACATGACACTCCAAACACATGCGCACAGATCTCATGGATTCAACCAAGATTCGAACCAAAAATCCCAGTTCTTCAGGCAAAATCATGGCAGGAGGAAAAATGGATGATTGAATACCGATTTAATTCACATCGTATAAGGGAGTACCATCACATAGCTCATGAATGCTGCAGATAACTCTTCCGAACCCAACATCAACCCATTAATTCGGTTCCAGCAGAAAATCCTGCGGAGTAGAACAAATGGATTATTAAGGAAAGAACTAATATCACTCATTCTCAACCAAAATAGAAAATTGAAGCATAACAAAGATATAAGAATAATAATGAGGATTGAAGACCATCAGAAACGTAAAAGGTGCACTTATAACACAAGTTTCAGCCTCAGCCCCTGCCACTCACTACATAAGATCATTAGACACAAAAATGTGCACTTGTAACACAGGTTTCAACCCAGTCCGTGCCACTACACACACATGCACAAAGATGATAAAAGATCAACTGTGGTAATTTCTCCACCAAAATGCCAAAGGAACGGGATATTCTAGCATCTTGCATGCAAAGGCGCCCCACAATAGCAGCGCACCAATGAGCACAGGCAGTCAGTTAGACTTGAACTACATGGCGGGACCCAAATCAGAATATGTCATAAAAGGTGATCAGCTCATGCGTAAAAGACAATTTGACCATCTTCTCATTCGCCACAATGGAGAAATGGTACTAAACTTTACCCTATGAAACTGGAACAAATAGAGACTTAAAAAAATAGAGAAATTCTGTAAGCATTACAAGGTATTTAATTTTCATAGCGAGAGTGCATGACAAGCATCAACCTCACGTCAGATTTTTTCCTGTTATTTGACAACAATGAAATACATCCCACACAAAAATCTCACAACTATAACTGGCCTACAAATTCCAAGATAAACAAATCAAAACTGGTATTCTTGGTATCAAATGAAGCCCAAAGGTCTCTGATTTCTGAATGGGCTACAAAATCGACAAAGCTATTACCCCATCAGAACACTTCTAATCCAATAATTAACAGATGAAAAGGGGGAAATAAAGTATCACTCGCTTCTACTTACTCAGGCTATTGGGAGATTGTAAGTTTGGCAAAGCTGAACCAATGCCGCTTGATTTGTTGGATCAACATTTTCACTAATGACCTTTGGGTACCTCCCAGGAGAAAGTGAAGAAAGTCGGGATAATGAAGCCACAAAAAATTGCTTTGGATCTCTTATATCTTTCAGTGGATCCTCTTCTTTCTTTCCAGCATTGTAAAGACGAACAAAGGTGGCAGTATAACCCACATTTTCTGTAATATCTGGCATGTCAGGTTCGTCCTCAACTCTATCCTCTTCAGGCCGTGAAAGAAGGGTGACAATGCCGTCAACCATCTTCCCCCAGGATCCAGCAGCTGCAGCATCTAATAAGATTGGAGATTCACATATAAGTCTAGTTGAAGCAACAGCAGTCAACTTGAGTTCAATAGCTCCGGTAATAAGCTTTAAATTAGGAATCCAAATTTGATTTAGAACCAAAGTAAACACATCAGCCTGCACGTGATTCATCGTCTCAACAAGGATTGAAGGACCATGCTTAATCAGAAAGAGTGACATGAATATTAAAAGAGACTTTATAAGCTTTACTGTTCGCTTATTATGAAGCACTGTGAAAATGCTAGTCCAAATTTTAGGAATTTCAGGTCCAATGACAGCATACTCAAGACTCTCAATGACAGTATTGAGCACATAAAATCCTTGCTCAGTTGTGCCAGTAGATTGGATGAGTAACTCAAATATGCGAAGCACCTTAGTCAGTCTACCCTCTTGGCTGACCTCACGTGGAGCCTTCTGAAGGAAGGCCTGGAGAAGACGCACAAGTGCAGGAACATTTGCAGCTCTTTTCCAAGAATCAGGTGACAAAAGGATCTCAAATATCTGCATGTAGATTGCTGGGATAGGTGGCCTGTTCAACTCAACAAGTTGAGCAAGCAATTGAAATGTGTATGGGAAAAATTCAGTAACATCATTGGTCAATATTATTTCAAGCCTAGGGAAAAGACTTGCTTCGAAAACAGATACAAGAGACAAATCCTTCTCACAGGCTCTCTTTACAAGAACTGCCACAGACTCGAAGAGATAATGATTGAAGATGGGGTTTTTAGGATTTCTGCAAACTTCACCAAGAATAGAGGCTAAACTCTCAATACAGATTTGAGCAACTTCAACAGATATATCTGCAACCCCAAGAACCCTCATGATACACTTCATTACATATTGATTTTCTTCAGACTCTGGGAGCTTCAGCGCACTGAAGAGACCGTTCATCAGCACAGGAAAAACAGGATTAATGTCGGCTGATGTATAACGGGCTCTACCACCCTCATCCTTTACCAACAAGAGTTTTTCAATACAACTTGCTGCATAAGAATGAACAACATTTGATTCTGCAGAGAGGAAACGAACCAAATCTGGAAAAAACTTCAATGCTAAGTGTTTTGATATATGACTCCGGAACATAGTAAAAAATTTGAGAGCACCTGCCTTAAGCATAGGATGCCTATTCACATCTGGACTCTGCAGCTCTGGGACAATAACAGATTCGAAAAAGCTCTGAACATCAACAAGTTCTGTTGAGACATTACTAGCACCAGCCTTCTTGGTTGCAAGAGAAACTACCAAGTATATAGCACAATCCTTGTCCTTCCAATTTACCACTGGATTTGCAGCAAAAGAACTTAATAATGTTTGTATTAGTGCAGAAACGATGCTTCTCACAGTATCCCCATAATGTGTTGCAATCCCTTTGAGTAGCTCACAAGCAATCCTCCTCCTAGTATCAAGATCACTACCTTCCATATCTCTCCGAATAAACTCAATATAATTCATCTCAAAGAGTTCCTCGTCATCTTCCCTCAACCTTATATTCGGGACCACAATACCCTGACAAATCTGTGGTATAACTCCTTCACTAGCAAACAAGGTGTGGTGCACACTAGTGCTAACAGTGGTCAAAAACTTGATTGCTGTGATAGCCAGCTGATCACGGCTGGAAGACTGGGACACATTCGCCAGTAAAGTCCACACAGCAAGTGCAAAATCATTCAGGTATCCTTGAAACTCCTCCTCGTTCTTTTCCATATAAAGATTAATATTCTCACAAACTGCAGCGCGAAGCTCATCTACAAGTGCAAGACCACCAGGACCACTATTCTCAAGTGCAGGATAACTTGTAGTGAGGTATTTTCGGAATTCAGTCATCCACTCCTTCATATGATCCTCAAAAAACTCAGGAAGCTCCTGGAAATTTAATGAATAAAATATCCTACAACACAACCTCTGTGACTCAAAAAGGGGTCGGAGATCACCAGCAAGCCCACCAGAGTTTGCGGCCGCATCAATCAGAGAAGCCGTTTTGAGGAATATTTCAAGTAGAGGTGCCGCAAAAAGATCAAGACAATACTTCAAATCAAGCAACAGATCGTTGGTTTTATACTGGTACCGAAACTTTTTAAAAATAGAATTGGCAGTACCAAGAATACCATTAATAGAGGCATAATCAGAGGCTTGCGATGCTTTCTGAAGATTCAAAATGAGCTCAGGAAGCAACGCAGGCCACGATTTCGGAAAATCATGCTTACCGATTATAGCCAAAGCTTCACTAAGTTGGCTTTGAATCTTGGGAGTGGCCGAAAGCATCAGCGGCACTATCAGTGATTTAATCTGTTCCTTCTCCGGGTCAAGTATAGGGGAGAAAGTGGGCACATTGGCGTTGTCCGAAGCAGCCGGCACCCATCGGAAACGGAGGTGGTTCTTAAAGTTGACGGCAGCAGCTTGACGGATCTGATCATCGATGGCAGGCTCGGCGACGAGGCGGAGCACGACGAGGCCGTAGTTTGGACGGTCGGCAGCCTCCGCGAGAGATGCTTCAGCGCGGCGGCGAGGCTCCGGCGAGGGAGAGAGGGTGTGGAGGAAGCATTCGGAGAGGAATTGGAGGGTTTGGGGACTCCATTCCATGATTGAGGAAATAGGAATGAGAAGACGTTTGGGGAGGATGAAAACGAATAGGGTTTTCTACAAGAGCGGGTATTTTGCCAAAAAAAAAGAATTCGAACAACTAGGGATTGTAATAAGGAAGAAACACAGGGCTTTTTCTTTTTGAAAAATAATGATAAACTATTCCCTCGGCTCCTGTGTATAAAAAATATTTATGTAGGATAACCTAATTTATTTATGGTCCCTTCAACAAGGCCAATAAAATTTAAACTCATAAGTTTTTATCAATTGAATCAATTTTGTTGATAAGGATTGATATAGTTGGCTAAAATGTTAGTCTTTACCTAAAAAAAAGATGAGGTTTGATACCCATTCTTCGATGTGAGGGTCTTATTGGTGGACAATTTGTAAGCTCTTTAAGTCTGGAGGAATGTCTTAGACCTTGGTGAGGTATCGGTATTTACTCTCACCTAAACTTTATATTATTAAAAAAAATGGGTTAAGGGGCAAAAATACACATGTGTTTTTCTTCGAGGAACGCCTAGTAACAAGTGCTTTTTTTAGGTGTAAAAGTGACTTTGTGGTTACAAATTAGGTGTAAAAGTACTATTTGACCATTAAGTTTAACTTTAACCGTTAAGTTTGACTTTTTTTGCTGATTGAACGATGACGTGGCATTTCAAAAATACAAAAATACACTTCTCCTACAACATAATAAGCGTTTTTCCCATATATATATATATATATATATATATATATATATATATATATATTGCTCTTATGAATCTCATTAAACATTTTATCAAATGTCACAAATGTTGATGAATTATGTCTAACGTTTTTTATTAGGAAACGCTCTTGTGTGAAAACCATTACGAATTATGTCAAACTCATTATTGCTATTGTGAATCTCATTATGAATTTTGTCAAATGCCACAAATATTGGTGAATCTTGGTTAATGTTTTTTCCATAATGCTCTTCTGAAAACCATTACGAATCTTATCAAATTCATTATTATTCTCGTCAATCCCATTACAAATTTTGTCAGATGCAAAAAATGTTGGTGAATCCTGGTTAACGTTTTTTCCATTAGGGAACGCTCTTATAAAAGCTATTACGAATCTTGTCAAACTCATTATTGTTCCTATCAATTCCATTACGAATTTTGTCAATCTCATTTTTTTGTAATGGTTTTTACAAGAGCCTTTCGTGACGTTAGACACGATTCACCAACATTTGTGGCATTTGACAAAATTCGTTATGTGATTGACAAGAGTAATAATGAGTTTAATAAGATTCGTATTGGTTTTTATAAGAGCTTTCCTACATTAGACAAGTTTCACTAACATTTGTGGGTTTTGACAAAATTCGTTATGAGATTCACAATAACCCTTCTATTTATTGAGATCAGATTATATACTGCATCCTAAAATTTTTTTTACATCTAGTATCTCAAATTAATTAATTTCCAGGATATTGGAGTTACAAAAATATTTATTAATGTAGGACTGAAAAGTAATTAATTTAAATATTGGTGCAAAAAAAATTTCAGGATTCAGCATATAATCGAATCTCAATAAATAAAAAATATTAAAAAAAATCCTAATCCCTCTAATTAGAGGGAAAAACACCCATTGTGAACCCCAATAATCTCATGTGGCAATAAACAATATCCCACTAGAATTGGGCTGAACATTAGGGCACCTATGCCATTTTATCTGGATGTTGTTTGGGCTTTTCATGTATACAAGGGTCCAACATATTTTGGTTGGATGTGGGGCATACATCTCATGAAGTTTTTTCTGTGGCTGTTCTATGGGCCTCTGTTAAGTATCATAATGGGCTTCTGGAGTGGAGAAAAGTTGCAGAAAGCTTTCTGTTTTTTATGCCGACTAGTTTTCAAATGTTTTTTTTTTTTTAACAAGTCTTTGTAACTGGGCGTCTGGCTTGGGACTTGGATTTCAAAAAAGTAATTTTAGAGTATGATACGGATAATGTTATTAATACCATTCTTGGTCTGTCGTGCTCTACTTACTGTTGTTATTTAAAAAAAAACAACAACAACTTAGTGTTGAAAGCAAGGGACTTAATGACTTTGAATTAACAAGTTGATGTTAGAGTTATTCCTAGAAAGTTTAATAAAATAGTAGATACCTTAGATAAGAGAGTCATTTGTAATTCTATTTTTCTAGATGAGTGTCCTATTAGTTTGATGACTTGGTTAAACCAAGAGGGTTTGGGATTCAATTTCCCTGTAGTGTAATTTATTTTTTGCAATGTAGGTTTTTATGTCATCTTTTATAGCCAAAAAAAAAAACTGAACGTTTTTGAACATTCCAGGCGCCCGCTTGTAGATATTGTCCGCTTTGGCACACACCAGGCCTCACGGTTTTGTTTCTGATTGGGCTTAGCCCATCAAAATGCGTCTACAAGGGAAAGGTCTCCGCACCCTTATAAGGCATGCTTCGTTCACCTTCCCAATCGATGTAGGACTTCACACTCCACCCTCCTTGGGGCCCAGCGTCCTCATTGGCACATCGACCCGAGCCCTGGCTTTGATACCAATTGTAACATTCCAGGCGCCCGCTTGTGGATATTGTCCGCTTTGGCACACACCAGGCCTCACGGTTTCAAAACGCGTCTACAAGGGAAAGGTCAGTGTGAAGTCCCACATCGATTGGGAAGGTGAACGAAGCATGCCTTATAAGGGTGCGGAGATCTTTCCCTTGTAGACGCGTTTTGATGGGCTAAGCCCAATCAGAAACAAAATCGTAAGGCCTGGTGTGTGCCAAAGCGGACAATATCCACAAGCGGGAGCCTGAGATGTTACAGTTTTATTGAAAAAAAAAAAAGAGAAAAAGAAAAAATATATTATTTTCAACATGTGTTTTACTTTGTATTTTCCTCAAGGATCTTTTATTGGGGTAGTATACTGATATGGGGGAATGGTAGTAAGGAAAGGGGTCGTTATAAATAAAGGCTTGATGGTTGTAATGGATGTCCCCTGAATTAGTAATTTCTTGTTTTTACTCTCTCCTTCGCTTCTAATGCTAACACATACTTTCCTTTTTTAATATTTCTTCATGATTCACTTATTGACTAATCATATTTCCTTCCCTCACCATATCTTTAAATGTTAGGAGATGTAATTTATTTCTATTTTTGACTATATTACTTTCTCTATATTGATGGCACTGGTTCTCTAAAGAGCACAAGAAGAAGAGATGAAGAGAAAATAATGCACAATATCTTTAATGCGTAGGCAACACTTTCTCATAGCTTAAATGGCCACCACCTATATCTATCTTATGGGGTGCAATTTGAATGACGGACAAATTTCCAGCAGGATACAATAAAGACCCTTGAATATGAGTCGCACTCCCAACACTTAAGCCAAGGCAACAATGACTTTTACAAAGTGATAATTTGACTTTATTTTTGTGTACATTCAAAGACAAAGACAATAAGTTTGATATCTTGTTGTGGTGTGGTTTGATGTTTATTGCCTATCTCAAATGAAGTTATAGTACATGATATTTATAGACCATGACCTGATATTTTAAAATGTTACTTCTTAAAGCAACACATCTTTTATTAAAAGTCATAGATTTATATTAAATTTAGAGTAAATACTCTTTCTGGTCCCTGACAAAAAACGTGATCCCCATTTTGGTCCCCTACAAAAAAAATGTCCTTTTTAGTCCATAAAAAGGATGAATAAGGATCGATTAGTTGACATTTTGATCTCTCCCAAATTTCCAAAAGGCCCTTTTTCGTCCATAAAAATGACGAATAAGGATCCATTTTTTTGTAAGGGACCAAAATGGAGTCCATGTTTTTTGTCAAAGACCAAAATAAATTTATGAATTCTCATAAACCAACATAACCTTAATAACCAATGGTTATTTAAAATATTTCTTTTATGAAGGGTTACACTTTTATAATATGCAAGGTTTTTATAAAAACCAACATAACCTTCCATAAAGTAGTAGTCACCAGTCACCACACTTTTTCATGTGTCTTTAGAAACTAAAAGAATATCCTTTGATAATAACTCCTTACACAACCATTCATATAAATTCCTTAATTTATAAAGACATGACTTTCCTATAAATGCATCTCTTTATTTTAAAATATTCCGACATTTTATGTGATTTTTCTCTAGTTAGGGGGAGAGTTACAAAATATTCTTTCATTTTTGCCATCATTAAATTATATTCATCTCCCGCATGAGTAACCACTTGTTGATTAAAAAAATAAGAGGGACGGTATTATAGAATTAGGAAAAATAAATAAATAATATTGCCACCACTCAACAATTAGACAGACAAAACATGCACGATTTTGTGGCACTCGAAAAAGGTTTAAGCTTCTATTAGTAATGATTAATATTTCAAACTTATGGAGGAAAAATGGATGACAAATTTGTTTATAAATGAGTTTACAACATTAAAACTGTGCAAGGCACAACCAGAGGAAAGCCCATTAAGCCTCAACATTAGCTCACTCAAGTACACACCTCCATGGCTTACAAACCTGATTGTCATCCTTGCATGATATATATATTATAGTCTTAATTCTGACCTCTCAGCTTTACACCGTGACAAATGAAAAAAAGATGTTACAGAGGCACATCAACGCCACGGCTATGCCGATCACGGCCATTTACTTCCGTGTAACCAGGATACAAGCTTCTTCTCCGGCTTCTATGGTGTTTCATCCTTGTTCCTCTTCTCTTATGTCCTGAATAAACAAGAAAAATGAACACAGAGAAACCCAAGCCAGAAAATGCCCATAATACTATCACCCAGAACTTGAAAGAACTAAGCATCCCATCTTTCTCAGAATTTGATGACATTTGATTGTTTCTTGAAGTGAGAGTTTCGTTAAAGTCCCCGAGTTTCCTTGAAAGAACTCCTCCTGTTTCATTGGCTGCATTGTCTTCTGAACTGGACAAGGAACCACCAATGGGACAGTTCCTTCTCTCATGATGCAGGCGCAGAGCTTCATTAAGTGTTGTTATACATTCTATGCTGAGCAGGTCGCGTTCCCGAGCATCCACGGCAGAATCATCGAGCGTTGAGGGATCCGGTGGGTTCGGGAACTCAGTCCAGCATCTGTTGATCATGTCAACTTCCCTCCAGTCAGCCTTGTCAAAGCTCCAATTCCCAACTCTGAAGAGCAATCCATAATGAAAAACTCTATATTTGACACCAGGTTCAGGAACATATCCCGGGTATATTAGTATATCTTTTTCGATGCGATGCCTTAAATTCAACTGCATAAATGGAGAATTATCAGTTGTAGATATTAAACATGTTCATACTTTTGAGTAGAAAATAAGGATACAAATGCACACAACATAATGGGATAACTTAGGGCTTGTTTAGATTAACAATGGCAAAAGTGACTTTTTCCCCAACTGACTTTTACAAACTGAAGGTGGAATAAAAATGAATTAATGTAACGTGATCTATGTTTTGGACAGATTTTATAAAAAGTCAGTTTGACAAAAGTTTGTTTAGATGATATCTTGAAAAGTAGCTTTTGAGCAAAAAAGTCAATTATTTTTAAAGCCATGCCAAACATCATATCGGATCTAACTTGGCCTTTTCAGTTGAAAAAGTCAGTTTTGTTGCCAAACCAAACACACTTAAATGCTTCAAAAAGAAAAATAGCATGTTACCTCCGCGGCGCCAAATGAGTAACCATACATCTCACTGATCCACCCAGATTCATATACATCTCCTGTTATATTTCTGGAATAATGCGCTCTATCGGCCCGGACCTCCTCTGTTTTATGCAGCCACAATATAGCAAATTGTCGTAGGTCATCGATGTGCATAATGATTACTCCACCAACCTTGTCACAAGCCTCGGGATGGCTAGTATGAAGTTTCGCGAGCTCATTATCGCAACCAATAAGGTAGCTGCACAGAGAAAAAGAGGGGTAATAAAGCATGAGTAATAAGATTAATAATCAAAATAGAGGACATTAAAACATGAAAAGGAAATAAACATTTGTGTGTGCGCACTGCTATTGTTATTGCCCATTACATCAGCAGCAACATTTAGAGACCACAACCATAAGTTAAATTCACAGGTCTTACTCATATGGAGTAGAAACGGGCCGGCCACGGGCAGCTTTGAACTCCCACGGTGTGATTGAACCTCTCAAAATCATATCAGCATCAAGAATAACTATGTATTCTGCATCGATGTTTGCATGGTTGAGCCAGTGAAGCACTCCAGCAGGCTTATTAATTGCTGGATACCTAAAAGGAAACAGAAAATTTCAATACTTGTTATGCTCTCAATAAATCATTCAGAAAAATAGAAAAACTATGACCAAACAACCTCCCAATAACTTCACACTGCATAATGTAACCATATTGTTTATCCCTACTGTGCATATAGCTTTAAGCAATCAACATTCAGCATAAGAAAAATATGAGCAATTCTGAAGCGGTAAATAAATAATCAAGATTTGTGTGGAATGAAGATCACCACCAAACACATTGAATAAATGAAGATCAATATCTGTCATGAGTCAAATAGTCACGTCAAGCAGCTCAGGAGGTTGGAAAGATTCTAACAGGACATATCTAGAACTAAAAAACACTAATGATCTTATTTTCAAGTTACAAATCACATTATGAAGTAATGATCATCACAGAAAAGTCAATTGGCCAAAAAAAAAAACTATGGTGAATAACTAATTTGTATAGAATGAAAAAAGCATCAATGACGATGAAAGGAATTTTAAGGAGACAAGCTCATAGAGATTCTAGTGAGATAACAGCAAGCAGCCAACTAAGAGGACTAACACCCAATATAATACAACTGAGCTTGACAAATTACCAATCGCCAGTTAATGGATGGCGGCTCATTGATGGAACGTAATGGGTGGGTGCCAAGTCATGGCCTTTATATTGTTTTAAGTCCTCATCATTACAGCTGAGAAGTCTAGTGATATTTCCAGGCTGGCCACTTGTACGGAAACTGTGCATAAGCCCTACGGTCTGCCAATCAAAGTATGATGTGCATTCAGTGGAAAAGACAGTATGGATTTTAGGATGTGGCCTTCCGGCAGCAGCATCATCATCATGTTGTTGAACAATATCCTTATCCTCCATCATTTCTAGAGTAGCAGGATTAACAAATTTAGGCTTGGTTAGCTCAGCAAAGGTTTTGCTTTTCAAGAAACTCAAGTATTTAGACCACGCTGGTTTAGGGCAACCATTAGCTGCATGCTGCAATAAAAGACCTTCATTTAAAGTGTTCATGCACTCTACACTGAGAAACAGCCCACGCTTTTGATTAGCGTCAATTTGCATCATCCTTACCTGCAAGAAGTTTTTCCAATTTAAGCCCCCTGGTTAAACATAAAAATAAAGAGATGAAAAGGAAGAAAGAAAACTGATCCAACATGTCCTGTACATAAATTAAAAATATTGGGATTGAAACTTGAGCTTAAGGAACCAGCTGGAGTCCACAAAAATGACATCAAGCTTAAAAATAATGAATAATGCAAACACTGATATGCTTGCTTGTCATTTGTCAACAACACTGGAATTAGTCCCAAGCCAACAAGCATAATTGCCTTTGAAAAAAGACCTCCAACAAGTTGACATACTGACCTCCCTAGGATAAGGAGGCTCTGGAAAGAGCCGATTACAATCATAAACAATATCATCTTCATGGTGAGCTAGTTTATTAAATGACCAATTTCCAACGCTGAAAGGCAGCCCATAGTGAAGCAGAATTGGCTCAGTTCCCTCTCGCGGAACATAACCCGGGTAAATCATCAAGTAATCATTGATCTTGTGCCGAAGTCCAACCTGGGAACAGGTGGGGAAAACTCAAAAGGGAGTCCAAAGAAATGAAGAAAAAGGAAACAGTCAAAGTAACCAGCAAAAATTGAATAGTTAAGCACTAAAAGCTGTGCTAGATGGGTTCGAGTGGTAAAACAAATAATAATAATTTTTTTTTTTTGTGGTGCTCACAAAACAAAGAATAGGGCAGAAAACTCACTTCTGCAGCACCAAAAGAGTATCCGTACATCTCACTAATCCATCCTTTCCCATAAATATCACCAGTTATATTTGTTGTCCAATGGGCTGTATCTTCTCTCACTTCTTCTGTTTTAGAAAGCCACATAGGTGCCAATTTTCTCAGGTCATCTATATGCATTGCCAGAAGACCACCAACTTTGTCACAAAGTTCTGGGTGTTTAGTGTGTAGTTGGGCCAAAATATTGTCACAGCCTCTTAAATATCTGAAGGAGAAATGTTGGTTATGCTTATAGAAACTTCAAACAATAAGTCATATGAAAAAAAACTAAATATACAATACAATATATATGGACTATTTAATAAGATTCAAACAAGCAAATTTCATAACTTTAGTTCTGTGTAAATGCATGAGTACTACTCTAGTTATAATTGGTCAATACTAAATAAGCTGTTTTGTTTCAACAGTTTGTGAGGGGTGAAAATGCTGCTTACACTATAACACTAAGCAACGAAGTGAATAAAATGGATGAGAAGTAAGAAATTATTAAATACCCATAATATGCTGCAACAGGTCTGCCTTTCTCTGCACCAAGTTCCCAAGGGATAATGGGACCACGAATTATCATGTCCGCATCCAGTATCACCACCCAGTCAACATTTTCTGCTTCTTTACTATGTTTAAGCCAATGAACAACTCCAGCAGGTTTGTTTATTGCAGGGTACCTGCATAGTAAATAAATAATTTATAAATTATACCTTTATCACAGAAAATGGATTTCCATTTTATAAAATGATATGCACGTATCTCATTTAGGAAAAGGAAAATTTTGAAATTCATTACTGAAGTGGAATATGGTAGAGAAGAAACACAGACAAAATCAGACAATAATACCAAGGTACCAATCAAACGAACAGCAGAATAATTAATTAGCTGATGTTGAATAGCCTTTGAATTCAGGTACGTGCAACTGACATAGTTCAAAAATGTGAATTCAAAGAAGACATCAGGGAAGTTTACGTTAACCTCAAAATTAATTAACAAGGCATGACATAAAAAATCAAAGACTAGAAATTTTAGTGACCATAATTAAACCAAGCGCCTCGTAGCACGATGGCACTAGGGCCAGCCTTAGGAGCTGGCCTTCCCCCTTGTCCAGGGTTCGAGCCCTGCCTCCCCCTCTCCCTCCCCCACCCCCACTGGCTATATTTTTTTTTTTTAAAAAAAAAAGTACAGAGCTATACTCGAAGAAGTGAATATTTTGGTACTTTTTGGTTGAAGACAGAAGGGGAAAAGGAAACATACATATACACACAGAGTGCACAAAAAGTGAGAATCTTTAATGTATGTAATGTCTAGCATACTCCAGTTATCCAAATTCAACAGTATATGTAGCTCTGCATTACTTTTTAAATAAAGATATATGTGATTTGTTTCCCGTCCATTTCATCCACATCCTCATTTCATAACCATTTCCATACCTCACAATTCTGTGTACCAAACAGCCCCTTGGTTACCACAGAAATCCACAAAGTTAGCATACAAAATTTACAAAACCATATATTCTGACTCAGAGGTACCGACTACTGACAGAAGCAGCAGTTACATAAATATGTACAAGATAACGTCGTGCAGAACCAATTTTTTTAAAAATAACTATCATGTCTAGCATTGGGCAATCAGAACTTAGTCAAAGATAGAAAACTTCATTTGGAAAGGCAACTAACCAAAAATTCATAATTGAATTTAAATTCCTAAAGCAAATAAAATTTGGAACAGAAGTCTACCAGTCACCAGTTTTAGGGTGTCTGCTCATTGAGGGCACCTCAAAAGTGGGAGCCAAATGCATCCCTCTGTAATTTTTCTTCTCCTCATCAGTACAACTGAGAAGACGGGTAATCGGTCCTGGTTGTTTGGCCTTCCTATAGCTTTGCATGAGGCCCACTGTCTGCCAGTCAAAGTAGTTCTGGCATTCCACAGAGAACAGGGTGTGGATCCTCCATGGAGGTTTATGACTTATTTTTGCACCCCACACATGGTCAATGCTCAAAGATACCAACAACAACACCAATAATACCAGATGTTCCGACATTGTAGCTTGATTCAAGACTGGATGTCAGATGGGTATTGTCTGAAAGAATTGAATTTGATGACATCAATATTCGGTAGAACATAATAAGTTACAATAGAATAGTTATTGATCAATGTGTTTGTATGCGTATATTCATAATACATCTTGATTGATTCATTCTTATATGAGTCCATTGAGAATCAAATTGGTATAGAGAAACTTCTAGGAAATTAAACAGAAAAATCAATAAACAATCATGTAAATTTAGCAACCCCTCCGTCCTTGCAAAATCATGAACATGGTACAAGAATAAAACACTTGGAAGACAAATCAAAATTTTGGGTGAATTTAGCTAACAATGACTAAATTACTACAGCAATCATCAACGTCATAGAGAAGCAAATAAAATTTCTGCATTGAGCTTTTTTACACTACTAACACTTCCATCGTAGTTGTTTAAAGTCTTGAGCTTCAGCATGTAAAAATGCAAGCAAGAAAGTATTAATGCTTAGGCACATTATTGCATCCATGTCATGATTTGAGCTGCAGATTACAATGGCATAGTAAGTAACCAGTGAGATGCCATTATACTCCCACAGGATAAAGAAGAGAATACAGGAGTGTCACAACCATAATTCTACAAACTTTAATTATGTAAGTAATAACTATATACAAACAACTTTTAGATCAATGGATATCAATCACAACTTCAACAACATAGCTGGAACCTTTTGATACAGTACTTAGTTATCAAGATCAAAACACAAAGTTGTCTAAACAAAGATGCTAGCAGGAACCCTAGCTGTAAAGATGTTTGCAGTTAGTATAGCATAAAAACCGAAGGAATGTTAGGCAATCAACAAATCCTATGTGGGAAATTCACAACATAAGTACATAACTCACCTGGGTCATTTCAATATCTTGAACCTGAACATGGGTCATTTCTTTTTTGAATCATTGTCCATCCAAATCAAGCTCTTTGGTCCCAAACAGGCGAGAGATTAGACGCTTCCCTCAATCCCTACCCTGTTTTTTTCTTGTGACGAATTGTCAGATGCAGAGTTTCTGGGTATGTGAACAATGGCTGAAAGGTTTTCTTCGTCCTTGTACACGGAGACCCACAGACAAGTTACGAGATACACACAGAACAAGATATTTGTTATCAGAGTAGAGAAGTTTTTGAGAGGTTGACTAATCTTACAGAGGGCGAGAAGGGATTCAGATTTGAGACAGCGAAGGTAAGAACTAAGAATCTTCAATTCCTCATTAATAATTGGCACTGATCTATGGATATGGTCATGTCAAAATTGAAAAACTCCTCTTGAGTTCTGTGTTTCTATCGAATATCTCTCTTGCCTTTGAGAGATTAGCAATTAAGTCCTGTTTTTTTTGGGCCAGTAATTAAATCCTTATTTACAACTTCATCTTTCATATGTCTACATTAACGACAAACGACCCCTGCCCGTTTGGTTAATTTTTAGGATGTCTTAACACATGTCAAAATGGGATTACTACCGGGAAAAAATAGATAAAAAAGGCCAATTGTTATTATGTTAAATTTTACGATTTAATCGACAGTTCAAAATTATTTAAAATTTTAAGCTGATATTTTATACTCCTTCCGGTCCTAATTATAAGAGCTAGTTGACTTTTTTTGGAGAGATTAAGAAAGCTAATTAAATTACTTTAGAGTATTTTTATTTTTATTTTTTTCTTCAAACTAATTAGTTTAACTAATAAATTAATATATAATCTAAAAATACAGAACATATGAAATAATTAAATAACTTATTGAGCTTCCTTAATTTCTCCAAAGAAAATCAACTAACTCTTATAATTAAGATCGAAGGTAGGAGGTAGTACTAATTTTTTGTTAGTTTGCTTGAAGTGGATACAAGATTTTGCTTTTGTCGAGGTTTTGTTTGTGGATAATGTCTAATCGATTTGAGATAATTTATTAATTATATATATATATATATATATATATATATATAGGCAAATGTTTGTAGGAAAAAAGATATCATATTATTTCTAAGAATAACCATATTAACAGATAAACCTACTTATGCACATTGTTTTTTGGGAAAATTACACACAGGTCTCAAAGAACAGAGATATTTATATTTAAGTCCCTTAAATTCATGAAATTACACAGAAGTCCCTAGGGACTTCTGTGTAATTATTTGTGGAAGCAAAATTATTTTTTTGCCCAAAGGAGAAATAGCTCTGGACTTCAGAATTGAAAAAATCCAGGTTTGCAACAAGAAATTCTATATTTACAACAGTCAATTCCTATTTTAACAACAACTTTTGAAAACCTGGATTTTTTCAATTCTAAGGTCCAAAGGCCATTTACAACAAGAAATTCTATATTTACAACAGCAAATTCCTATTTTAACAACAACTTTTGAAAACCTAGATTTTTTCAATTCTGAGGTCCAAAGGCCATTTGCAACAATAAATTCTATATTTACAACAGTAAATTCCTATTTTAACAACAACTTTTGAAAACGTGAATTTTTTCAATTTTGAGGTCCAAAGGACATTTGCAACAAGGAATTCTACATTTACAACAGCAAATTCCTATTTTAACAATAACTTTTGAAAACCTGGATTTTTTAATTCTAAGGTCCAGAGACCATTTGTAACAAGAAATCATATATTTACAACAGCAAATTCCTATTTTAATAACAACTTTTGAAAACCTATATTTTTTAATTCTGAGGTCTAGAGGCCATTTGCAACAAGAAATTCTATATTTACAACAGCAAATTTCTATTTTAACAACAACTTTTGAAAACCTGGATTTTTGTAATTATGACGTCCAAAGGCTATTTCTTCTTTGGACAAAAAAGTAATTTTGTTTTCACAAAAAATTACACAGAAGTCCCTAGGGACTTCTGTATAATTTCATGAATTCAAGGGACCTAAATGTAAATATCTCTGTTTCTTGGGGCCTGTGTGTAATTTTTCCTTGTTTTTTTTTTTTGAAGATTACTGAAAAAGAATATAGAGATAACTTTTAAAAATTAAGATGCATTGCTCTTATGAGAAAATGTCCCTTTTTTCAGTCAATTTTATTAATCACAAAAACACGTTATATTCACTAATAGCTAGAGCCAAACAATACTCTCAACAAAACAAAACAAACAAACAAACAAACAAACAAAAACCTAGTCATACAACCCATCTCACGAACCAAACCAATAAAAAATAAACAACTAACATTCTTCTAGAGCCCTTATACTAACTAATAAAAATGTTAAACTTGATAAACTCGTGACAGTAATGTAAACTCGTATGTAGACTCAAATCTTAAATTATAAAGAGTTGACTTTTATCATTAAACATACATTAATAGTATATAATTAAAATATAAAAATAACAATTAAATAATTAAATTATAAAAATAACACGAATTTGATTTAAATATATTGCAAATCTAAAAAATTGAAATTAAATCTATTAACATTTATATTTTGTCATACTCTTGGGACACATTTATCATACTTGATAAAGATTTTTCAATAAAATTAATATATAAAGTCATTAAACGTGATGAAATTGAAAAAGTTAACATGAGTTTAAGAGTGAGTTAACTCGATTTTGTAAATCAAAAAACTCAATGTGTAAACTCACAAGTTTAATCAAATTTAAAACTAATACAAGTTTACCAGTAACTCAACTCGATTTTATAAGTTATAAATATAAAAACGGTGAATTTAGAAAGTCAACTCATGAGTCTAACAACAATATGCAAAGTTTAGTACCTTCATCGGATTAGGTTCTTACACTCAAACATCATCAGATCTCTCTCCTGAAAATGTCCTTTTATAACAAATAAATTAAAATCATTTACATTCTTGTGTTGACCCTGTCCTGAATTATATTACCCTTGCCGTTAAACATATAAATTTACTCTCTAAGTTTACTATATCTTTACGTTTGTAGCTTACGAAGTTGTTTGGATTCACTCTTAAACCTGATGTAGTTGCAAACTCGCTTAAACTCGCGATTTCAAACACAAAATTTATTGTTTTTATGTTTTAAGTTTATAAAATCGTGTTAATCCATTCTTTCATGCTAACTTTTTCAATTATGTCATTTTAGTAGCTTTATATATGAATTTTATAAAAATTCTTTTATTGAGTATGATAAATTATAAATTTTGATGGATTTAATCTCAATTACTTTGATTTGAAATATATTTAAATTGAATTGATGTCATTTTTATATTTAAATTATTTAATTATATACTATTGATATTTTTTTATTAATAAAAAATTTATTATTTGAATTCACAATATAAATTTATGTCATTGTCATAAATTAACTCAAGCTCATAAATTTCACCAGCTTAGTCGCCATTCTAAGGACTAGCTATTACCTATTGACATATACCAATAGCAACAAAATGTCAATAGACACATTAGTTAATTGTGTGTGTGAAAGAAAGTCGAAGGGTTGGAAATAGTTTGTAATATTATAACATTTATCACTAATCTTATTTATAAGTTTAAATTAACTAACCTTACATATCATAGAAAGTCAGTTAAATCATTAATTATTGACTAAATTTTTAATTTTACCCCTCTCTATATACTATTCATACTTATTTATTAATAGATATAAATTCTTAAAAATTTACTATTTGAATTCACAACATAAATTTATGCCATTGTCACAAATTTACTCGAGCTCATAAATTTCACAACATTAGCTGCCATTCTAAGGATTAGCTATTGACATACACCAACAGCATCAAAATGTCAATAGACACATTAGTTAATTGTGTGTGTGTGAAAGAAAGCCCGAAGAGTTGAAAACAATTTGTAATACTATAACAACTAACTATTACTAATCATATTTATAAGTCTAAATTAACTAACTCTTACATATCAAGAAAAGTTAGTTAACTCATTAACTATTCACTAAATTTTCAATTTTGCCTCTATCTATAATTGGTTCCAAAAATCAACATGAATTTATTTTCTTTTGTTTATTGCAATTAATAGGATAAAATGTAATAAATGCATTTATTACTTTAAAACTGAATTTATAATGAAGACCAAATTTTTTTATCAAAACGAATTCATAAGTTGAATTATTAGAGTAATATGTGTCTCCAACTAAGTAAACAGATCTACCTGTTGCTGACGGTTTAAAGTGTTAATGGAATTGGTTAAAGTTTGTTGACCCAAAAAAAGAATTGGTTAAAGTCAAAAACTACCAAAGCCAACTACTTAGGCATCCTAATTTATGTTTGTTATCATGATAGTTAAAAACTCGATTTATCATTGCGATTTTATGTTTTTATGCTTTTTTTTCTTCTATTAAAACGATTTTACTAATTTTCCAAACGTTTTTAAGTTTTTATGATTTTTCATCCTCCTTCTGTTTTCAGATAAAATCTATGTTTTCACTATCATATTTATAACAAAACAAGTATTAAACTACATGTGGCTCTTGGATTATTAGAATGCCGGCCATGTTTGATGTTTCATGAATTGATCCAGATCTATTGATAAGTAACTTGAAGATTATTGATTGGTTGATGGTAATTAAGTCGAGCCATTGACTAATTAGCCTTGTGATGTACTCCAGCTGTATACCTATAGGGCCACCTCTGCCGCACTATGAGTACGAACTCCCTCTTTTATTTAATCATTGAATTGCATCATGTGTACCCTACAATTATTATTATTATTTGCATGAGGTTTTGTGCATTTTTGTCAATTTCTTTCTTTATTTAAAATATTAAAAACCTGTTTGGGATAACATTCCCTAGCCTCAAAAGCCAATCTAGAGTAAAAAACGCCACTTTTACCTAATTTACTTGTTTGATTTTTTTTTTTTGGTCAATAATTTACCTGTTTAATAAAGCGTTCATCGCATCTATTTTTTGGTTCATGAAGCAACTTTTTATCGACTTCAGTGTCCAATAATTAGAGGTCTCTTATATGTCCATACCTCTATTAGAAGGATATATATATATATATATATATTTTATATATTTTATTTATTTAGAATTAAATTATGCTCTCTCTGGTCCTTATATAAAGCACCAACTAACTTTTCTCACAAACCAATAAAAGTAGTTAAAGTTAATAAAGTTGCCCTACAATTTAAGTAACTTCCACTATTACCCCTACTAATTGCACTAAATTCTAATATTATATTAATTATTACTCTCACCCACTACCCTCATTAATTAAAGGCAGACATGGAAACAAATAATTAATGCGCATTGGGAACAAGCAAGTGTTTTATAAAAAGGACCAAATAAACTTGCTAGTTGGTGCCTTATAATAAGGACCGGAGGGAGTATGTTGTTTTCTAATTTTTATTTTTGCATCCAGTATCTCAAACTAATTAGTTTCCAGTTTACTAGTATTACAGACACATATTTCTAAATGCAAGACTGGAAACTAATTAATTTTAGATACTAGGTATAAAAAAAATTTCAGAAAGCAGCATATAATTTAAATTTAAATAAATACAATATATAAATAAAAAATAAAAAAATATGCTCATCCCTCTAATAAAGGTATGAGCACATAAAGGGCACCTAATTACTAGGCACCTAATGTGAACTCCTTTTTATTAGCAAAGCAACTTTTTATTGCTTTTGAGAAAAAGTCACGACAACAAAGTAGAGGCTTTATTACTACCCAATACTCATTTTAGTCATTATTATAAGACATTAACTAATAATTCTTATGAACTAATAAAAACAGTTAAAGTAAATAAAGTTGTCCTAAAATTTAAGTAATTTTCAATATTATCCCCACTAATTACATCAAACTCTAATATCATATCAATTATTATTTTCACCCACTACCCTTATTAATTAAAGATATATGTTAAAAAATAATAATTAACGCTTTTGGGGTTTGACATGGCTTGGTAATATTCATTCTTCTTAAATACTATTATCAGATGTAGTTTGATGTATCACTTATTTTATCCTTAAGTTTTAAAAGGGCACTTTTAGTCCTTAAAAAACTATAAATTAATGAATATTTGTTGGCTGACGTGTAAACTAAAATTATTTGATGTGATGCATTTTTATGGGGTAGAGTATGTATGAGTTGGCACTTCCCTTTAAGTTTTCTTTGTCCACATCACCTAGTCACCACTCAGCTAGTATTTTCTGTAACATTAATATTGTTAAGTTTCAAGGATTAAAAATGTACTATTTTTTAAACTTAAGGCACTAAAGTCATTTTTCATATAAATTTTAAAAACCAAAAGTATATTTAACCTTACTAGTATTATATTATGAATTTAGGTAATTGCAAAACAGTAATATCAGTTGCAAACTGAAGTCACATTTCAAACTTAATTAACTTATTTATAATTAAGATTACGATCTTTTTTTTTTTTTTTGGTCAGAAGGATTACGATCATTTTATTAAAAAAGAAAAATCAGATACTTTGTTATCATTAATCTGCTTTTTGGGGACCTCCATGTGATTCTTCATTTGGAAATGTGCATTTCAACTGGTCATGGACTTGAATGGTTCTTGGATATGAATACCGGCCCAATTATGTGGATCTAGCCCAATTTTAGCTTTCTTGTATTGAGATTAGGTGCTGGCCCAATTGAATATTCAACTGAGACTCTTTCTAGTAAGCAATATCTGGAAAATCCCAAATTGTTAGGCCCAGAAAAAAACTCTATTGAATGTATTTCTGCCAAAAAGTAACTCCGGTTGAACTTTGAAGATAAGCGGTTAAAAAATAAGTATTACGTATTATAAACCCCTTGTCCATCCGTGGGTCAAATGGTTGAAGGGTCGGATACTCTTACAAATGAAAAGGGTTCAATTCCTTTGACTTTCGTGGCGTTGGAGAATGCAGCCTAAAGCTTGGGATGTAGGGATAACCCAGGTTGAAGTGCAAGCATATGTACTCTCAATCTTAAATTCCCCTGTAAAGCAAGTTCAAGCGTCATGTTTTTGGACTGTCGATGAACCTAACCTATCTCGTGTGTGTGTGTAAAAAGAGTTTTTTGCGTGAGCCTTCATTTATGACCTAATACCATTTTGCTGGGTCAAAAGTAAACCGTGAACGATTTCAGAGAGGAAAAAGAAAACCAACAGTAGTAAAGAGTAAAGACAAAAGACAAAAGTCAAAACTCATGTTCAGAGAAACAAACATGTATTAATAATTCTATTTTAAAATTATTAGTTGTTAATCTTGTTTCCATGCCAACAGGATTACAGTAGTACTGCTTATAATCTATTTCGATTAATTCTGTTTAATGGAAAGTAAAATAATGAATTAAAATGCCATTTGAATGAAAGTGATGGGAAGGCTGGCGTTTTCATACTTGGTATATCTATATTAGAATTTGGGGGAAATACTTAATTATTTAATTTTGACACCAAAATTCTCTTCTTTGGTTTACTAATATTTAATTTGATTATTTAAATTTGAAACCCTCCCGCTTTGTAACTAAATTTAGTCAAGGCGTGTCCTTCTCAAATGCAAGAACAATGCTCTTGTCTATTTGGACCTCCTATGCTCAATTATTCTTTAATTTGAATATCAAAAGGTCTTGATCCAGCCTATCACTCATAATTTTAAGTTGGGTTAGTTTCTCTTACAAATTATTGTTATTGTATGTAGTTCTTAATATAAGATATATTTATTGAATTTCATTAAATTAAGAATATTAATTGAGTTCACTAATATGATATGCAGTTTTTAAAACACCTCAGTCATATTTCTTAATTCTTTCTCTCTCTTCCTTCTTATTATTGAAGGAGTATTAATAAGAGTAAATTAGAAAAAATTAACGAACATGAAAACTACGCCTTATATTTAGGATCAAAATCAACTCTCTAAATATGTTTTATATTGAGAACCAGAGGGAGTATTAAAAATAGTTCACATATTTTTTATAATGCACTTGGTTCAAAATATAAGATGCAAATAACTAAATCATGCAATTCCAAAAATTGCTTAAAATTGATCAGAGACAATATCCAAAACATGGAGAAGGTGCATAGGAAATTAGTTATATAGCCCTTATAAACATGGGTTAGTTTCTCTTACAAATTATTAAGGGAAAATTTGAGAAAATACAAATTAAAATGGGGGAAAAAAATAAAATGTTGTTGTGAATCTATCAAATCTCAAACCAAAATTGAAGTAAAAATCTCGGAGGATTTCAAATTTTGATCAAATGCCCTGAATTGATGACACAAGTTTAAGGGATCAATGACAACATTATATTTTACATTAACGACTTTATTCTCATGTTTTACAGTGTCGTATCCTAAAAATCAGATATAATTTTGAGGGCATAAGTTTTAGAGGTTAATAATAACATGTAGATTTAAATTAACACCATCATATTTCACGTTAATAACTTTACTTTCAAGTTTCACAACTTCATATTTTAAAAATCGGGGATAATTTTGAGGGCATGGGTCAATAAATAACATCTGTATCAATGTTAACCATATTAGGTTTTACATTAACAAATTAACTTTCATGTTTCACTATTTAACTCGTGGCAATTTAGTCATTCAATCAAAATTGGAAACCCCATATTCCTAATTAAGTTCTAATCTAAGAGTTGATAAATTTGAAGCACCAATTTGTCTTTTTATCATTTTTAATTGTATTTTTATGAAATTTTCCCAATTATTAAAGATTACACACATTTTTTTTTATAAAACAACAACTAAATTAATTTTTTAATATTTATAAACTAGTTAAATAGCTCTTATATTTAGTGCCTGTTTGACCTAGCTTATTTTCAGCTTATCTTATGCTTATAAGTAAAAGCTAGGCCAAACAGAATTTAAAATAAACTCTTATATTATAAGAGCTTATTTTACAATGAAGAAAAAAACTCTTTAAAAAAAAACAACTGGTGAGAGGAGCTTATTTTAAGCTCTCTTTTTTTAAGCCCTATTTTTTCAAGGGAAAATTCTAGATAAATACCTTTTGAATTTGTAAAACCTCTAGAAGTCCATTGAATTTGTAAAAGGACTGAGAAGTACAAAGGACCTATGATATGCAAATTCGGTTCAAATTACCTTTTTGCCCTTAATTTTAAATGAATAAATAATAATTAAGAAAAAACCTACCCCCGACCGCCGGCCAACCACCACGGCCGGCCACCACCGCCCATCGGCTGATCGCCACCACCACCATCGCTGGCCCGCCACCACTGCCGCTGGCCAGCCGGCTGCCACCACCACCGGCCAACCACCGCCGCCCCCCGGCCGGCCGCCCACCACCACCCCTGGCCGGCCACCATCACCGCCATCGCCGTCCAACCACCATGGCCAGCCACCACCGCCGCTGGCCGGCCACCACCACCACCACCGGCCGGTCACCACCATCGTTGACCAGCCACCACGGTATATTTTATAATATACCTTTTAAGTTAATTTTTATTAGAAAAAGTGACAAAAATTCTGCCAAACAGCTTATTTTTAATTTCAACTTTTAAGTAACTTTTAAGTGGAAAAATTTATATAAACACTAAACAACTTTTAGCTTTTTAAAAAAAGCTCTTTTTTTTTAAGCTTTTGCTTAAAAGTAGTTTAAAAACTAAAAATAAACTAGGTCAAACGAGCTCTTACAATTGGAGTCTTAGATTTTTTGAATCTAAATATTTTGATTAATGATTCATTCCTAACTATCATTCCATTGTGACATATATATTCTCTTTGATTTAAAATATAAATTACTTTCAACTAACACACTGAAATTATGGAAAATTGGTAAGTTCATTAAATCTGTCTTAATAAATAAGGGTTTAAAGGAAGAAGAGAAGAAATTAACAAATAAATATTAATTATTCTCTTTATAACTTACTTCACTCCGCTCATAATATAATAGAAGTCACTTTAACCCATTCATCATTAACCAAAAAATGACAGACAATTCATTAAATTTATCATAAATTTAAAAAAAAATACTTATATGAAGTGAGGTTTTGAATGAAAGAGAAATATAATGAGTCATATTTAAACATTAATTGTAGGGACAAAATAAAAAATAAAAAACGTTAATTGCTCCATAAATAATTTATATTGTGGAACTTATATTTATTAATCGGATGGATTTTTTTTAGGAGTAAGTTATACTCCTATTTTGGATTGAAAAGTTCCAGTTTGAAAAAAAAGGTGACCTGTCGGCCGTCACTGATTATGTGATAATTAGAGGTGGCGTCCTCATCTCCACCGCTTCATCTCTTCCAGCCTACAATGATCCAACGGTAAGCAGTGAATGTTTTCACGGAGCAGGACGGTTTCCCCCAAACGACAACGTGATTGACACAAAGGGAACCGCCACGTCATCCCCTGAACGCTGAATGGTTGGCTGTTTGGGGTTCCCCAAAAAAACGCGGATCTAAATGCACACGCCAAACACGTTACCAAGAGTCCAAGAGCCCCCCTTTCCCCGCTTTAATTAAATCACAAATTTCTACCTTAAAATCGCATTAAAAATTTAAAATAAAAGCCAACCCCACTAAATGCCGTTCACGTGCTCGCTCACGCGGGCCCCACCTAGGCATGGTCCCCCACTGGATTCACGTGCATGTCATGTGATCCTCACGAGTCTCGTCCCGTTCCGCTCTTATAAAATGGCCTCAGATCGCGACATGTGGAGAACAGTGATCGGACACGCGGCACGTGGGAAGCGTGAGGCGGTGTGAAACGTGTTGGTTTTCGGGAGAGAAGAAGCCGCCCATGATGCGTGAAGAGCGAAGAGTGAAGACTGAAGAGTGAAGACTGAGATGAGAGAGAAGGGGGATTCGTTTCACGCGTAGGATAGCGCGTGGGATGGGCAGTACGGTTTCCTTAACTTTCTTATCCGGAAGAAGCGGAGTGAGAGTGCTTTTTGAAAAAAGAAGCGGTGAATCTTGTTTTCATGCTTTCGTTGTTGTTTCTGGTTTTTTGGGTTCTGTGGATCTGTACTTTTTTTAAAAAAATAAGTTATTTATATCACATTCTTATCAATTAAAAAAAAGTATTAAATATTTTTTATTTACCCTTATTTATAAAAAAAGTATATTTTCTCTCACATTTTTTTTTATCTCTGTATATTTACATCTCTCCCTTTTCTCTTTTTTATACGTCAAACCAATTATAAATCGGGGTAAAATAGATATGATATTGTCATTATCAAGTTACTATCACTTTTCACCGTTAGATCAGAATCTTAATAGAAGAAAGAAATAATAAAGGTAGATGAGATTTTGATCTAATAGTGAAAAAATGGTAGTAACATAAAATTGGTAGTGACAATATCTCCTCCCAAATTTCATTTATATTTTACAAGTGATTTACCATATTTTGAGCAAAACATCGTACCAGTCATATACAAAAGAGAAAACCCCACGAAGCATAAGTAAGATATTATTAAAAAAAAAAAGACCCAAAAAAAGTCATATATCAAAAAATGCCTTAGTTATTATCATGTATTGATTTAATTATTAATGTTATATTAATATAGTTATTAATATTTATGAAATAATATTAAAAAAAGTCTTAGGCCTTTTTTGATCTTCTTTAACAATATCTTACTTATTTATTTAATGGAAAAATATTTCTCATGTTGTAGGAGAAATATTTTCTCATGTTACACACATATAAAATGGTAGGATCCACATATACATATGTGGGTCCCATCATTTATGTGTGTGTAGGAATCTTTTTTTTCTCATGCAACATGAGAAAATCAAACCCCTTTATTTAAACCGTGAATGATATTTTCCCTGTACAATGTGGTAGAGAGGAGTAATGTGTATTAATATTTCATATTCATTCATACATTACTTTCCTTTCCTTGTTTGTTTCCTCAACAAGGACATTTTTCCAAAGTTCTTTTTGTATTTTGTGAGCAACTTGTAACTGAAACACAAATATCAACATAATTTAATTTTTCTAAAAAAAATTAATTATTTAACTTGATTTTAGGATTTTGCCTTTACAAAGTAGACAGGGATAGGGGGAAAAAATAGTGAATTGATCCCTCTTCTTTTTATAAAGCAAAAAAAAAAAAAAACTTATGATTTGCATTTTTTTAATCTTTTAATTTCAAATTAGGCTTAGCTTTATTTTGTTACTATTTTTATCGTTTATTAATAATCTTAATTTACTCTTAGGGTATAATTAGGGGAATATACTCAAGTCAGAGGTGTTTTAATTTATGAAATAATAATTATATCTGAAAAGATTAGCTTAATTATAGTAAAGTCCAAAATAATTTCTAGTTACCATTTGCATTTGCCAATTATGGAGGAGAGGTTGAAAATTATTCTCTCTGAGTTGCAAAGGAGAAAAAATGATTTATAGGCAATTGCTATGGGAGACAATTATCATTAAATTGATTTCTGGGATCTAATTATCATTTCATTTAAGATTTACTATCACTTGTTTTATTTAATTATTTAATTTTTTTGAGCCAAGTATAATAATAATTTCTTTTTCCTTTCCTTCCCCTTCAAACCATACGCACCTAAGGAGTTGAATTACTAATTTCCAAATGAATTCTTCAACTTTTAATTTTTGAACACGAACTAATAGATTTGCATAATTCCTTTTCTAAATTATAAATATTGATTAAAAACTCTCATTTTGTTTTAATAGATTAACTAAAATGAATCTTGGTGTAACAAACAAAATCTAACAATAAATTATTCTATTCAGGTAGGGGTGAGCATGGGCAGCGTTTGGCAGGGTGAGACTCTTACCCGATGCCCAGCCCAAAGAATAAACGGGCTGCATTTTGCAGCTCGATGCCCAGCTTTACCCGATAAAAGCCCTAATCATTTTTGGGCTGGACAAGCATGGGCTGGACAGGGCGGGTTTCCTCTGCCCAAGTAGTAACACCCTGCTCTACTCCATGAAGATTCTAGTTCATACTTTACACAATTTCAAAGCTTTAGAGATACCTAAAGTATAATATAATATATTTAGATATAATAATGTAATATATTTTAAATAAAATAGTATATAGAATAATATTTATTTAAATATATTTAATTTTTCGGGCATGGCCAAATGGGTAGGATAGGACCCCCTGCCCGATGCCCCGCCTTGCCCAGTTATTGGCCGAGCTCAAAACTACCCAAATGTTTTTCAAGCCACCTTTTTTTAAGGCTGGGTAGGGCAATTTTTTATTGAGCTTGGGCGGGCGTACAGGGCATCTGGACACCATGCTCACCCCTATATTCAGGGCCTAAAAATAATTAAATTTCAACATAAAATTATTTTATATTCATTATTAATTAGTTAATGGTATGAAAAAAAACATACTTTTATTTATTGATCATCCAAAAGAAGAGTTCCACTAAGGGTTTTCTTTGTTAGGCACGCGTGTCCTCGTGTTGGACATAATCATATTCAAAACATTGGTAGAGCACTATATGTATGAAAGAGGATTTTCTGCCCAGTTCTCTCGGTTTTTTTAAAAAACATTATGGATCCTTGGATCAAGATTTAGACGGTCCGGATTGGACTGTGAGGGATGGGGAGAGAATGCGCCGTATAGAGAAACCAGACGCCTACATGTATACGTCTTAACTGGCGGATATTGAAATTTGGTTCATCATTTTGTGAGGGACCAAGTCTCCGCTGCCTAAATCTAAGCCCATTAATGATTAAGGGTTTTTTTTTGAATTATTATTATTATTATTAATATCTCGAAGGATATTTAAGAATTTTAAATCCAACCCCGAATAGTCTCCTTCAAATTCTATTTGTCTTATGATGCACTCCAACTATAACGGGTCCCCCATATTATAAAGAAAAAAAGATAAATGCTTTATCCTTTAAATCCCTAATTAAGTATAACAATGCTTTTTAAGTTAAACCTCAAACAAACCAAACCCTGTTTGTTTTCCTAGGAATATATACTTTCTGTGCAACTTTCACCTTAATCATCATTTCATTAATTAATGATTAAGGAAACTTTGATTGTGTTTTCTTTTTGCTAACAAAGGTTTGGTCACTGATTAACATTAATCAAGCAAGCAAGTTGCTTCCCAATCAACCTACCCCACCTTGTCACGTCATTCCTTTTGCTTTATATATTGTCATCAACATCCTTGCTCTTCCAACTCGTAACCACAATAATAATAACAAAACAAAAAAAATTATTCCATACCATTTTAAATATATAAGATTTTACTTAAGATGAATGCAAGTTGTATCACTGTTTCTTCGATCAAGTTCATAATTAACAACAATGAAGACGTTTATTTTTTTTTTGAGTTTGGTTTTTGTCCATATCACCTCTCTGTCCATCTCTCGTCATCAATAAATCTTGGCCGTTGAAATTTTAATCCAAGGGCCAGAACAATTTTTTTAAAAACCGCATGTGGTTTGTTCTGAGCCCTTGGATCAAGATTTCGACAGCTATGATCAAAGATGAGGAGGAATGGGCAGAGTATCTAATTCCTTTTTTCCCCCTCAACAATAAAAGACATTTTTAAACATTTTTATTTAAACTATGATAAGAGACATTAATTATCCAAGTATTTTGTGGAGAATAAACATGTTATGAAAAGGATAATTAATTTTAAATTTACGTATGTCTGCTAGACAAAGACTTCCGGTTGAAACAAAAAACCAACGACATTGTTGATTTAGATATTAAATATTGCTCGAAATTTTCTTGAGCAATAAATATTCGTTCTGGAGTTAATTACTGCGATAATACTTGTCCCGTACTTATTGTTTTTTTAGTAATAGTTCTGGTTTACTAATGACAATTAAAAAATTGTTCGTTATGCATGATAATTAAAATTAAGGATAATATTAATTGGTTGACATTTTTAGATTGCGTTCACTCTGAATAATTATCCATTCATTAAAAGAAGTAAAAATTGTAGTTATTAATTAATGATATATGAGTTATTCATTATGAAAAATAAAATCATATACAGAAAATCTTGAGTTTAATTTTATGAAACTTTATTATTTCCAATCTAGCAATCTAGTGTGTACAAACTTGTTTCATCATTATACACACACGTGTTATTGTTGTTTCCATACGTTAAGAAGGAAATGTACAAATGTTTGCAAATAATCCACCGAGATTTTGTGTGTTATATGTAGATCGATGGATGTTTTTTTTGTTTTTCATCGCTTACAGATGAAATTAACAAGGGAACAATATATAAATGTTTAAAGTTTAAGTCACGTGCAAATAAAGTATTATTTCTCATGTCCTTATTATAAGACATATTTAGAGAATAGATCTTAACCTTAAATATAAGATTTTTTTTTAAAAAAATATTTATCAATATAATCTTTTTTTTATAGCATTTATCAATATAATCTTTTTTTACCTAATTTGCCTCTATTGATCTCCTTCAACAAAAATCAAGGAGTGGAAAAAGAATTGAGAAAGATAACTGAGACATTTTATAAAATACATGTTGTGATGGATCTGTATATTGGGCCTAGCGGATATGCAGCTCAGTAAGGGTATTTGTGATAAAATCCTCCTAATTCAGGTAATATGTGAGTCATAGTCTCATCGTGCTCAGGATCCAGGATCGTACAGGTAGTGGAGCAGATATTTGCAGAATGTGGGAGGCACGACCTACCTCAATAACGGATTCACAGTCATGAGAGTGAAACCCTAGATAATCCCTATAAATAGAAGATTACCTGTCAGGTGTACTCTCTACATTCTCTATTCCATTACTTACTATTTAACCGCACTGTGCACACATCCACCCCATTGGCAAAACGCTGTTTCTGTGTAGCACAATAATCTGAGAGTGCTTTTTGATATCTTTGTCATAGATATCGGTAAGCAATCATCTCCTCTTGGGTATTTAGTCCATAAACATCTCTGGGGAGCCACTTGATCCCATATCAACATCTCATAGCTCCCAGGGCTAGACATTTATGTTCTACTACAGAACACATGTCATTTTGTATTAACTAACTTAATTAATTTTTTTGATTTAATCAAATTAAGTAAATATATTTTATATTAAGAACATAATGAAATACTGGATTAGTGGGTTGGCACAAGAAGCAAATGTGTTTTAATGGATGAATTATTTTTATTTGGTGTAGGAGCAAGCAGCTCAATTTTTCCAATTTAAAGGGCAAGTTGTTGTTTTTTTAATATTTAAAAAGATCCAAAAGCAATGAGATTTTTTAAGAGCTTAATTAATGATCCACATGGGCTTAAAGTTTGATAGATCAGTTGAACAGAAGTAAATTCATTTTCCTTAATTGGCATGACACTTATTTCCCGAGTTTATCCACAAAGGAGGACGCCAGGTGAAAAATCTATCTTTTTTTTCCCCCTTCCTCTTCATTTCTAACCCCTCTGTTAATTATTTCTATCATTCCCTCATTTCTTTCATTATTGCTGATGGAACATTCAAATTAAGAATAGACAGACAAACATAAAAATTAATGTATCTTATATTTAGCACTCAGCTCAATTCCCCAATATTTTTTACTACATCCGGTTCTAATTATAAGATATAGTTGATTTTGTTTGAAGAGATTAAGGAAGCTAAATAAGTTACTTAATTATTTTATATGTTGTGTATCTCTAGATTATATATTAGTTTATTAGTTAAACTAATTACGTTGAAGAAAAAAATAAAAATAAAAATACTTTAAAGTAATTTAATTAACTTCCTTAATTTTTTTTTTAAAAATCAACTATATCTTATAATTAGGACCTAAAAAAATATTAAAGACGTTCGAGGGGTGGGGTGTATTTTTCCATCTAAGGATCCTCTACACATCAGGAAAGGCACTCATAGCTTTCTTCAGCTTTTAAATTGGTATGTTTTTTTATTAAATTTTGAACTAAAATTTATGAAAATGTTATCAGAACTTATTAAAACCTTATATCAACTTGTGAATATTGTAATCAATATCTTATTGTTGTAGCAAGTTGTAATTTTTTATTTGGAATTTGTGAAAATCGCCTTTGCCAAAATTGAAACAATTGCTGTTGGCCTGTGCTGATTTTGCTATTGGAAAGTCAGGGATCGGGCATTTATTTGAATGAACTTTCAATTGTCAACAAATAGACTCGTTTTTTCCAGAGATGTATATTAGGTCTTGAGAGATATATTGTCCGAATGGTCTCACGTCCGTTGGCTTTCTGTGGATAGTGTCTATAAAAGGGAATCGGACAAAGTGCTGGGGATAAAATGTGCAATCTCTTCTCCTTTGTCTATTTTCTTTTTGTCGATTACCATTACCTTCTGCTAATTTTGCCGCCTTGTCATAGAACAAGAATAGTCTGTTTAATTCTGAGGAGTACCGTTTCCTCTTTCCGGTGGTTGCAGAATAACTTTATAGGACAGCGTTTTCGTACGTGACTCAAATCATCCGTATCGTTCTCATTCCATACCACTCATAATTTTGCAACAGTTTTTGGGCCAGATCTATGAGCAATCGCCGTCGTTAATGGTTGCCGCCACTGGAGAATGTGTCGCTGGATCTAAAAGAAAAGAGGACAGAGAAGAAGAGGGAGGGATGGAGAGAAGGAGACGGAGTACAAGGTCTATCAAGAGAGAAAGAGGAAAGAAGGGGTTCAATAAGTGGAGGATATCTGTATCATGTCCTTTTAATTTAAAAAATAACAAATCATGCACTCACACCTTTTTTGTAATATAAATATTCGAAACACAATTTTCTCTTTTTTGATTTTTAAATTTCTTTGTTTGTCTTTTTCCTATTAAAAATTATAAAAAAATAAATAAAAACATTTTTTTGGTAAGATAATTTATTTCACCTACCTGCAAGTCACATGCAGTATTTGGTGTACAAGTTATTGCGGGCAACTATTCCACACGAGGATCACGAACCTATATATATAATAATACGTCACAAATTTATTATCTAACCGAATCCAACAGGCAATGAACTTAGTAAATGTTTCATTAACCAAAAATTTAAAAGTAAGAAAATTTAACAACATAATTAAACTCAAAATCTCCAGTCAAAGAAAACAGACGCAACTAAATTTGGTCTATAACTTTATTATTATTTTTTTAAAAAAATTATAGTACACCTTTTATGAAAAGAGAATCTGAGAATAATAATAGTAGTAATATATAACTACCAAATCACGTTGGTTATTATGGGAAGTCCATGACCACTTAAGTACAACTTCTCATATTCAATTTCATGTGATGTGAAGAGAGAAAACATCTTCAAAAACAAATTATTTTTAGCGGAGTCTAATAATATGTGAGTCTAGATAATTGTATAAAACAATACTCCCTTCGTTCTCATTTATAGGAGATTTTTTTTTTTTTAAAAATAGACTTATCTCTAAATGTAAAATTCATTGAGTCTCTCAACAATAAATAAACTTTTTTTTTCAATTAATTATTATTTTACGTGCATTCTCTCCCATCATTTTCTTATTATTATTCTTTCTCTCTTACCCATTTATAAATATGGACAAGGGGGAGTTAATTTTTTATATAATTATTAGATCTAACCCCTTTTGAATTCACATCACATGCTTCTCTCTTATATGCTTCTTAGGTACTTGTCCCTCTAATTAGAGAGTTAAAACATTTTTTTTTATTTTTTTATATATTCTATTTATTTAGATTAAACTATATATTGCATTTTGAAATTTTTTTTGTACCCAATGTCTCAAATTAATTAATTTTCATGATACTGGTGTTACAGAGAAAATATTTCTTAATACAGGATTAAAAATTAATTAATTTGAGATATTGGGTGCAAAAAAATTTTCAGGATGCAACATATAGTTTAATCTAAATAAATAGAATATATAAAAGAATTTAAAAACAATAAAAAAAAATGTTTCAACTCTCTAATTAGAGGGACAAGCACCTAAGAAGCATGTAAGGGAGAAGCATGGAATGTGAACCCAACTACTTTTAACTATTTTTTAAAACCTCACGATTTAGGGTAAGTTTGATTTGAGGGGAGGGAAAAAAGGAGAGGGAGAGAAAAATTTTATGGGCCCCACTATACTGAATTTTGATCCCAATTTCTCCCCTCCTCATTTTTTTCCCCTCCTCTCCCCTCAAACCAAACTTACCTTTATGGTATGTTTTGTTGAGGGGAGGGAAAATGTTAAAAAGGGAAAAAAAACTTTTATAGGCCCACCACAAATAACTTTTCCCTCCCCTCCCTTCCTCCCCCAACCAAACATACCCTTAGTCAGTAAAACATGCGTTTGTTTTAGTAAAATAGGTTTGGACTAGTCCTTATGCCCTATTTCAGGGGATCTTGAGTTAAGATAAAAGAGAAAACAGGGGGAAAAAAAAAAGAGGAAACAAAAAACAAAGAAAGAAAAATACGGAAATCCGTGTTACATTACAGATTGCACATCGCCGACTCGTTCACATCCAATCCAACCTAGTAACTCTGGTTAATTCTTAACCTCCTTTGACCTGACCATGGTTCACTATCTTGCAGTTAGAAGTTAGATTGGGAAGTGCAATATACCGCAGGCTCGCTTCTCTTTCATTGCATTTCTCATTTCTCTCCTTCAAACAACAATCTCGTCCTTCTTCTTCTTCGTCTCCTCTCTGATACGAGGGAAGAAGGGGGAAAAATACATATAGAGAGAAAAAAAAAAACGTTTTCATTTCAGTTTTGATTCCTGAAATACAACCTCCTGTTTTTTTCTTCTTTTGCACTGTTGTTTGTTGCTCTCACTGTTCGCTCTTTCCCTGTCATTGCCTCTTTTAATTTGTTCTGAACTTGTCGGTGTGAATCCCAGTTCTGAGCTCAAGAGTTCAAATGCTGGAGATCTAATTTAGGGGTTTGCATCGTGATAGGCTTCATGTGGGTTTTTCGAAGATTTTCTCTCACTGGCTGGGTTCTTATTCTGATAGGTGAGAATCAATCAGCGGGTTGAAAATTGAAATTAATCTATCTGGAGATTTATTTATTTTTTTCCTTCTTATAGGTGGTGATTTTTTTAATTTCTGATATTGAACCGATGCTGAAGATTGAGGTAGGTCTTGGAGTCGGAGGAGATATGGTGTGGAACGAAGACGAACGAGACATGGTGGCGGCGGTTCTGGGCGCTCGAGCTTTCGATTACTTGGTGAACCACTCTGTTTCGAATGAGAATCTGTTAATGGCCGTTGTCACCGACGGGAATCTCCAGAATAAGCTCTCGGATCTCGTGGAGTGTCCAAACGTATGCAATTTCAGCTGGAACTACGCCATTTTCTGGCAAATTTCTCAGTCAAAATCCGGCGAATGGGTCTTAGGTTGGGGCGATGGCTGTTGCAGAGAACCCCATGAAGGCGAAGAAGAAGAAGAAAGAGGAATCCTCAGCCTTCGCATGGAGGATGAAGTTCAACAAAGGATGAGGAAGAAAGTATTGCAGAAGCTTCACACAACCTTCGGTGGTTCTGAAGAAGACAATTACGTTTCTGGATTAGACCGAGTCACTGATACTGAGTTGTTCTTTCTCGCTTCTATGTATTTCTCTTTCCCTCGTGGCCATGGAGGTCCAGGTAAGTGTCTCGCGTCTGATAAACATTCATGGCTCACAGGTGCACAGAAATCTTCAGTTGATTACTGTGTGAGATCGTTTCTGGTTAAATCGGCGGGAATTCAGACTATAGTTTTGATCCCTACTGATATGGGTGTGGTGGAGTTGGGTTCTACGAAGATGGTGAAGGAGAATTTAGAATTGTTGCAGGCAATCAAATCGGAGTTCTCCATTGAATCTGCATTCCCAACGCCGAAATCGTCAATTCCAGCACCAGCTCCATCTCCTCCTCCGGTTCCGGTGCCGGTTGGGAAAAGAGATGACCTTACTATTTTTCCGGTTTTAACAGTTTCTGATAAAGTCGAAGCAGTTCCGAAAATTTTCGGGCAAAATTTGAACCAGACGAAGAGCCCGAACCCGGTTCGAACCGGCCAATTTAGAGAGAAACTTGCCATTAGGAAAATGGAGGATAGGCCATGGTTAGGAGGTCATCACTCCAATGGCGTTCATCATCATCCTCATCCTCATCCTCATCCTCGTAATGGTGTTCATCCTTCGAGCTGGACGACAGCTAACAATAATGGCGTAAGGCAAGCCAGCCCTGTTGAAACTTATGTTCCTAGATCGTCGCCGAAGAGCAATGTGCCGGTTCTGGACCTTAATGGTGTTAACAACAACTATAATCATCAGCCACAAAGGAAAGCGCCGATAATGCAGATTGATTTCTCAGGAGCTACTAATTCCAGGTCTGTTGTCACCGCCGTGAGACCAAATGGCGGCGGCGCCTGCGAATCCGAGCAATCTGATGCTGATGCTGCTGCTGCTGCTGCTGCTTCATTCAGGGAGGAGCTGCTGCCGGCCGTGGCGGGGGACGAGAGGCAGCCGAGGAAGCGGGGAAGAAAGCCGGCGAACGGCAGGGAAGAACCTTTGAACCACGTGGAAGCTGAGAGGCAGAGACGTGAGAAGCTGAACCAACGGTTCTATGCATTAAGAGCTGTGGTGCCTAATATATCCAAGATGGACAAAGCCTCTTTACTGGGAGACGCCATTGCTTACATCAATGAGCTTCAGGCAAAACTGAAAGCGATGGAATCTGAGAAAGAGATCAGACTCGGAGGAAGCAGCACTTCTTCTTCGAGGGATCCATCAACAGAACCCAACTATAACTCTGGTCAGTCACAGCAATCTCCTGCTCAAGTGGAAGTCCAAGCTCGTCATGATGAGGTGGTCGTGAGAGTGATCTCTCCGATCAACTCTCACCCAGTCTCACCGGTGATCAAAGCGTTAATGGAAGCACAAGTTAGCGTTGTTGATTCAAAACTTACCACTGCAGATGAAGCTGTGTTTCACACATTTGTGATCAAGCAGCCTCAAGGGCCTGATCAGCAGCTGACAAAGGACAAGTTGATTGCTACATTTTCCCGCCAATCCAATTCATTGACTGGCCAATTAACATAGTCCCATAGGGAAGAAGAACAAGAAGCATCATCATCATCAGTCCCTGATCTGAAAGCTTCCTCAGAAATTTTTGTTATACAGAAGGTGGAAGTAAGTAGCAGCTTAACCAAGTAGAGCAGCAGCGAATTTAAGTCTGTCTATAGTTTTTTTTAATCAATATACACAGGGTTATTAAATATTGTCAGCAAGTATTATTCCTGCAAGTTCTTTTCTTCTTTTTTTCCTAGTTTAGCTCTACATGGTTAAAAGCTTTGTTTCCTTTTTCAGTTACTAGTTAGATGCTAAAGTTCTTGTATTCATCCAAGATCTGTGCATAAGAGTACAAGTATTTAGTAAATTCTTCAACTGCTCGTGTCATGTTAGAATTTAGATAGATAGATCTCAGGTCCATTTCAAGCACTTCAAAAACGTCCAAGTATTATTTTGGTCACCCTCCTTTGAAGGAAGGAACCGCAAATTAATTGTAAGAATCGTTTTTTTTTTTTTTTTTGGGGTTATTATTGGTAGACGCGGTTTTATGGATTGAGTTGGCAACTTGGCCTGACATGTTTTGTCCTGTATCGGATGGCTTTCTGCTTTCACATCTGGAAACCAGCACGTGGAGTAGACCTTTGTGTTTAAAAAAAAATCACCTGAAAACATTTTACTCACTAATGTAGTACGGACTATGGGGTATAAACTATAGAGTAGTGTTGCACTCTTGCTTGTAACTTGTTGATGGGGATTATAAAAATGGATGGTTTATTTTTAAGAAGAAAAAAATAAAATACCGGTTATTGTTTGAGGTTTTTTTTTGGGTGAAGTACAACCTCAGAGTCTTCAAAATTCTATTAAAGGCTATCACATGCACAAAAGTAAGGCTTCCTGCAATAGAATGGTGAGTTTTGGGACAGGCTTTTTCACCTTTTCTTTGGTTTTCTTACGCTCACCGTTTAAATGAACAGTAATAAAAGATAGGAAAAGAATTTTAAAATTATAAAATCAAATCAGGTTTGTTATATAAATGAATGATCAAATTTAATAAGTAATTCATAACTTATTTTTTTAAAAAATAATTAATTTAAAAATTTGAAAATTCAAAATTCGTTTTCTATCTTTTTTCCAATAAACAATTCGCTGATGAAAAAAAAAAAGAACTCTGCATAAATAATTATTTGTCCCCCAAGAAAATAATAAACCATAACGTCGCAACATTTTTAGATTTTATTATCCATGGAGAGAAATCTATTTTTGGCTAGTGTTTGATGGCCCGCCGGCTCATAAATAACAAATGTTTTTAAGGATAAATTTTCCATTTAAGATAGGCATGGACACAAGAAAACACACAAATACACGTACATGCATGCATACACGCATTCAAAAATACTTACACAGCATATCGGACATATGACTTAGTGTGAGTTTGGTAAGACCTAAAATAAGTGTTCTTAGTTAATTATTTTGTAATAGAATAATGACATGAATACTTCACCATGAGTAGAAGGGTGAGTTTGATTCTGCTTATAACGTCATGCTGTTAATAGATGCATATCCAGTAAAAAAAAAAAATTAATTTTATGTTTTACGAGATAAAATTATACTCATAAAATCACTTTAAATAAACTCATTCGAATAAATATCACCAAATACTTGTTCGAAAATGCTTATCATGAGTACATTCACGTAAACTAAAATAAAAAGGAGAATTAGATTAGAGGACCTATCGAGAATAATATTTATTGGGCAACACCGTAAAAACTGTAATTATTTAGAAGAAACAATTGCTAAAATATAGATTTAGAAATACTAAATTGCCCTTGAAAATGATTTAATTTTTTTCCCACCAAATTACTACCGCCAAAATCATCATTTTTTTAATCGTTAACTAATATCTACATAATCATATCATTTAATTATTACTCGTGAGTCATAAGGTAGATATTGGCCCTTTAACTTTTTTATATCATTTTTTTCTTGATTTACATAATTTTGTATAAATCATGAAAAAACACTCCATCAAAGGAACTTTATCAACCAAAATAAAAAATTAAATGCATTTCATATCTTATCATTATATAATTTAAAGATGTTTGTGTTATTTTTTCTATAAATATCTACATGGAGAGAAATTGTGTTTAATTTAATTAAATTTAGAAATTCATATTAGTTATAAACATAGAATGTAAGAGAAAATGTAGGAGGTTTGATTGAGGGCAATTTAGCATTTTTAAATTTTTATTTTGTTAATTGATCCTTCTAAGTAATTACAACTTTTACGGTTCTTCTCAATAAATATTATCTACTATATAAGTCCTTAATTTTAATTTTCCCAAAATAAAACTCATGTTACATACATGATGTATGATTGAAAATTGACTTTTGAAAACTCCAATTGTGATTCCATACAATCCTAAAGCTTGTGTCGTGTGGTAATATTGGCAAGTGGCATGAGACGAAGGAATAGTAGGTGTGTGTGGACTGGCGTGAGTGAGAATGTAAGGTGGTACAAGTGTTGATGTTTATCTTTATTTGCTTTTTTATTTTTTTTGGGGTATGGGATTGTTCCCAAGATGTGAAGCAATCCAGAGAGACGTTACTTTGGGTGAAGGAAGGAGGAAAAGCATAAATACTAAAACTTGGTCTCAAATTGTAGGCCGTTGCTTTCATTTCCTGTTTGAGGTATCTCCTCCTCCTTCAGAAAAGAAGCTTCATTAATTACTATTCCCTTCAACCTCAAGTACCAAAATAAAGCAAAAAGTGTGCCTCTTAAAACGAATATTTTTTTTATACATAATAGGGGAAGGGGGACAGGGTTCGAACTTTGGACAAAAAGTAAGAGAGACTAACTCCCATGCACTGCGCTATTAAGGCGCTAGCCTCTTAAACAAATATTAATTCGTCTAGTTTTAGTTTTTGTCTGGATCATCAGCCTTGTATGATCCAACTCCACTTATATATTACTCCCTCTAATACCTGATTTGATTAAATTAAGAATATTAGTTAATATAACATTTAAAAAAAACACTGTAATTATCTTCCTTAATCTTCCCAATCTCTCTATTACTTTTTTTTTTTGGAATTGGGGACCTAATGATCCCGGACAGGATCGAACCCTGATACAAAGGCTGGATAAGCCAGCATCAAGCGTCATACCACTGCACTACCTGAGTGCTTGGTCAATCTCTCTATTACTTAATTACTGTTGAAGATAAGTTGGGGGAAAAAATTGAAAAGTAAGTCTTATTCCCTCAAGTTTATAATATAGGAACTTTAACTAATTTACTGAAAATAAGAATTGACAACTAACCCTCTGAATATGTCAGAATTTAAATTTTTTCACTTTTACATTTGTTGGAAAATGTGTTTGAAAATTTTATAAGCTGATAAAATTAAAAATGAGCATTATTTATTAGGATAAAACTGAAAAATCAGCATTATTTATTTTAGGAGTGACTTATAAATTAAACTATTGTTTATTACTTGATTGAGAGAGCATATTTAGACCCAATGTAACTTTTTTCCCAATTACATCCTATAATAATAACACGAGGGAGCATTGGGAATCTCAGTAATAAAATAAGATTTAAATCTCCATAATTTATTTTTTAAAAAAGGAACCAAGTAAATAATAGTGGTCCCCCAGGGGGGAGGGAGGGCGTGAGGTCGTAGTCGTAGGCATTATGAAATACAAAGACGTTCACGTGGTGGCAACTTTCATCCAATCACTTGTCATCCCAAACAATCATGTGGCGCATGTGTTCCCATTTATATCTCAACATTTTCTTTTTTCTTATTTAGTACTACTATTCCTGTATATTTTTTTTTGATACACATAGTAGGAGAGGAGATAGGGTTCGTATACTAGACATGGGGAAGGGGAGCCAAGCTCTCATGCCACTGCGCTACTAAGGCGCTAGCGCGTATAATTAATTATATACCACTTTGGTCTTATTTATAAGTCCAGTTTGATCAAAAAATTTAGTCCTTTTTATAAGTCCATTTTGACCAAATACATAAGATTGTGACAATTTTGTCCCTAGTAATGATGATGAAAGAGATTGACTAGCTATGTTGGAAAGAGAAAAAGATGAGAGAGATTTGACAATAAATTTTAAAAGGTACCTATTCATAAATAAGGGTAAAGTTAGAAATTTATTCCATAATAATTGAAATACTTACTTTTTCTTGGTATGTGAGATTTTGTCAAGCTGGATTTATAAATAGAACCAGAGTGGTATATAAAAAATAATAAAATTTTCAGTGCGACAAAAAGCCCATCTTCTTGTTGCCGTACGAAACCCAACACCACCGTCAGGCTCACGTCATTTCCACCTTCATTTTCCTCTCTCCCCCTTTCTTTCCATTTCCACCACCTTCTTTCCTTCTTTCTTTCCCCATCTCATCCTTATTATTTTCATCAACTTCACTTCCCAATCTTCTTCTCTCCCCCATTATTTATTATCTTTTGATTTTTTTGAGATATATTTGACTCACATATTCTATTTAAAACATACTCATTATTGTTTTATTTTAAACTTTAAAAAGTTTTTATCTCTCCCAATAATTATATTTTTAATTGTGAATAGATGATATATGTGTTGAAAAAACAAATCTCACGTTGTTTTGGAATAGGAGATTATAAGAGAGCGCGCGCATATATATATATATATAGGGAAAAGTATTTCTCCAGTCACTGGAGATAGAGTTATCTCCAGTGACCCCAAAACTATATCATTTTGAATTAATGAAGAGTTTGTTAGTAATTTTAGGTAAACTAATGAAGGGTGTTTCGGTAAAATGTATATGATTAAAAAATAAACAAAATTACTAAAACACCATTCATTAATCCAAAATGACGTAGTTTTGTGGTCATTGAAAATAACTCTATCTCCAACTACTAGAGAAATCCTTTACCCACATATATATATATATATATATATATATATATATATATATATATATATATATATATCACCATATTCTGTCTTAAGAAACACATTATTCAGAGCTAGTTATGGTACAAATCATCATGCCCATATTCTTATTGATGATTTGTACCATAAAAATACTTATTTTCTTAACTAGAGATACATGCACTAACAACATTATGTTATAAACATAATTTAAACCATGACCTTCTCCTTGTAATGAAGTTTTCATGCCAGTCTGTAACAAAATCATTAACTAAAAACAGTTATTTTAAGTTTTATCGAATCACACTAAGTCATACATCTGATATGCTGTGTGAGCACCATTGAATGTACGTATGTGTATACATATATGTGTGTGTATTTTTGTGTAAATGTGCCTATCTTAGATGGAACGAATATACTAAAAACATTTGTTATTGGTCAATTTCAGCTTACATACACACATTCAAAAGTATCTAGTTATGTAAACTTGAGTTTTCTCAGTAAGAGTTCATTTAATTCTGTGAAGTGTTGCTTTCTCTTTGCCAGTAGGTCGTGGAATAATTCTTAAGGATAGTGTTCTTGGACGAGACTTGGATCCTCTAGTTCTTTCTTATTGCAGATTGCTTGTGTTCTACAATAGTTTTTTCATATTCAAACTTGTGTTATTCTTTTTAAAGGGATAATACCTCTTATCATCTTAATCGATCATATCAATATGCAGCTTGTTGGTTAACACTACTCCTTATTCTAAATATAGGAGTTAAATAATCCATTTGTAAAAACTAATTTAAATTTGTGATTGAAGTACTCACTTGGGTCTTTAATATAAAACTCAGTTTACCTAATTGGATTATATTATTAAGAAAGTTTGTTAAGTTTTTCAGATACACATTAGTCATGATCCTTAATTTCTTTTTTCTTTCACTTCCTTGACTATTATTGAAAGAGTATCAATAGAAGTAAATTAAAGAGAAAAAAATTGACCGATATAAAAAAATATCTTATATTTTGAATTAATAACAAAATTCTAAATACATCCAAAGCGTCCATTTGTCTCTTGGTCTGACCGGTTTGGGCATTTAGAAAGAAACACATCGCATAGCTTTTAAGAGTAAAGAGACAAGCTCAACTACGCGTAAGAAATATAAATATATAATTTTAAATTGTTTTTATTCAAAAGGTTGGGGCCAGTTTTGAGATTTCCACCTTCATTCCATGGAACCAGAATCATTGGGATGATATCATTCGGAGCCCTTGTGTGCCTTCAAAAAAAATGACATCATAACATACTAATTTCCAAACACTTCAAAGAAAAAACTGAGAATTTCACTCACATTTCTATTCTCTAACAAAACTAGGGCTCCATTTCCCTTGTTTATTAGTACTCCAATTTTCTTACAAAATTCTAAACAATTAAATTTAAAAATCCACATAATTTTGAAAACATTTTAATTTATTTTTATATTATTGTTATTATTATTATATCTATCTCACAATTGTTAATTGTTAATTTATTTTCTTCTTCACAATTAACACTGTCCATTTTTTTTTTAAATATTGTATGGGAGTTCTATATTTCATCACCATAAAAAAATAGAGTTATATATTGCTTGTCCCTCCAAAATTTATGTAAACTTTATATTATATCAATTTCAGCTCTCTTCGTAACTAAATTCTCATTGCCTGAAATAATAATCTGGTTATGGTACAAATCATCATGACCTTCGAGTTCGTCTGGTCTATGGTGCCCTTAACTACTTTTGTAGTTGGGCCAAAAAAAAAAAAAAAAAATCTAGTTAATACTGTACTAATATAAGAAACACACACCAATTCTAAATCGCAGATTAACCATTTTTATAATCATAGTTGACTTGGTTATATATATTTAAAAAAGAGTCACACATAATCATAGAGATAACGAATTTATATTTTTAATAGGCTAAAGTATACTTTTAGTCATTTAAGTTTATAGGAGATATACTTTTGGTCCCTTAACTTTATAAAGAATACTTTTAGTTCTAAAATTCTAACACCGTTAATTTTGCTAACAGAAAATACAAACTCAATTGATAACGGTATAAATTTAAGTAATGATTTTGTAATTAAATGCTATTAGGCTTAAATTTAAAATATGGGTAAATTGAAAATATATAAAATTTGTGTAATTAAATGTTATTAGTCATTACTTGAGTTCGCTGCATCAGCATTTTCCCTTAGCAACATTAACGGTGTTAGAATTTTAGGACCAAAAGTATACTTTATGAAGTTAAGGGACCAAAAATATACCTAATGTAAACTTAAAGGACTAACTTTAGCCTTTCTAATATTAATTTCTTATCCTTTTGAATACATTATTTTCTTTTTTAAAAAATAACTCCAATATTAATTTTGAGCGCAACCCTCTATTTACTCAAACACAATTTAGATTTTATAAAAGAATTAATATCCACTATTTTTTTTAAAAAAAGGAGAATTAATATATTATCTTTATTTTAAATTCTATATACAATAAAATAATAATTTTAACCAACCAGTGTTGGTCCTAGTATAAAGGCATTTGGCCTGCCTAATCATAAGATCTTAAGTTCGAGTCCGTATAAATCGTCTTTGATAAAATTGGCTCTAATTAGATATAATAGTGCTCAAATATAACCCAATTAAACCATCACACAACAAATAAAATAAATGAATTTGGACCATGAATGAGCACCACAACCATATCTTATTTTGAATGGCTAAAATTTCATCACAGCCAAAAAAAAGAGCACAACGAGGGGAACGTGTGAATCATGTAGAATGTGATGAGGTAGCTAAACAAAATACACATAAAAAGAATAAAGAACCAAAATTTTTAAGGGCCACAGATTAAAGCAGCAACGCAATCCGTGGTACACTGAACATGGGAGAGAGAAAGATACATATATAAATCAACTTGTGTGGGCTTTTTTCCTTTCGCCCATAATATCTCCATCGCACTTTACCCCAAAAAATCAACCTCGTGCTCAATGTTTCTTCAATCGTGCCGCTCCTGCATGGGTTCAAAGGTAAGGGATTTGGAAACTCTCATAAATAAAAATAGAGAGGGTTCAAATTCTGATACCATTGCCGCGTTGAGGGAGATATCCTAGAGTTAGGAAGCAGGGGGAATCTATGTTGAGGTGGAGACATATGTACTCTCAATTTTAAATCTTTTTATAGAGCAAGCTCAAGTGTCATACTTTTGGTCTGTGAGTGAATTCAACTTCTCTCCGAAATTTTTTTACTTATATATATATATATATATATATATATATATATATAAACTAATCAATCGTGAATCAACCAAGAGGTTGATTCAATTGATGAAGGAGTTGACTCATAATTATAAAGTTACGAGTTTAAATTTTATTGATATGAGAATCTTAATAATCGACGATCTATATAAAGTTATCAAACTCATAAATTTAAGTAAATTCGTAGCAGTAATATAAACTTGTATCGCAAATTCAAATTGCAGACTTGTACGGGTTTACTTTTATCAATAAAATAGATATTAATAGTGTATATTAAATAATTAGAGTATAAAAAATTACAACAATTTGATTTAAACATATTATAAATCTAAATAATTGAAATTAAATTTATTAACATTCATAATTTATTATAATCAACAAATATTTTTTTAAAAAAAATTCATATATAAAGCTATTGAGTAGAATCAAACTGAAAAATTTTAGTACAAGCTTAAGAGTGAATTAACACAATTTTATAAGTTAGAAACGTAAAAATAATAAACTAGGTGAGTCATCTTATTTGTCTTTTAATAACATCTATAAATGTCTCTTTAAACGCTATTTGAGTATGCTCTTACCCTAATGACTCCCAACTCAAGTTATGTAAACTTTAGTGTAAAAAACAAACAATAATCAATGATGAGAATTGAAGTGGGTGTACTGTGATTGTTTTGCGTCTGATTTGAAGCTGTGTTGTGTATTAGCTTTTGGCCTTTGGTGGAAGTGAAGGGTCGTCGGTGCATCAAGTTGGTGGTGCCGGGTTTGTGTGTCTTTAATCTTCAAAACGACACCCTCGCCCCACCATTCCGTATCGTCGTCGATCTCCACTCATTTGCCCCTCCATTTCTTTTTCATTGCGCTCTCACATTTTCACAACATTATATCAACTCTCGTGTCATTATTGCTTTGTAATGAGTAAGAAATTGATTGATGTCATCTCTATCATCCAAGTTTCAAGGCCCCAAACAATACTTGTTAGATATTCTATTAAAATGTAACATTATATTCTTTTGCTCAAAATTATATCTACATATATTAATTGATTGATCATATATATAAAGGATATTCTACTTTATTATTTTGGTCAAATTAAATATTATAGATATTATCCAATTGCTTTAAATGTTACCAGTTTAATTAATATATTTTGGATAAAACATCTCTTGATTATGTTCCGTACATATCTGGATAAAGATTGGGTTTAAGAATACATGTTTGGCTGGCAAGTTATTACAAGCATTGATGAGATATATAAAAAACATAAACTGGGTCTTATTAGAGTAGTAACATTGAAATACACTTACTTGCTTCTTAAGGTTTTATGACGGGTGATTGTTATTCTCAAACCATCATTGTACATTATCTTCCCGTTAGAAGAATCTGAGTTATTTTCTTCCAATCATTCTTTTCTCTTTTTTTAAGTTCTCAAGTTGTGAGGTATAGTGTAGGAACTACCGATAAAGTCTTCTGCTGGTACTCTTTATTCTAGGGTTTAGGAATGATTTCTATATTTATTCAATATGTGGCATCAGAGCCTGTCGATTCTCCACTACCTAGTATCTTATGCATGTTATGTCATTTTGTCTTTCCTATTCATTTAAAAAAAATTAACAAGATCGACACATGTCTATAATTCTGTCAATCGTTTGGGTTTTCTGATTCTACCTCGATGAAATTATACACTCTGCTCATCAAAGCATGTTTCGATCGTTTTATATGTTCTTGTTTTAAATCTGGATTGTGGCCGGGTTTAATTACTATCCTTGAGATTATATGATAAGATTATTATCCATATCATTTCTTAAAACTGTTCTGTTTACTCACCGCTGTGGAAATTGATATTGATCCTTTATTTTGAGATTTGTTTTTTTTTTTGAATATGCATTTCGAGTTCTGACAAAGGACGAGATGAGATTAGGAAAAGCTAATCAGGGCACTAATATAAAGTTGATTTAGCAATATAAGGCCATTAAACCATTTTGATTCTTGAGTTCTGGTCCAACAAGATATATACTTGTTCTTTGAATACTTGGTGATAGAATTTACTAAAAAAAAAAAAAAAAAAGCTGGATATTGGCTGATAGTATAAAAGCTAATTGCGGTTACTTCTCCCAAACCATGGTCATAATTTTGCCTCGTCAAGACGACACTTGTGGCTTTGAATCTGATAAGGAAATGAATGTACATTAATATAGTACACGATTATTTTGAGAGATGAAGAAGATAGATATGGATGGATTGGACCACGTTGACAACGGAAAATTGCAAATAATGGAACGTTCAATATCGATCATCATCATCATCACCACTATTATTATTATCTGTCAAGGGACAAAAAGATTGACGTGCTAGTTTCAAAGCATGTGATTCTCATTTTTCTCTTTTTATATATAAATCACAGAATGCACACTAGATCAAACATGGTGCATGCATGGCCTCCATGATTGGATATCTCACCTAACCCTCTGATTTTTTTTGCCTTATATCGAACCCATACTACGAATCTATCTGCATGTTTCACTACTTCCACAACACCCCATGTTTTCCCCATATTTCTAATCTCATCTTTGTTTTTAGCAATATCATGCAATTTTAAGACTCCATGCCCTGAGAAAAATATTATTCATGTTATATATAGAGAAAATATTCTATTTGGTCCCTGAAAAAAAACAGACCCCATTTTGGTCCCTCAAACAACGAAACCCCTTTTTAGTTCCTGAAAATGATGAATTTCCAAAAAAATGACCCCATTTTGGTCTCAAAAAATTTCCAAAAACCCATCTTTAGTCCATAAAAATGTCCCATTTTAGTCTCTGGGGATGAAAAAGGGGTCTGTTTTTTTCTTCAGTGACCAAATAGGGTATTTACTTATATATATATATATATATATATATATATATATTGATGATATTCAAATTTAAGCATGTGGTGTGCTTATATGTATATGTGCACGCATTTGTATGCTACTTTTGGTGAGTTTGCATTAAGAGAATCTAGTTCCTCTTTTATATATACATTGTATGTAGTTTGAAAAGTGAGTCTCATGTGGCTTGACTTTGTTGTTAGTCAATGAATCTTATATTTCCATTGATTGATACAAATTAAACCTTGGTGATGAGATTCACACATAGTAGGTAATTAATGTGATTTGTCAAACACACACACACACACATTTGATACTTTCAACCAGTATTTAGTTAGGTCATTGTTAAATAATTCCTTTTTGATTGATTACATTTGGTTCATGGTATTGGAGGTAATTTTGTTCAATGCATGGTTAGATTTCAAAATAATCTCTTAATGCAAATTGTGGAAAAGTAAACGTAAATTATACTCCACAAAATTGAAAGTTAAGATATATTAGTTACAAATAGTTGTTCTATAATATAATTGCTACTCCCTCTGGTCCTAATTATAAGACATATTTAACCAATTTCGAGAAGATTAAGGAAATGAGTTAAATTAGTTAATTTTATTCATTTTTTAAAAAATGCCATTATATAAATTTTAAATGATATAAGTAAAAGTGAATCAAAAATCCCTCTGCGACATACCTTTCCAACTTAAAATTTTCCTTCTCACGCTTTTTAATTGAAATAATGGTTTTGTTATATATATATATATATATATACGCATGTGTGTGTGTACATATATAAATGTATATCTATGTGTGTACATCCATATATATATATGTGTGTGTGTGTCTATATACATATACACTGGAAAATTAAGTAAGCTGATCAATAAACAAATTAAAATCCAACAATTTTAAAGTTTCACTGATTGGTAGAGTCTACAAACCACATACATATACTTATAAAAAACTAAACACACTTGAGAAAATAAAATAGAGGTATTTTAGGAAGAAATTGACAAAAATTAAAATTTTATCTCATAATTAGGACCAAAACCAACCCCCAAATATTGTTCTACTGGAGTTAGTATTAAATTAATATTTCACGGCTTAACTATCATTCATTAAAATACCCCCCTTGTGCGTAGGAAAAAAACCAGTTATCAATGAGACATGCCATGAAGTGTTTACATGGATTCAATTCAATATAGATTATTTTTTCTCAGAAAATAAAATAAACGTGATTTCTCAATAAAAAATGTTACCTTACTATGCATATTGATTTATTTTTAATTGTGCAAATAAAATAAAATACATTTTTACCAGAGAAAAAAAAAATCGTTCTATTGATCTGAATACAATTACTAAAAAACATGATTTTTCAGTGAAAGAATTAATATTAAATTTAATCATATGATGATTTTCATATATTTCAAAACTAGAATAAATATATGTCTTATATTATATTCCCTTCGGTCCTTAATATATTCTATTCAGTCTTAATTATAAGATATAGTTGATTTTTTTAAGATATTAAAGAAGCTAAATAAATTACTTTATGTTGTGTATCCATAGATTATATATTAGTTTAATAGACAAAATAATTAGTTTGGGGAAAAATAAAAATACTTTAAAGTAATTTAATTAGCTTCCTTAATTTCTCTAAAAAAAAATCAAATTTGTCTTATATTGAGGACGGGAGGGAGTAATACATATTTAATTAATTCAATTAGATTTAAAAATTTAGTTGAGTTAGTTAGTATAACTTGTATTTTTTAAAAAAATCCTATCATTCCCCTTAATTAATATGAATATTATGTCTTATATTTATTATCAAAATCAACTTTCTAAATCTTCTTTATATTAAAGACAAAAAGGAATAGGATTTTTTTTTCCTATCAAATAGGAATTCATTAATCCCGATGAAACGGTTAAATAATTCCTTTAGACTCAAATTCCATGGACCTAGCCCATATGTTAAGGCTTTAAAACAATTGTTAACATTTAATTGGGGCCCCTTTATTTGCATAGATCATCAACCCATTGATTATTATTATTTTTTTTGATAATGAAAGGCAAGCCGAAGCTTGATACATGGTACAGGGTAAGACTGTGACAATCTAGCCCTGAGACAGTTAAAAAAAAAAAAACTATGATTGACAGACCAACTGGTCATTCAAGAACATATGAAGGCAGCCTCTTGGGACAGTTGGCAAAAGAACCACGCCCGTTTCCTCAGGAGTATCATGCCCATACTTGGCCATATAATCAGCACAGGAGTTGTTTTCTCTGGGGGTGTAGTAGATCTCTGCGATCCAGTCCATGAAGAGGAGATCCCTGGTCTCTCGGATGATATCTCTGAGAGGATGATCAGTGTAGCTATCCCTCATAAGGATGTTGACGGCCTCAAGAGAGTCTGTATATAGAAGAATTTTCTGAAGTCCCATCTGCTGCCCCACTTTCAATCCTGTCTTGATTGCACAGAGCTCAGATTCAATGATTGTCTTGGGCCCTAGAGACATGTGAAACCCCATAAGCCATTGCCCTTCAGAATTTCTAATTACTCCTCCACAAGCTGCTTGATCTTGGTTGCGCACCGATGCATCAACATCAATTCGAACTGCGTCCACCGGTGGAGGCGTCCAAGATTCTTCTGCACACCTATCAATTTTAAAAACTTGGTGAGTAAGAGATTGATTAATAGCATTTTCCATTAGAAGGTACTTGCAGAAGTGTAGCATCTCCCTGGTATCCGCGTTTTCCTTCTGAAACACAAATTTACATCTTGTTGTCCAAAGAATCCAGCAGCCGTAGCTGAAGACCCTTGGCCAGGAGAAATTTTGAAATTTCCCCATTCCAGGCTTGTGATTAACGTTCCAGTTGAGCCAAGCTTGCAAATTACCTGCAAAAAACTGAGAGAAATAGTTAGGCTTTAAGATCTGTTTCCACAAGTTTTTAGCTCTTTCGCAATCCCTGATTATATGGATTACACTCTCCTCATTATTACAGTTGAAAGGGCAGAGATTATTGTCCGTGAGACGTCTTGTGGCCCTGAAAGAATTAGTTGCCAGTCTTTCATGGCCAACTTGCCACATGAAAATTTTAATTTTCTCCGGGATCTGCCATTTCCACATTAAGGACCAAAAATTATTACACACGACTCTCCCGGGGTTAGAGAGGTAGTTGTAAGCAGACTTAACCGAAAAACATCCATCTTTAGAAGCTCGCCAAGAGAAATAATCTGGGAGGCTGTTAGTTGGCGGACGAGCTCTGGTGATAATATCTATAATTGATAGCGGAAGAACGCCCTGCCACCTATCAACATCCCAAGTTCCAATTGGCGAAAGCTGATCACGGACCGTTTCCTCATCATTCACCATTGAAGGGTCCAAAATAAAAGATATAAGAGGGGGATCCATAGGAAGCCAGAGGTCCTTCCAGAATTTGGTACCTCTGCCATTATTAACTTTTTTTCCGACCCGTGCAATAAATTTATCCCAGACACTCACAATCGCCCTCCAGGCCGAGGATGAGTTTTTTTTTCCTGGAGACTTCTGGAATACTATGGTCACCGCAGTTATACTTAGACCAGATACACTTGACCCACAAATCCTGCTTCTTCATTAGGAGACCCCAGCAAAGCTTCATAATAAAGGCCATGTTCTGACATCTAAGGTCTTTGAGACCCAGGCCCCCCTGCTTCTTTGCCTAAGTGACCTTATCCCAAGCAATAAGATGAATCTTCTTTATATCCTCATCCTGGGACCAAAGAAATTGTCTCGAAATCTTGTCCAACTCATTGATAGTACAAATAGGAAGAAGGGTTGATTGCATGCTATAGTTAGGGAGGGCAGATAACACAGATTTAATCAACACAGCACGGCCCGCCATTGATTATTTGAAAGCCTCCAATACCACCACAGTCAGGAATCAATAATCATTAATGTCAATAAAGAACCAAAATAGTTCAAGGACAATGCAGTCCATATCCATTCTTTCTTTTTTTTTCAAAGGATATCTATATTAATACTCCAAAACGATACAAAATATAAAAGTAACCACAAATAAATCTAAAACAAATACAACCAACACAACAACAACAACAACAACCAGCACTACTAGTAGTGCAGTGATATTGAGATTAATTTCCCCCCTCCCGGTTCTGGGTTCAATCCCCCCCTCCCTTATCGCCTTGTATTAAAAAAAAAAAACAACAACAACAAAATACACTATATATAATATTAGCCAAGCACCGTACATTAAAAATATAAGAGTAGAAGTAGAATCATGAACATTATTGGCCTCCTCGAAACCCAAGGTTAGAAGTGACGAACAAGAGAGTGTTGGTTGAAAAACCCACCCTAAAGGGCACACAATCTTAAAAGCAATAGCTGCAATTAAGTCAGTTAACTGGGTACCCCATCTTGGGGTAAAGAAACCAGAAAACCCAACCTTAGAAGAAAGAAGACTCTTGATGTCCTGAAGAACACTTTTGCTCCTCTGACCAAACAGATCCGGTGACATCAACCACAAACCAGACCACACCTCTTTAGATCTTCCCCCAATAACGTAGATCCGGGCTACCAAGAGGTAGTCGGATCTCATAACATCCAAACAGCCATCCAACTAAAAGGATTTGAACTCAGATCTGTTTATTTATAGAGACAAGAACACCACCACAAAACCCCATACTACAAAAAAAGAAACAAAAACATAGAAAACCAGAAAACTCTCACCTCTGCAGATCAGATCTGAAGAAGGAGAGGGAGAAACTCGCCCCAGAACGAGAAGGGTGCTCGCCCTAGGAAGGAGAGGGAGAAGTCCATATCCATTCAATGTATAGTTATTTATAGGATAATAAAACTTGTGACAGATTTTATTATTTATAAGTGATAGATTGAATGACTCATTTTAAAAGTAATTTACAAAAACATAGAGTATTTATATATGATAAGATTTTATAATAAGTGATATTACATATTTAAAACTATTTCTTTATCAGAAGTAAATTTATTCTATGAAGGTAAAACCATACCACAAAATGGGAAGGGGTTTCAATATTTCAGAAACTAAACTCAACACATTTTTAAGAGACCCACTCCACACAAAGTAAGCCGAAAAAGTTGAGCAATAAACAAGGAGGGAACAACCCGAGCCAAAAAAAAAAAAATCAAGTCTTGTAAAACAAACCAAACGAGTAGCTTGAAGTAACCGAAGACATAAAAAATTACTACTAGTATTTTTTATGTTGCATATAATGCAGAAAAAATTTATCCAATTATACAGAGTACTCCCTCCCATCCTTATTATAATAGTTCAAAATTTGAATTGTTTTTGTCCATTTTATAAAAGTCCTACAAAAGTAGTTTAAACATTTAATAAGTATTTTATTTTATTTTATTTCCATTTTTGGTTTGTCTAGTTGATATTTGGTTTGTATGAAGGTCTATTTGAACAAGTGTTCCTTGTAGCCTGGTAAAATTTTATCATTCTTTATACATATGCCGGAAGTCATTAATTGCAATAATATTAATTTTGACTCTCATCATAGTTTTGGCTTCTCAGGAGTTGCAAAGGAAAAGAAAGGAGGGTGGATGTTTGACGTGTCATCAGTGCAAGCGGAACGACAAGAATGGTGTTGTCTTCTGCTTAAATTGTGGCAGAAAACGCTACTGTTATGATTGCCTCAAGAAGTGGTAGGATTTGTCCATAGTAATCTCAATCTTTGCATTTCTTTTTCATGCTGATGAGTATTATATTAATTGTAATGAAGATACTGTTTTGTTTTGTTGTTGTTGCATTAATGTGCATTAAAAGCTTTAAGCCTTCTAATGTAGCTAGCAGCTCGTTGTCAATGAGATGAAATAGATATCCAGGAAAGACACGAATGGAAGTTGAGAATAAATGCCCATATTTTTGTGGCAATTGCAATTGCAAAGCTTGCCTGCGAGTGGTTCCTGATCTAAGGGTAGATGATTTCCTTTCTTACCGTGGTTTCTTTCCATATGATTTAATCGAAATTGAGAGTCTGAAATATATCATTTATATACTCACGATTAACGCTGTTCTACTTTGCTTCTTCCTTTGACAGCAACCAGAAATGGATGAAGGTGCCAAAATAGAACAGCTGCTGTATTTACTACACAATGCTTTGCCGCAGAGCTCTGAGCTAGACACTGAAGCAAAAGTAAGAGGTAACTTATTTGGGGATACAAACATATAGAAATTGAATTTGTTTATTGACTCTTTGTTCCTGTTTCTGGTGTCAGGTAATCAACTAACTGCAAGAAATTAACATAACAAGAACAAAGTTAGATAGAAGTGAGCGTCTGGACTGGTATGTTAGTCACTGGTGATTTTCTTTTTGGGTTAATGAGGCTTTTTGAGGAAGGGAAGCAGATTATCTCAGTATCCTTCCCTCCTCATCCCTCAGTAGCTTTTAATCTGGGCCGTCGAAAAATAAATCTGACGTTTAGAGAGAGACTTTTAAAATTTTTATATTTATCGCATGCGGTTTTTGACCTTAATGATTAGATTATAGACCCTTAGATTAATTTTTAGATAGCACAGATGAAAAAATACTGAGGGATAGTGAGGGAAGTGTTTCTGAGAGAATACGGATCCGCTTTGAGAAAGGACTTTTGTTATTGCTTTCAATTAATAGCTCTATCGTTTTCTTCACCTTTGGTTTTGTCTGGGTTTTTGTGCAATGTAATGCTTTACTTGCCTCACACATTCAGCTGATTTGTGGATAATGATGCTGTGTTTTTTCCATTAAGAAACTATATTTGTATATGAAAAGGTGTCGATGTAACAAAATCCATGTGAACACTTGATACACGATCAATGAAGATGTGGAATTACATTTTTGGGCTCATGCAAAACTTTGGTAATTTCTATGTATTACATTTTTTAATAGCAATATCTTTCCTGTGGCTTGGTTATGTGTCCATGATGAATGGCAGTGACAATTGCAATACATCTATTGCTGGAATTTACCGAAGCAGTCCCACCCCCTGTTGCTCTTATGACTTATGTCTTGCCTGCTGTCAAGAACTTAGAAATGGTTGCCAACCTGGCGGCATAGAAAGCTGAAACATTGAATGAACAGTTTGTAGAGAAAGATGGGAACCAAGATTGAACAAGGACTTGTAGCAAGACTCATACAGATAGACATGGTTGGAAAAGCCAACGCTTACCTAAAGTTTTTGGTATTCAAACTGGTGGAACCATTCCATTTCCTGAATGGCGAGCTAATAGTGATGGTAATATTCCGTGTCCTCCAAAACAGCATGGAGGTTGTGGCACTGCATTGCTAGAACTGAGACGTTCTACTAGGGGCGGTGTCACTGTTAAAGAATGCAGAGGACCTCACAAGAGACTACAGACCCCTGGACTTTGATGTTTCTGTGAAGTGCTCTTTATGCTGGCCAAATTTTGGTTGACGGGAAATTCAATTATGAAGTCAGGCAGGCAGCATCTATGGATGATGGTCAAGATAATTTTTTATACAGCCCAAATGCCCTTCGCATGAAGTTGAGCATTTCGAGAGGCACTGGATAAGGAGAGAACCTGTGATTGTGAGAAATGTTCTGGACATGACATCTGGCCTTAGTTGGGATCCAATGGTTATGTGGAGGGCTTTTAGAGAAACAGGTTCTGGAACAAAGTATAAAGAGGAAACACGTAGTGTAAAGTCCGTCGATTGCTTTGGTTGGTGTGAGGTATGTCAACAGATGAAAGATCAATCTGAATGATTTTATTGTAAACCGTCAAGTTAATTTATTAACATCTCACTGTTACACTTACGTCGAAATCAATATCCACCAATTTTTTGCAGGCTGCCTAGAAGGTCGAATGCATTAGAATAGGTGGCCAGAAATTCTGAAATTGAAAGATTGGCCTTCATCAAACTTGTTTGAAGAGCATTTGCCCAGGTATGGGGTTGAGTTTCTTACAGCTCTACCCTACAGGGACTACACTGATCCAAAATCAGGTCTTTTGAATCTAGCCAGTAAACTTCCTGATGGCTCGCTGAAACCAGATTTGGGACCCAAAACATATATTGCTTGTGGGTTTCTTGACGACCTTGGTAGAGGTGATTCGGTGACAAAACTCCACTGTGATGTGTCTGATGCGGTAATCTCAGCACATTTTTATTTTTTGAGACAGCCAAGGTGTTTATATTGTATAGTTTCTTTTTATTTCCTTCATTTTTTTACATATTTAAAGATTCAAGAGAGTGTTTGTTATTTTATTATTGTGTTGCTTGTCTACTAAGTTTGCATGCATCGGTTGTCCTCTGCCAATAATTGATAACTCTATTTGCTGGTATTTTGATGGGGCGCTTCGGTTGGAAGTTGTTTGTCTCTATGTGCTTGTCAACATAAATAAGGTTTCATTTGGATTCCTCAAGAATTAATTACACGGGTTTTGTTTTTGTTTTTTTTTTTTCTGGATGAGCTTTTACAGGAGCCTCAGATTAATTTCTGAATTATGTTGTCATTGGGTGACGGGAAAGTCAACGAAACGGTAGAAATTCCTTTGAGTGGAGAGAAGTTCATAGGGGTTGAGCTTCTTCTTCTAAACTTTATGGTGGGTTAATAATAATTGAATGAAAGTTGGCAACTGAATTCACCGATTGTAGTGTTTTAATGTTAAATCAATTGACAGAGCATAAATTATTTATTCAAAGTGTTGACCACTTCTACCTTCAAATACACCTTTCTAATATGATGCAGACGATCTACTAGTTGATCAATTTGCAGACTGTCTAGTTATAATCACTTCCCAAATCTTCTACGTCATAGAACCTTTAATGCATCGCATCTACAACTTAGAGAGCTTGTCTTTATTCAGAATTCTTATTTCGTTCTGCTAGCTGTGGTCATCCGCATATAATTCTAGCTGATATTGCATTATAATTTTGTTACAATTTTGCAGGAGAAATATGCAAAGGAAGGCATGCTGGTACTATACTGTGAAGCACATACTGATGATATTGATGGAAGACCCAAATCAAATGATAGACTATGCACGGAATTAACAGTTTTTCTTCCTGTCGCCTAGTAGATGAACGTATGTCATCAGCATTGGAAGACTCAACCGTGAAGCTAGAAAGTTTATCAGCATCGGGAGACTCAAGCTCAACTCTGGAGTTAGAGATTCCATCAGCATCAGAAGGCCCAGCCGTGAAGTTAGAAACAACTGACACAGAACAACTTGGTGAGAGCAGACACTGCTCTGCCTCCGGCAGAAATGTTGTGGAAAGAAATTGCTCTGTAGAAGGTGATGTTAGTACAATATCTGCTGAAGTTACAGATTATGCCAAGACTTTCGGACAGAAACATGAACTCACTCAATGTGCAAGTATCTTAACCTCTACTTTTAAGACCAATGTTAATGACAAAACGAGGACTGACATTCTTAACAATTTGTCTCATGGTCCAGGGTCCCCAAAATCAAAACATAGTCTGGTAAAAGATTCTGTAGAAACTAATCAAGAAGCTGAAGTTGTCCATGGTGGTGCTGTTTGGGATATCTTCCGTCGTCAAGATGTACCAAAGCTAATGGAGTATTTAAGGAAGCATAAGAAGGGATTCCGTCATATCCAAAATCATCCTGTAAATTCTGGGAGTAGTGTTACCTCTCCGTTTTCACTCTATTAACCATATATGAAGATCAAAATCCTCTTGTGATGCTGTTTTCAGGTTATACATCCCGTTCATTATCAGACATATTTCCTTAATGAGAAGCATAAGAAACAATTGAAACGGGAGTTTGGTCAGATACCCTTTTGATTTGCCTGGTGTAGACTTAGAAAATTGAAAAGTATTACCGCATCACAGTAGTCATTGTACAAATGCTCTGTTCTCTGTGGAGGTGTTGAACCCTGGACTTTTCAGCAACATCTTGGTGAAGCTGTTTTCATTCCCGCTGGATGTCCCCATAAGTTAGAAATACTGAAATAGACAAGTAATTGATCTTCTGGTGACAAGCCGTATATTTGGAATTCTTGCTAATATGATCTACATTTCTCACACATTTGACGAAGAAAATTGATTTCTTGGTATATCTGCTTTGGGGCCCTCTGATCATTATAAGGAAGCATATAATATATACTAAGAGAAGTTAAAATGCGTGTCAAAGGTTGGGATCTGGTGATTTCTTTTCATTAATTAATAAAAATACAAAAGTTACTGCAATTTTTTTTTTTTTTGAGATAATATGAAGGGTTTTCATTTCTCCCAACAAGTAGGCTTCCCGGGATTTGAACTCGAAGTCGTTTACCACCTCAACCAATAGTTTGTTGGTTACTGTAATTTAATTTTAAAAGTATTGGAAAAGAATAATCTAGAAAAAATTGGTACTGTATTCACTAATGTGGAGCAACAAAGTATTTTAATTTTTTTATTTCTTCATGAATCATATTAGAAAGCAGGAGAAAAGAGAGATTCCCATCCTTTTTGTGATCAAATCCCACTTACAGAAAATCTAAGAGAAGACTGACAGTAAATATATCTTCCTAGGTAGGGGTAATGAATAATTTACTTTGGTTGAAGTGAATTGCAAACAAGAGCAACCTGTACTAGAATAAATTATAGCATTATTAAATCATGTTATGCATTTGAATGTTAATTTCTCATAACTACGTTGTTTATAACTTCAGTCTTTTTCATTAATCAGTCTTGTATAAAGGTGGCACCTGATTTTGTCTCCCGGGAATGTTGAAGAATGATTGCAACTAACTGAAGAGTTTCGTTTGCCCCCAAAGAACCACAGAGCCAAGGAGGATAAATTGGAGGTCAGCTTGTTTATTCGCTGTTTCATCTGTCATCTTAGCAGCTATGCATGTTGAGTTTGATTGGTTTAGTTGAGTGTTGTTAAATGATTTGGTTTTGCATGTTCTCATATTGCCATGTTTTTGTTATGAGTTTCTGAAAACCTCACAAATATAATATGGTTTATAAGTTCAAAGGTTCTTTTTCCCAATAGGTTACTCTTTTAGAATGAACTTTTCCTTTAAACTTACAATCATTATAGTTTTCGCCCAAAAAGTTTTGTTGTATTATAGTTCTTGCGTTGCCAATAAAATGTCACCAATTAAAATATCTTGCGCCTTTGAAAATTTCATTGCACCCTGCACATTTTTCTTCTTCTTTTATTGGTTAAAAAGATGACACTTTATGCTATAAGTTCGGCTGTTAGAGAAGTCAGAAGGTCAATGATTCCCTTTTGGCAAAACAAATTTGGAGAATTCTTCAATCATCTCCAGGAGAAACTCCCAAACTCAAGTACTTTGATCTGAACAGTGCTTCTTTGATTAAGAAGCCTTATGACTCATCTTGGATTTGGAAAGGTATATTCATAAATGTGTACTTATTATTTATGATCACCTAAAATGGAGAGTGGGTTCAGATAATAGCATTTCTGAAAACCGCCATTTGTGGTGGCCAATGCAGTCTAAATCTTTAAGAATTATAATTTGAATGAAGTTAAAGATTTATTAGTTCGTCTTCTATCTAATTGGCACCTAGTGAGATGGAATGTTCCTTTGATAAGGTGTCTTTACCGCAGGCAAATAGCAGACACCATCATCAACATCCCTCTTCCTTTTTGTGTGACTAATGATAAGCTTATTTGGAAACATAATTCCATGGATGAATACTCTTCCAAATCAGGTTTCAGATTACTATCCATGAACCAGTACGGGTACTCTCATGATGCTTTCTGGATATTTCTTTAGTCATTATCTCTACCATTGAGGGATATCTTATTTGTTTGGAAGATCATAAATGAAGCCATTCCTTCAATTAACATTCTGAATAAACATCACCTTTCGGTAAGTGGCAATTGTTTCTTTGGTTGCAATGAGAGGAATCTTTATCACATCTCTTTATTCATTGCCCTTTTAGCAAGGCTTTATGGTGTGGGTGTCTTTCATTAAGATTATCATTCCAAAATTTTGAAGATTTCAAAGAATGGCTTAAACACACTCTGGTTCAGGTGCATAAAGATGGTCTCTTCACGGAGGTTAAGATTGTCAAGCTTCTATCCATCATATGGATGAAAAGAAATCAGATAGTACATCAGAGTATTAAACCCAGCCATCCAAATGATCTCATCAATGATTTTAATATTGCTGTCTCAAATATCTCCCTAGCTTTCAAAGAGGGTGACAGTAATGATCTCAGAACGCCAGGAATCATCCAGGTGTTGGATACACTAAATGAAATCCCGGAACATGGTTGGACTATTCTCTTAAAGAAGCACAAGCAAGGTGCCATGTGTGAGTGTCGATCGTGGGTTTGTTACCAAGGGCAGCCAATTCAATCTTTCATTTGGAGAGGGAAATCACGGAACACTCCTGTATATCTCTGCATTGTTTCAGAGGATCGCTTCACTGGATTTCCAATTCCACCCCTTTTCTGGACTCCAATGATACCATTCTACAGGTCTTTTGTCTGAAATCACTATTTCTGCCGCCTACTGGGTTCAAACAGGTTTCATCAAATATTTCATTCAATGACATAGGTAACTTGTTGAATCTTTTTTACTTTTAGGCAGGTAAGTAAGACTACAATTGTTAATTTGCATGTGGAAAAATCTCTGCAATCTTGCTGTACATTGATTCCAGAGTTACAATGTAACAATTCTCATTCAAATAATAAAATGATGTTACATTGTAACTCTGGAATCAATGTATAGCAAGATTGCAGAGATTTTTCCACATGCAAAAAAAATGAGAATTGTTTTTCCATTAAAAGAAAAAAAAAAAAAAGGCAAAAGCCTGATGATGAAGTCTACTGAGTAAAATTGGTTCTCTGCCCTCAACCTTGACTGTACTTGAAATAGTTCATGTGCTTACGGGGATGGTTGTTTGTTTGAATTGTACTCTCTTAACAACAGTTGAGTTCCTGGTCCAGTGATGGATATATAAGACTGCCACGTTTTCCACTGCTAAAACAAGGTGAATAATCCGCAGTATTGCTACATGCCGGAACTGCATTTCGGGACATTGTAGTCCATGATGATGAATATGGTATAATCATGTCAATGGAAATTTTCTCTTTGTTGAAATAAAAAACAGGAAAGTGCGTTTGTTGGGACAGACATAAACTGTTTTATAAACCTTGAAAGGGATTATACTTTGACCAAATCAATCAAATAAAAACAGGATTTTCTTTTTCTTCCCTCATTATATTGTCTTTAGATTTGGAAGTATTATTGGCTACTTACGGCTGAGATAAGTTGAGATGCAGGCCCAATCCTTTCCTCGTTATATTTCCACCTTTGGATTAAAACTTGAATGGTTGAAATTGAATTAAATATTTTATAAAACTACATTATAATTTTATATAAAAAATAAAAATAAACTGTTAAAATTTGATCTGAAAATTTGACAAATGTTACTTTGTGGCCACTCCTTGTTTTCATATTGGAGTTAAATTTTAATAAAATCTGTAGTGGTTTTTTTTTAAAAAAAAAAAAATTCCTTATGTAATTTCTTATTGTGCAATTTTTATTTTGTTTTTACTTTATTAATTGGATTTGATTTGTTAATGATAAGGAACTTTCTTGAAGTTTATGTTTTGTGGAGATGACTCGTTAAACTTGAGTTTTGGGAAGATAACTTTTTATTATTTTTAAATCTTTTGTGGCAAATTGTCGGATAAGTTATTCTTAATTATATAAATAATACAGTAGTTCTATCACTAGAAAATGTAATAATAGATTATTTGATGATAACAAAGCAGAGGTGCTAAGAAATTTGAAAACGTGTTTAAATTTTAAAAATCAAGGCGCTGCTTGTTTATTTAGTATTAAATTTGAACAATATCTTCCCACAAAGTTCCACATCAAATTGCTTGTTTACTGAGACTTGCTCCATTTACACAGACTTCGAGGGTTTATTTATTTATTTATTTATTTATTTGGCTTAGGTGTGTAATGTTGGTCTAACTAAAAGATAAATATTAGTAACAATAATATAAATTTAATAATTATTTTATATGCTGACTTGTGTCCCTGAAAAGATTTTTTTCCAAAATTATGTTTTGGTCAAATTTCATTACTAATATCAAATTAATTTACTTTGCTACCCACCAAATAAGTGAAAAAAAAAAAGAGGTTGAAATTTACCTCCAAGATGGATATCAATTACAATAAATTTTTCAACGCCTTAGTAGTTTCCTCTCACTAAAGGGTGAAAACAGGACAGACTGTCTAACCTGTTTGGAGCTAGTTAGACCTAATTTATTAGGCTAAAAGGCCAAATCAAAGTTTATTTCCAATCCTATTTTTTAAAACGAGTTAGGCCTAGGCCTATTTTAAGCCTTTTAGGCTTGTTAAGCCGGCCTATTATAAGGATGAAATTGTAATTACCTCCTCCACCCTCCCTTGAGAGTGTGACATATATTGCTTGTTCGAAAGAAAAAAAAAAACCTATCTTTAGGCTTCAATTGTTCGGTCGCTCCTAACTTGGATCCGGCTTCTCTCCTCTACTTTTAGGATCTTAAAAAAATATTTCAAGGTACTGAATGATACTAAAAAAATACTTCAAAATACTGACTGATACTAAAAAAATAATTCATTATCTTGAAAAATTATTTTATAATCTTAAAAAAATATTCCAGCTATCAAATGGTACTAAAATGATACATGCTGAAAAATACTTTTTTAAGGTACTGACCGGTATTAAAAATATATTTTAGGATATTATTTTAAAATCCTAAAATAATTTTTCAAGATAATGAAGTATTTTTTCAATACCGATTAATTTTCTAAAGTATTTGTCAGTACCATAAATTTCCTGAAATATTTTCTTTTTAAAGGCAGCTAGTACTGTTTTATGTTAAAACGGCTCAGTTTTAAAGGAAATAAAGGCCGCTCATACTGTTTTACGCAAAAATGGCACAATTTCAAGAGTATAGGAGTGAAGTTGGATTCGGCTCTCAACACTCATTTGTCCTTTAATCCTAATCCTCTCTCATTCTCTGGTTCTCAGCTCAGTGCCTCAAATCTAATATTAGCTTTCATCCTCTTCTTTTTATAAATTGAAATATTTTTTATAAATATTATTTAATAATTTAATATTTTATCAATATTTTTTTTTATAAAAAATAAAATCTGAACGGCTGAAATAAAGATAAAGTAGAGGAGGATGGGGATGGCAAATTAACCGAAATAATATTTTTTAAAAAAAAATTTACCAATCTGAAGCACTATTCAAACTATTTACCAAAGTAAGGCTGATGTGACAATGGCGTTAGAAAGTACGACGCCACTAGTGGCGTCGTACTTACTGACACGACTAGTGGCGTCGTACTATGTGACGCCACCGTGTCAATTTTTTTTTTTTTTTAAATAAATATTGAAGCAGACTGTGATTGGTCCACGCCATCTGGTGGCGTGGACCCTGCGCACGCCACGTCAGTGGCGTGAAATAGGTCCACGCCACTGGTGGCGTGGACCTATTTCACGTCACTGACGTGGCGTAGGACCCCCTACGCCACCAGTGGCGTGAACCTTATTTTGGTAAATAGTTTTGACTGTGCATTAATCTGGTAAATATTTTTTTTTTCTTATTATTTTGGTCAAAATCCCGGATGGGGATGGGAAGAGATGGGAGGCAAATTCCTCAAATCTCAATCACGCAGGCCGAATCCATCAACTCAGGGTTGCCCTCTGCTAAATCCCGCAAGCACGTCCGTCTTCCGGCAACTCTACTCGTTGTCACTCCTCTGTCTCCGACGCCACACCAGGTAAAGTGTTACCCTCTCCTCCTCGTCCCAATCCGTCTCTCCCTCTCTGCCAGTCACACACTCACTCATACAAACGCTCACACTCCCAGATTTGTCAGTTTCGCTCCCTCCGTCACTCAAAGTCGAGGACTTCTTGTTATTTCCATCTTAATCTTGATTTTGCTTTACTGCCTAGGGCTCGCGAACCGTGATTTACTCCCAAGTGACTCAATCCTCACTGTCATCTAACTGAATAACTCCGCTCCCTTTCGATTGTGTAAGTGTGCTCTTCTTGAGTTATTGCTCAACAGCTGAAGTGTTATGATTGGGGAAGGTAAAGACGAAACGGACGAAATTGGCTTCAAAACGTGGTCGTTTTAAATATCGCAGAGGCAGTAGAGAGGAGAATCATCGGAGAGAAGCCACATACTCTATTGGCGGATTCCCTCACTACCCCGTCATCTCTTTCTCCTGTCGGCGGCGCGTTCTTATTCTTCTTCATCAGCTAAAGCTATTTATTGGTATGAAGAAAAAAAATCTTCCTCTTCCTCTTCAGATTCCTATACATGACGGTATTTAATATGTTGATGCTCAAATTTTCTTTTTCTCCTTGACGGCTCTATATGTTGAATGACAAATCAACAACCATTGGCCTTAACGCCTTACCCTGACTGATCTGATTCATATAACGGAATGAACTTGTTTGCTTTAAATGACTTCGTATTGATTAGTTGTAACTGTGAGTAAAGAAATTCATACTCTGGACATGTGAGTGCATATAAACAAAACGTGCAGCCCTACAGTTAAATGGGGTCATATCTCTGGATTGAGTTAACTGTGGCCCTTGCGCCATTATAGCTGACTAGGTTGTAAGTATGCTGGAAGTTAACGTGACAAGAAGTTTGAATGAGCATGGATCCCTTTCACAGCAGGGCAACCACAAAATTTGAAGATTAACACTAATATACTGTTATTTTTGTTGCTTTCTATCAGCAAGAGTTATTTTCCGTAGGGATAGTTCCTTGTCTTCTAGTCTGAGTGGAATGAGATTTTTTATATCCTTATCTACGGACAAAAAGTTTTCAATGTTTCTTATAAAAATAGTCCAGAAGCCCTCAGTATTGACGCACATTTATATTAGAATCAATGCCAAAGATGACACCCTCTAAGTAATTTCTCTTGACGGTTTATGTGATTTTTCAAAGAATCAATGCCAAAGATGACACCCTCTAAGTAATTTCTCTTGACGGTTGATGTGATTTTTCAATGTGCTGATCTTTAATTGTCCCTTTTCATCGTGAACAATGTGGCTTTCTCTTCAGGCTCCAGGCGCATGATATCTATTTCATGTACATTTGGTTTTCCTTTCCAGGTTGGATAGTAATAGCTGTTGTTGGTTACGACCCAAAGAGGTTGAGATGAGTGGTACAGAGCCTTTGAAGAAGGGTTCTTCTCTTCCTCAAATTGTTAAGTTGGACAATGCATTCAAACTGGTAAATGCCTTATTTCTTTATTTTCACCCTTATAAACTGTAGTGACTCGTTATATATTTGTGTTGTATGCTTGTTGATTGATATGTTTCCCATATTTGTATTGCATGCTGGGTTTAGCTATAATTTAGGCATAAGTAGAATCACATATTTCTCCCCCTTAAAAGTTAATGGGATAGAATGTCCACTTAGATCATATGTTTATGTAGTTAGAATTTCTCTATACATAATTTGCGGTTCAGCATTGAAATTGTAACTGATATATTGGCCCTGGAAATGAACTTATGTTGCTTGTCAGTGCACACCACAATTTTCATAGTCATTGCAAAGACCTGAAGCTTTTGTATGGTTTCCAAAAGTTTTGCTGAATGATAAGCACGAATTGGTAATGATGCCATTGGTATATAATATTTGGCTTCTTATGACAAACGGGAAATGGAAAAATACATTTCACGTAGCTGATGTCCCAAACTGTGGGCAAACATTTTTGCCTCCCAAGTTCCTTTTTGTGAAGGTTGGGATTTGAAATACGGGTGTTTGACTGTGGTGAGATTTTGTATGAAATATTGTAATTTTCTAGGTACTGCTGGTGATTGTTGTCTGATCATTCTAATTGGCAGGCCGAAGAATGGGTAAATAACATGAGCAAAGTTGAAGATGATGAGCCAATGGATGCTGAAACAGAGCCTCGGCCTCCTAGGTGTGTGCTCATTATGACCTCCGTTCATTGAATTGTACATTCTTTCACCATTATAACTATTGTTGCACATCTGTATATATAGGCTTGGCCTTGGTGCAAAAATTGGTCGCCAATCCAAAGTGGGGCCCTCAGATGACCCTGTTGAACGGAAATTATATGCCAAGTTGGAAGCCAGAAAGAGAAAAGCTGCTCAATCAGAAGAGGAATCTAGATCATCTCAGAGACATGGTGTTGAAGATGATGAAGACGATGATATGGACGAAGATAGCAGAAGTAGTTCGTTTATGAAGAAGGCAGCACCACGTCCTTTGCTCTCAACGCTAGGAAATAAGAAGAGGAAGTGATAACTTGTTAACTACGCTAGCACTGAACCCCTTACATTCAGAAAGTCTATAGGCACTTGCTGTAATTTTTTAATCGTGATATTTTTTGTAATTTAGGTTATATGCTTCTTGAAATTAATAGCTAATTGCAATTTTGTGTTTATTTCACTTGAACAAATTTGAAATTTCATGGTTTTAACCTCAATATTTCAAGGCTGAAAGAAAATGTTCTATATTTCTTGTGGCAACTAGTCGGCTTCTCTCTTTTTCATTACTCTCATCCTCTTTCCCTTCTCATCATTATTGATTACATTCTCCCGACCTTTCTTTTACTATAAGAATTGGGATAGGATATTGTTACTACTTTTTTTTGTTACTACCACTTTTCTACTGTTAGATCAGAATTTTAATAGGAGAGAGAAGTTATAAAGATAGATGAGATTCTGATCTAACGGTGAAAAAGTGGTAGTAACATTGGTAGTAACAAAAAATAGTAGTAATAATATCCTATCTCATAAGAATTATTCAACTTTTTTTTTAAAGATTAAAAAAGCTAAATAAAATTATTTTAAATTATTTATGTTTATCGTTTTTTTAAAACTAATTTGTCTAAGATATAATCTAATGATTCTATCATCAAGTAATTTATTTAGGTTTGTTAATAGCTCTCTAAAAAAATCTATATATTAAGGAATGGATGGAGTATTATTCAATGTTTCATATTTAATAAATTATAAAACTATTATTGATCTAAATAGTTTACTATTATATACTATAATTAAGGAAATTTATGAAGTTTTTCCCCCTTCAATCATAAACTGTTTAGATGCAACTTCAGTAGTTTAAATTTATTTATATAGTTTCATAGAAAATTATAATAATAGTTTCATAAAATATTAAATATGAAGGGTTGAAATTATGATGATGATGAGAAGAGAAAAGAAGCGAAAATGAGAGAAGTGAATTCCCATATATTCTGTTTCTTCTTAAATCTTAATCTAAGCCCAGCAGGATGTGCCATTCATTGGGGAAATAGGAACCCCCCAAAAAATTGCAAAGAGTATTCCAACCAAATTTATGATACGCAAACTCATGTTATCAATCAACATATGAAACTCTACAAAATCTACAATCTCACCAGCATCTTTGACTCACGCTGGATTAAGTGAAACACAAATGAACAAAACGTATAAAAAGTGTTATTTTTCTACTTTCTGCAAACATTCCCAACTGAAATTCTGTTTGCTTATTTGAATATCCACACCTTCCCGCTATTCTAACCCCTATGAGAGAAGTCAGATATGGCCAAGAAGTCTCTAACTACTCTTATCTATTTCCTTTCCCTTGAAGCATAGTGTGTAACTTCCCTATTTTCCTTCTACATGTTGATGCCGATTTAATGTTCCTGCAATTTAGATTCGGGTTGAAAAGATTCACTTTCTAGGCTTTCACCTACACAACTGAACACAGTATCTTCCATCAGTTCTGCAAGAATAGCTTCACCCATCTCAATAATAACTGTTTCAGCGTCACCTCGAAGGTCCATCCATGTTTCATTCCTTGCCATGTCTTTCTGAACAATTTGATCCAAAGTATGCGGCCGAGGAAACGGAAGGAGATGCCAGCACACTTTTTGCCAGATCATAAGAACAACCTTGTTCATATCTGGGTTTGGCCTTATGCTTGGTTTTATGAATGGTGGCCATGGAAGTATCCCAAAGTATTGCCAACAAACATCCTCAAGAACTTCATTGATGCAATCAAATAAGAGCTTCATATCATAGCAAAGCTGATTTGGGGAAAACCCAGACTCATCAAACAAGGATTGATCAAGTATTTGGTTTGAGGAAAGGTACTTGATTCTTAGTTGATCTCTATTTAATCCAGAGGATTGCAGAATTGCTTCAATGTAATCAAATATCAACTTATGTTCTTCAGAACAAATTTTTCCTCCTTCAATTTGATCCATAGGTGAAGGGTCTTGATCTTCAAACTGAATATGTAAGGGTTTCACTGGTACTTTATCTGAAAATCAATAAGGTTAAGGTTAATTTTAATCTAACAATGAAGAAATGCAACCAAGAAGTTTATAGGCTGATTGCCATTCTCTTGAAGCAATTGCAAGTTTTTTTGTCTGCGTAGGAAAAAAGACTCCATGCAACCAAACAAATTTCTATAATATATTTAAGAAGAATTATGTGATATAGTGTTACCAAGAAACCATCTTTCTATTTGAAGTGACTGACACAATTATAAATACTCCTTCAGTCCTTAATATAAGATATAATTTTTATATTTGTCAATCTTTTCCTAATTTACCCCCATTGGTACTTCCTCAATAATAATCAAGGAGAAAAGAAAATGAGAAAATTAAGGAAGATGATTAGAGTGTTTTGGAAATTACGTATCATATCAACTAATTTAACTAGCTTTCTTAATCTAATCAAATTAGATAAATATGTCTCACATTAAAAACCAGAGGAATAACATATTTCCAAAGTTTTACATGATCACAGTGGTTCTTGCGTAAACACATACATACCAGGTTCAGATTTGGTGTTTCCAGGGCTGATATCAAATGGTGTATCAAGAACGGACACAGGGCTTGGTCGCTCAGATTCATCTGGACCGCTTTCCATCTCTGCAACTTTCCTTGTGAGTGAAGAGTGAGAAGAAGATGATGATGATGGAGAAGAAACTAGAGATTGACTATCTTCTGAAATCTCCTATAGAGAAAAAAAAAACGATAGTGAGACAGTCAAAATGACATCTTACTGCAAGGCATCGAAGAAAACTAGGAAGCCTATCATCACTTGTTTTTACCACACTTCAAGAACATGCATCAAATTACCCTTGATTCATAAGAAATTTTGGTTCAGCACAAATACTTGTAACTAGCCTAATAGAAAAAAGAAATATCGTTTTATGCAAAGGAACATTAAGATATTACCTGATTAAAACTGAGAGAAGGTCTTGAACCATGAGAAATCTCAGAGTCACATTTTTGGTCCTCTCTTGCAATTAAATCTACAGATTTAGAAGGGAAAATATCCAAATTATTAACCTCTAGTAGATCCAAAAATATCTGTCCTAACTCTGTGAAGTAACAAATAATGAAACATTTAGAGGGAAAATCCAAATTATTCACTTAAACACTCGTACTTTGAACATCATACCTTCAGGAACTATCTCATTCCTAACAGGATGGCAACAGGTTCCATCCACTTCATCATCATGAGTAAGATCAGCTGAGAGATTTAACTTCAGGTTGATGTCTTGTACATTTTCATTAGAACTTTCATCACAAATGCATGATTGCTTCTCTGGATTGTTTGTTGCCTGATCTTGTTGACCAACAACAACAGCTTCAAGATCCTCATTAGCCTCCTGAATGTTCCCCGTTGTAGAAAATCTTGTTGGTGCACTCACCAAACGATGCTCATGCTCCCTTCCAGGACTTCCAATGGGAGAAAAGTTGTACTCAGGAAGAGAGAGAATTTTCCCAAGGGTTTCTGGGATCTGCCGACTCGAAAACTCCATGCTTTCATCTCCATTACCCAGAATCTCATGCAGATGCTTCTTGGCCTCAGAGTATAAGTTGGAATCCCCTTGTCTGAGACACCTATCCAGGGTCGCCTCAGAGTGTCTCAACTTACCGGCCCTGTCTCCTTTCTTAGAATCTGATGTGGGTCTAGCTATTTTCTCAATGAAGAAATGGTCCTTATTCGGAGATTTCATTCCATTATTGTCTTTTCCAAAGACCTTATTGCCTTGTTCTATATTTTGACGCTCAATAGAGAGCTTTTTGAAGATCCCTCTGGTGTTTCCATGCCTTTCCTTTCCCATAGCATGTTTCAACTTCTTTTTTATCTCTGTGAAAGAAAAATGTGAACTAACTCTAACGTGGTGACCTTTGGGATGATTCATATCATAAGAATCTAAAGGTGAGGCAAGACTGTTGTCAGTTTCAGAATATGGCAAGTCCATAGGACCTGGTTTGAAAATAACAATTCTCTTGGAAGACCCAGTGTTGTCATTTCCTTTTGCTGGAGTTTTCTCTTGAGGCATCACCTTTTTCCAAAAAAGGTTACGCTGCTTGTGGTTGACAACCTCTGTGGTCTGTCCCAAACTACTAGGTTCTTGTTTGGACATGTTGAATTTTGTCCCCTGAGCATTCCCCAACTCTTGAACATGTTTCCTTAAGAGTGAGTTTGGATCTTGTAAAAGTCTAAGAAACAATTCCTTATCTGAACTTACAACCTGAAGTACTTGCATGAGTTCCTGTGAGCAGACAAAATTTTCATCTTCTCGCAGATCGTTCCCATTATATATGATCTGATTAACAAATTCATAGATGGCTTCTTTTACATTGTTTTCGGCCATAGCATTCTTCTCATTCTGTTGCGCAAGAACTTCACCATCACCATGGTTGCGCGCCACAGAACAAGAATCTCTGAAATGAGAAAAACCTTCCATTATATTGTCCAAATCAATACTATTTTTGAACTGATGCCTTGAATGCTGATTATGTGTAAGCTCTGATTCAAAAGTTGCTTCAGACTTTAAACTCTGTTTGTCCATATCACGGCTTTTCTTGCGAGATTTCTTTTCTCTCTTGGAATCTATCTTCAGGGGATTTGGAAGCCTTAATCTGGATTCTTTTGATTCTACCTCAACATTATGTACATTCTTCATCATATCTTGGTTAATTAGCATCTCTTCTTCTATGAGTTTCTTCACGCAGGGCTTAACAGCATCAGTTGTAACCATAGTTCTCTTGCTCCCTCCACCATCCTGACAGATTCATAATTCAGTAATATCAATAAATATGTAGACACCCAGTTAACAAATTACTTAATATGTTATTAGTTTCCCAGAAAATTCTCAATTCTGCATAAGTTTCAGGTTTGCACAAGAATATGGATGTAAGGACTTACAAAGTTTCCTTCACAATCTTCATCCAAATTGCTTAACATCTCAAACCTGTTCTTCGAATGCACAATACCTGTGTGATGAAGAAAATAATGAGGTTAAAAAATTATTTCAACTCCTTTTCATGAGTTCGAAGCCACAAATTATTCGCCAACCACGCTTCAAAAGGAAAGAGTATTTTTTTTATTAAGGAGTACACTTAAAAATGAATTGGTATGCACACAGATATCAGAAACCAAAACAATTGCTTCTTAAGGTGAATGTGACTCTAAAAAACTTGTGAAATACTACCTCTAGTCCTAAATATAGGAGCCAGGCAAGGGATTCACTTTGACCCTAAATATAAGACTTCAATTCACTTTACCTCCCAAATTTATAATTTTTGTCGAAGAGTATCCCTATTGATTGCACATATTAAGGATTGCATACATTAAAGGGCTTCCAATCAAGGGTAGTTCCACTGAACGTGATTAAAGAAGGCAGTTTAAAGAAACCAAGACATGTTTGTTACAAATAACTAATTTTCTTAATATCCTCAAATTAGTTATCTAGCTCTTATATTAAGGAGCGAGGTACTATAAAACAAGGCCTAGCAACTCGTTTATCCAGTCCAAATTATCCACCATCTTATATATACAAGTCTAGTTTGTTATAGCATATTATTGGTGGAATAATTCTCAAGTAGTTAAGAATATCTGTCAGTTTTGGAACAGAAATACAGACATTAAGTACAGTTCTCACTTTTGTCACCAACAGGATACTTGCTGCTGTGCCGAGCATCTGTAATCAATTTATGAGCCGGGCTACCGTGGCGGAAATCAAATATACTAATAATGCCCCACATGCATCCTGAATGATCCTTCTCATTCCTCTTTGGACGTTTTTGTGATCTCTTTCCCATTATGATCACCAACACTTAATTAACTTTCTTCTTTATTTCTCTGGACCCTGCTGTTGCAAAACCTGTTTGATTTTAACAAAATCATAAAGTAAATACTCATGACTGATCTAACTAACGCTCTAAAACTATAATACTGAAGAACACAGAAATATTGACCAAGAAGAAGAAGAAGAAGAAGACTGTCATATGGAAGCAGACATAGTAAGTTCTGTGCATAAACATGTTTTTTGTTTAAATTCATCAATTGATAACTTAAAAAGGCTATGACAATATTCAAATTCGATCATCCAGCTGAGGGGGAACAGAGATATGGATTTTCACACAAAATGGTTGAAGATGGAACTAAAAGTGGAAGCTGATTACCAATTTTAGGCATGTGATGAGAATAGAAAAAATCATATGAAAGATGAAAAATAGAAGCATGTTATTCAGGGACCTCTTGACTCAACAATTAACATGGAAAAGAAGTAAAAGATGCAGCCTGATGTATCAATTAAGAAATCACCTTGTTGTAGCTTCCTTTGGAGTTGAAAGTTGAAACTGTCAGTAATTAACGCTGTTCCTTCTAGAGATAGGGCCAGTCATGATCAAAGCATCGTCTTCAAAGCTTAATTGTTCATAAAAATTATTAGTGGCCAGGGATTCTGATCAAACCAAGCAAAAAAAGGTTCAATATTGACATCAAAAGCTCCTATGATACACAATTCGCAGAATCAACAATCCAAAGCAGAATTTCTTCTGTGCAACATTGTCAATGATGACCGATGAATGGGGCATTCAACTTCTTCAACTACTGAACAAACAGGGGATAGAGCAGCGAAAAACTCCAACTATTTCATCATCCTCAGAAATTCTACCACATAAAGCCAAAAAAGAGCATCATTTAATCCTAGGCAATTAGCTCTCTCCGGCTTGAAACTTAAAAAATCCGGGATGAAATATGCCTTGACAAGTACCCTCATGACGATACATTCTTCCAGAACAGCAAATTCAGTACTACCATCCAGCTAAAAAAGAAGAAAGAAAAAGAGCAAGACTTTCGCTTTTGGGGGTCTTTTTGACAGCCAAAAAGAGACGAAAATGCTCATCTAGCACCGACCCCTGATTTCTTTACGCAAGATTTTGATACGGGCAGCCATTGAAGACTCTCATCATAAACCAAAGTAAAAAGAAAAAAGAAATAAAGAAAGAAAGAAAAAGGAGGTGTGACGAGAAAGATAGAGAGAGAGAATTGGTGAAGCTAAGAGAGAGAGGGAGGGAGGCATTATAATTTCGTTGTGGATGACACGACACGCAGTGGAAGAATAAGAATGCGTGACAGTTGGGAGACGATGGATTGGCCGGTGTCGCCATTTTCTGCTTTTGACGTTTTTGCAATTCATTTCATTCGTTCATCGGAGCAGTCACCAGTCACCACCACCAGGAAACATTGTAGTTTGTACCTCATATTCTTGTTACTGTGGGAATTGTATGCCAAATTAGTAATTACCCACCCATTTAGGATGTTATAATGAGGATCGTGGAATTAAAATTGTGAAAATTATAATAAAGGACATAAAAATAATAATATTTACTAAAAAGGACCATAAAAGTGGTAATTATTTTGAAGAATAAAAAATTAAAACATTAAAATAGAAAGACTAAATTGCCCTTAATTATATTTTCTATATTATCTCTAATTAAATCAGAATCTATTTTTTTTTAATATGTAGAATTTGATTGATTAAAAATAATAAATAGAAAGTTTCAGTATGGGTCTTCCTATGCCGCCGATCAATATGACCCTGTTACTCCTGTTGAAATATTAAATAAATTTATATCATTAAATATTGTATAAATATGTTGAATGAAACCTCCCACAATACTTAATGATATAAATTTATTTAATATTTCATTATTTTTTTAATATATCATATTTTTCAATTCAAAATTATTATATTTAAATTTGAATATTTATTTTTAATATTAAAATGTAACTTTAATATAAATTTGAAATATTCTAAGAGTTATAATAATATTTTCTTATCTATAAGATTTACTTTTTCGGTACCTTTCCACAAGTTATTGACTTCTTGAGTGAAAATTAAAGGATTCATGACATGTTTGTGGAAGATTTGTTGTGACACCGTTGTTTTTAAATTTATTTATATGTATCATTTTTTTTCTCTAGTAAAGAAAATAATTAGCACTTTTTTTCAAAAGAAAACCCATTTCAATGATAAAATTTTGAAAAAAAAAAAAAGGATCCCATTCCAAAAGAGTAAACAGCAGGCGGATTTTATAAGGGCAAAAACAGGAGTAATAGGGTCATATTGATCGGCGGCATAGGAAGACCCATACTGAAACTTTCCATTTATTATTTTCAATCAATCAAATTCTACGTATAAAAAAAAATCAGATTTTGATTTAATTAGAGATAATATAGAAAATCTGATTAAGGGCAATTTAGTCTTTCACTTTTAATGTTTTAATTTTTGGTCCTTCAAAATAATTACCACTTTTTATGGTCCTTCTTAATGAATATTATTTTTCTTAGGTCCTTTATTATAATTTTCCCATTAAAATTTGATCGTTTTTATTTTTATTTTTTTTAAATACAGAACTGCACCGTTTTGTGAGATAGGTAGGGATCCTATCTCAATTATTGTAGATATTTTATACACATACACTGTTGTCAATATGCATATTAATTTTAATAAAATTAATATATTTCTGTGCACGCATGGGGTGTGTTGTGTATATACTAAAAATTTTAATGTGGCGTTGTCACAATTTTGACTTGTAATCAAGATACACCTGGTATTATAGTGAGTATAGTTGTCAGACTCGCGAGTTAATTCTCTAAATTTACCGTTTTTACGTTTTAACTTATAAAAATAAGTCGAGTCAATGATAAATTCATGTTAATTGTAAACTCGGTTAAATTTACAAGTTTATACACCGAATTTAATGTTTTTACGTTTCAAGCTTACAAAACTGTATTAATTTACCCTTCAACTTGTGTTAACTTTTTTTATTTGATCAGACTCAGTGACTTTATATAAAAATTTTATAGAAATTTCTTTATTAAATCTAATAAATGATTAATGTTGATGGATTTAATTTCAATTATTTAAATTTATAATATATTTAAATCAAATTGTTGTTTTTTTATATTTTAATTATTTAATTATACACTAGTAATACCTATTTAATGATAAAAGTAAATTCTTACCAGTTTACGATTTGAATTCACGATACAAGTTTACATCACTATTAAGAGTTTATTTAAACTCGTAAGTTTGACAAGCTTGATAACAATGATAAATTGGTGCTATTTTTTTTTTATTATTATCAAAAGCCAGCTAAAACATATTATCTTCGATCTTAGATATAGGACATAGTTTATAGTACAATTTACACTACAAACTATGTTATATATGTAAAACCGGAGCAGTACAAAATAGCACAGACTATATTATGCTCTTGAGGGATAAATGATAAATCAATGACGGAAAACAAAAAGAGAAAATGGACTTGGATTCGGGTTAAACTTTATATTCTATTCCATCATGTCCTCTCGTCGAGTGTTGCAGATGAATTAAGCGTTATAGATACAAATTAAAATAATCATCATTTAAGTTTGAAATATCTGTATCCTACTTTAATTCTATAAAATATTGGGAAAATTTTTTAAAGATGAATATACTACATGAAATAAAATTATAAATACCGAGACTGTATTTTTTTTGTTCCCTACCATAAAAAATCAAAGTTAACATTGTTAGCTTAAAAGTTTGGGAATATCATGTGGGGTAGCACTTAACAGTGAAAATGAAATAAAATATGAATACTCCCTCCGATCCTATCCTAATTATAGGACAATATTTTGATGTTGGTTTTGATCCTAATTATAAAACAATATTATAATTTTTATCAATTTCTTTCTAAAATACTCATATTTTATTATCTCAAGTATATTTGGTTTTTTATAAACATATGTATATAAATGCTAAACTCTGGGTAGGGTTAAGTTTCTCTCCTAATCTCTTTTACATTGTCCCTTATCATCTTTATATCATATCCGTCCAATCAATCACAATACTACTTTAAATTCTCTCTCCTCTCCTTAATCAACGGCCCAGATGAGGCATGTGTGAGAAAGGGAGAAAAGAGATTATGAAAAAATCATCTCCCTAAACTCTTTTAGTTAGTAAAACTTTTAGATATATATGTGTGTGTCTATGTGTATGTGTGTGTACATTGTGGAGTATTACTTAAGCTTCAAACCATGTTGACATTATTTTAAAAAAAAACAGGGAGATAAAAGAGGGGAAATGAGGTAAGTGGAGTTTAGTGTAAATCAATTAATTAATGTAGGCACCATAATTAAAAGTTAGACCCAATTAACTTTATGAGGTAGGCAAGTATTATTATGATGTGAAATGGTAATGTAATGAGTGGAGTTTGGAATTTTCAATATTTTTGCCGCCTTCAAATTTTGGAACAAGTTCATTATATTATCTCATTTATAATTTTAAAGATAAAAGGCAAAAGTGAAAAAAAAATAGTAAAATGTTTGATGCTGTGATATCTTGTAAGGACCATTTCATTATGACTGGTAGTCTTATTCTTTTTCTTCTCTAATGATAAATAATAAAGGGTTTTCCTTCTGCCCCAAAAAAAAAAATAAATAAATAAATTCTTTGAAAGAGTCCTTTGATGAACTTGATAATTAAATTATTCCAAGCATGTCTTTAGTTTATAGCTTGCGTGTATTTTTTTTTAGCACTATAACACCAAATATCTGAATACATTAAAAAATTGATTTCTTAAACATCTTGTTATGGGTTCAAATTCCTGCTAAAGAGAGATAAAGCCTACTTCTAAGTTACTTTATCATGTTCTTAATGTAAGATATATTTATAAAATTTGATTAAAACAACGAATTCAGTTAATATGATATGTTTTATTCTAAAATATCCTAATTAATCATCTTCCTTATTTTTCTCAATATCTCTCTAACTTGATTAATGTTGAGGAAATATCAATAAAGGTAAATAAAGAAAAATTTGATAAATATGATAAGTAGGTTTTACATTTGGAGTCAAAATTAATTTTTAAATTAGATCCTACGTTAAAGACTAGAATAGTACATTTTTAGCTATCCATCAAGTGAAGGATTTTTTTGATAAAGTGTAATTTTATTTATGATAAAAAAAGTAAAAGTTACAGAACATCTAGTAATAAACATACATCCTTTTGAAGGCAAGAGAGAAGCCAAAAAACAAAAAACATTTCCTCTCTTAGTAATGATTTTTATGATAGAGTGTTTGACCAGTTTACAGTCATAAAATGTAAAGAAAATATATGATCAAGCGAAGGATATATCTTCATACACACAAAAGATATCCAATTTCATATTTTTTTTTAAAGGATTGTGTAGTTAAATGTATCTCGTCTGCTAATTGATCATGCATGCACCTAGACAAATACAAATGAAAAGTGAAAGCTCAACCAGGAGGACAAGGAATATTAACATGAACTTTAATGTCAATGTAACTCATTATGAGAATGGAATGCGCATACAAGACACTTAAGGAACCAACAAAAATTGTTATAATTATTAGTTTGGCTATGAAAAAATTTAGGGAGAATTATAATAAAGGACCTAAGAAAAATAATATTTATTAAGAGAAATCATAAAAATGGTAATTATTTTATAGGACCAAAAATTAAAACATTAAAACAAAAGGACTAAATTGCCCTTACTTCTACAATTTTTGCATAAAAGTGAGAAATCCAAAAAAACGTTTTACAATACGCCTCCAAGTCTTCCGAAAAATAGTATTGTTGCTAGCTTATTATAAACCGTAGCCATCTTGTCTGGGTCAGAATCCGACAACCTATGTAAATTTTGAACCAGCAACTCAAGCACACTGTTTTCAACTATCAACTAAAACCCTCGCGGGCTCATCGTTATCTTCAAGTACGTCTTCATTGGTCAAGTCCTGAAGCAGTTGGACAATGTCTATGGCAGTGTCAGTATTGTCGTGGTTCAACAAATCAACAATGGAGGGCGCGGCATTAAGATTGACGAGGTCAAGGTACAATTCTGGAGCTCCTGTGAAGACCTTGAGCTTCTGAAGCTCTTCATGGAGCTCAATCTCTGAATCAGTGAATCGATCAGGTTGGTTCGGGTACTGGAGGCGAGCTTCGATGTTGTCCTTCAAGTGAGCTTCGAAGGCGAGGACAAGCTTCTTGAGGGCTTTGAGGTCTAGCACTTTGATGAAGTTCTGGGATTTTTCAACAACTTCAAGCAGCGAGAGGTCAATGTCGTTGATATTGTTGTTATCGTCAAAACCATTAGAGGAGGTTGCTGCAAGCGAAGGCAGGGATGGTGAAACGATGTCTCCAAACTTTCGTTTGGAAGCATGGTTACGCACATTTGCAACTTCCATCGTCGCTAGAGATAACAGATGATAAGTAAGAAGACTTGGAGCGTATTGTAAAACGTTTATTATTATTATTATTATTATTATTATTTCTCACCTTTACAATAGGACTAAGGGCAATTTAGTCTTTCTATTTTAATGTTTCTCCAATTCTAAATTTAATATATATTTAAGGAGTTGGTCTTCAAACTAAATACTACCTCTGGTCCTAATTATAAGACCTAATTGACTTTTTTGGAGAAATTTAAAAAGTTAATTAAATTACTTTAAAGTATTTTTATTTTTTCAAATTATTTATTTTGACTAATAAATTGATACATAATCTAAGGATATACAACATAATTAAGTAACTTATTTAGCTTCTTTAATTTTTCAAAAAAAAAAAAACAACTATGTTTTATAATTTGAACCACAGGTAGTTAGTAGTTATCATGTTTGTCAATCTTATTATAATTTACCCCTGTTAATCATTTTTCAACAATAATCAATGAGTTAAGGGGAGAGAATGAAGGAATCAAAGAAAATAACTAAAGTGTTTTAAAAAAAATATATGTCATATTAACTCATTTCTTTAGTTTAATCAAATTAGGTAAAATCTTAAGGATTGGAGGGAGTCATTAATTAACAAACTGAATAATTAAAGAGATATATGACCACAATATTTTGAACTTAATATTACGCCAGAAATTTATTCCATGGTATTGAGAAAACATTTTAAGGGTAAAATAACAGAAAAAGTTTACTTTAAGGTGATAAGCCCTTACCAAAAAATATGTTAAGAATAAAATTGCACTTCAACTCATATTAGTTTGATAATTCGATTCAGTATTTATTAACCTTCAAAGGGGGACAATGGTCTGGTTTACGAGTTAAATAGAAAACAATGGTTGGCAAAAACAAAAACAAAAGGCTAAATACAAAACAACAAAAATAAGAAATAAATATTGGTGCTTTGCTTTGTTTTCAATAACTTCATTTTTATTTGTCTGACTTTGCTATTATTTTTAATTTTTTTCAGCAAAAAAGGAAAAATGATATTAAGTATAATAACAATTACATAGTCCCGAAAAAATTGAGGACAAATGAAAACATTTATAAACTTATTAAAATAACTAATATATTCTACCATATATGAGAAAAAGGGTAAAAGATTTTTCTTTTTAATAAAAAAAGCCAATATTGGGATGATGGTATTATTTTTAACTTGTATACGCTTCTGGTCCAAACAAAAAAAAAAAGAAAGAAAGTTAGGCTTAGGATCTTGAAATTAAACGAAATGTTTATAATAAAATAAAGGGTAAAAGATTTATCCAGTCACTGATAGAATTATTTCCAATGACCCCAAAACTACGTCGTTTTGGATTAATGAAAGGTATTTCTGTAATTTTGTTTATTTTTAAATCATATAGGTTTTACTGAAACTCCCTTCATTAATTCACCTGAAATTACTAACAAGCCATTCATTAATTCAAAACGACTTAGTTTTGAAGTCATTGGAAATAATTTTATCTCCAATGACTGAAAAAATACTTTTTCCTAAAATAAATGGTATCATCAGTTTCGTGCTCAATAAGTTTTAAAATACTACTCTAGATAATCGTGTGAGCATATATCCTCAATTAATTTATCCTCAATTCCCTCCAACCTCTGGATCTATAATTAATTAACAATTCCCTTCAAACTTAACTTATAATTAATTAAGCATAATCAAATTAGCTAATCTTAACCTCATCTCTCAAATCTTTAGATTTTTTAATTTGTCCATCGAGAGCTTACCCAGTTATCTTGCTAACTATCATCAGCCCATGTCAGTAATTTTAACGGTGTTAGTGACACATATGTAGATTTAACATTGTTAATTCTATTTTCAAGTTTTTTCAAACTTCAAAGACTGATATTACAAACAGACCAAATTTAAAAGATCAGAACTCACACTTTGAAATTCCAAATACTACAAAAAATTATAGTATTATCTCTATTTTTTATAAGTAATGATCAGTGGCCCTTGATGTTTAAACCCGTCTAAGGTGTGAAAATACTTTTAAGATAATATTGGACAAAAAATTATTGTAAGATGATCAACGCCACTAACAAATATTTTAAGGATAAAAATGACTAAATCCAAATAATTATATTCATGATTTTATACCAACAAATGCCAAAGTGGGTGGGGCGCACACTTTTTTAACGTTTTCGGATGCAAATTAATAAATAAAAAAGTATATATAAAATAAACGATAAAGACAAATATGAGAGTGAGGACCAGTTGGTCTTTAAAGAACAGTTAATTGGGCCCCCATTGCGTCAAAGAAGTGGCCCCACCCTATCATACCCCACTTCGATGCTGACTTATTGTCCAATCATATGACGTGGTCCACTACAGGACAAAAGTTGAGGTTTCTTTTTTCTATTCGCTCCATTATATTTTATTTTTAATTTCATCAGTGCATTTATCAAAATTTAATCATGTCTTCTCCTCCTCAGCTAACCTCTTCACATCTTGTTGATTCTGTGCTCCATCATATTTGATGCTTACTCATCTAGTCTCATTTATATTTTAATTTTATATTAAAATTTAATAACTTTACAAATTTATCCCTATTTAATATGTACAATACCCCATGAAAATAGTGTCTTAATAATAACAAATCAAGAATAAAATCGCATATTCATATAAAAAATTTATAAACTGATTTATAAATATGACAAAAGAGCTTCTATCTCTACCTTAAAAATTAGATAAGAGGAACACTTATTCTGTTGTACAATATAAGTCATTTTAATTAATTTGTTAAAAAAAATGGTGGTTAGCTCATTAAATTTGACTTAAATTTAAAATGTTTTCAAATTTACCAATTTTAAATGAGTTTTGGAGGAGAGAGGAAAAATATAAGGAGTTATGTTTAAACATTAATAAAATGAGCAAAATTAATGAATAATATTACGTACCTGTGTGATGCTCATTTAATGTGAAGTCCAACAAGGGACAATTCGTATCAGAATCTACCTACAATCAAGGAGGATATTAATCGAAGATTCTGACTCAAATGTGGCGGCACGACACATGGGCTTGGAGACACGCAGGCCCACCAGTCTAAACCCTAGAGGTAAACCCTATAAATAAGAGGTAAAGTCAAAAGGTACGCACATTCATTCTCATTTACTATTCTGCCATCACTATGCACATACAACACCCTCACAATGATCCATTATTCTCTTATGTATCTTCTTCATAGATATCTAGGAGACTCATCTGATCCAATATCAATACACTTTTTTTTTCTGATACAGCCAGTGGGGGAGGGGGAGGCAGGGCTCAAACCCTGGACAAGGGAATACAATACACTAGTCCTACGGACTAGACATCTGTTATTCTTATACAAAACAAATAAGTATTGATTACTTTTCAAGTGATTCATATCGTGAATGGAGCATTGAAGCCAAACGAATTATGTAGTGGGTAGGAGGAAGTAACTAATAAAAATGTTAATTTGTTTATGTCTAGCTTATCATAAAAACTATAATTAAAAGTGCCCAAAGTTTAAAAAGATCTATATTTATGCTTAACAAAAACATATTTATATTTAAGTATATAGGGCTAAGGAGGCATTTTTTTGCTAGAAGTTTTCATCGGGACATTTTTTCCCTAGAAATGTTAAAAATGAAACAATTTTTCACTTACCGTTATTCTAGTTAATTTTGATTATTAATTGATTAAATATGTCAAGTTGATAGTCCACTTGTCATTCATGTTATTTTTATTAAAGTGTAAATTTATCCTGAATGTTTTAAATCTTACTTTTTTTAAAAAAAAACACACACACATGACATATATAGTTCTAACACATAATTACATATTAAAAAAATGATGTGGATAATATATAGATTGTTATCTCAACTTATTTGATCAATGAAAAGTTAAAATTAACTGATATAATAGTTATGATAAAATTAATTATTTCGTAACACTTCCAAAACAAAATTAGCTATCGCGGTTAAATAGTCTCTTAACCCAAGTATATAGTGTGGAGTGGAGAAAGTATAAAGAATGAAGCAAATGGAGTGGGTAATATTATTTTGTTGCTCTGTAAATAAGAATGAGTACTTACAAAATAAGAGAGGAAGATAGAACACTGATTTGATAGCTTAACCAATGCCCAATGGCCTCATGTCTTGTTCTTGTTTTGTTTGTTTGCTCGAAATGTCTTGTTCTTGTTTTGTTGTTTTGCTCGAAATATCTTGCTCTTGTTTCACAAAGTACACCTTCCCTCGTCTCCATTCCCTTTTGACAATTTATCCACTCCATTTGATTTTAATCAAGCAAATCATCATGAACTGTTTCATAAATAAAAATTCTGAAAACCATTCCTCAAAATGTCTTAATTTTCAAACAGTTTTTAACAACTATTCTAGATTTTTTTTATAAACATATTAAAGTTATTACTATTTGTTCTATATAAAAAAAGAAGTTATTACTATTTGTTAAACGGTTCAAATTAAGGGCGATTAGATAATTATACTGCAAAATTTAACCACAAACAAATCCCTAAAAACCTCATGGTGATTAAGCTATTTCGGGCCGTAAATTGAATTGAAATTTATGAATTTTGAAAGTATTTATGTGTCTTTCTCCCTTTTTTCATGTAAATATTTTTAAAAAAATAATACTCTTAATAATAATCACGACAATATACCATAAATCTTATTTTTATATTAAAATCAACATTATAATGAGATAAAAACCAAAAGTAGGTGGTTTGGTTCATGGATTTATAGATAATGGGATGTTATGCAAGGTAACCTAATGACAATTACATGAATTTGTTTGGTTCATTATTAAGGAGAGATGATGCAAATGCATAAAAACTTTTGATTGGATTACACCAAACATGAGAATATATGATAATAATATAGCAAGAGACAAAATAAGCTCTTATCTATACATATATCTATAAAGCACACATTGGGTTTATGATAGTTTTTTCAATTTATACTAGGTGGGATTTGTGGTAATTTTTTAATATTTAATGGTGGAAATATCGAAATATTATTTGATGGGATATTTTATTATTTTTAATGGTGGAATATAATTTTTTAATAGGGAATATTTTTAAAATTTTATATTACTAATTATTTTTTTAAAATTTAATAACTGTAATTATTTAATATTTAATTACATTTTATGAGTGGGTATTTTGGTCAATTTAAAAAATTATGATGGCAATTTTTTTTTTTGGAAAGTTATAATAAAGGACCTGGAGGAAAAAATATTTATTGAGAAGGACCATACAAATTGTAATTATTTAGAAGGACCAAATACAAAACTATAAAATTAAAAATACTAAAACACCCCGAAGAAAATTGTATTAATTCCCTCCTACATTCTCTTTTTGAAACTAATACAAAATTCTAAATTTTACTAAATTAAATAAAAGCTTTCTAAAATTTTCTTTTTTCACAACTTGCATTGATATCTATGAAAAAAGTTACGCACTCTTCAATTTTTCAAAATTAAAATTTCTTAAAATTGACAAACATTTTATTAAAATATATTTATATAATTTTAGTCAAAATTAAGGTCTTTTATAATTTACTATATATCTTAAACCGAAAGAGTTTATATGATTTATTTTTATTTTCGAAGAAATTTATGTGGGCTAAAAATGGATTTAATGTTAATAAAATAAAAGAGAAATCTATTATATCTTGAAAAAACATAAAATTAGTTTAGTTTTTATTTTTACAAAAAGTGCTTAATTGATATTAATATTGATACTTGCTAATATAAATATGGTAGCTTGATGATATGTTCCTTAATTAAATTATCTATTGATTATATGACTATGAAACTTGTTAAAAATTAAAATCTAAAAACATATAAGTTTGAACCATATAGCTAGTTTACATGAGTATGAAACATAATAAAAATTAAAAATTAAAAAAAAGAGAGATTATAATATTACATGTCGATGATGGACAGTTTTAATTTTCATTTTAGTCCATTTTTTATTGATGAATATAATAGATAATTAGGAGGTTTGACTAAAAATAATTTAGTAATTTTAAATTTATATTATGATGTTTAGTCCTTCTAAGTAATTATAATTTTTATGGTCCTTCTAAGTAAATATTTTTTTCTCCTAGGTCCTTCATTATAATTTTCCCTTTTTTTCACTGTATTTCTAGATGTTTACATCCACATTCATCAGTCATAGCCATGTAATCCTTATTACATCAAATGATGTGATCCGGATTACAAAATATAATCCTTGTTACATTATATATACCCAACCAAACATTGTAATCAGTCTATTGTATCAAGATTACATGTAATCTTCTCCAATAGAATCAAATCAAACGACTAATAAATAAAAGAGTGGGGGCTTTCTAGCACTAATATTCTTTGTGATCCTTAATATAAGACCAATTTTATGTTGAATTTCTTTTTTAAAATAGATAAGGTGGTTGATAATTGATTACAAGGTCCCCCCCCCCCTAAGAAAAGGGAAGAGAATATTCTTCTGTTCTATGTGACTTTTTTTTTAAATTTTTTAAATTTTTTAAATTTTTTTTTGGGTATAGTTGTTCTTTGTGACTTTATCCAATTAGACTTTGCATCCTATACCACTCCCACCTTCCAAGCACTTTGATAAAGACAACTGCCCATATTTCCTTTTCAAACTTGATACATAAAAGTCCACACCTTAATAACTAGCCTTTGTTTTATTAAACAAAATTCACAAAATTAAAAGTTTTTTTTTTCAAAGACATCTGTCATGCAATCGTCATGATCTTGTAAGGATATTTAAAGGATAAATTATATTAACTATTTTAGATTTATTTGAAGTTATACGTAGATTATTGGTTTATTCAATGAAATAGAACTAAAAGTTTGCGGAATTTAAATGTTTTTTAATATTAAAATAACATTTATTATTCACATATTATTGGAACCAATGTTTAAATCCCGCCGGGAGAGGTACTCACATTTAGTGCCTAACAATATTTCAAATAATATTGCCTAAGATATATGTGTCTAACAAAAAAGAAGAGTAATAAATAACATATACTGTGCTATCCTAATATAAAATTAAATGGAGATAAAACGAATATATATATATATATATATATATTGTTTCACTTGAGTTTTGTTTATATCTTGCTCTGGCCAATAAAAAGAGTCTGGATCAGAATTCAGATTCAGATCAATGTCAATAAATTTTAAAATGAAGAACAAAAATGTACTCCTACAATTCACTCTAACTCATTTTATAGATTATAAGATGATAATGACTAGGTTAACAGGATTAAATAATGGGTAAATGATTCCAGTGATCCTAAAACTAGGTTGTTTTGGATTAATGAAGGATGTTTATGTAATTTTGTTTATTTTTTAATCATTTAAATTTTACCAAAACACCCTTCATTAATTCACCTAAAATTACTAACAAACCCTTTATTAATTCAAAACGACGTAGCTTTGGGGTCACTAGAGATAATTCTCTATCCTAGTGACTGTAGAAATATTTTTTCCTTAAATAATATATCATACTGGTGATTTAGGTGTCAGGTGGATTTTTTTTTAAGAAAATAATTTAATTTCCGGCCGACACTCTTTATTTGTCTTATTGTTGATGCTTCGCCTTCCTCATCAACTGTTTTGGGAGTGGGTAAAAAAGTCAACCTGTTTTTGGTGAAAATATTCCCTCCTTAATTATCTATGTAGCAAATGCAAAGACGAAGATGATGATAAAAATTTGGGTGAAATATTAATAATCTATTTACTCTTTTTATGTTTGTTAGCTCGAACTAAACAAGTTTTCTTAATAATACCTGAATTAAAAAAACGAGCTGTATATAATTCGTAGTCCCCCAATAGGACGAGTTAATGTAATTTTTGTTTGTTTGTAATGTATCATGGAATATTTTATTATGTATAATTAGGATTTAATTTAAATAGTTAGGGCTATATTTAAAATTATTAAATACAGATATTTATCCTTTAGAATTAGAAATTGTTTATTTATTTATTTGTTAATATTTGCAGTATCTCAATAATATATTATATATAGGATATCCTACAACCATATTCATTATTTTAAAATTAGAATTTGATTTATGATTTAAATTTGAGTGATTGTTATTTTATTATTTTTAGTAGTTGTACATAGTTTTGACCAATTATTGAATGAGAATTCACATATATTCAATCCTTATTCTCTTTCTCTTCCCCCTTTCGCTTTTGAGATAGCCAAACACATCCCAACTCTAAAAATATTTGGAATATTATAGGTAGGGGTGTGAATAGACCAGGCCCTTATCAGGCGGCTTACAGCCTAGCCTGTTTAGGGCTTAGTCTGGCCTGACCTGTTTGTTAAAAAAGTCAAGCCAAAGCCTATTTCAAGGTCTATATATGTAAATAGTCCAGGCCTATGACTTATTTACACATTAAATAAATATATTTATATTTATACCATATAACAAGAAAATATTTATTTTCTTTATTCTTATAATTATATAGATTTTGATAGGCTCAAAGTGCCTGAAGCCTACTTATGACCTTCAAGGCCTGCAATATGAGGCCTTTTTAAAGGCCTATTTTGTAAGTAGGTATAATATAGGTCTTTAAAAAGCTTCAGGCCTGACCAGGTCTTATGAAGGCTCAGGTTTGAACCTAAAAAAAAATTTGGAATTCAAGTTCAGACTCAGGTTTAGGCCTTCTAACCCCATTACAGGTTCATGTCTGTTTAGTTAAAGCCTGACATAATCTAACCTATTTCCATGCCTAATTACAAGAAGGAAGGATGAAAGACATCGTGATTCATGAGGAATATTATTGTTATTTTATTATTTCTATACTTTTTTTTTAATACTTGGGGGGGGGGGATCGAGCCCGCTACATGGGGGTGTCAAGCTCCTAGGACTAGCCTAGGAGCCAAGGGCGCACGAGGCGCAAGGGCATTATTTCTATACTTCTATCGATAGAGGAAGGGTTCAGAGAGTTCTGATTGATTATTGTGGGCTTTGCAAAGCCCGTCTAATATTTGGGCCTTCGTTTCCCATCTCCACTTTTGGGCCTCATATACCAAAATATACATTTTATATGACTTCTCTTTCTTTTTGTTTATAATTTTTAATAAGGTAGGGGTTGCGCTTAGTAGGGCATTGGCTCCCGCCCTAGCTCCTAGAGCTGGCATTCCCCCATGTCGCGGGCTCGATCCCGTCCCCCCCCCCCCCCGAATATCAATAATAATAATAATAATAATAATAAGGTGGAGGTATGTGTACTCTTTAACCTAATATATCATGCGGACTTGACTCAAGTGTCTTGCCTTTGGATTGTGGATAAGCCCAACTCATTTCCTAAAATTTTTGTATTAAAATAATAATAATAATAACATGACTTCTCTTTCCTTTTGTTTTGAATTGGAGCAAATACTCACAGCATGATATTGTAAACAAAATAAAACTCGTGTCCTCCACGATTATCCATGCCACAACAAGGGGGGGGGGGACTATGCATTATTATTATTTTTCTAAGTATATGTGTTATCTTATTGGAGGCAATATTATTTGAGGCACCGTAAGATACTAAATGTGGGTACCTCTATCAATGGGGATTCGAATCTTCGTTCGTGGGTGTTGTGAAGGACTATCATCTTCCGTTGGACTTAACCCCATTGATAAGGCCTATGCATTATTGTAAAGGAAAGAACTTAGTAGTATGAGTAATGGGCTTTAACTTAGTTTTGAACGTTGAGTAATAGGCCCAAACAATATTGTATTTTTGGGCTCGAAACAATGTTGTCTTATTGAATAGGATGATCTGTCCGAAACACTCTCAAAACAATGTTTATTGAAATCATTAGAATTGTTTTGGTCAATAATTATACGTTAATCAATCAATGTTTTCATCTTTACATGAAATAAATGATTAAAGGTTTAAAGCTCGCTTGGTGGTGGGGAATGAAAATAAAGGAAAAGGGGAAAAGAGAGTAGGAGCCATTTTGGTGGCATGATTAGGTTCTTTCATTGGTTCCAACTGGAAAAACCATTTTTCATCTTTCTAAAGTGTCATTATGTTTTTTTTCCCTACTCGTCTCTCTTTTTTAATTTTCTACCCTATCAAATATCATATACCAAAATAATTATTCTGATATTAAATATACAAGCTAGTTAAAGAGTTTATATTGATTTTAAATGTAAAACGTCAATTATTTTATTTCCCAAATTCATATTTTTCCCCAAATTATTAAGGGTAAAGCATTTCTCCAGTCACTAGAGATAAAGTTATCTTCAGTGACCTCAAAACTACGTCGTTTTGGATTAATGAAAGGTGTTTCTGTAATTTTATTTATTTTTTAATCATATACATTTTACCCAAACACCCTTCATTAATTCAGTTAAAATTATTAACAAATCCTTCATTAATACAAAACGACGTAGTTTTGAGGTCACTGTAGATAACTCTATCTCCAGTGACTGGAGAAACACTTTTCCTAATTATTAATTATTCCTATTAATTGAACATATTTAAGAGGTTCCCATTAAATGGTAGCTGCAACACGGATGATTCAAGAATTTTTTTTGAGCAAAGGATGATTAAAGAACTTACTATTTTATAAAAATCAATGCACATTTTATAAGTAACCATTTAACTTTTTCTTTTACCCAGTGAAATTAAATTATTTTTTGAATATTAAAAATTAAGATTTTTACATACATACTAAAGATCTTATTCTAATATTTATTTTTATTCTAATTTTATCTTCTTCTTTTTTTTTTTCCCATTTTTTTCTAACTAATATTTTTGGGTTAAGGGGCATTTTTGTCCAAAAAGTTTTTACTGAGGGAAAATTTTGCTCTTAAAGTTTAAAAATGAAGCAATTTTTTACTAGCCACTATTCGAGTTAATTTCAATCGTTAGTTGACCAAATATATTGAGGTGATAGCTCACATATCATCCACAACTTTTTATTAAGGTGTAAATTTATTCTGAAAGTTTTAACTCTTAACTTTAAAAAAAGATGAAATAGATGAGACTTGATCTTTCAGCGTAAATTTAGACCTTTGTAAAAATGACGTAGATACCATGTGAACTGTCAACTCAGCACATATTTAATAAATTAATGATAAAAATTAATTGAGATAAGGACTAAGCAAAATTAATTCATTTTTCACATTTTTGGAATAAAATTACCCTCAGTAAAACTTTCATCACGAAATTACCTGTTAACCCAAATATTTTATGTGGACCATGCCAAAAGAGCGCTGAAAGATTCTAGAAACGGTTACAATGTAAAAAATATTATAAAAAAAGAAAGTCGAATTTTTCCAAGAGTCCTTTTGATATGACAAGGTAACATCGTCGGTGCCTCGTGGGCCCCACGCATGCGAGTTGGCTTCCCAAATTGATTGGATGACAACGGTCCATTTGCGTGTCACTTGCTGACTGGACCAACACTTTGCATCTTTTCAAATTTCAAGTTTTTTTTTTTTTTTAAAAAAAAAATTAAGGTGGTACATCCATCACTGAAATATTTTTACAGGTGTAAAGTATTTTGTGAAGCATTTTCTTAGCACGCACAATATTCTAAAATATTTTTTTAAGTATGTTAAATCCTACAAACTATTTTTGGTGCATTCAACAATGTGAAGTGTTTTTTAGGTGTATATGGTATCTAAATTTTTAAGTATAAAATCGCACAAAAAAAATACTTTAAGTTGTTGTGTGTAAAATATTTTACGGGGCTCAATATACCTAAAATTTTTAGAAAAAATTTCAGAGTGTTAGTTGCGCTTGAAAGTTTTTCCCCATAAATAATATTTGGGTAAATGATTTCTTAAATCACTGGAGATAGAGTTATCTCCGGTGACCTCAAAACTAGTCGTTTTGAATTAATGAAGGGTGTTTCTATAATTTTGTTTATCTTTTAATCATATACATTTTACCAAAAACACCCTTCATTAATTCATCTAAAATTATTAACAAATTCTTCATTAATTTAAAACGACGTAGTTTTGGAGTCACTGGAGATAACTCTATCTCCAGTGACTAGAGAAATACTTTTCCCATAATGGGTAAAAGATTTCTCCCGTCACTGGAGATAGAATTATCTCCAGTGACCCCAAAAATACATCGTTTTGGATCAATGAATAGTGTTTCTATAACTGGAGATAACTCTATCTTCAGTGACTGGAGAAATCCTTTACCCTTACATTATATGGAAAAAGTATAACTTTATTTCCAGTGACCCAAAACTACGTCGTTTCGAGTTAATGAAGGGTTTGTTAGTAATTTTAGGTGAATTAATGAAGAGTGTTTCGGTAAAATTTATATGATTAAAAAATAAATAAAATTATAGAAACACCATTCTTTGATAAAAAACGACGTAGTTTTGATCTCTGGTAACTAGAGAAATTCTTTATCCTAGATTATATATATAAGTTTATAAATTAGAAAAAACAGTTGGAGAAAAAAGTGATACATATAAATATTTTAATACAATTTAATTAATTTTTGTAAGACTTTTAAAAAAAGTTACCTCGATATATGATTTTTAATATCCACTCTCTATCTTAGATGGATGAAGGAATGAAATCGGAACGCTTGGAGACCACTCCAGCTCGAACCGGCATCTTCGTAGAAAACGCCGGGTGCCAAGAAGCTTCCGTCTTTTTTTTTTTTTTTTGGGTAAAAAAAAAAAAAAAGAACATCGAACCTCAAAACTCAAAAGGGTTTCCTTCTTTCTTGTCAGAGGCGCCTCTGCCTAACAAGTTGCCGCTTGCTTCGTCATTGCCACAAACGCAAAGATAAGATTGGGTAGATCCATTAATTAATTATTCAAAAGAAAAAAAAATTTAAAATTAGTTAGAACCATTAAACATGTTTGAAATTCAAATATACTCCTACTCTCTCGGTCTTAATTATAAGAGTTAATTAATTTTTTTTGGAGAAATTAAGGAAGCTAACTAAATTATTTTAGAGTATTTTTATTTTTTTCTTCAAACTTATTAATTTGATTAATAAACCAATATATAATCCAAGAATACACAACAAATGAAATAATTAAGTAATTTATTTAGTTTCCTTAATTTCTCAAAAAAAAAAATTAACTAATTTTTATAATTAGGACCGGAAATAGTATTAAATAAGCTACAAGTAAGATAGAGAAGATGGATTTTCCCTTTTTCTTAACCGGTCCCAGGATTTTGCCATTATTGCCTTATTGGCTTGTTCTAGGGACACAGAACCAGGCGGCTACACGCGTCTATGCCTTCTTACGTATTTATATCAGAGTCAAATTGCGAATTTCTTCCTTCTTTCACGAGCTTTGAATGAGAACAAGACTTCAGACCCGTGCGTTGCACGGAGTATTGGATTTTATTCTGTTTTAAATATAAAGAACCAAGGCGAAAATTTTATAACCAAGCTATTTAAATAATTAATAGGTCAAATTGAAAAGTGAAGAAATACAGGAATGAAAGTAATAAAATATTAAATTCATTGAAATATGAAATTTGAACCACAATAATTACTAACTCAAACAAAGTTGCCCCATACAACTATGAATCTAATAAAATGTTTTGGCAAACTTCTCTGTATACAACATTAACTGTGTTGTCAACACATTTATTAAACTCATTCAAAATCAGTACTTTCAAACCTTTGAAACTCTTTACCCTAGATAAAGCAACATAAAGTTGTCCATGTGAAAAAATTGGACTTGGTTAGTAAAGACCTACATTTGACATCGATTGTCCTTGACTCTTGTTAATTGTCATCGCAAATGAAATGATGATGGGAAATTGCCTTCTCGTCATCTTGAATGGAATTTTAGATTCACATAGATTTATGTCCATCCTGTGTATCAAAATGTCTTGGCTAGCGCTAGTGCCATTTAACACCTTTGCTTTAATGATGTTCTTGTCAAGTTGTGTAATTTAAAGCCTCGGACCATTGCACAATCCTGATGCTTGGTCAATGTTCCTTATTAACATAACTGGTATTCCCACCTTCAAAACCAATTTATGATGAGGAATCTCAGAACATTTAATAATTTGATATCATTATCTTTATAATAATGATAATAAATCAATCATCTATAAATAAATATTAATAATAAGTATAATTATAATCCTCTTAATGTCACAGAAATAATAATCATCTAAATTCCATAACTAATAATACTGAATTCATGGATAACAATTATGAACACTTTGTAATTTCCTTTTTTTTTTACAAAATTAATTTCTTAATTCTCCATACTACATATATAATATCATTAAATCAGAATAAAAGGAATTTGAAATTTGAAATCACCACCCAACTAAACCAATCAAAATCCCCACCTAATTAAACCAATATAGGCTAATCTACTACACAGTTTTTTTAGCTAGTCCACCACCCAACTAAATTGACCAATGATGTTTTGGCAAATCTTGACTCCACGCCTGGAAATAAATGCAAACATGGGGAGAGAGGGATGGAAACATGGAAAATTATACAATGTTAAATGATGTAGTTCATGCAACAGGGATTAATCCAATGCCATGGTAACTTTCCATAGCTAAATGCCTCTTCATTTTCTCAACACCTCTGTTATTTTTTAAAATGACTAACGTGTTAGCAATGAACAAAGGAGGAATCGAAGACCAATTAGCAGTGAATACGCACGACAAGTAATTGGCCTAACTACTTTTGGATACAACAGTCCATTCTTATAAAAATTTAGAAATTTCTCAAAAACATTTAAAACACATAGTCAAATATCCAAAAAAAAAAAATTAATGTTGATCCTATAGGAGGTTGCCGCTCAAGTAGGAATCAATTAGATAAATAATTTATCTTCACTAAATCCAATCACAAGGAAGTTGTTAATAGTTTAAAGACTAAATTAGTGTTTCTGATTAATATTCTTTTCCCCCCCCCCCAAAATAATGAAAACAACCCTTTTTAAATATTTATGTATTAATTTGAAACTAATACTCGTCACCAAAATGAATGTATAAATGAAGTAAGAAGTAATTAAAAAAACTCATCGACGCATTCAAGAGAATATATACATTTAAATTAGAAGTATATTAGATAGAAATCATGCCGGGAAAAAATTAAAACATGATATTCTCTTGTACAATTAAGATATGAAATTAAAATAATTAGTATTTATAATATATCACTGCAATAATACATCATTGAATAAATAATAAACTTTTCAAAAAAAAAAAACTTCATATCACCAATCTTTGAAGGACAATTAAAATCCGTACTCTTTTATTGCAACAGACTTATTGCTAAATCCATAGGCGGTGGGAGGTTAGCACTTAATAAGGTAGTTTGTGCTAAAAAAATCCGAAATATTACCATATTAATTAGTTTATTTGATTTTTTAGATCACACATTCCCATATATATCATAATGAGTTTTTATTTCTTAAAAATCTATCACTTCCTATGCCTATCGTCTACTTATCCTCCATATTTCGGTTTCAAATTCAAATTTCATATTAATCTCACTTTCCATTTTAAAAAAAAATTCATCATTATTTCAATTCAGTCTAATCTTATAGTCATGAGAATCACATATATAAGATATGGAATAAAAAATATAGAATTGAAAAATTTTAGTTCATGATATAATCACGCATATTATATATAGAAATTTAGATAGAAAATGTTTCATCAATTTTTGTACATTTAAAAAAGAACAACGGATAAGTTTTTCATTAAATTTCCTCCCAACAAATCATAGTTAACATTTGGTTAAGCATGCCATTATAATAGGGATTAGATTTTGGATTTACTTTCAATTTTTAAAACAAAAACAAATGAATCTCAAACAAAATTATAATTTAAATAATTTTTTTTATTTGTGCACTGATCAATATTTAAAAAAAAATATTTTTTCTTGAAATCAAATTCAAATTTTAAATCTCCTAATCGATTAAAATCATTATTGATAATAATGATAATAATAATAATAAATAATTCATCATCAATAAATAAATAAATAGTAATAATAAGTATAATTATAATTTGCACAAAAATTATAATCCTCTGAATCCCATAAATAATAATATTGAATTCATAGATTATTTCTCCATGGGATCAAGTAAGTTGCAAAAGGTGAGCATAAAAAATTAATTTTCAAAGCTAGAAAGTGTGCGTGTAAAATGTATCAAACTGAAGAACTTGGAGATATATTTTCCTGTGCAACAATTGTAATAACAATAGTGGTATTTTCAGAGGGCAAGAAGCAGCTACTGTGGACAGTGAGATTGAGATGTTGTAAGCGGGAGACTATGGCGCTTAAAACTATTACATAAGAAATAATAGAGTTAAGTTTCTTTTAAAAGCCATAGAGTTGAACCATCTTTTCCTTCTAACTCCTTCCACTGTAAGCCCATATCTCCCCTCTCTCTTTCACTCATTCCTTATCATCCTTTTCTCTTCCCCAAGATTAAATGGCTCAGCATAGCTTCCGATTGCAAATATAAGAAAAGCAATGCCTAGACGAGGAGCATCATTCATCACATTGTTGTTTTATATATATGCATATATGTTTGTAAGGATGGACTCCCCTATTTTAGTAATAGAAAACAAAGCTATTTTAAGGCATTTCTCATATCTTATTCAAAATTTAATAGGACATACAATCAAGAAAGATTTGATAGAGTGGAGCTTGTATTAGTGCTTAAGGCATCCGTATATAATAAGCTTCTAGCCACTCCATGTTGTTTCCGTAGGTCAGAGACACCAACTCAATGAGTCAAATCAATATCATTGTAAGCGGTAACCATATCATGGTTGTTATTGACACCAGTGGTTGCCTCAGTCACCACCATAAAGAGATGCACCAATCTCAGGCCCTCAAAATCCACCAAATAGTCGTTGCAAAGATATATATGTTTGTTGTTGATGATAGAATCACGGTATGGAAGGTAGCTTTTCCGAACAATGAAAATTCACTATGTAATGCGCCTTTATATAATACAAATTTATGAGAATTAGGGTTTATATGTGTTGAGGGCAATGCAGACGAAAATTCAAACTACCCAATGACGTTGGGGAAGATATTGACTCCATGCCTAAGATTAAATGCGTACATTGGGAAAGGGTTGCAATCGTGGGAAGCTAAACAATGCTATTTAATGCTCTTCATCGACCTTTCATTTGATCAATGACATTGTTAGTCTATGTGGCTAAAAACATGGAAACTGTGCGTTTATTGAATGGTCCTATGTGGAATGAGTTTTTTTTAGCAAACTTACACGTAGTGCCATGTATGACATGGAATCTAATGACCAATTGCTAATAATGAAATTGCCATGTAGGTGTAACAGGTGGACCAATAATTGAATGGCTATGAAGTTTAGATGGATATATTTGACGAATTGACGAGCAAAGGTTTTTAAAGGAAACCAAATTCATACAATTTCAATCATAAATTGTGTATAGTATGATTTTAATACCGTCCAGATAGAATAATACATTATATTATGTAATTCCAACTTTGTATTTAATGGTGGAAGAGAAACAAAATATGCAAGTATAGGAGTACTGACCATCCATGTTTTTGAAATTGTCATTTTCAGTTACATACGCTGTCAAATTTTAAAGGTGACAGTAAAACCCTGTAAAATTACATAAGGAAAGTAATGTGTGTTAATGTGCGTGATTAAAGTCAATTGCAGGAAAATGGGATTTTGTTAAAACTAATTTCCAAGAACCTTATAATTGTTAATGTGGGTTATTAAAGTTAGTGTCATCTACATATTATTATTAACGGATTAAAATTTGACCATCCATATAGCATAGCTCTAATAAAAACTGAATAGTTATTCTAATCATAAACGTAATTTAAAATGAAGTATGCAGTTAACACAAAAAAATGTAGATGATTGTTTTGTGTTAATAAGATGATAAAAAAAAATGTAGAGAACGCAATGATAATTTTAATTAACATACTGAGGGAAGTTAATTCAACAGAGTAATTATAAACGTATGTGTTATTCATATATTACAAGTTGAGAAGGTGTAACACAGAAAGTTAACGTTGGCTACATGGAAATAAAATCTGTCAACAATTGGTTAATGAAATTAAAAATAAACAAAAACCTGAGTTTCGTAATTGTAATGATGTCCATACACTAAAACAAAACATAACCAAACATGATGAAACACGAAATATGAATTGGACTTGACATATATTTAACATTTCCTAATACTAATAGAAGGCAATTCAATAGAAATAATTTAACCGTTACTTGATATGAACATCTTGATCAAAGATTTCTGATACTATATATGAAACAAAACTAAGGTAGTTATCTAATTGTCCAAAATTTCCAACAAAAAAAGGGTAAACATTTCCCAAAAAATCAAAACAAACGCCCTAAGGCGACAGCTGAATCACTTGGCCCAATGATCCATGATAGTCATTGTCTGCAGTCATATTTGCTTTTGATTCCCGAATAAACTTCAAACGAAAATCCATAACAGCTGGGTGGTTATGACTAAAAATAGCTCCAGAAAGGTCACAGTGACTAACAAAGATAATTTCTCCATCTACAATGTAAACAGGAAAAAAAAACCAGTCAATGAAAAAAGGAATCCCAAAAAAAAAAAAGAAAGGATAGAACATTATCAATTGTCATGCTAGTCGGAAAGGAAAAGAAAGGATAGAACATTATCAGTTGTCATGCTAGTCGGAAATGAAAAGAAAGGATAGAACATTATCAGTTGGCATGCTAGTCGGAAATGCCATTTTCTCGACGAGGATTAGAGGTTACAACTTTTCCATCTGAGCGTGAAACGATGAAGACAAGTAGAGTTAAATAGCACAGAAGTTACGTAGTTACCATCGGAAATGATGAAATATGAAGAATGGCGTTAAATTAAGGTAGCCGATCTGTTCAACCAATTAGGATATATTACTGCAAAATAATAATGCGTCGAAGCATTGAAATGCATGGGAAAAACGCATAACTCATCGGAAATATGCAATAATTGAATATGACAGGTGAAGAGCTGTTTGAGATAGCCAAGGTATTTCAAAGTAAGGTTGAAGTAGTGTTTCAATAGTAAATGGCTTTGAATCAGATGGACATCGACGTGTATGGTTACAAGAGTGTTCCAGGTCAGATCCAATCACAGTTGACAAGAGCAACATGTAGACGAAACAAATGGACCTATACAATCCTTCATAATGTGTGCTTTACCGAGATATGAGGGCACGAAATACATATTGTCCTAATATATAGCAAATGAAGCCTGAAATTAGGGTTTCCCTCATCCTTCAAGAATGAGATAGAGTCCACGTTAATGACCAATAGAAAATGTTGCCTCCTACTCCACACGTCATAAGTATGTTTTTTTTTTTCCAAAAGATTTGAATGAATATGCATGGGGAACATGTTGAAGACATGGGAAATTTCCATGAGCAATAATAGTAGAATATGAAAAGGAGTGGTACCAATTGCCTTTCAGCAATAGAAGCCTAGATGTCTCCGAAGGCTTTTTTTAAAAAAATATTGTTGGCTTTAATCACTATGACCAAATAGTTCAGCCAATAAGGACTTTCATCTACATATAAACTGTTGGGAAAAAAAGGTGAAATGCATGGAGAATACACTAACAACGTGGGAAATATACAAATTTTAAATGGTGAAATGTCGATTGAGTGTTTTTTTTTTTTTTTTTAACCAATGGTGTAAACTGAGAGATTGTTGGAAAGAATGACTAACACGTGGGCCCTGCATGTGTACAAGGTTTAGTGGGATATATTAGGAAACAAATCCCCTCATCATCTTATTTTCTCTTCATCACTTATGAGCTCATCTAAACCGTTGATTGGGAAAAGAAGCTCATATAAACTGTTGGTTGGAAAAAGAAAAGAAAAGTTAAATGAGTGATAACTTAATGATATAGCTTATTTTTTACATTTCAGATAGATTGATTGGAATAGGTAAATAAAAATTTCAATTAATGCCATGAGTGGGATTGCAGCACAAAAACCAAAATTGCAGCAGAGCCAATGCTGCACCTGTGAATCGCAAGGAATTATATGCTTGAGATGAAGTTATATAAACTAAGAAAGTCATATTCCTTGCAAAATAAAATGATATAATAGTAAAAAAGGTGATAATCAATAATTTCCATAAAAAAATAATTAATATATAACTATTGAGGTGTTAAAAACAAAACTTTAGTAATACCAGTCTGCATATATTGATGATTGTTGTCATTCTGTATTTGCCAAATTACAATAATTTACACTTGCTCGTTCAATGGAACTGCAGAGAAAGAAATAACACTTGTTATCTATTATTTTGTTACCATGCTGGGTGTGGTATCTTGGTCTGCTAGCTAGTCTAAAGGAACTATCAATCTTTTCAACTTGTCCATCTATTTGTATATAAAAGAACTATCGTTCGAGGCAACAAAAAAAAAAAGGAAAAAAAAAAGAACTATATAGACATTGACATATTCGTTTATCAAATATTGATTTTTAGCCTCTGGGCCATAATGTTCTGATTCAATAACAATTATTGTTACAGTTTCTTGTATCTTGACAAAGGAGAAGGCAAACATCATGGTATCTTCAAAAAGAATATAAATAGAAGTGAAAGAAGGAGGTTCTCAAGCTCAATAGTTGATTGCACATTCATCCACTTACATATGCAGGACACAAAGCTCCAACTGCAAGACAATTTCAATTATTTGCAACAATAATAACAAAGATTCTCAATTTGAGGAGAAACCCTCATGTTGTGATGAAGCTCTAGATGCTCTTCATTCTTCGACTCCCATTGATCTTCCAAGATTCAAGTTTTTCACCACAGTGCTCGTAGCATATGAATCTGGGTCTTTAACAGCATGGATTAAAAAAAAAAAGGAAAGAAAAAACCCAAGTTCTTCAGTGAGAATGAAAAACACAGATTCATCTACAAAGGAACTATCTAAACTGAGAAAAACTAAGCATTGAAATACTTACATACTCAGAAGAATCAAAACAACTCGGGTAACCAACGCACATCATCAGCGAGGTTAGAGCAAGAGAATGAAGAAAAAATGAGAAGCTTCCTACAGAGAGAGACGGGGCACAACCAACAGGAAGAAGGAAAGTGTAAAAAATAGTGTGTAAAACATTGTATATTGTGTGTTTGAGTGACAAGTCAGTATTTATATTTGTACACAGTGGACATTTTATAAATAGAGACTCAGAGAGCAGCACTGTGGACATTTTATTCTGCTTGTCAAATAAGATAATTGATTTCTCTTGTCCACTTGGGTTTCTTCCCAATATCCATTCTCGGCCCTGAGACAAACGACACCTTGCTTTATCCATCTGTAAATAAGAAAGCTGGTTGAACTTGACCCGCAAAAGCTCATCGCGGATCTGCCATCAAGAACGCTTGACGGTCTTGACCAGAAGCTCGTCGATCTTAACCCACCAAAGTTTGCCGAGGATCTGTCAGCTAAAAGGCTCGTCGATCTTAACCAGTACAAGCTCGCCGGCGATGTAAACAACAACTGAGTTTTCCAACTGACTCTCCAGATGTAAACAACAATGGTTTAAATAGGCGTACAACCAAAGTGCGAACTTTGGAAATGACACAAACCCAGTAAAAAGACGTTTCATTAGGGTAGCCAATTTGTTCAGCCAATGTTTCAATACTGATAATAAAGATTGATGACGGTTAGTTTTGTGATGCATGGGAAATAGGCAAACACCTTTGGAAATAAATGTACATTAAATGGTTAATAATCCCGTTTGAAATACTGTGTGAATGGTAAATGGGTTAAGTTGTCGTCCAACTAAGAGCCATTCATTGGGATGGAATTCACCATGTAGATATAACATGTGGACCAATAATTGAAAGGCTAGGAGGTTTAGATAGATATATTTGATTCTACCCTCTAAACCCTTTGGCTTCGTTCCAAGCTGTCCCAAATATACAAAACCCGTTTCAGTTTGTTTTTCTATAATTGGTGATCAGCCTAAAGGTTGCGATTTTCTTGGCATCAATTTTATCTGGTAAATTTGTTCTTTCTTCGGCTTTGGAGGGTAAGGGTCTGTTCTCTTTTCCTCTCTGCGTTTCCGTGTGTTGTTCGATTCCTGATCTAGTTGCGCGAGAATTCCCTTTTTGTCATTCTTCTGGGGTTTCTTTGTTGGGGGAAGAAATGTGGAATTAGGTCTTGCAGTCTGAATATTTATTCCCCCCCACCCCGGGGGTTACAAATTTCATTTATATCATTGGAAGTTCCTTCAGGGTCGTGGTGATTATCACCCAGGAACCCTAATTTTACAAACATGGCTGTATTATTGTGTAGATTCTTGTGAATTTGAGGTTCAGGCTTAAGCCACAGCCTCAACTTCCTTCGTTCAATCCTATTGTTCATCCATCGTGAAAATGTCGTCCACTGGTCTGGCTGCTCTAAGTCCGGTTCACAGTGAGCCGTTAACTCCAAAGAGATTCCGTTGCCTATCACACTTGTCCCTGGATGATTCCATTTATATTTTTCTCCGCTTTTTGGGACAATCGACTCCCATGCGTTTTCTGGAGTGTGATACGATTGAGTCTGTAAAACTCAAAATCCAGAATTGTAATGGGTTTCTATCAAGGAATCAAAAATTGGTCTGTGGTGGCCGGGAACTAGCCCGGAGTGATTCTTTACTCCGTGACTATGGAGTAACAGATGGAAATGTTATGCATTTGGTGCTCAAATTGTCAGATCTTCAAATGATCAGTGTAAGAACTTCTTCTGGCAAGGAATATACATTTCATGTGGAACGATGTAGGGATGTCAGGTATGTGAAGCAACAGATTGCTAAAAGGGAGAAACATTTCTCTGATCCTGAACAGCAAGAAGTTCTGTGTAATGGGGAGCAGCTTGAGGACCAGAGGCGTATTGAAGATATCTGCCTCAAACGTAATGATGCAGTGTTATCCCTGGTGATAAAAAAATCTGCTGTAAAAGTTCAGGCTAGACCAGTTCAGAAGGATATTGTGTTGTCTGTTGTGGCAACAGAATTGAATGACAGGAAAAAATATGACACTGATAGAAGCAGTAATAGATATGATGTTGGTGATGAAGTTTCAGAAGATACTGTGCCAAGAAAACTTCCTGATAGACATGTTCTTTTGGAGCCGGTTATTGTTAACCCCAAGGTAGAATTAGCTTCAGTAGTATGTGATATGATAAACTCAACTTGTGATGGGATTAAAAATGGACACTATCCAGTCAGATCTGCTGAGGGTACAGGAGGGGCTTACTTTATGATGGATTCGACAGGGCTGAATTATGTATCTGTTTTTAAGCCTATTGATGAAGAGCCGATGGCCGTGAATAACCCTCGGGGTTTGCCTACGTCATTGGATGGGGAAGGCTTAAAAAGGGGTACAATAGTTGGTCAAGGAGCATTCAGGGAAGTTGCAGCTTACCTTTTGGACCATCCAATAAGTGGGCGTCGCATGTTATTTGGCGATAATAAGGGCTTTGCTGGTGTTCCCCCTACAGTTCTAGTTAAGTGCCTCCATGATGGATTTAACAATAATGGGGACTTGACTGCTAAGATTGGCTCCTTGCAGATGTTCATGGAGAATAATGGAAGTTGTGAGGATATGGGGCCAGGTGCTTTCCCAGTTGAAGAAGTGCATAAAATTTCTGTTCTGGATATAAGACTGGCCAATGCAGATAGGCATGCTGGGAATATTTTGATTGGTGCTGAAGGAGAAAATGGCCAGACTGAGTTGATTCCAATCGATCATGGATACTGCTTGCCTACCAGTGTGAGTACATTATTTCATGCTTTATTTTTGGGTTTTAATGCATGTGGCAGTTTGTTTATCTGAATCGATTTTTTTACCTTGTAAGGTGGAAACTTTTTCATTCATTCTTTCTGTGTTATGGACTTTGTTTTTATGGCCGAATGCTTGATTATGGACTAGTTTTACTTTCCAGAATGCAGAATCCTATAGCTTCCAAACCTTGTATGACTTGTCAGTTCATTTTCTATCATAATTTGGAGGTGACATGGGTGGTAGTTAGATCATTGTAAACTTAATTTTCTTCGCATTTTATGATAGCCAGATTCCCACTTGCATGTTATAAACCTTTCATTAATCACTACCATGTTCTGTAGACAGAATTTGGCACTTTGGAGAGGTCCACCAAACCGATTTCTGCAGTTTGAAGCTTGAACTAACATATGACATGTTCAACATTTCTGCAGTTTGAAGATTGCACCTTCGAATGGCTTTATTGGCCACAAGCTCGCCAGCCATACTCCCCAGAGACTATTGACTACATAAAGTCACTGGATGCAGAAGAAGATATCGCCCTTTTGAAGTTCCACGGATGGGATCTCCCCATTGAATGTGCTCGAATTCTTCGAATCTCAACCATGCTTCTGAAAAAAGGCGTGGAGGGAGGGATGACACCCTTTGAAATTGGAAGTCTGATGTGCAGAAAATCCTTGAACAAGGAATCAGTGATCGAGGAGATCTTACAAGTTGCGTTCGACTCTGTTCTTCCTGGAATGAGTGAAGCAACACTGCTCGATACGGTTTCCCAAATCATGGATCAGCGCCTTGATGAGATTTCCAGTTCACTCTCTTGATTTTAGTTGAATTATGTATGTCAGGCACAGGGTTGGGACACAAATATTTATCCTGTACATGTGGTTTAGTATATACGTATTGCTTATATGATTTGATTTTATTAGGTCATGACAACATTCTTTCATCGCAATGACTTTATACAGGTCTGGAATCTTTTCATATCGCACATTTCACATCTTCCTTCATGTTTGTAATTTTTTTCATTTCTTTCCCGACTTTGAGTTCCAGAGATGCATGAAGAATACTTCACGTTTGATGGTCGTAGTTAAATATAATTATGTTGCAAAAGTTCCTGTTGTTAGGACTTCAAACTCTGAAGTGGGCAGAAGACTTAAAAGCCCTGATGGGGGTTTTAATTATATATTCATCATCAAGTGACTCTTTTTTCTTTTTTTTTTTTTAAAGGAAAATGTGTAAGTGAACATTTTCTCTGTCTTTTTAATTTTGCTATAGGCCTGTACATTTTTCTAGTTGACAATTGCATTATTTTACCCTCTAACAAAATTGTACATGACATGTCGTTATTGAGAACATGGTAAGAAATACTTGAAGACTGCATCAATTTTTTTAATGCAAAAATGCTCTTTTAAAGTGCAAGAGGATTATTGCTTGTAACGTTACTAGGCAAAAAATATTGGTGAGAAGACAGTTCTCCTACCGTGCGGAAAATGTAAGTTAAAAGACACAAGTTATGTTAACAGATTGCCCCTTTATGGGGAAGCAAGGAAACTTTTAAATTTAAAAAATTAGGACTTCTATGTACCATACGATCTTTTCAATGTTGTAAAGATGTTTTAAATTTATCGCTCTCTCTCAATAAAAAAACATATCTATCATCTAGAAAAATAAATAATTTTGACAAGTATGAGTTGTAGTATTCTTGAAAACTTTATTGATACTTGATTTTTATAATTTCTAAAAGAATTGCGATTTTTGAAATTCTTAACTATCATTAACGTAAGCCATGATTCAACTCTCATTTTTTTTAATTAAATAAGGTAGAACGAGAATGGTGGCATCTTTCTAGGTGGCTAGCCCATTTGCATTTTGACTTCTCTACCTTCCAGAGACCATGCGTGCATCTGGGACTACTTGATCAAAGAATTATTCAGAACTGAGACTATTATATTATTAATTTATCATTCAGGTTCAATTTGTCAAGTCAGCATATGGGGGATTTTTAATCGAGCAAAGTTCAAGCACCAATTCAAACGACAAATTTAAATCTCATTGGATGGTTGGTGAACTACTTCTACTTCTTTTTTCCCCCCCGGTAAAAGATCAGATATAGAACTTTTTTTCCTGAAAAGAAGCAACCTACCTGCAATATTTCATATCAGTAGGAATAACCTGTTAAAACTTAAAAGGTTGACCTTCCCTCTTTTATATGATCACAAGTATCTTTGGATACACCATAAGTCCACAACACAAGCATAATCATATGTACAAAAACAATAAGGACACCTCCATCTATAACAAACAGCAACATCTATATGGGACTGATACAATATATAGCTAATTTAGCCATAATTTTCTCAACTACAAACGGAGCAGACAATTCTTGAGAGTTGAGAGGCAAGAATTAGATGTACAAATACAAAAAAGCTTGAAGGTTCATATACCCATGTCTTCCTTCTTCTCGGCCATCAAACAACTGAGGATCTGCGTTTTACAGCTCCGCCAGGGTCTCAACATAATCCGGTGGAACACTGACAGGCCAGGCAGCCCTATTTTCCATAGGACTTGATTGAGAGTTTAGGCATCAGGTTCAGAAAAATATGACGTGGAAAAACTAGTCTGACAGACTCAAGCAGGTAGTGCTAAATTGTTGAAAGATATCCACTTGTCACATTTTTATAGGAGAACCTAATGGTAAACACGTGAAGAAAATCGAACCAAAGTTTTGTCCTTCCCAGTGTTAATCAAATTTCATTCTTCTATTGTGAATGTTTCCCCTGTAAAACTGTTTTGTCTTCAAATGGCGACAACGTCAATCTCAGCCATGTGCAGGAGTTGGTATCACTTGCTGGGTTTCTTCATCTTTCTCTTCAACCTTGTATTAGGTTATAAACACCAATAAATACAGTATCCAAATGGAAAATACTGAGAACTTAAAGAAGCGGATCATCATGAGATGGTATTTGAAGCTATATATTGCCTATTAGGGCTGAGCAAATCACCCACAGCCGAGCCCGCCCAGACCTAGTAAAAAATCGCCCGTTTTGGCCCGCCCAATAAAAACCCATAATGGGCGTACTTAAATGGGTGGACTTGTGTGCTAAATTATGGGTACACCCTCAGGCTGCCCATGCCCGCCCATGTGTGTGTGTGTATTAATATGTATTTTATATATTTAAGAATAAATTTAGGCAAAAGAACCATATCAATTTAATTTCTCAAAAAAGTGAGTAAAATATATATTTAAATACAAATATATTATTTATAAAGTGAAGTCAAAGTTGTTTTGGAAGCAATTTTTCCTGAAGAGATACAGCGGGAAGTCAAGCATATTATATATGGATATCTTGCATGGCTTATATGATAGCTTCAATAATTATAGTGAAGCACCTGGATCTTAGTCTAAGTCAGAATTAGAGCAAATAGATGATAGTGTTTATGCTGGAAACGTTTTAGTTCCATAGGTTGAAATTGAAATGTTCTTGTTTGCCACTGATCACACATTAAAGAAGTTTTTAGCCAATGCAAAGGCTGTGTGACTAAGAGTCTCGTCTCTGGGTAGATTGGTTTGAATAGCCTTACAGTAAGCACTATCGCAACTTTGACTCTGTTGCAGGAAGGACTACTTCGAGTTGAAGTTTCATACCATGAAAAATGGAAATGGCTATTAGTTTTGATTCTCCTCACCAGAGGTAAGCCATAAGCAGTTTGGCTAAGCCGAAAAAGCTTTCAGAGGTGGATGAATACCTACAAGCTGATTTAACTGGGTATTGTGTTACAAAATTTCACCTTTTGGTATAGTGAAAAGTTGCATGCATCAAAGTATAAAGATCTAAATTTGATTGCACATGATTTGTTGGCTACATTAATTTCCACAGTGTCTTTAGAATCCTCTTTTAATATCAAGGTTCGAGTACTAAATACTTCTAAAAGCTCCGTATCTTTAAAGATGACTAAGGCATTCATATGTACTCAAAATTGGCTAGGAAAAAGTCCCCCCAGATTGAAAGAGGTTGATGTTAATAATTTTGTGCATGTCAATTCATGTGTAGTTTTAATGAGGAATGATGAGGGTCAAGGTACTTTATTATTAGTGTTTTTTGTGAATTATATTAAGAAATTAGTTGCAATAATGTAGTAGAACTGCATATTGAGTTCTTTTTTTTTTTTTTTTGGAAAAAAAGAAATGCACTCTCAGGCTGCTCATGCCCATTTAAATCCACACGGGTTTAACCCAGTCCATGCTACATGGGCTTCAATGGGCATTTGACCGGCATGGGCAAAGAAATAAATGGGTGGGCTAAGGGCTGACCATTGCACAGCCCTATCGCCTACCAATTACCATGCAAGGTTGTGAAACGAAACTACATATAAATACCTCTTAATGGATCGGTCACTGAAACCAAATACGCCTTTCATTAATGAGTTTATATCCACAGACTGCTCCTTCATGATCATATCATGGTACATTTTGCTTCCAATTTCGGTAATTAGTTCTTCCACTTCTTCAAGAGGTTGATCTATATTGAGCTTAAGTTCCCCTTTCTTGATGACAGTAACACCGAATGCATTAGCTTTTGCTTCTCGGAAAGCATCCTGTTATAATTAATAACAGCTCAGAAAGCATTTCAAAATAAAAATAACCTCGAAGAAGAATGAGAAAAGATGGTTAAACATGAAAGATATATCCTTATGGACCAAAGAAATGAAAGTTGAAACTTATAAGACCAGTAGAGATTATAAGATGCACTAATAATATCACATTGTGAAAAAGAAGGACGATAATCTAAAACCATGAAGGGAACTCCAGCTTTCTCTATCCAAATCAGTAATAATTTCCAACAAGCAAAAGAAGAAAATGATACATGGAAACATCAACACTAATATGAACAAAACTGAAATATACCAAGATTTATGAAAATGGGAAACCTGAACAATAGTATGAACAAACTTAAATATAATACCTTTGGATGCTGTGCAACAACGAAGGCCTGGCCATTTCCAAGCATATCCATATGAGCCTGAATGATATAACAAAGACTTTTACAGTCACCAGCATCTTGGAAAGCAATCACATGATATGGCTTAGGTTCGACTTCAAGATCTTTAGCCATTTCTAGTGAATAAAAACCTACTCTCTGTTCTCCATCATCAATTGTATACAATTCAATGCACTGGAATAAAATAAACAAATAAATCAAATGAGAGACTTAAAAAAACTTGAACAGGAGGATACGCTAGTCAACTACCTTAACTCAAAATATAACATACATACTAGTACATAAGGAAGATCTAGCCACCATAGGTAATCTTCTTCTTCGTCAGTGTATTCGCGATATTTGCTCACCACAGCTTGTGGTCCAAACAACTCCATCTCTCTTTTAACTTTGTTGAGCTTTTTTTCTATAATACTCTTGTTCCTATCAGGTATCCTGTTCATCACTTCAGCAGCCTCTTCTATTTCTTCTTCAGTAATCCATCGATCCAAGTCCTTCCCAATGTCTTTCATTACTGATTTAACTTCTGGATCTGTCTCAGCATTGTAAGATTCCAAAAACCCTTGGGACCATTTCTTTGTGTGCTGCCAATATTCCTTCCCTGAGTTTTTGCCAGCTTTAACAGAACCATCACTCCCTTCAACAACAGTTTTTGGATTTATCTGATTCTTATTGTGAATCTTCATTGAATCCCTCGTTGCTACATAGTCTTTAACGTTTTCATGAGAAGATACAGCAGCTGATTTCTTAGCAAAGCCATTTTCATCATTCTTCATGGCCTCCATCTTGCTGTTGTAACTTTTCTCTCTTTGTTCGAGAAAGTCATTGAGGAAGTCAGGAATTTCCTCCACTGAGGGCCCTTTCCAGCGTGGTATGATTTTCTCTGGTGGATCATATAAACTAATGCCATCTAGAGGACAAATAGCGGGGGGAAAAAAGAGAACCATCAGCATGGTGCTTCAAATTAAAAAAAGAAAAAGCTGGTTAATAAATCTTAAAAATTTAATCATGCAAAATAAGCTTATAAAAAACCCAGGAGCATTTAATTGTTATTTTCCAGCTCATGCACAAGAACTAACAACAACAAAAAGGATGTTAGTTAATGGTTCCTTCGAAATCAAAAGTTCATTAGATTCTAAATAAATATTCCTATTGAAAAATAGCTACTACCTGCTCCATAATCAAGATTTTCAATATTTGAATGAAGCCATTCATGAAGGTAAGAAAGCTTTTTATTTTCTTTCTCCACTTTTTTCTCAAGACCTCTGAAAAATGCTTCTTTTTCTTTATCATCTACTAAATAAAATGGGTCACGCCCAGCCAGTTCATTGTCACGGACTTTAAAGACAATGTCTCTAAGACGCTCATTTTGCATCCAATCAACTTCTCCACCATCTTCAAGTGGTTCCATCTCATTAGTTATATCTAATGGTTGATCAACCCCCTCTTTTGCAGCCACATAGTTGTCTCTAAATCCAGCTCTGATTTTCTTAATTATGGGCTCAACTTCATCAAAGTTCTTCTCCAACCAATTTTCTGTCTTTGCTGATAGATTTATCTCTGTACTGACACAGTTAACCTCATGGTCTAAAGAGGTTTCAAAATTCTGTGGATCCCCCACTTCATGTTCAACCTCAGTCTCTTTGATGCGGTCATTCTTCAATATACCAAACTCCTTATCCTTCTGATCAGAATCTTCACCAGCATTTATGGAAGGCTTTAAATCTGATATCCCAACTAAAGCACTATTTCTGGGCACTGCAGTATTCATCTCGAACAGTTCGCTTTCTTGACTCCTAGAATCAATACCAGTTGGAGATCTCAAATCATCCATATTATCATTAATCATTTGCATTCTGGGTTCTGTTCCAACCTCTTGCTTGTCAAGTTTCTTTGAAAGGTAAGCCTTAGCTTCACTCACCGATCTTATGACCAGTGGTTTGTTGTTTGTAAAACTTTCTTTTGTCATACATGAATCATCAACGGTTATATGTGGAAGCTGGCTGACTTCCTCATTCTTTGGCTGCACAGTACTTTGAGAAAGTTCTGTTCCCTGTTTATTGCATTTTTTATCATTTGAATCCGTTACATTCGAAGCTTCCAGATTGGATCCATCTGCAAGAACTTCCTCATATGGAAATGAATTATTCATAATTTCTGTAACTTCTGTGCAAGGTGTTTGCAGAGTTGCATCTCTATCCATTGCTTTCCCCACAACATCATCTTGATGCTTACTTGAACTAGTATCCTCTCCACTGAGTTTTTGGACACCTTCCACCTCATTAGAAGCTTCCCCAATAATGAAGTCATCCATTTCCCTACCGCTGCTGCCTGAGGAATTATTTTTCCCTTCAATTTCCCTAGCCTTCCTAGCCATATCTCTGATTTCTTGAATTTTAGGCTTCATATATGTGGATGTGGTGGCCGTTTTAAAGGATGAATCCTCGAGGACAGCTTTATCAACAGAAGCTTTAGCTTTCATAATGCTATTCTTGAGTTTTTCCTTATCTAACTTGGGCTTTTCAATGTGTAACATTGGTGGCTCTGAAGCTTCTGCAATAACATCCACAGTGCCCTTCAACACCTCTTTCTCCTTTCTTGACTTAATTTTTCTCCTCATCATTTCTTTCTCCATTTCTGTGTATTGAGTTTCCTTGTTTTTTAAAGTAAATAGTTCTTTCACTGCCCACATGAAAACAAAAACACACAACACTCCACCACCAACTCCTGAAAGCTTGGGGAGCAAGTCCGGTTGACTGGCAAAACCTCGAATGTTGTTGACAAAACCAGTCTCCTTGCCTTGAACCACAAACTTAGCTACAGAGCTATTTTTTGTTATGACATTATTACCATTCTCCATCTCCCTAGCCAATCTTTTGGCAGACAATATTTTGTGATTTACTTCTGGAAAGTCCTCAATTTCTTCTGCCTGAACTTGGCTTCTCCTTAATATTTCTCCTTCATCAACTGACACCCGCTCAACGTTCCCTGAAGAATCCTGATAAACTGTAAATATTGGATAAGACCCTATGCCCCATTTCTCAACATCTTTCTTGTACTGGTCTACCCAATTCTCCAATTCATCCATCAAAACAGATTCACCCAAAAGTTTTGATTTTTCTTTTTCTACCCTAACGTTTTCAACCCCATTCTGATCAGGCACTCCCTTAGCAGCTTCTATTTCTTCCATTCCATTATTATTCGAGTTTTCCTCTAAACTGCCTATATCGCTATATCTAGAGGGTGAGTTCTGAGTATCAGATTTTGAGTCAGTGAGATTCTCATTTAGACGCACCTGCTTGTCCTTAAGGAGCTTCTTCCTTAGCGAGTTGCGGCGTTCGGTGGGTCGGCCGAAGTGCGCCCAAGTCTGGAAACTTCTGCTGTTGGAAATTGATACATAGATTGGAAATGAGTTTCGGTGAAATCTAGAGCTGGTTATTTTGTGCCTAGGTGAGAATTTTCCGTTCAATTCTTTGATGTGGAAGAAAAAGGGGATTCCAGCTAGAGTTGGAAAGTTATTTTGGGTTGAAACATTAAGAATCATCATGGAAGAGTACGGATAAGCTAAAATGAGAGAACAGTCTGCCAAGCTATAGTCATAGTGTAAGCTTTTGCTTAAGTGTGAATTGAAAATGTGAGATGGACCGATAGGCGATAATGGTTTTGCAGAAACCCCAGGGTCGAATGCCTAAAACCTCAACCGTACAAGTCGAGTAGTCTTCCTGGCCAAGGTGGAAAAAACTGGTACGTCGTCGTTTATTGCCTTTCACTTTTTCGTTCCATGAAAATTAACTTTTTCTTAATTGGCCAGAAATATTTTCGCATGAAAATGATTATTATTAGTAGTTCCTCAAATTTTTCTTCAGAGATTAAGAAATCTAAATCAACAATTTAAATGCATTATATGTTATATATTTTAGATTATGTATCAGCTTATAAGTAAGATTAATTGGTCTAGGAAAAACAATAAATATAATTAATTTAAAATAATTTATTTATCTTCCTTAATCTTTAAAAAAAAGTTAAACTGATCTTACATGAAGGACTAGGTAGTACTTGACAATAAGCAGAAAAGTGATTCCCATATTTCGAATGTGTTTGGATAACAGCTTGAGAGACGTAAAACAAATTTTCATTGAATCCTCATTCGGTTGTTTTTGCTTTTGCTAAATTGATTTTCGATCCTCAAACCTCAATTTTCCCAATGCAAGCAAAAGTTGCTTCTGCAAAACTGAATTTTCTAAACTGAGTTTTGCCAGAGCCATTTTTTCTGCCGAATAGCCAAACATGCAAATAAACAATAGTAATAACTTTTGGGATCAAGGGTGAAAAAGCTTCTTGACGACTTTAGCGTATGATTACAGGATGACGCATATAAATCCAGAACACGAGGAGGAATATAATATAGAAGCATTATTTTTCAAGTTTAAACCTTCATCATCATCTGCTGTAACTCGACACTTTTCTTCAGAAGCACAAAACTCAGGTAGAATTCTTACGCGTTTGTTATCAGATTCTCCAATAAAAACACAAGTAAATATTCTTCTTTCTAATTCCATCGCTACATAATTGGGAATAAAAAGTTATTTTACATGTCATGTGGTTATTTGAGAATCTGATAGCAAACACATGGGAAATTTTACCAAAGTGTATTTCATTCCAAAATTATCTACATATAGCAATCACATCACTCTCCTTAATCACTCTCCATTTAACTACAGAGATTGGGTATGCACACCCCACCTTCAGGATTTTGCTGTTCTTTCCAGATCCTTCCGGTGACTCGGAGCTTCAACTCTTTCCTATCCCCACCAGAGAAGAAAAGTGCCATGTTTCTGTAGACAATGAGGCCATCATGGCTGTCTCTAACTTTCTTATGGCTGTCTCTAATGCTTCTTGGGCTGCCCTCCCATATTTGTTTCCGTCCGTTCCCTCCTATCTCCAGGCTGTAGCAGTAGCTCCGAGCTTCTCTTTCGTCGCCCATGAACCGGAGGAATGCCATGTAAACAGGAGCCATACCAAGCTGGAAGGCTTCAAAATGGAGACAGAAGTACTGACCAAAACAATGGAAGACCTGCCAGAGAGTGACACAGACAACTGCAAATTAATTTGGATTGTCTAATAAGATACTCCTTCCAATCCACAATATATAGCACTTTAACTAATTCAAGCACGTGTAACAAGTGAAAGTTAATTCATTAAATATGTCATAAATTGAAATTTTTTCCATTTTTACTGAAAAATGTTTGAAAATTTAATACGTGGGCAAAATAGTAATGAGCATTAATTACATGAACAAAACTAAAAAATGAACATTAATTATCTTACAAGTGACTTATATTTTGGACCAAGCTATTCTTCTAGAAAAGCCCTATGTTAACCAGAGAGAGTATGAGTTCTGCTACCAGTATGATATCAATGAATATGAGCATAAAATGCATAGCAGAGAACATTGCATGAACCAAATCCAGAGAGGGGACACTATATGCTAAAATTCATTTTCCTTTTGGATTTTCTGGATCTACGACAATATACTTACAGTTAACATCCACGTAGCATTTTCTACTTCCACAGGATTAGACTTGACGTAGCGGTGGTTAAATGTGCATCCCGAGTGCATATCAACTCTGTGGTCGTCCCGTAAATGAGTAACAAGGTATGGAATATCCCCAACAACAGAACAGTCTGACCCAGCGTATGGGCAGTTGTATGGTCTGAAGTTACAGATAGACTCGTGTTTGAGCTTGCTATAATAGGGAAATATCTCTGGACAACCAAGTGAGCCATATCTGCAAGGCAGTTCAAGTGATTCTGCTATTTTCTCCAGCGCCAGGCACCTTATATCCCCGAGTTCCTGCCTACAGGTTGGGCATCGGTTGTGTACCCTTGTCTTACAAGTTGAACAAAGTGTATGCCCATTGTGACACTGCAGAATAAATTTTGATAAGAAAATCAGTGACTCCATTATGGACATCCTTGATCCCATTTATCAACTAATATGCATCCTTACAATAACCATAGAACATAGTTTTAAAGATCAATTCTTTTCCTTTTCAGGATAGTTTTAAGTATCACCAAATAGCTTCACCACAATCTAAGCTAAAGAGGTAACCAGAATGTTAACACACTCTAAGTTAGAGTAATAACCAGAATGTTAATCTTCGATATTTGCAAATGAGTAAGTTGATGCATAACGTTGGATTCTGAACTTTGGTATTATGACCTACTTAATGTCCACATTCTTATTTCTAGTTTCACGCCCTATACACTTAATGTTACAGCATCAGATTAAGTCTGACTTTGGCATGAACTATGAATCAGGGAGCTGAAGGCTGATGTTGTATCTGCTAACTGCTGTCTCCAAAGAACCTAAGTCACAGAAATGCACCAGCCCATCACTTATATAACTCACAGGTCAATACCCCACAAGGTGTGGAGAAGGTGAAGCATATGACTAACACTTGTCCGTTAAACAGCAAAAATAATCAATTATTCAACAAAATTTCTTCATAGCATGCATTAACTTTTAAACCCCTTATAAATCACCCATGGTAAAGCCCTGGAATAACCCTTTTTCCTCCACTCTTTAGCAATGTAATGTGAATATGATTGGATTGAAGAGAGGCAAGCCTCTGAAATGAAATTGAGGTTTCTAGGTGAAGCATTCATCTGGCAGAAGTGCAGCACCAAATGGATTATGAAACTGAAATTCCACAGATCTGGATGAATAGCAAGTGATCTTTAGGGCTCCAACTTTTCCCATTACTAAACATATAACTTTACCTTGTTCCCCGAACATCTTAAGGATCCTTACTTCAACCAACCACAGGAATCAAATCCACAGGGACTCAAAACAATCAAAGTTTAAAACTGAAATATCAGCAAACATAAAATTTAATTGCAAATCCTCCCCATCATAAACACCAAAGATTTCAAATGCAACCATGATCTAAAAATGCTAAGCTCACAGTTAAAAGAAAATGAATAAAACAGCTATACTCGTAACCTAAAGACATAAATATCAATTAAGATGGTAGCCACACAAATCGAATAAATGGAACACAGAAAGCAACAAAGTATCAAGTCAACAAAAAAAGAAAAAGCAGGATCGGAGGAACCCTTGAAGCAGATGGATTTAAATAAAAGACCTGATGGATTGGAGGATACATTGAGCTGGTGCAAACAGGGCATTCAAGCAGTTCGTGGACGCTGGTAGTACCAGGACCATTGTTATGCAGCTTCGTGATCGAAGAAAACTGATGGGGAATATGCAGCTCATCATCCATAGTCAAGGATGATACAGTACTATCAAGGCTACTCGATTCCATTCTATCGCCTAAAAACATATGATCAGTTCGATCGTGAGTAAAACAACTCCCTCGAATCGCTCAGCCAATTCAAACACAAGAGGACAAAAAAAAACCGATATCAAGAAAAAAAATCGAAGTGGGTCCGAGAGTTCGCGATACTTGGGGAAAGAGCGTGAACTTAGAAGACAAAGAAGTGGAGGGGGGGGGGGGGGGGGGGGGATATTTTTAAACTGAATGATTCAAAAAAAAGAGAGCATAAATTGGATGCTTTTCTTCTTGGGTTCTCCCAGCATCGGATTAGGGGTTTCCAATTTCAAGGGATTTCGCTAAAAGCAGAGAGAGTGAAGTTAGAGAGAGAGAGAGATTGAAAATGGAGAGAGAAGGTAGCAGAAGGAAGGAAGATGACAACTATTATTGGGATTGGCACCCATAAGAGCAATAAGAGCAGTGATTTATTAGTGGGACAGGTAGATGATGGAGTTTTATGGGCGTCGATTCTCTCATGATCTTTTTTTTTTTCTGAGTATTTAATCTCTATCTTCAAATTTAAAAAAAAAATAGATGGTTTAAATTTATTATTTTACAAAATTATTATTTTAAACATAAAAATATAAACTTAACCCTTTTACTATTGTTACAGTGATAATAGTGGAAGAATATTTTATTTAATTAAAAATAATTACCTAACAACTAAATATTAGAGAAAATTTCATTAAAATACCATTTAAATTTACAAAATCTCTAGAAGTCTCCTAAATTTGTAAAAAGATTGAGAGGTACTAAGAACCTATGAAAGATATATAAATTCAGGTGAAATTATCATTTTGCTCTTACTTTTAAATATATAAATAAATAAAAGATAAAATACTCTCACCGTCGGCCGCCCCAATTCTCGAGAATTGTCAGCCAATTCTCGAGAATTGGTGGCAGGGCGGCGGGGCGGCCGCGGTAAGGGTATTTTATTTATTTAAAATTGAGGGCAAAAGAGTAATTTCACCTGAATTTGTATATCCCTCATAGATCCTTGGTATCTCTCAATCTTTTTACAGATTCGGGAGACTTCTATGGAGGTTTTATAAATTCAAATGGTATTTAATTGGAATTTTTCCTAAATATTAATAGAATAAATGTCACATTACCAATCCCATCTTCACGTTAACAAAAATCTTGAACACCCTAAACTCTTATATTTATACATATAAATCTCATAGATTTTTGTAGTTAGCTTTTTATTACCATGGATATAATATTTTATCTCCTAACATACGTGCTCCCCTTGTCTTACGGGGTAGGACAACTTACCACATGAACTAACAGTATGTTAGTAAAATTAGTGGGAAGGATCTTGTCTTTTTGTCATCAGTTAGGATTTTTTTTTTTTTGTTAAAGGTCTATAATTTGTCTCTATTTCTAAAATTTGAGCTTTAGATCCCCTAACAATTTCATTTATATGTTTTTTTATAGTTTGATTTAAAGTTACTTAAAAAACTATACTACTTCCTTCCATTTTTAATATAAGATATATCTAGACAGTTGATCTTAATTATAAATATAAAACATAATTTTTATATTTGTCAATCTTTTCTTAATTTATCCTTATTGACGCTTTCTCAACAATAATTAAAAAAAAAAGAGAATATGAATATTAAGGAAGATTAAGGTATTTTCGAAAATATATGTTATATTAACTAACTTCCTTAATTTAACCTAATTAAGTAAACATGTTTTATATTAAGAATCTAAAGGAGTATGATTTTCCGTAATGCATTTTTTTTCCTCATTCCTCCAAACAAAATTTTCCAAATTATCCTTCTACATGGATATGATAAATTTAGTAAAAAAATAATTTTACAGTAAATGGACATAACATGATTAACATAACTAGCTTGCTAATTAATGCTCCAAACTTGATTTCAAACCCAAGCAGTAGGTCAAAATGATTGACTTACTGACTTTGAAATGGTACTACCTCCGGTCCTAATTATAAGAGCTAGTTGACTTTCTTTGGAGAGATTAAGGAAGTTAAATAAGTTACTTAATCATTTTATATGTTAAATATTCTTAAATTATGTATTAGTTTATTAGTTAAACTAATAAGTTTGAAGAAAAAAATAAAAATAAGAAAACGTTAAAGTAATTTAATTAACTTCCTTAATTTTTCCAAAAAAGTCAACTAGCTCTTATAATTAAGACCGGAGGGAGTATATGTGTGTGTTAGTCAAATTCAAGCATATCACTTCAAACTTTCATTTAATGAAATGTCATCCAAGTTTAACATTCTTCGTTTTATGATAATGCTCCAGACTTTTTAGCCGCACCAATTATTGCCATAGTACTATTTTCAAGTATACTACTACTACTACACAGTTGTCATGGTCATGGGGATTTTCAATCAACTTATTATGTAAAAATTGAAAGAATTAATATACTAGTAACTGTTATTTCACAATCCATTTACTCTGTTTATTATTCATGCCACTATCATTTTGTCTTTCTTTTTACTGTTAATTTACTTCTTTGAATTCCATATGATTTTATAAAAATTTGGCTATAGAATTTAGTTTTCCTTTTGTTCACTTGAATGCCTTATTTTAAAATTTAATCATTTTTATGGGTCAATTTTAGACTCCTATAACAATGTAGTCATGTCTAAAATATAAGTCAGATACTAAAAACATTTTTTAGTTAATAGTATAAGTCACATAAAAGAGCAATAATACTTTTTATTTATCAAATTTTCTCTTTTAATTAATGTTTAAATGCTGTTCCTCTTATTTTACATATTTTTCAAAATCTCATTTAATATGGGTAAAATGTAAAAGTTGGAAAACAAAAATTTAACATGAATTTAATGAGTTAACTGTAATAAGGTGATTGAAAGTAACTTATATTTTAAACGGGTAAAAGTATATCACCTGGGGTGAATGAGTTCTTCTTACCCAGCATTTCCCCTTGAATATAAAACGATCGAGGATAATATATAAAAATTAGAGCACATGAATTAAGGACTAATCTTCTTCATGTGCAGACATATGATGCCAAGAATGAGAAGTTTGCGAACAAAAACATGGGCATCAGATATGACTTGGAATCAACGTTACTTGAGAGCCAAAAACGGGGCACGAGAGTACGAAAGATTCTATTCATATACTATAAAGTCTTCTACTTTCAGCTCATAATACAACCCAACATCCCAAAGGAACAAACAAACAATATACCCTTGTGAGCCACCGCAAGTGATACCCCAAAAAAAACACCAAAATCTTCAGTTTGGTGCCAACTGGCATATTACTGTTTCTCTACTTACTCACCACCATTTTCTTCCTTTTTTGTTTGTCAGTACAGCAGAAGAAGTAAATTTCATAAAAGAACACTCATAAAGTAGTGGAATCATAAGATGAAGTAATTCTAGAGAATGAAGTGAATTTCAAAAGTTTTGGCTAAAAGTGATTATACAGCAGGTAGATCTGCAGAAAAGAGAGATAGAAGTTAAGACCAAGTGAAACCACTCATGAGCCTCCCTTATCTTCTCTCACTCTTTTACTAGAGACTTCTTTTTTTAAAAAAAAAAAAAGAAAAGAAAAAAGAAATACATGATAAATCCGAGTATTGTCACACCCAATTAGAAGCAGCACTCCCAAATATGCTTTTTGCATTTATATAGACTCAGACTTGAAACCTTGTGCTTAACAGTTAAAGTCCTTTTTGTTAGATCCAACACATGTTAATACTTGAGAATTTTTTATACGAGGGAGAATCCTAACTTGATCATATGGTTGGCTAGTCTCTATTTGATTGTGGGAAGCAATTGAGCGATTAACTGACTCATCAAGTCCACCACCTGCAGTACAGTTGGGAATGGGATGCTTATAAATGTGGGATAAACTAGGTGAGACGCCCTAAAGCTATCATTTAATTTATATACTTTTGGGCCTTGGCACTGCTAAAAGCACCACCCCAAAGAAATTTTCATTTCAAGAAATACATTTTTTTAATTTGCCATTAATCATAGCTGATTAATCACCCTTATTTTGTGTTTCTTTTCTTTACTTGATTGGCCAAAATAGACTTGCCATTCTGCATGAACGAGTATAGAGTGTGATTTTCCTGTTACTAATTTTTCCTCATGGTTTTCAAAAAGGCATCTCAAACTCCGCTCATTTTAAGGATGGGCAAAGTAAGCCAAGACTCACAAGAAACACAAATCTGGTCAAATGGCAGTTTGAGGTTCAAAGAGTTTCCCAGAAAGCACAAGTGGATCTCATCTCAAGTATAAATTTGTAACTTCATATTATAAGCCCAACTTGCAGTCATCTGGCACTGACACCTATTATGTACAAAAGGTTCTTACAGAAATTGTGGAAATATGCAGTCAAAATATCACAACAACTAGCCCCAAAACGGCTTCCCTTATTCCTTGGTCAGCCCAGTCACTCTCAAAGAGGAATGAATGTATAGATGAATAGTTGCACGAATGAGTACATGTCCTTAATTCAACAAGGCAAGATTTTACTCAATGTATCTCATCCTAATTTTTGACTACATTAAATCCTAAATGCTCAAAGTGAACCCAGTTTACCATTGGTTCGGGAAGGCCTCTCTGTATTTTGCATCCTCACTAGCATCGTGCTGCCTAGTGGTCGCATCCCTAGCCTGAGAACTCAGAAGCTTCCTGGCTATTCTGTCTTTTGATGTTGTTTTCTTTCGAAGCATGGATGCAAGACTTCGCTTGTTGTCTCTGGAAGATAAATTCCCTTCATCAGCCACATCCCCATCTAGTCCGAGAGATGCAGATCTAGAAGTAGAAGTCAAAGCAGCATCCCGTAAAACTGATTCATTGTGTTCCCGAATTTTAGCAAGTTTTGCACGCTTCAGCGCCCGTTTATCAATTTCTTGCTTCTTTGCCACCTCGTTATCTCTTTCACGAACATTCTTCACCGCTTGTTTAGCCAGCTGCTCCGCTAGATCAATCCCCAAACCAACATTTACCCTGTGTTTAGATGGACTCTGATTGAGTGGCTTTCCTTCATCATCCCGAGGAACAATAGGTCCATGAAATGGGCAAACTCTCAAGTCTCTTCTCTGACAGAGCCCTCCCTTCTTCAAAGGAGCATGACATGGTTGGATCTCCACTTGCTTCTCTTCATAAAGTGCTGCGTGAACATTCAATTCAGCAATTTTATCTGCTGGGATAACGGCATCGGAGTCCACCCTCCCCCAGTGATTATCAAGCTCCAAACCCCGCTGGTTAGCCATGAAAACCCTGTTGGAACCCCAATCATCCAAATGAGAACTCCGCCTTACAACAGGAGCTTCAGCTAGAAGTTTGCCCCTCAGAGAGTTTGAGTCTACTTCATTCCTTCTATGTGCTAGTCTCCTAGTGTTAGAGCTGTCAGGCTCTTCATTTCTTGAACTGAGAGCACCATCTTTCGCTTTATGGGAAGTTGATGCCATATCAAGATGTTTGTCTTTGTTCTTGGGAGCACTAGATGCAACTTCATTAGCTACAACATCACCCTCCTCCCAAAAATCTTCTTCTTCTTCATGTTTTTTTGATGTGTTTTGAAGAGAACATCCAGCCTCTTCACATTTCTTTTGAACTGATTTCACATGATTGCGAATGTCAATGAATTCTTTCAAAGCGGAATCTCTAAATTGATTGTCAGCTACTTCAACCCTTACAAGAACAGAAATCCATTCTTGGATAGAAATCAAATGCTTTGACACTAAAAGCTTGTACAATTCCCTCAATGCATCAAAAACCACCTTGTTATCACTGTTCTCATGAACTTTCTCTCCTTCTTTTATGGCATCAAGACGCATCTGCAGCAGCTCAGGATGACAGAACTCTTCCACTTCGTCATCTAAGATATCATCTTGCATTAATTTGTCTTTTGAGTTCAAAATTTCTAAACATTCTCCAGCCTCATCCACTGTGGATAGTATTTCTCCCTTTATCGATGATAGATTCTGTCTCAAATTCTCATATTTGTTCAACAGAATTTCCTTAGATTTCCTCTCTCTTTCTCTTCTCTCTTGCCGCATCCGATCCACATTAGCCTGTATGTTAGGAAATTGAAGCCTAAGGGTATTCTTCAGGTAATCATACCCTAATCTGAGCTGTCTATAATGAACCCCAAAGGAGTGGTTCCATTTTTCTAAGAATTCAATGGCCTTTGATCGTAAAACAGATGCAACAGCAGGGGGAGCAGGTAGTGGATGATTTTGTCTGAATCCAATACTCAAACTTAGTAGCTGGTCCAAATTCTCAACAAGAAGGGTTCTAAAAAGCTTTGATCGCATGAACAGTTCATCAATTATTAGGAGTGTGAGGTACCTAACCTGCAACATACATTATCAAGGTCATAAACTTGTTTTTTATTATTAAGTTGCCTCAAAAGTTAAAACCTTTGACTATTAAAATGTCCCAAAGAAAAGCACCGAAGACAACAACCACCAAACTCTGCAATTCTCATCAATGACTTAAAAATGATTGCATGACTAAATGACAAGAACCACTATAAAAGACAAGAATTCAACTTTTATTAACAACCTCACATAATGAAATTTTCCTGATGTTTGAGGATAGGTAGATAGAATGCTCAATTCTTCAAACTTGTTCATCCAGTAATTCAGAACCTCTGATTTCCAACAACAAATGATATTTTAATCATGAAAAGATAAACACAATCATATCTCATGTCCTATAGAAGCGTTAAGATTGAGGCAAACAGAAGACAAACAAAATATTTAAAGATCCAATCTCCCAAAACAGACATGATACGCAGGCTCGCAGTAAAGGTTGCAAATTTACGGAACATTCGCTCCTTAATTCAAATGCCAAAATTGAATTTAACTCAAAATGAATAATCAAGAAACAAAAAAACCCTGGGGTAACGAAACTAATTCATCCACAAACCTGAAAAATTAAGTATGAAAACCTGAATTCAACTCAAATTGAATAACCAAGAAACGAAAAAAATCCTGGGTGATGAAACTAATTCATCCACAAAACTGAAAAATTAAGTATGAAAACCTGAGAGTGGTCTCGCTTCATGAGGTCCGTAAGTGTTTCGGCTGCAATTCGGAGCTCCGAATCCGAGTTTCGAACCACCGACTTGATAGCTCGAAGGAGACGAGGATCGACCTCCGGGGAAGTAGAGTTCGTGGCCTTCTCTATCAAAGACCTGGCCTTTGTCGCCAGACCCATTCTCTCCTCTGCTTCCATTGACGATCAAATACAATCGAATCACAAATTCGTTAAAGTGCGGGACAGGGTCGAATTTTATTGAAAAAAAAGGGGAAAATCTTGTTCAGGGCCCATATTATCAAAAAAATACGAAAAAGACCCAAAGACTCTGAAAATTCAAAAAAAGGCCCAAGATTCTGAAATTTCAAAAAAGGCCCAAGGTGAGTTGTTAATGAGGCTGATATAGTTGTTAATTGTTAATTGGGCTGATTTAGTTGTTAAAAGTTTTTATTTTTAACAACTAAATCAGCCCAGTTAACAACTATATCAGTACCCCGCTAACAACTATATCAGATCCATTAACAACTCACCTTAGGCATTTTCTGGAATTTCAGAATTTATTTTTAACAACTAAATCAACCCAGTTAACAATTATATCAGTACCCCAATAACAACTATATCAACCTAATTAATAACTATATCAGCCCCTGCTAACCTTGGGTCTTTTTTCGAATTTTCAGAGTTTTTGGGCCTTTTTTCGCATTGAACTAATGGGTAAGTATCGGAGTATTCCCAACTGACTTATATCTTACTAAAGTTTATTGATGTTCTGCTTTGTTGTGTAGGTTTACTTGGTTTCCGTTTAGTAGTTTGAAATTTTAAATGGTCTGTGCTTTATAATGATTATAAGTATTAGGTTGCATCGTTTTCACTGTACACTAAGGGGAGGTTTCGCAACAAAACTATTGGAATATATGGATCGCCATGTGGCTGGTCCAGTTGCGTTTGTACTGCAGTGTCATATTTGAATCTACTTATGGTGCAACTATCTGACTAATGGTTGTGGTGACGTTTGTTTTTCATGGAAAGGAAATCCTCTTCTTATTTTGTTTCTAATTTTCTCTTATTGGCCTCATCTGAGCCTTTGATTTGGAAAAGTGAGAGAAAAGTGAAAGTAATATTGTATTAATTGAATGGATGTGATTTAGAGATTATGAGGGATGATGAGAGAAACCTAACTCATTTTTCATGAGCTGTGGTCACAAGGAGGAATAAGTTATCTAACTCTACTTCACATATGTTCATTTAGCCGTCCATGGCAAAATGATAGGCTCAAAAAATGAAAATAAATAAATAAATAAAAAGTTGAGGTGGTTGTAAAAGATGTATAATAGGGAAGGTAATTACACAATAATTTAGAAATTAATAATGGTAGACACAAAAAAAAATTAAAAAAAGGACAAAGAGGAAGATAATTACATAATATTTTGTAAATTAATAATGGGGGGAGGTAGGTACAAAAATTTAAGAAAAAAAGTGAGGCGGTTATAAAAGATAGACAATGAGGAAGGCAGTTACACAATATTTTGCAAAATTAATACTGGGGTTTGTAGCTAGATACAAAACATTTAGTAAATATTTAATTTAATATTTTGATTACTTCCTTAAAAAAATAGGTGATTTTTTACCTAAGAACACATTAATAAAGATATGATCTCTCACTACGCATTGCACGGGTCTATGCTAGTTATTTAGAATTTAGGATAAAATGAACCAGAAAAAAAAAAAGGAAAGGAAGAAGGTGATCAAATCAAAACTATATGGAAACGGTATCAAAAACATTAGGTGTAACATCCCAACATCTGCTTTTTAATACTATTCGTTTTGGAAGCCATCACTCTCTCACAGCTTTAAAACACGTTGAGAATGGAAGTATCCACATCTTTATAAGGCGTCTTTTGTTCCCTTCCCCAGGTGATATTGAACATAACACTTTACCCACTTCAGACCCAACTTCCTTGCTAGCATCAACTCGAGTGCATAATGTAAATTTGGCTGATACGAAATGTAAATAACATGAGAATGGTCACATGAATGCCTTCAAAATATATTACAGTATGCATAAAAGCATATTGCTCATTCATAGTTTACTATATTGTTAAATAATTTGTTGTAGGATTTAATACCTACACGCTATCGTCATATGGGGAGATATAATCAGGTGAGAGGATTCTCTCCCCATCACCCCTCTCCCTATCCCTCCCCATCACAATCTGGACCGTCCAAATTTTGATCCAACGGTACAAATTTAAAATAAATAAATAAATAAATTCTTACTGCAAAAAGACAAATTTTTTTTTTCTAGATCTGGACCGCTGGATCAAAATTTTGACGGCCCAGATACATGATGGGGAGAGATGGGGAGAGGGCTGATGAGGAGACAAACCGGACCCTATAATCAGACCATTGAACTGAAATGTCAACTCTCTTCGTAGTCCTGTATTCGACAGTAAAATATAGAAATATAGGTTTGGTAGTCCTGTAAATATTTTTACTCACTGCTTTTCACAAAATTAATTTTCATTTTTCCTCCAACTTTAATTAAAGTCAGCAAAATTTAGCTGCATGACCCCATTCCATGGAGGTCTCATTCTGAGTCAAAAGCGTCTGTTGTTATATGTTTCATAATATTTTATTGTAGGGGATTGTTCATCAACTGACTGTGGGAACATAAAAAAAGAATGTACATTAATATAGTGAAGAGTTCGGAATCAGAAAAGATAGTTACTTGAATGGAAACTACATCTTTAGTTCTACAGAAAATAAGTTTCTATTAGTATTGAATGTCGAAGTACTTTCTTGAGTCAAAAAAAAAAAAATGTCGAAGTACTTTTAAATAGTTCGTTATAGTTTCACAAGGTTTTTAATTAGGTTCATGCGCTTTTTCATTATATATTAAATTAATTATAAGTTTGATATCAAAAAAAAAATAATTATAAGTTTTTTTAATACAATTAATTATAATAATATCACATAAAATAAAATATAATGTTATTATGTATAATATCATCAAACATTATTCTATAAATACTAATACACTTTTTTGATGAGAAAATACCCATACTCTATAAATAAGAAATTATTACAATATTTTATTTTAACATTATTTTTTATAAATTATTTTATTATTCTTCATAATTTTTAAATTAAACATATAATTATTTTTTAATTCTAATTTTTATTTTTTGTGTAGTTATAAAATTTTAATTATAATAATATTGTTTTCAAAAAATAGAATAGAATTATAATTAATTAATTCAGAATCAATAACTAATTATATTAATTAGTTTTATAATTATATAAATGATCATTTAAATTTTTATTAGTAAATTATATAATTAAATTCATAAATTTATATCCAAAAAATCTTCAAGGGCCTAATTTAAAATAAGGAGTTGGTACAAAGGGAAAAAAACTATAAGAACTATAAACACATACTTTTCACAAAAATAAAATTAAAGGAAATATTATGCATATACAGTTGAAATTATGTGAATAAATACATACATGACAGATAAATACATACAACTGATATCTTATTAAGAAAGAGTTATACAAAAAGTATAAGCCAACATAACAACAGAGATTTGACTTTACAATCAGGCTTGATTTTTAGAATGAAAAATAGCATTTAGGTAATTTAAATTTAAAATCTGAGAGTGCTTTGTTTTTATGATTCTTTATTGTCAACCTTGTTGCGTTTTTCAACACTCTGATCCTCATTATTTTAAACTTAAGGGTTCATGTGTATCATTATACATTTGTTTACCTCTTTTTATTTTTGGTGTTCATCCAAATTGGTTGAGTTCGTATGATTTTTTCTGGTAGGTTTGCACCCTTTTGATACCGTCATGCAAAAAGTGTAAGTGGCAATTCCTTTCCTCACATATTAGACATGTCCCCATTCTCCACTTGTAAAAATCTGTTCACACCCGTATCTTGTTATATTATTCCCTCCTTCTTAAAGGAAGTCTTTGAGGTTTGTCGTTAAAACTTTTCAATTTGATATGAGATTCAAACTGTAAACTAAACCAAGGCATCAAAACTTATAAATGAAACATGAACTATCATTCTAGAAATTTAAGCTAGAAGCATATATAGGAGTATTTTTATTATCAAACAAAGTCCTCTGTTTCCATTGATTTTGATGCGACCCCTAAGTTTAAACTAGTAGCACTTGATCCACACCCCCTCAAAGTTCAATTCACTCCAGTGAAGAGGGGTGTAACATCCCAAATTTTTGAGATTTTAAATTAGAAGTTTTGTATGGAAAATTCTTATTAGAATTGGGCTTGAGAATTATAAAATTAATTACTGAAATATAGGACTTATTTTTCCCAACTCCAACCTAACTAACCACACGGCCAATACATTACTCTAGCCCAACTTGCCTTTTTTTTCCTTGACAAGCAATGTCCAAGTCATTAATTGATATCAGCTGGAATACTGGAACGTATAAAAAAAAAATTTATATCAGCTGGAATACTGGAACGTGTATAAGTCGCTGGAGAAAGAGAAAAAAAAAAAAAAGAAGAAGCAGAAAAATCAGATCACGCCATACTCCAAATCTTGCTTTCGGCTAACCACTGGGAGACACACAAAACAGCAACGCCATACCCTTCCCATGCTTCTCGAAGACACACACCCTTTGGACCAGCTGTTTTGCACCATTGGACTGGACCCTTAGCATGTTATATATCCGTTATTTGGTGTCTCCCATGCCTTCACGTTACTCAACAATGGTTGAAGCAAGAGCAAGGCCGAGATCACTGGTGAGCCGAGAGAGAGAGTAAGTGAAAGAGAGAGAGTGAGAGTTAAAGAGGAAGAGAGAGTAGTTGAGAGAGGGTCCGAGAAAGAGTCGGACTGTCAAAGAGGAAGAGGAAAATCCAATTGCCCTTCTCTGCGTTTAAAGCAACGAAACAGAGGTGTGTGTGTGGCGTGGAACAGCAGCGATTTCCAGTTTATCCGAAAGATTAGCTAGGTGAGTATTACCTTCAACTTTATACATGTACCTATATATCCACCTCTGTTTTCTTTATGTGAAACAGAGAAATTTTTAAGCATATGTGTCTATATATATATATATATATATAACACTACCTATAGGTTTCAGTTTTTAGGGGACTAAATGGGAATGAGAATCTCACTGAAAATGGACCCAAGAACCTTGCTGTATCTAAATATATATAAGTATTTCGGAAGCCAAAGCAATGGAAGCTTACTGTGTGTGAAAAGAAAAGAGGGGGAAGAGACCTTACATCTTATATACATCTGTTATAGGAAGAGTTTTGTTGCATATACTTATACATCAGAAAAACCAAAACTTGACCCTGCATGAAACGCTAAGCTTACGGTTTATATGAGATATATATATATATATACGTACTAGGGTCGCTGCATCACTTAGGATAATATGTAAAGCTATGCATAGGCATCGTTTCATGAAGGGAAAATGAGTAGGAGGCATCATTGGTATATATGAGCTGCGTGCATATGGAAAAAAATGAAAAAAACACCTCTGTTTTCTAGACCGAAAACAGAGAACCTTGCATGCTTCTGTTTCTATGGAAAACGTTTGAGTTTTTGCATGAAAATTTTATGGAAGATAGAGAACATCTTAAGCTTTAAAATGAGCCAAAGAACACAGAAAACGGACGTGTGGATTGAGAGAAATAATTTCTCAAAGTTCAGTCAAAAACCTGGAATGTTTTTCTGTATCTCTGGTGAACAGTGATTTTCGTGTTTGATTTTGAAATAGCAAACATCTGAGTTTTTAAGTGAAATTTTTACAGTACATAGAAGACGTCTTAAGCTTTCCAAAAAGTCAAAGAAAACCTAAAACGGACGTTTAGAATGGGAGTTATGATTTTTCAAAGTTGGATTGAAAACCTGCAAAATTTTCGGTAGGGTTCTGAAACATCAAAATGACGAAGCAGTTCGGACCCAGTAAAAATTTGATTTTTGATCTGAAATTTTTACAGTAGAAAATAGACTCCTTGAGGTTTAAAATAAGCTTTGGTTCACCCTAAACGGAGATCTACAACTCCAGTTATGAATTTTGGAAGTTGAGTCAAAAATCTGCAGAATTTCTGGTTTGTTTCTGGTGTCAGTGGATGGCGTTGGATTTCGAACTGAACAAACAAAATCATAAAATTGTGATATTTTCCAGTTAAATAGTAGACACATAGAGGTTTAATTTGATAGGTAATTCGTCAAATTCCGATGAGAATCGAGGGAGATATAATTTTCCAAATTTTAGCCAAAATCTGAAATGTTTTCTCCAACTTTTGGTGACCAGCGATTTTTGAGCTTGATTTTGAAATGGCAAACGTTTGAGTTTAATCTTGAAATTTTTATAGTAAATAGTAGACATCTCAACCTTTCCAAAAAGCCAAAGAACACCTGAATCGGACGTGTAGATGGGGAGATATGATTTTCCGAAGTTTAACCAAAAATCTGGACGAATTTTGTGTTCCAGGAATGGTGATCATCTTATAGCATGTGTTTGAACTTTTGAATTAGGAGCGGCGTAATAATAATTAGCTTTGGCGAGAGGTAACCACTTTCCACTTTTTATGGATATTGATATGTTGCTTGTGAGTGTTTGTGAAATGATTGTAAATATTTTAATAGAAATTGCCTTGTGGAACTTTATGATTTGAATTATGAATATAAATACATAATTACTCATTCATGTATAAGAATTGCTCATTTTAATATCATGATATTTATTTATTCATGTATAAGAATGGTTCATTTTAATATCATGATATTTATCATATTTATTTATTCATATATAAGAATGTTTCATTTTAATATCATGATATTTATCATATTTACTTATTCATGTATAAGAATTGTTCATTTTAATATCATGATATTTATCATATCTACTATTTCATGTATAAGAATGGTTCATTTTAATATCATGATATTTATTCTGATAATTATGGTAAGGGTTGAATTGGGAAGATGGAGTATTTTATTCCACCACGTGGTGAGGCCTCCATTAATGCATGATGGTTGGCTTTCTATTGTCCCATATGTTCAGAAAGGGACGGGCCCACTAATTCAATAAGGGCATACGACACCCCACATGTTCATTAAGGGGAAAAGGCCCATGGTCTGGGACATGTGCTCTGAGGATTTTGGCCGGTCCTCATCACATGACCAGAGAGCTTTTTGAGTTACCAGTAACATGGATGTAACTTAGCCCATGGGTCTAGTCGGAGGAAATAAGGCGGTTCGGTTGGATTGGTGGGAGGCAATTTGGGAATTGTTTTAATGAGACCTATGATACATAATTTCGATATAGTATTTAAAATATAAATTTTGTGACATTATATTGATAATTTATACTTTTAATACCTGGTTATATAAACTGTTCCACTTGGCACCTCATCAGTACATATTAGTATTCGTAATAAGTTGGATTGATGGTTACCCATATTTTTCAGGTGATAGCCCTCGTGCAAGTCCATCAGGGAAGACGCAAGAAGCTTAAACTACTTCTGCTGAAAGTAGTACTTCTGTCTTTTTGGTTTATGTGGGATGAAAGTATATTGCCACGTTAGGGCTCATACTGCATACTCTGATTTACATTTGCATATTTTAATTCAATAATGGACATTACTTCGTTGTTAATGAACCTTTAATTACTTATTATGTTAAGTAAATTCTTAGGAAGTTACAATTTGGTATCAGAGCGTATGATTCTGATAACAGTCATGCATGCACTACATTTAGTGGCAGTATACAATATTCACACATACCTTCCCTGTTTAGTTGTTTTGTTGTGTTACCTTATCATTCACTTATTAGAGTAGGTTTTATCCTTTGGTGGGGAGAATGGTAGATACACGAAGGACTCACTCCGCCGTTAATTCACCTCCAAATGCTCCTAAGACATCGCTGTCTCAAGAGAACGATGCTCTTTTACCTCGATGCATCGATGTATGAGGAAGCTAGAGAAGTTAATACTTGGATAATTTTGAGTAACAAGTTGGAATCAAGGTAGAAATTTTGGTAATAGAATTTTATGCTCAAAATTTGGATGTCCAATAAGAATATAAGTTCTAATAATAGGTTAGAATATCTACTTAAGTTTGAAGTGATTAAATAGAATTGAAGTTTTAAAATAATAGGTAGGGCCGAAGAGTATCCTTTTCCAAAGATATTACTTGAGATAATCTTAGATGAGAGACCCACACCAAGGAATGACAATACTGACATTGTTCAGTCCCTTAATAAAGTGAAAATTTCTCAAAAAGTTGTGCTACTTGGACATTATATCAAAATCATGTCAAAAAGGGATTTCTGTGACTTGGTTGAGAATACTTTGCAGAAGGACTCTGACTTCAAAAGGAAAGTGGCTGTCATTCAAGATTTGCGTTCTATAACAAGTTAGGTGCTTCATTACCATAAAGGAGATTTTCCTGACAAATTGCATGGCCTTTTGGATTTTGCAGTTGTACTCAATCCTTCTTCTTGACAAAAAACAAGAAGTCCATAAATTAAAGTACATACTCATAAAATTTATGATAAGTAAGTGTTGTTTATCTTTACCCAAGATTATAGCCCTTGGTAGAAAATTGTGCTGAGAATTCTGCTATATTTAATCTCATAATGGAAGAGAAAATAAGAAGGTTCAGGCTCTAGAAGTTGGGGGCTTTGAAGATAGCTGAGATGGCACAGAATATAGAATTTGTTGATAATCCTAGGGCTTTTATTGTTAAGTCAAGATATGATTCCCATATCCTATCAGGATTCAAGGTTATGTGTGCTTAGACAAGATAAATCTCGGGATAGGCGACCTCCTGGGAAGTATTATAAGAATTTAAGATTCCTTTAATTTAAAGTCTTAGTACTTTGAGGTATAACATATGGTGATCCATAGAGATGCTGTGAGACTGTTAGGTTGAATAAGGAAAAATGATTGAGACTGGGCTTGAATCTGATCTAAGTTGAAATAGTGCCTAGGTCAAAATGTGAATGGGGTTGTATTAAGGTTCCAATACATGAGAATAGGAATCCTGTGAATATTGATTGATGGTAAGATCGAGATGTGATTAAGGTTATACTAAGGTTTTAGTACTTGAAAGTAGGAACCCTGTAAGTGTTGATTGATGTGGTGTTATAAGCAATTCTTTGGGTATGATTGAGGGCTGTCGATTAGATGAAAGAATAATGTTATAATAGGCCTTGTGATATTGAAGATTGAAAAGGAATTTGAACCTCGTGTATTGTGTTTTGGTTATAGAATGACATCTGAATGTTTCGAGGTTTAGACTAGAAATGAGAATTGTGATCCTAGTTTGTATATTGGGTATTATTGAGGCAATATGATTTCTTGATTCAAATAATGTTCTGGATTGTGAATCTAATAATTATCGTTGTTTGGGGTTATTTGAGGATTAGACTATGAATGGTGAATCATGATCATGGTATGTAATATAGGTGTTGTTGAGGAAATATGATTTCTCAACCTAGTCGATGTTAAGGTTCTAAGAGTCATTGTTTTGCTAATAATAAAGGATAATGTCAGAATGTTAGAAGCTATGAATTATGATTATAGCATGTTAATTGGTTATGGTTAAGGTTTCAGGAATAGGTTGATGAACCTAAGAAATTCTGTTGGGTATTCAAAGGAATTACCATTAACAAAATTGTGATTTAAGGATCTAACTTGACAGTTGAGGGATTCTTACATGTGTGAATCGACCCGAATGAATTAAGGTATTAGGATATGGTACCAAGTGAATTGAATTACTTAAGGCAGTAGAATGTGGCACCAACGTATATGAGGTATCTGGAGGTTACTAGCTGCTAGGGGATGATTTTGATAATTTTGAGGTAAAAAGGGTGATTGGAGTAAAAACCTTGATAATTTTGATTGATATAGTGTCGTCAACATGTTATTTGAGGTATGTTTGAGGATAAATACCTATTTGATATGGGGTATTTTGAGGTTGTTGGTTGCTGTATCAACTTAGGGAAAGATCTTGAATATAGAATATTCCCTTAGAATTATGAATGAGAGTTAGTTCCTTAATGAAACCGTATGATAGCTAGAACCTGAGAGGTGTTATACATGATGACCTCCTAAGAACAATTGTCTAATTCTTGGTTATGTTTGAAAACTGGAATGTTGAATTTACCAACGCACCTGCTTATTTTGTGAAAATTTTTGAAATAGAGTTTTTGAAAGAAATGTTTTCAACTGAATTTGAGACCAGGGTAATGGTCGCTATAGAAATTATGTTTCATAGAAGGGTTTGGCAGAACCCAAGTTTAAAATTGAGTTTTGAACTATATGGTGTAAGGCAGTACGAAACTGGAAGAGGTCAAAAACTGTTGTGGAAATACTCAGTTTGTTGGATCATGCCAGATATGTTTAAAAATGTTTGAAATCACTAGCCAGTTATAAAGCTCATTTAAATTGAAAATTTGTTTGACGTGATATGAGAGGTTGATACTCGCACCAATGGTGAATATTCCCAATCTGAGTAGTTCCACCTTGAAGGGTCATGTATTTTGCTGTGTTGGACTGACACTAACCGTGATTAAGAACTGGTCAAACCGTGATTAAGAACTGGTCAGCTGGGAAAGCGGTGCACAGTGGTGGCCGTGACTAAGGACTGGCTTGACTGGGAAAGCGGTAGAGAGAGCCTTTATTAGATATGCTACTGTGGACACTGAGTCCCTTATGGGGGAATGAAAATTCTCCCATATCGGTCGGCAGACACGTTGCCACTTCGATGGTTTGGGTATGAAAGGATTAGGATATGCCGTTGTACTAAAGGTTGAAGTGGTGGCAAGAGTTTTCAAATGTTGAATTTTGTGAAATGAATTATTCCATTTTGTGTTAAACCGGTAGAAAATGTATTTTCTTGAAATTGGGCTAGTAGCGATTATGGTTTTATTGAAAAATGTGAAAATATTGTTTAATGCAATTTTTTTTTTTTAAAAAAAAATGGTGTCATTGTCATTTGCTAATGTATTGGAAATGAAAAGTGGTGCAGTTGGTAATTGTGTTGACACAGGAGCAGAAACTATTAGAATGATCTAGAGACTTGAACCAAGTATGATAAATGAGAATTTCCAATGTGCTAAGTGAGAAAATAGTGACTTGATAGCTTAAATTAAGGAAGCTCAGACATGAAATAGACGAGCAAAGGCTCGAGGCGATAAGACTCAGTGTGCAAGTGTATACGGGGTGGTATCACTAGGCCATAATACTTGTGATGTTTAGCACTGGGTGGAATGCAGATTGGCATAGTGACCTCAGACAAATATGTCTAGAATACATCGGCTAGCAAGATATTCGATCAGTACCAGGTGATAAATAAGGAACCTAAGCTTGAGGGTAATTTCCCTAGGTAGTAAGTCCAGAAATCCAACGCTGTGGTGATAGATTGCGCCGGGAGGCTAATATGTGATAAGTTGAGAAACAGAATGAGTCAGGTAGTAAGGCAGGTATAACCCAGCACTGTAGGGATGGACTAGTAGATCCTGTATGGTTGAGAACTATACTTAGGTACAGAATGGATAAGAATGTGGTATGATGAGTTGTGTGCTTTGTAAGCATGCATAAGAAAGAAATAGACTAGACGTCTAAAATAATTCCCCGAAAGTATAAGTTCAAATTTCGAGGACGAAATTTAAATAACGGGGGGAGAAATGTAACATCCCAAATTTTTGAGATTTTAAATTAGAAGTTTTGTATGGAAAATTCTTATTAGAATTGGGCTTGAGAATTATAAAATTAATTACTGAAATATAGGACTTATTTTTCCCAACTCCAACCTAACTAACCACACGGCCAATACATTACTCTAGCCCAACTTGCCTTTTTTTTCCTTGACAAGCAATGTCCAAGTCATTAATTGATATCAGCTGGAATACTGGAACGTATAAAAAAAAAATTTATATCAGCTGGAATACTGGAACGTGTATAAGTCGCTGGAGAAAGAGAAAAAAAAAAAAGAAGAAGCAGAAAAATCAGATCACGCCATACTCCAAATCTTGCTTTCGGCTAACCACTGGGAGACACACAAAACAGCAACGCCATACCCTTCCCATGCTTCTCGAAGACACACACCCTTTGGACCAGCTGTTTTGCACCATTGGACTGGACCCTTAGCATGTTATATATCCGTTATTTGGTGTCTCCCATGCCTTCACGTTACTCAACAATGGTTGAAGCAAGAGCAAGGCCGAGATCACTGGTGAGCCGAGAGAGAGAGTAAGTGAAAGAGAGAGAGTGAGAGTTAAAGAGGAAGAGAGAGTAGTTGAGAGAGGGTCCGAGAAAGAGTCGGACTGTCAAAGAGGAAGAGGAAAATCCAATTGCCCTTCTCTGCGTTTAAAGCAACGAAACAGAGGTGTGTGTGTGGCGTGGAACAGCAGCGATTTCCAGTTTATCCGAAAGATTAGCTAGGTGAGTATTACCTTCAACTTTATACATGTACCTATATATCCACCTCTGTTTTCTTTATGTGAAACAGAGAAATTTTTAAGCATATGTGTCTATATATATATATATATATATATATAACACTACCTATAGGTTTCAGTTTTTAGGGGACTAAATGGGAATGAGAATCTCACTGAAAATGGACCCAAGAACCTTGCTGTATCTAAATATATATAAGTATTTCGGAAGCCAAAGCAATGGAAGCTTACTGTGTGTGAAAAGAAAAGAGGGGGAAGAGACCTTACATCTTATATACATCTGTTATAGGAAGAGTTTTGTTGCATATACTTATACATCAGAAAAACCAAAACTTGACCCTGCATGAAACGCTAAGCTTACGGTTTATATGAGATATATATATATATATACGTACTAGGGTCGCTGCATCACTTAGGATAATATGTAAAGCTATGCATAGGCATCGTTTCATGAAGGGAAAATGAGTAGGAGGCATCATTGGTATATATGAGCTGCGTGCATATGGAAAAAAATGAAAAAAACACCTCTGTTTTCTAGACCGAAAACAGAGAACCTTGCATGCTTCTGTTTCTATGGAAAACGTTTGAGTTTTTGCATGAAAATTTTATGGAAGATAGAGAACATCTTAAGCTTTAAAATGAGCCAAAGAACACAGAAAACGGACGTGTGGATTGAGAGAAATAATTTCTCAAAGTTCAGTCAAAAACCTGGAATGTTTTTCTGTATCTCTGGTGAACAGTGATTTTCGTGTTTGATTTTGAAATAGCAAACATCTGAGTTTTTAAGTGAAATTTTTACAGTACATAGAAGACGTCTTAAGCTTTCCAAAAAGTCAAAGAAAACCTAAAACGGACGTTTAGAATGGGAGTTATGATTTTTCAAAGTTGGATTGAAAACCTGCAAAATTTTCGGTAGGGTTCTGAAACATCAAAATGACGAAGCAGTTCGGACCCAGTAAAAATTTGATTTTTGATCTGAAATTTTTACAGTAGAAAATAGACTCCTTGAGGTTTAAAATAAGCTTTGGTTCACCCTAAACGGAGATCTACAACTCCAGTTATGAATTTTGGAAGTTGAGTCAAAAATCTGCAGAATTTCTGGTTTGTTTCTGGTGTCAGTGGATGGCGTTGGATTTCGAACTGAACAAACAAAATCATAAAATTGTGATATTTTCCAGTTAAATAGTAGACACATAGAGGTTTAATTTGATAGGTAATTCGTCAAATTCCGATGAGAATCGAGGGAGATATAATTTTCCAAATTTTAGCCAAAATCTGAAATGTTTTCTCCAACTTTTGGTGACCAGCGATTTTTGAGCTTGATTTTGAAATGGCAAACGTTTGAGTTTAATCTTGAAATTTTTATAGTAAATAGTAGACATCTCAACCTTTCCAAAAAGCCAAAGAACACCTGAATCGGACGTGTAGATGGGGAGATATGATTTTCCGAAGTTTAACCAAAAATCTGGACGAATTTTGTGTTCCAGGAATGGTGATCATCTTATAGCATGTGTTTGAACTTTTGAATTAGGAGCGGCGTAATAATAATTAGCTTTGGCGAGAGGTAACCACTTTCCACTTTTTATGGATATTGATATGTTGCTTGTGAGTGTTTGTGAAATGATTGTAAATATTTTAATAGAAATTGCCTTGTGGAACTTTATGATTTGAATTATGAATATAAATACATAATTACTCATTCATGTATAAGAATTGCTCATTTTAATATCATGATATTTATTTATTCATGTATAAGAATGGTTCATTTTAATATCATGATATTTATCATATTTATTTATTCATATATAAGAATGTTTCATTTTAATATCATGATATTTATCATATTTACTTATTCATGTATAAGAATTGTTCATTTTAATATCATGATATTTATCATATCTACTATTTCATGTATAAGAATGGTTCATTTTAATATCATGATATTTATTCTGATAATTATGGTAAGGGTTGAATTGGGAAGATGGAGTATTTTATTCCACCACGTGGTGAGGCCTCCATTAATGCATGATGGTTGGCTTTCTATTGTCCCATATGTTCAGAAAGGGACGGGCCCACTAATTCAATAAGGGCATACGACACCCCACATGTTCATTAAGGGGAAAAGGCCCATGGTCTGGGACATGTGCTCTGAGGATTTTGGCCGGTCCTCATCACATGACCAGAGAGCTTTTTGAGTTACCAGTAACATGGATGTAACTTAGCCCATGGGTCTAGTCGGAGGAAATAAGGCGGTTCGGTTGGATTGGTGGGAGGCAATTTGGGAATTGTTTTAATGAGACCTATGATACATAATTTCGATATAGTATTTAAAATATAAATTTTGTGACATTATATTGATAATTTATACTTTTAATACCTGGTTATATAAACTGTTCCACTTGGCACCTCATCAGTACATATTAGTATTCGTAATAAGTTGGATTGATGGTTACCCATATTTTTCAGGTGATAGCCCTCGTGCAAGTCCATCAGGGAAGACGCAAGAAGCTTAAACTACTTCTGCTGAAAGTAGTACTTCTGTCTTTTTGGTTTATGTGGGATGAAAGTATATTGCCACGTTAGGGCTCATACTGCATACTCTGATTTACATTTGCATATTTTAATTCAATAATGGACATTACTTCGTTGTTAATGAACCTTTAATTACTTATTATGTTAAGTAAATTCTTAGGAAGTTACAAGGGGCATCTGCCAAAAATCTTGTACCAAAACCAACATTTTCTATATGGTTCTTGCAACCATATGGAAATGCTATCAGACATGCAAGATTTATTCTTGTTGTTGAAACCAACATTTTCTGTATGGTTCTTGCAATCATATGGAAATGCTATCTCTTGTTGATTTTGCGTTAACCATTAGAGGAAGAGCAAGAGCAATGGCGTACCTAGAAATTTTAGTGACAGAGTGAAAATAAAAAATATTGTATTATAAATAAAAATATTTGAAATACAATACAAATCTAATATATAAAAAAAATTGAAAAAAATATATTACAGAAATTAAGATTACTTCACTTAACTTTTACTCTACATTTTTTATATTATTAAACTCATATATAATTGAATCCGTGTTAATTAAAACTCAAAACAATTTCTTTTTTAATGTATATAATCAAAGAATCATCAAGAAATTGGTCTTTCATTCTATTTTGAAGTTTGTTCTTAATAATTTCATAGTAGAAAAAGATCTTTTAGTAGTTGTTGTATAAATTAGAAAAGTAAGTGTGCAAATGGGCCTAGAATAAAATCAATGAGTATCTATTGGCAGTAGCGGTGACTAATCCCTTGCAAGATAGGCTTCCCGAAGGGACTTTAGTACTTGTCATGAGACCCTTTCCACACACACCATCAGGATCAAACCCTTGACTAGATTCTTAAAGAACTTGGCTAAATGACAATTGTGCTTGACATCATTATTTTCTTATCTCGTTTTTCATCCAAATATAGCCGAAATGAAATTACCCGTTCTACCAAGTCCATCGCAGGATTTGAAGGTGAAGTTGTTACTCGTTCCTCAATCCGTTGGGCCTTTTAAAGACATCGTGGATGTTACCACTTAGCTCGTCACGTGATGAAGACCTTTTGTCATTAGCCTTGGGGTTCACAATCAACAATTAACCAAGGATTGCGTATAGGCAAACCTAGGATCGTTCTCTCTTTTCGAGGAGCCTTTTATTGAATCCTAAGTAATCTAAATGTCATGCAAATGCAATGAAAACAAGGGGGATTGGGTTTTGGATTTTTAAATTAATAAACTGAAATAGAAATGCAATTTAAATGAAGCAAAGATAAAATAGAATATAAGAAAACGAGAAGAAACAGATTAAAATCGATCAACCCAACGTTCAGATTCCAGAGACTTCCATCATTGAACGAAATATAAATAACCCACGTTTGGCTCTGGACGAACCGAGATCTCTGCATTCGCCCAGAAAATCCCTCGACTAGACGATCGCCTAGAATATGTCCGAACAGCGGCGTCCCACTGTGCGATCGCACAGCAAAACTTAAAACCTAGTTCGAACTCAATCCTTGGGATGAACCAAACCGAATATTAAATCTAATATTCGAACTATTTCCAGAAATCGGATCCGATAAGATGAAAATAGAAACGAGTTAAATTACGATAAAGCACAAGTTCTCTAGACGAATCATGGAATCCTCAACGTTGGATCAATCAAAGAAGCTTAGCCAAGCATGGCTAGGAAAAACGCAAAAGAAAAGATGATGAAGAACATGAAGAACAACTAAGAGAAAATAAAAAGCTTCTAATTTAATCTGAAAAACCCATAAAGGGTAATTGAGAATATGTTTGTAGCCACCATCTTATATTCCTTATATAGGAAAGATGACTAAAAATAGAAAACCTCTAATAAATAGAAAATCTTTAAAAAATAGGAAACCTCTAATAAATAGGAAACCCCTAATCAATAGGAAATCCCTATAAAAAAGGAAACATCTAAAAATTGGTCTTTTATTACAAAATTCGAGCAAAATAAAAATCCAGAAAAATAGGTCTGTCTTTAGCTCCAATTTCGTCCATCTTCTTGTCCAAATTAGCCTTCTGAGTCTTCATAACAATTGTAGCTCTCTGAATCATCTAAAAAAAGAAAGAAGAATCAGGCTAATCGGATATCTAGATCAAAAGTTATGGCGAAAATACTAAATCACTGTAAATCTGGAATTTAATCATAAAAATGAATTAAATCCAATTAAAAGCTCAAAGCTCGATTAAGTAATAAAATCCATTATTTAATGACTAAACAATCCTAAATTTATTCACCAAGAGATACAATTAAGTGTAATAATATTCAATTATCAAATTCCCCCACACTTATCTTTTTGCACTCCTGAGCAAAATTCAAAGAAAAAGACTAAAATGAAAAACTCTTCCTTTCTAACAATCGCTAACAATGGAAAAATTTAATAAAGGACACAAGACTTCAAAAGACCAATCAATCAAGACCAAAATTCTTTCATCTCAAATTACAAATCCTGGCAATCTCAATCAATGATGCTAATCACACAAGATAGTCTCTCAAGGGATGCCCTCAATCAATCTCTCAAGTGTATAGGATAAATAAGTGTATCGCTCAAATTCTGCTCAAGAAAATAGTCCTACCATAGGCTTGCTCAATTTCTACTTCTCCACCACTTATGACACATGCATGCAAAAATCAAGAGAGCTTGTTATTGAAGGCTGTAATGGGGCTAGGGTATAGGTGTGAATAAGTATGGATATGATTGGCTAAGCACCTAAAAAATTCAAAGAACATCAGTTAGTAATAGCAAATGACCTCAGTAACATTCCTTTTTATTTCTCCTTCTTTACATTGCTTCCTCTCTTTTTCTTTTTTCTCTTTTCTTTTCTTTTCTTCTTTTTTTTTCTTTCTTTTGAATTTTTTTTTCCTTTTTTCCTTTTCCTTTTTGTACTTTTTTTTTCTTTTTTTTTTCTTTTTTTTTTTTGTACTTTTTTTTTCTTTTAGAATAACAATGACCAAAATCAATGCCAAATAATAAATGATACACAATCAAATACTCCCCCCCACACTTAAAATGTTGCACACCTGGGCAACCCCCACACTTAAGCACAAAACTAAGGTGAAACCAATGCTCAATAAATTTCCAAGGTGCGGGATAAAATGGTTTTACGCTTAGGCTTGTAATGTGGCTTAGAAAAGAATGAGTCAAGAAGGCACAAAGGGGCTAGCAAAGGAAATATAATATAAGGGAAAGGCTATTTGGCCAAAGTGGGAAAATGAAAGGAAGAAAACAAGCTTCCATCATATTTATGCACGTAAGTGAAAAATTAGCTTCAAAAAGAAAAGGAGCAAGTTCTAGAGAACACAAATCATGAGCAGATGCACACATGAAAGAAAGAATGGTAAAAGATGAATTCCATTCATGCAGGCCCAAAACCTCACTAGGGTTAATACCAAATCATGCAACCAGCATCCCAAAATTAACTACCAAGAAATATAATCCAAGAGTCCAGAAATTCAGCCTCAGAGAGAAGGATCCATCAAAACCAAGATGTCAAGGTTCACAAGAGGTAGAGCAATCATAGAAAGAGAGCGTGTTAATCATAATTTTTTTTACCTACTAAACTACATTATTTCTACTTTTTTACTGATTCGTGTCCCTCCCCCACACTTATCTTCCTCATACAACAATTAAGCCCAAGTAATCATATGAATTAGGAAGAAAATAAGTAAGGAAAGAGACAACCTTTGTTAGAGTATCTTGAGTTGCTTGAAGGAGAAGTTCTCATCTTTGATGAGAATCATGAATTTTTCCCTTGGAACATCTTCTCCCGCATTGAATTTCCTTGGTGGAGGTGGCTCAGGATCTATTGGAAGAGGTCCAAGAATGTACGGTGGATGTTGATTCCATTGACAACCTTTCCAAAAATGTGCCTGCAAATAAGACAAGCAAATAGCAGTATCCCATCCAAAAATAGAGACATGGAGAGATTTTAAGTAAATGAAAGACATGTTAAGTTCCAAACTCTCCAAGTAACTATCACATCCAAGGAAATCAATGATACTCCCATCAGTAGGAGTCAAGCAACCAGTCATATTGTGAAAATTCTCTTGTGCTTGTAAAATGGAAGGTGTGGAATCCAATTTAGTGTTGGAGTACACCACAACATCGTTGCAATCACAAGAGATGGAAGGGAAAAGAGTGGAAGAATGAAGCAAAGTTTTCAAATCATCACCACCTGGAATGTGTAAAGATTCAAAACAATTATCTTGTTTTTCTAAATCAGGTGGCAAATCACAAGAAAGTACTTGTTGGGAAGATCCATCAACATGCAAGATTTTATCAATCAAAATTTCAGAATCTTTGTCACCAACAAGACTACAAAGAGGTAACTCAATGGGAATTTTATGTATTTGGTATTCTAGGCTATGATCTTTCTCACTCACATCAACAACAGAATCCACAAGTAATGTAGAATCACTAAGCAAGTCAGAATCACCAAATAATGCAGCATTAATCTCAGTGCAAATAGGGCACCATTCATTATCAGAACATGCACAATTGGCAGAATTACTCGTCCATGCAAAATCAGGATAATCAACATACCATTGAGCAAGAACATCATCAACAACATTGTCATCCATGCTTAATTCAACCTTTTCAAAATTGACATGCTTGCTATCATCAATAGTACAAGAGTGTGCATTTTGATCAATGGTAGAATCAACCACTTCACTAAATGCTTTCTTTTGAAGTTCAACAAGTAAATGACATTTTTCATGATAACAATCTACACACATTTGATATTCCTCACAAGGGCATGAAAATATGTCATTCAATTTATCGCATTCATCCATAGTACTATGAAGAGAAGCATTTTCATTAGTTAAAGCATCACATGAAGAAATAGGAACACACTCATCAACAAGTACAGTCGAATCACTACTACTAAAACCAATTGGTTGAGCAATTACATTTCCAAACAATTGAGGGGATTCAACAATGATTTCGTCGTCCACCTCATTATCACTCAAATCATGAATTGCTTCATTAATCAAAGTAGTAGGAGAGTCTACCTCTATAAGAATAGGATCATTACCAAATGGGAGAGAAGACTCTTCAATGTGCTTTTGTACTTGCTTCATTCCTTGTGCATGTGCGACCATGAGAGAAGGATTTTGTTGAAAATTCATTTTCAACATTTGTGTTTGCTGCTCAATTTCCTTTGCTAATCTCTCAGATGATTTCGCTTGTTGTTCCATAATTCTAAGAAGAGAGTCCATTTGTTGATGAAAGTCATCCTTATGTGACCACTCCTCATTTATAGCCCAAGCCGTTTGATTTTGGTGATCTCCAATGATTTCACAAAATGAAGGATCTTGGTTGGGCATACATGGTTGAGAATGAGGTTCATAAGGTGGTTCAAATGAGTATTGGGATTCATGAGATGGATGACATGGTCCTGAAGTGGGATGGAATGAAGGATGGTATGATAAGTGAGAGGGTTGATGATATTGTTGAAATGGGTGGTGGTATGGTTCATATAATGGGTGGTGGAAAGGACCATGACATTCTTGATTGCCTACAAAAGAGTGAGAATTGAAAGGTAGATTATGATTGCCATAAAACCAAGCCATGAAATTTCAAAACAATTAATTTCCAAAGAATTACAAGAAAACTGTCTAACTATAAACTATAAAAACTAAGAAAAGGAATCTAATAAAATACAAATGCAAGTGAAAAAGAAAAGATTTTTTTTTTTTTTTGGAAAATGATTAAAGATGCAAGTATGCTATGAATTAACTTGGAGACATGGTGAATTCAAACAATTACGCCCAAAATCATATCAAATTTGATACAAACACACCACACAGAAGCTACCAAGTTAAGACAATGCAATGAATTATATGCAAGTTACCTAAATGCCAAAAATCCTAAACTATATGCAATAAAAAATCAAAAAATGCAAATCTAACAAGCTTCACAAGAGAAACCCCTTGTCAAAAGTGAATTTGACAATTAAATCACCTAGGGAGCCAATTACTTAGCTCCCCGGCAACGGCGCCATTTGATGAAGACCTTTTGTCATTAGCCTTGGGGTTCACAATCAACAATTAACCAAGGATTGCGTATAGGCAAACCTAGGATCGTTCTCTCTTTTCGAGGAGCCTTTTATTGAATCCTAAGTAATCTAAATGTCATGCAAATGCAATGAAAACAAGGGGGATTGGGTTTTGGATTTTTAAATTAATAAACTGAAATAGAAATGCAATTTAAATGAAGCAAAGATAAAATAGAATATAAGAAAACGAGAAGAAACAGATTAAAATCGATCAACCCAACGTTCAGATTCCAGAGACTTCCATCATTGAACGAAATATAAATAACCCACGTTTGGCTCTGGACGAACCGAGATCTCTGCATTCGCCCAGAAAATCCCTCGACTAGACGATCGCCTAGAATATGTCCGAACAGCGGCGTCCCACTGTGCGATCGCACAGCAAAACTTAAAACCTAGTTCGAACTCAATCCTTGGGATGAACCAAACCGAATATTAAATCTAATATTCGAACTATTTCCAGAAATCGGATCCGATAAGATGAAAATAGAAACGAGTTAAATTACGATAAAGCACAAGTTCTCTAGACGAATCATGGAATCCTCAACGTTGGATCAATCAAAGAAGCTTAGCCAAGCATGGCTAGGAAAAACGCAAAAGAAAAGATGATGAAGAACATGAAGAACAACTAAGAGAAAATAAAAAGCTTCTAATTTAATCTGAAAAACCCATAAAGGGTAATTGAGAATATGTTTGTAGCCACCATCTCATATTCCTTATATAGGAAAGATGACTAAAAATAGAAAACCTCTAATAAATAGAAAATCTTTAAAAAATAGGAAACCTCTAATAAATAGGAAACCCCTAATCAATAGGAAATCCCTATAAAAAAGGAAACATCTAAAAATTGGTCTTTTATTACAAAATTCGAGCAAAATAAAAATCCAGAAAAATAGGTCTGTCTTTAGCTCCAATTTCGTCCATCTTCTTGTCCAAATTAGCCTTCTGAGTCTTCATAACAATTGTAGCTCTCTGAATCATCTAAAAAAAGAAAGAAGAATCAGGCTAATCGGATATCTAGATCAAAAGTTATGGCGAAAATACTAAATCACTGTAAATCTGGAATTTAATCATAAAAATGAATTAAATCCAATTAAAAGCTCAAAGCTCGATTAAGTAATAAAATCCATTATTTAATGACTAAACAATCCTAAATTTATTCACCAAGAGATACAATTAAGTGTAATAATATTCAATTATCATCACGTTAGACTCTTATGTAGCTTCTCCTTAGGTCCGCCCTTGAGCAAGAGGGAGCCAGTGATTGTTTTTATAGGTAACTTTCATATATAATTTTTTAATCGTTTTTGTCTGAGGTAACTTTCAAACTAATCCTCCGAGGCTATTCTCACAACATCCTATTCTTTGTTCGGTTAGTTTTCACCCAACAATGGGGAACATATTCTAAATGGGCAAAAAAATATATTGGCGCAGTTGCAGTTATCTCAAACATTTAAGGCCCGTTTGATAGGGGAAGATTTGAGGAGGAAAATGAAGGAAATAGAAGATTTTGAGAGATGAGGAAAGATAACTTGATTGAAGATGACTTATTTGGTAAGAAAAAAATTAAGGGGTGGCCATTGGTAACGAATCATAAAATATATATTTTACCCTCAAAAGAATTAATTTAAATTCGAATTTGTCTAAAATATTCTCCCACCAAGTTCAAATTTGTTTAAAATATTCTCGTGAAAGTTTGAACTTCTAGCATAAGTTCGAATTTAGAGCACAAGTTCAAACTTATCGCATCAATTCGAATTTAATCCTACTTTTTTGAATTACAAAAAAACATTTTATGAGGGTGTTCACGTGGGAATTTGGGTTCCCACCAATTTTAATGGGATCTTATCTTCTCATCTTTAACGAAGAACACAAAAATGTATCAAACAAAGAAACTTGCTCATCTTCCCTTCCTCCTACCTGCTCCACGTACCGAACAAACTCTTAGGTGTGTTTCGTTTGAAGGGGGAGGAACCTTGTTTGGTTTGTTAGAGAGAATTTGCTTAAAATAAAGGGAGGGAATGATATTTAACCTACAATTTTCTCTACCCTCCCACGGTTTAAACCAAATTAAATAAAGGAAATACGTCCAGCCCCTCCCATCCGCTTCCCTCAAACTAAACGCACCTCAGGGCTTGTTTGGTACGAGGAAAGTTTGAGGAGGGAAGGGAAAATTGGGAGGGAACTTAAAGGGTTATTTTGTTTAGTAGACATGAGAATGGAAATGGAAGATGATAATTTTTTAAAAATAAAAATAAAATATCAAATCTTCAAAACACCCCTTTTGCAAAAAAAAAAAAAAAAAATCTTCCTTCTTCCTTCATCTCTCACTATCTCCGACCAATGGGTTCTCATTCCATGTTTTTCTCTTAGGTGCTTGTTAGATATTTATTTGCCTAATTTAGGGGTGTGGGCATATATATATTATTTAAATTATATGTTGCATCTTAAAATATTTTTTTGCACCTAATATTGTAAATTAATTAATTTTAGGACACTGATATTATAAGAAAAATACTCCTGAATGCAAGATTGAAAATTAATTAATTTGATATATCGGATGAAAAAAAATATTTCAGGATACAACATATAATTTAATATAAATAAATAAAAAATGCGCACACCCATAAATTAGAAGATAAGCACCTAATAAGCACTTAAGAAAAAAGCATATTACTCATTCTGAGTTTACTAGATTGTTAAATAATTTTGATGTAGGATTTAATACCTACACGCTATTGTCATATGGGGAGATATAATCAGACAATTAAACTGAAATGTCAACTCTCTTTGTAGTCCTGTATTCGACAGTATATTATAGAAATATAGGTTTGGTATTACTATTAATATTTTTACTCACTGCTTTTAACAAAATTAATTTTCATTTTTCCTCCAACTTTAGTTAAAGCCAGCAAAATTTAGCTGCATGACCCTATTCCATGGAGATCTCATTCGAAATATTTTTAAATAGTTCCTTATAGTTTCACATGGTTTTTAATTAGGTTCATGCGCTTTTTCATTATATATTCAATTAATTATAATTTTTTGAATATAATTATTTATAATAATATCACATAAAATAAAATACAATGTTATTATGTATAATATCATCAAACATTATTTTATAGATACTAATACTCTTTTTTGATGAGAAAATACCCATACTCTATAAATAAGAAATTATTATAATATTTTATTTTAAAATTATTTTTTATAAATTATTTTATTATTCTTCATAATTTTTAAATTAAACATACAATTATTTTATTTATTTTTTAATTCTAATTTTTATTTTTTGTGTACTTATAAAATTTTAATTATATTAATATTGTTTTTCAAAAATAGAATAGAATTACAATTAATTAATTCAGAATCACAAACTAATTATGTTAACTATTTTTATAATTATATAAATGATCATTTAAATTTTTATTAGTAAATTATATAATTAAATTCAAAAATTTAAATCCAAAAAATCTACAAGGCCTAATTTAAAATAAGGAGTTGATAAAAAGAAAAAAAAACTATAAGAACTATAAACACATACTTTTCCCAAAAATAAAACTGAAGGGAATGTTATGCATATACAGTTGAAATTAAGTGAATAAATACATACATGACAGATAAATACATGCAACTGATATCTTATCAAGAAAGCGTTATACAAAAAGTATAAGCCAACATAACATAGATTTGACTTTACAATCAGGCTTGATTTTTAGAATGAAAAATAGCCTTTATGTAATTTAAATTTAAAATCTAAGGGTGGTTTGTTTTTATGATTCTTTATTATCAACTTTGTTGCCTTTTTCAACACTCTGATCCTCATTCTTTTAAATTTAAGGGTTTAAGTGTATCATTATACATTTGTTTACTTTTTTTTTTTTTTTTTGTGTTTATCCAAATTGGTTGAGTTTGTATTATCTTTTCCGGTAGGTTTGCACCTTTTGGTACCGTCATGCAAAAAGTGTAAGCAGTCATTCCTTTCGTCACATATTAGACATGTCATTCATTCTCCAAACTCTGCAATTCTCATCAGTGACTTGAAAATGATTCTCATCAGTGACTTGAAAATGATTGCATGAATGAATGACAAGAACCACTACAAAGACAAGAATTCAGCCTCATCCATTGTAAATAGTATTTCTTCCTTTATGGATGATAGATTCTGTCTCAAATTCTCTTATTTGTTCCATAGGACTTCCTCTCTCTTTCTCTTCCCTCCTGCCACATCCACATCCGATCTCTTTCTCTTCTCTCTTTTTCTTGGTTTTCTTTCTCTGAAAACTTCAACAAAACACTTTTAAGTTTTAGCTGCTTCATTTCCTTTCTTTTCTTTGATTTTTTCTTCATTTCAACTTGCATACAGCTGCACCATATTCTACTGCATCTGTACCATATTCTGTTATCTTAAAAATTCTAAAGGCAATGTACAGATTGTGTAGAGACTGACAATATTGCTATTAAGAGGATGAAGAAGCTATTGTATACACCAAACTGATCCTGTTATATGTTTTGCTTAGAGATTAGAAGACTGTGTCCCTTATATTTTTAGTAAAAAAAAAGTGTTTAGTAGATCATAAATCATTTTTAGATTGCCCCTTCATAAATGTGTATCGTGATGGGTGTAATTAAAAAAAATAACTTTAGCTGTCATACCAACTATGTTTATATAAATCGCACACTATTTTCATTTCTGCAGGTTTTTGTATTCCATATCTCTAACATTTATGGACTAGTGGACGCTAGAATATTATTTGAAATTTAGCATAAAACGAAGAAGGCAAAAAAAGTAAAGGAAAAAGGTGACCAAATCAGAACAAAAGCAATTCAACGTATAACAACTGACCTATACGATCTCCGCAATCATTGAAGTCAATTCTTTGAAATTGAGAATCTTAAGGTGTTCCTTTTGCACTGCTGCTATTAGGAGAACTACAAACTCCAACATAAACAACATAAGGCCATTTTAATAATTTAAAGAACAGTGTTCAGTCTCTTATTCCTTCGATGTCTCAACATTTTTAACTACTTTTGTTCCACCGTTCATCAACATTTTCCAAACTTTGCTCATGCCATATCATGCCCACCCTAAAGCAGTGAAAAAGGAAAAAAAAAAAAAATCTTGGTGCAAGTGTCAAAAGTAATGGTAATATATATGGTACGCAGTTAGTTGGCAACCAAATGAACTTCTGTAAATTGTGGTCAGGTGTTTATCCTTGATAAAGATTATTAATTTAAAATATTGACAGAACTGAGATTTTTTTTTTTTTTTCCCGGGCCATGACGCGTTTGAACTCCTACTTAATTGGGCCTGTTTAGCATGGCTTTTTTTCCCCCCCCCCCAGCATTTATGTACAAAAAAATCAATGGCTTTTTTTTTTTTGCTAAAAAAAATCAATGGCTTTTAAGCTAATGGACCTATGAGAAAAAAAGCCCAAGAGATGGTGTTTGGATTGGGCAGTACGGTAGATGGACTTTTTCCATATTTCCAGAAGCCACCGAGCTTTTTCAACGCCTAGATTCCAAGCTTTCTGATTAACGCACTGGAGGACTCCAACTCGGAGTGTATCTTCTTCCTCTACCCCTCCAGGCTCCAGCCTGTGTCCATCCCCTCCAGACGCACGCAGCCTTCAACAGAGGTCTCTGAAAAAAGCTTGCTGATGGTGGCGTCTGGAGCATCAATCTTGCTGACGGTGGTTGGAGATTTTTCACCGATTCTTCCACGGTGGTTCACGGGTCTGTTCTTCACGGTGTCTCGCGGTTCTGGAGTTCGCGATGGTTCTTCTTCTCCGACGATGGTTCTGGATTTTCTTCACCAACGGAGGTTCTTCTCGCGGTGGCTCTCCTTCTCCGACGGTGGTTCTAGATTTTCTTCACCAACGGAGGTTCTTTTCGCGGTGGTTCTTCTTCTCTGATGGTGGTTCTCGATTTCCTTCAGTGGCTCTTGATTTCTTTCATCGACGAAGGTTCTTCATTTCCCTTCACCGATGGTAACATTGCAGGTTTTTTCATCACTGGTCCTCGATTTCATCTCTGGTTCTTGATTTCAATTTCTTTCCAAATCGACGTTGCAATTTTCTGGTTGATTTGTGATTCTTCACCGGTTCTATTCACGGTGGTTCACAAGCGTTCCTGATTTGATTCTCGCTCATTAAGTCTTGCCAAGTTCCATGGCCTATTCTGATATTTGGGCAATGTGTGAGGGAAGATACAACTCCAAGTGTTTAAGATCAAATTGGCAAAATACAATACTACTCCTAATTACAATCAACTAACACCCCATATACTAACACGAATCATTAGTCTGAAGCTTGGTTTGATTTCTTCTGGATTATTGCATCCTGTTGTTGCTCTGTTCCTGTTCTTTTGTCAATGATTTTTGTCTGATTTTTGGACAAGATCCTCTGTATAACATTTTCCTAAACCAATTGCTTGTTGCGAAGTGTGAAGTTGTTGTTAATCCATTTTTGTCTAATTTTTTTAATAATCATTTCACTTTTTTCCAAATTAAAATTTTTATTATCCTAATATGTACGACTAATATGTATAGTAGTACTCAATATGATTCATGCCATTTTCAGTCATTTTCTATCTTAACTGACTTTTCAAATAATAATCCAAACACTCATCAGTTAAGAAAAAAGCTACTTTTGCAAAAAGCCAGACTGACAATCCAAACACAAATTACCATTTACAACTTGACTTTTTTTCCTACCGGGCTTTTATAAAAGTCAGATAGCTTTTAAGCCACTGCTCCTACCGCCAACCCAAACAGGCCCATTATCACTCTCTTCCCATCATAGTGTCCCAGCGATAGCTAGCTATATATATAAAAGTGGGATAGGTTATTCTTCTCTTAATACTTGTTATGGACCGGCCCAATGGGCCCATAACCGGACCTCGACCCAACAATGCCTAGAACAGAATCTACGCTGTAACGGGTAAGGGTCTGGGATCCCACTGATTTAGGATCTCATTAATACGGGACCTCCTACAATCATGGCACCAACAAATCAGCCCCTGATCTCTCAATCCCAGATACCGCTCATTAACACAGGGATACTCGCACCAGACTCCTTTATAAATAAAAGGAAAACCTAAACAGGTGCACACGTTCTATCTCATGCTCTATTTACCTACTGTTACACAGAGCACACACCCCACTCCCCTGGCTTCACGCCTCCAAGTTTACTGCGAACTACGTGGACTTTGATCCCTTCAAAGGGTACGTAGGCTCTAGGCTTGACAACCTAGTCAAGTCCAATCTCTGTGTTCTTAGAACAGAACATTGGCGCCGACCGTGGGGAACCATAAACTTCTATCCCCGTGACCACTGATGACAAACACTCGAAGCCACAGCAGAAATCCACCACCGCCGCCGGTGGGTGGAGACCCCCAGCCAAGCCGACCTCCACTAGATCAGCCCCCGAAGCAACCGCGGCGAGAAAACACCCCAGAAGGGCATGTCACTGACACGGAAACCTCCCCTTCCGCGGAAGAGCAGCCACTGCAAGAAGCGCGTACAGAACCCCCGGTATGAGATATCCAGGCGGTCGAAGCCGACGTCCGCATACTACGGAAGACACAGGAGTCATTCTTCCAGAGATTGGAAAACAAGGAAAAACGAGATGACCTACAGAGGCAGGCCGACTTCGAGGCCTTTGGCCGAATGATCCAGGAGGCACTCGAGAACGATCGCCGACGAGCAAACCATCGTAGGAATCATAGAAGAGGAAGGAGGACTCCCGTGGATGACAGCAGTTCCTCGAGCAGCCCAGAGCCGAGGAGCGCACGCCGCGGTAACGGCGAGCCGGAGCAGAGGACACGCGCCGAGAGAGGCCGATCACGGTCTCAGGAGAATGATGGGAACGGCAGTGACGGTCCTAACCGCACTGATCGAGCGGCCAGGGAAGGCCGGGACCGAGAAGAACGCCGTGTGGAGGACAGAACTCCCCGGACTCATAGATCACCTCGCCAGGGATCCCCCCGGGAATATCGGGTGACGTACCTGTCGGACTCCGGCAGATCCCCATTCTCCAGGGAGGCGGCCACGGCCCGTTATCCGAAACATTTCGATCTGGCCGACCTTCTGAAGTACGACGGAACCCAAGATCCACGCAACCACCTTGACGTGTTCGAAAAGCTCATGTGGGTGCGACAGATTAGCGGTCCAGTCGTCCAGCGTCTCTTCGCGGCCACTCTGAATGGACCTACACACAGATGGCTAAGCTCCCTCCTGGATAACTCGGTCCGGAGGAGACCTCGGACGCAAGTTCGAGTTGCATTTCGCCACTAGCAAGAAACAGCCAAAGACCACCTTCACACTAAGCAAGGTACGGCAGAGGAAAGGCGAGGCCCTACAGAAGTACCTGGATCGGTTCCGCGATGTAGCCATACAGGTGCGGTCGCTGCCCGAGGAGGTTCACGTACACTGCCAGGTCAACGGACTAGACCCGTCATCTCGATTGGCTCGACACCTGTGTAAGAACCCAGTGTACACCTTGACCGAGTTCTACACCCAGGCAAAGAAGTATCTGGAGGTAGAACAGATGGAGGCGGCCAATGCCGATGAACCCGAACGGATGAGGAGAAGTCCGCCCAGCGATAGAGAACGGCCAAGAGGGACGAAGGCCGACCCCATAAGGTGGAACCGTGAGAGCCGAGCCAAACCTGACCGAGCCGACCAGAAAGCCAAATACGATAGCTATACCCCGTTGAATGTCCCTCGGTCTCAGGTATGGAAAGAGGTAGCCCAGACCGAGATGAAAAGGGCCGACAAGCCCAGGCCGGTCAGAGGCCGTTCCAACACGGACCGTACCAAATTCTGCACATTCCGCGACTGCCACGGACACACTACTGACGAATGCTATGACCTCCGCGATGCCATTGAAAAATTCGTGAGGGATGGGAAGCTACATCAATACGTTATCAAGACCCAGGGAAGGACGAATGGCAAGCGTAATGACCGTGCCCGCACCAAGAGTCCGCCCAAGGAAACAAGGAAGCAGGGGAAGAAGCAGAAGGCGGCCTCGGACGACGAATTCCCCGATGTGGATTTCCAGTGTAACGTTGTCAGCGGAGGGTTTGGAGGCGGCGGAGACACTGTAAGCCAGCGGAAGAAGTACCTCCGCGAAGTGTTGACCGTCCAAGACCTCCCAAAGTTCAAGGAGGATCCCAAGAAGCCGAGGCCGCCCACGCTGACCTTCACTGACGAAGAGCTGAAAGACGTCATACCCGGCCATCTGGATGGACTGGTAATCACTGGAACCCTGGTCAATTGCCGAGTTAAAAGAATTTTTGTTGATGCAGGGAGTTCGGCCGATATCATAAGTTGGGATGCCTACAAAAGGATGCACCTCGACAAAGAGGATCTCAAGCCGTGCAAAACCACCCTAATTGGCTTCAACGGCGAGCAGTCCTTTCCAAGAGGTTACATCAACCTCAGGCTGACCCTTGGGACCAAGGAAGCTTTCAAGTCTGAACTCGTAAAATTCATAGTGGCAGACTTCCGGTCCCCCTACAACATCATCCTGGGCAGACCAACAATCCACAACTGGGACATACTGGTGTCCACCAAGCACTAGAAGCTGAAGATGGTTAATGACAAAAACCAGGTAGTTGTGGTATCCGGAGACCAGAAAGAGTCGAGGCAATGCTACTTCGAAGCTCTCCGGGTCGAGGAAGGAGGACCCTCATCCCCACCCCGGTTCGGATCCAATGAGCAAGTAGCCGAAGCCGGCTCCTGCAAGTGCCCGCGGAAGCAAGTCCACATGGTAGAGCTCGACCTCCGAGAGTAAGATAATCCGAGGCCCGAGCCGGAAGGAGAGCTGGAGGAGGTAGTGTTGGGTTCAGACCCGTCCAAGACCGCCAAGATCGGCCAAGACATGGAGGAACACCTCAAAGCTCTTATGACCCGCTTCCTAAAGGAGAACCAAGACGTCTTCGCCTGGACCTCAGCCGAAGTACCCGGCATCGACCCCCACTTCTGCTGCCACAAGCTCGGCATATGGCCGGGGTCAAGACCCGTGGCACAGAAGAAGAGGAACATCGCGGACAACAGGCAGAAGGCTCTCGAGAACCATATCGAGGAGCTCCTAGCGGCCGACTTCATCCGAGAGGTGCAGTACACCACCTGGCTCTCCAACGTAGTGATGGTCCTCAAACCCAGCGGCAAATGGAGAGTGTGCGTCGACTACACCAACTTCAACAAGGCCTGCCCAAAGGATTCCTACCCGATGCCAAGTATTGACAAGCTTGTAGACAACTCGGCCGGGTACCGGCTCCTCTCCTTCATGGACGCCTACTCCGGATACAACCAGATCGCAATGCATCCGGAAGACCAAGAGAAGACCGCCTTCATGACGGATAAGGCTAACTACTGCTACAACGTCATGCCATTCGGACTGAAGAATGCCGGGGCTACCTACCAAAGGATGATGAACAGGGCTTTCGAAGATCAGATCGGGCGCAACATCGAGGTCTACATCGACGACATGATCGTCAAGTCAAAGCTTCCAGAAGACCACATCCGGGACCTCGAACAGACGTTTGCGAAATTAAGAAAACATCGAATTAGGTTGAACTCGGCCAAATGTGCTTTTGGAGTTCCGGCTGGGAAGTTCTTAGGCTTCATGTTGACCAACCGAGGAATCGAAGCCAACCCGGATAAGTGCAAGGCCGTGCTCGACATGCAGCCCCCAAGGACCAAGAAAGAGGTACAACAACTAACCGGCCGACTGGCCGCCCTGACAAGGTTTCTCCCGAAGTCAGCTGAGAAAGCCCTGCCTCTATTCAAACTATTGAAGAAGGAAACTCGGGGCGGGTGGAATCCCGAGTGCGATGCCGCCTTCACAGAAGTCAAACGGTGTCTGGCAACCCCTTCGGTACTAACTAAGCCGGATCAAGGAGAAACCCTGTTCCTTTATTTGTCGATCGGCAATGAAGCCGTTAACGCCGCTTTGGTAAGGAAAACCGAGGCCGGGCAGAAACCAATATACTTCATCAGAAAGGCCCTGCAAAGCTCGGAACTCTGGTACCAGAAACTGGAGAAAGTGGCCTTCGCCCTACTCACCGCGGCCCGAAGGCTCCGGCCTTACTTCCAAGGACATCGGATTGTGGTACGAACCAGCCAGCCGATCTGCCAGATCCTCCACAAGCCCGACCTAGCAGGAAGAATGACCAACTGGGCCATAGAACTGTCCGAGTTTGACATCGCTTTCAAGGCCCGGCAGGCAATCAAGTCCCAGGTACTGGCCGACTTCGTCAGGGAACTCACCCTGGCCACTACCAATGACGGGATTTGGAAGGTCTACGTGGATGGATCCTCCAACGCAAAGGGCAGCGGTGCAGGAGTCATCGTCGAAAGCCCACAGGGGGTAGCCACCGAGCACTCTCTTCAATTGAAGTTCCAGACCTCCAATAATCAGGCCGAATACGAGGCCCTGCTGGCCGGGCTGCTTCAGGCAAAGGACAATGGCGCCCAACGAGTAAAGGTTTTAACCGACTCGCAGCTCGTCGTAGCCCAGATTGACGGCTCCTATCAAGCAAAAGGCCCTCTTATGGCAAAGTACCTGAACCGTGCCAAAGAGCTCATGGCCGAATTCGAGGAGGTAACGGTCTCCCATATCCCAAGAGAGGAGAACGCCAGAGCCGACATCCTCTCCAAGTTGGCGAGTACTAAGGGGCCAGACAATCACAGAACTGCGATCCAACAAAATCTGACCGAGCCGAGCTGCATTATGGCCATCTCAACCGGCCTCGACTGGAGGAAGCCAATAGAAGACTACCTCGAAAGGGGGATCATCCCTACCGATTCGACCGAGGCCAAAAAGCTGATCAGAGAAGCCGCTTTCTACGCAATGGTTGATGATCAACTATATAGAAAAGGGCTCCACTGCCTGATGATGAGGTGTCTCGGCGAATCCGAGGCCAAATACGTGCTGGCCGAACTCCATGAAGATAGCAACGGCCACCACATGGGGGGCAAGGCCCTCGCTAGAAAGGCTCTATGCGCCGGTTATTATTGGCCCACTATGAAGCATGATGCCATGGAAAAAGCCAGGACATGTGACAGTTGCCAGAAACACGCCAGGATCATATGGCCGCCGCCCTCAGAGTTGAAAGGAATGCCAGCCCCCTGGCCCTTCTACAAGTGGGGCATGGACATCCTCGGACCCTTCCGACCGGCGCAGGGACAATGCAGATGGCTCATAGTCGCTGTAGACTACTTCACCAAGTGGATCGAAGCAGAGCCACTCGCCACCATTACCTTGGCCAGGGTTATGAAGTTCTTCCTGTAACGCCTCATTTTCAATACCAAAATCTTGGCCAAAATATTAATAACACTTCCAAATATAGGATATTCAACACTCAAACACATATTTACAATATGGCCAAAGGTAGAAATCCATTTATACAGGGCCAAAATAAATCCAATAAATAAGAGTTATTTTAAAATGCGGAAGTCTTTTAGGTTCATGGCAAATAAAATAACACAACATAAACTAAAGGAGTACAGAAGAGCCTACAAAGCTCACTCCATGGGTGCATTCCCTTGATCTCTACTAAGTTATTCACCTGAAAAATGATAATATGGGGTGAGATTACACATCTCAGTAACTACTAAATATTTCCACCGCATACAAGTAAATAATGTATGATAAAAAGGCATAAACTTATTTCATAAATATAAATATATACCATACTTTCTCTTACAAAGATTATTTGTAAAAGTAGTTATCAATATAAAATATGACTTTATATATATAAATATATTATTTCAGAAGTTCTCATCATATGTCTTTACAAATCATTCATCAGTCTATCAAATCCTTGATCTGTTCAGAAATGCATTATGCAGTATGCAGCCTCCCTTATACCACCTCCATCCGTATACCGCTGACTGGAGCCATAGGCTAACACATAGTCCAATAGAAACTTATTCATTTGACTGAATTGTTCCAAGCTCACCAAATCTTAAGATACACCCGGCCAAAGGTATAGAGCTTAAATCTGGACTATGGCTCCCCTCCTTTAAGATAACAACTAAGGAGGTGTCACATGTCCCACATCTCCAATGAAATCCCGGCCAGAGGAAAACATGGAAGATGGGGCCCTGAAATAAGTACCATCCACTGTGCACCGAGTGGTGGCATAAACAATTCTTATCATTCAAATCCCTCCTTACTCCACCCATCACAATACAACCGCCATGATGAATGTGTTTAATCAAAAGTAATGCATTATTATACCATTATATGCATCGATATGCGTATTTATGAATAGTAAAATACTATACGTATATGTGAATAGTAAAATACTATGCGTATATGTGAATAGTAAAATACTATGCGTATATGTGAATAGTAAAATACGGTATATATACATGAATAGTAAAAATAAATAGTACATACGGTATGTATACGTGAATAGTAAAAATGAATAGAAAATACAGTATGTATACGTGAATAGTAAATGTGAATAGTAAATACGGTATACGTGAATAGTAAATACGGTATTCGTGAATAGTAACGTACGCATAAATAGTACCTCTGCAGATTTGCAAATCAAAGTTCCCACACCATATCTTAAAACCATAAATATTTTCTAAATATTCTTGCCAGAATAGTAAACAAACAAATTTATATTCATACATAATTCACAAGTATAAGGAGGAATATTCAGAGTTACCTGTTACTTGCTAATACCCGAATCACCAACCAGCTATTATAAGACTCTCAAGCAAATGTCTCTCTACTCTCTCTCTCTCTCTACCTCTCTCTATGTGTAACATCCTGAATTTTGAATATAATATCTTGAACATAAACCTATTTTGGGAAGACTAGTAGGCTCTATTTTTGGAAAGTGATAAATTTGAAATCAGTATTTTGTGGGCCCCGTGAATAGTATTTACTATTCACGTATACGTTTTTACTATTTACAAATACGTATTTAAAAATATATATATATATATATATATGTTATTCGCAAATACGTATTTAATACTTGAAATTTGTGAAATATGAATAGTGTTCACTATTCACAAATACGTATTTACTATTTAAAAATACGGTATTTACTATTCCTAAATACGTATTTACTATTCATGCGGGACCCACGGCCAAAATAATTCTCTGCAAACTTTCCCGTGAGTGACAAACTTTCTTGTGACTTTGAAAAAAATGGCCGCGGGACCCACGTAATAGTAACTTACTATTTGAATAATAATATTATATTATTATTTACTATTCATGTGGGACCCACGAAAAATTATTTCCACAACCAGCCACGGGAAGAGTCACGGGAGGTTTGAAAATTTGTCATCGGGAAAATTACGTAGAACGACCCAGAGACGAAAATTACACTTAAGGACCCATTTTCCAACTATAAATAGACCTTCCATTTCATTTCATTCTTCACAACTTCTAAGAGCCATAGAGAGAGGTAGAGAGAGAGAGAGTAGAGATATTTGCTTAAGAGTTATAATAGCTGGTTGGTGATTCGGGTATTAGCAAGTAACAGGTAACTCTGAATATTCTTCCTTATACTTGTGAATTATGTATGATTATTAATTGGTTTGTTTATTTTTTTTTGGCAAGAATATTTAGAAAATATTTATGGTTTTAAGATCTGGTGTGGGAACTTTGATTTGCAAATCTGCAGAGGTACTATTTATACGTACGTTACTATTCACGTATACCGTATTTACTATTCATTTTACTATTCACATATACCACATTTACTATTCACGTATACCGTATTTACTATTCACATTTACTATTCACGTATACCGTATTTACTATTCATTTTACTATTCACATATACCGTATTTACTATTCATTTTTACTATTCACGTATACCGTATTTACTATTCATTTTACTATTCACGTATACCGTATTTACTATTCATTTTACTATTCACGTATACTGTATTTACTATTCATTTTACTATTCACGTATACATACCGTATTTACTATTCACGTATATATACCGTATGTACTCTTCATTTTTACTATTCATGTATATATACCGTGTTTTACTATTCACATATACACATAGTATTTTACTATTCACAGATACGCATAGTATTTACTATTCATAAATACGCATATTGATGTATAAAACTTTATGGTATAATAATGCATTATTTTGAGTGAACATATTCATCATGGCGGTTGTATTATGATGGGTGGAGTAAGGAGGGATTTGAATGATAAGAATGATTTATGCCACCACTCGGTGCACAGTGGATGGTACTTGTTTCAGGGCCCCATCTTCCATGTTTTCCTCTGGCCGGGATTTCATTGGAGATGTGGGACATGTGACACCTCCTTAGTTGTTATTTTAAAGGAGGGGAGCCATAGTCCAGATTTAAGCTCTATACCTTTGGCCGGGTGTATCTTAAGTTTTGGTGAGCTTGGAACAATTCAGTCAAATGAATGAGTTTCTATTGGACTATGTGTTAGCCTATGGCTCCAGTCAGCGGTATATGGTTGGAAGGTGATATAAGGGAGGGTGCATACTGCATAATGCATTTCTGAACAGTTCAAGAATTTGATATAATGATGAATAATCTGTAAAGACATGAGATGAGAACTTTTGAGATATATATGTTTTATTACCTTCTATATTGATGACTATTAGTATAAATTATTTTGTATGAGAAATTATGGAATCTACATATATATATTTGAAATCAGCCCATATCTTTTTGTCATATATTATTTGCTCGTGTACGGTAGAAATATTCAGTAGTTACTGAGACGTGGAATCTCATCCCACATTAACATTTTTCAGGTGATTATTCTAGTAGAGAGCAAGGGAAGGCACCTATGGAGTGAGCTCTGGAAGCTCTTTTAATCTCCAATAAATTATGATATGTTATTTTATTTGCCATGAACCTAAGACTTCCGTTTTGTATTAAACTCTGAAATATTTTCTGGAATTTATTCTGATTATGTATTACGGGTTTTATTCGAAATGGTAACATTGTAAAAGGATTTGGATATTGTTGAACTCTTTTGATGGTATTTTCAATATTTTGACCAAGTTTTTGGGTGATGAAAATGAGGTGTTACATTTTTGGTATCAGAGCCAAAGGTTCCATGGCAATTTTGTTTATTTTCTAAAGTGATTTCTAAAAAAAAAATTAAAAAAAAAAGTTCGTGGCAAATTAAATATCATAACATGAGCACTTCCCTTTGTTAGATTTAGAATTTATTTAGCTATTTTTTTTATTGGTTTAGTGTCCTTATAATATTAAACATAGGAGGAGATAATGGCAAGAACTCGAAGAACTAATTCAACCCCTGCTCCGTCCCAAAGAGGTCTCCCTCCGCATCAAGATGGTCCCTATCCTCAGGATAACAATGCCCTTTTGGTAGAATTACGAGACGTCATCCTGGAGATGAGAGAGAAAGTGAATAGACACGAGGATGAATTAGCAAAAGGACGAGGCCAAGGTGGTAAGGAAGGAAAGGAGAAGGCTCTGGAAGTCACACCTTCTGACCATCAATCTAGGGGAGGAAGTCATTCTCGCACTGAAGATGGAGGTAGTAGCGGTTCTCATTCTCAGTATCATCCCTTACCTATTACTGAGGTTTGGGAAAAATTTCGGAAGTTTACTCCACCGATGTTCGAGGGGAAGCTAGATCCGATTGCAGCACTGGAGTGGCTGAAGCGTGTAGAAAAGATTTTCAGAGTTATCGAGATTAGCTCACAACAAAAGGTGATGGTTGCTGAACAATTGTTGCAGAAAGCAGCTGAAGAATGGTGGGAAAGCACCAAAACAAAAGGAAATGCTGAGATGACGTGGGAAGAGTTTAAGGAAAAGTTCGAAAATTATTACTTTTCCCCTTCAATCAGAATAGAGAAAGAAACTGAATTCCTCACATTCAGGCAAGGGGAATTACATGAAGACGAATTTATTACTCGCTTTTTAGAGTTGTCTAAATTCTGCGGATATTCACAGAACAACTCTAAATGGTTGAGTGCTCGATTGGTTGAAAAAGCTAGACCAGACCTAAAAACAGCTCTATCACCGTTCCTTGATGAAACAAGGGATTTTGAAGAAATATGCGACAAACTGCGCACGATAGCAAGGAACAAACGAGAAGAGGAAGCTGAGAAGATGAAGGGTTTTCAGGCCAGATCTACACACCTCATGAGACCAACGGGAGGAGTTACTAAGAAGCAGAGTCACAACTTCAGTAATGTGAATACGCGGTTTAGCCAACCATCCAGAAATCACTTTGGTGGACCATCGAGGAGTTATTTTACTGGACCCCAAAGAAGTCATTTCAGCAGACCACCGAGGAGTCAATTCAAAGGACCTCAAAGGAGTCACTTCAGTGGAGGTCAGAGTTCATATAGGGGATCCACAGCTCCTGCTGCAAGCACCGCCAACAATCAGATGTGTGCCAAGTGTGGAAGAATACACCAAGGACCATGTGTGACGTGTTTCAACTGTGGAAAGCCAGGACACATTTCCAGATTTTGTGAGGAGGAGCCTCGAGGAGCCAAGGATGCTAGAACTGCAGTGCCAGGGAAAGTGTTTGCACTATCACATCAGGAGGCAAGTGCTTCACCAAATCTGATTAAAGGTATCCTCAAACTCCAAGGTCTTGAAGTAGAAGCCTTATTTGATTCTGGTGCCACACACTCTTTTATATCATACGACTGTGTGCCTCGATTGAATTTAAGAGTGAGTGAATTGCCTTATTATATGATTATTTCTACACCGGCGGGAGCTTCAGTAAAAACTTCTAGGGCTTGCTTAAATTGTACGATTGAGATTGATAATAGGATCTCAAATATAGACCTTGTTTGTTTACCCACGAAGGGTATCGATGTAATAATAGGAATGGATTGGTTGTCAGCTAATGACATCATCCTTGACTGCAAGAGGAAGACTATCTCTCTTGCGGATGACTCTATGAGTCATAGTAGACCACAATTGTTGTCTATAGTACAAGATGAAAAGCCTGTTCATCATGGTTGTCTTGCGTACATGGTGTTTTTCTCCATTCAAGCAGAAGTAGAGGAAGGGATAGAAGATATCGAAGTGGTAAACGAGTTTCCGGAGGTATTCCCGAAAGAAATGACAGGTTTACCCCCAGAGAGAGAAGTAGAATTTTCTATTGATCTCGTACCTGGAACGGAACCTATATCTAAAGCTCCTTACCGAATGTCTCCATCGGAACTAGCAGAATTGAAGAGGCAGATCGAGGAATTGTTAGAAAAGGGTTTTATCAGACCCAGTGTATCTCCTTGGGGATCGCCCGTACTCTTTGTAAAGAAGAAAGATGGGAGCCTGAGACTATGCATTGACTATCGCCAGTTGAATAAAGTGACTATAAAGAATAAATATCCTTTACCCAGGATCGACGATCTGCTTGATCAGTTGAAGGGAGCATCCATATTCTCCAAGATCGACCTCAGATCAGGTTATCACCAACTGAGAGTCAAAGCTGAAGATGTCTCAAAAACTGCATTCAGAACTAGATATGGCCATTATGAATTTCTTGTTATGCCATTTGGGCTAACAAATGCTCCAGCAGTATTCATGGATTACATGAATAGAATTTTCCGACCATATCTAGATAAATTTGTAGTGGTTTTCATTGACGACATCCTTATCTACTCTAAGGATGAAGAAGAGCATAAAGAGCACCTTAGAATCGTGCTACAAGTGTTGAAGGAGCACAAGCTCTATGCGAAACTATCTAAGTGCGAATTTTGGTTGAAGGAAGTAAAATTCCTAGGCCATGTCGTATCGGCTGAAGGTGTTGCAGTGGACCATACTAAAGTTGAAGCAGTACTCCAATGGGAACGACCAAAGTCCGTGACTGAGATAAGGAGTTTTCTAGGTCTAGCTGGCTATTATAGGAGATTTATCAAGGGCTTTTCGCAAATAGCTATGCCTTTGACAAAGTTAACTAGGAAGGGTCAACCATATGCATGGGACGAAAAGTGTGAAGCAGCTTTTCAAAATTTGAAGACTAAGTTGACTACGGCACCGGTACTTATAATTCCAGATCCTGCTCAGACCTTTACTTTGTACACAGATGCTTCCAAGAAAGGTCTTGGGTGTGTATTAATGCAAAATGGTAGGGTAGTAGCTTATGCTTCTCGACAGTTAAGGCCACATGAAGGGAATTATCCTACTCACGACTTAGAACTGGCAGCAGTAGTGTTTGCTCTGAAGATTTGGAGGCATCACCTCTACGGTTCAAAGTTCGAGGTTTATAGTGACCACAAAAGTCTGAAGTACCTGTTCGACCAAAAGGAGCTCAACATGCGACAGAGGAGATGGATGGAGTTTATCAAGGACTACGACTTCGAATTGAAGTATCATCCAGGAAAGGCGAACGTTGTAGCAGATGCCTTAAGTAGAAAGACAATCCATGTAGCTCAGATGATGATCAGAGAACATAAATTGCTCGAGGAGATACCAAGTACATCTATTGATGTAATGTCAGGTTTGGTCGCTACCATGGAAGCATTAACTATTGAAAGCACAATTTGGAAAGAGATTAAATTCGCTCAGCTCGAAGATGAGTATCTATTAAACGTGAGGGAAGATATTGAAGAAGGAAAAGAATCGAAATTTGGGATCGATAGAGATGGGATATTAAGATATAAAGGAAAAGTGTGCATACCTAATGATGGAGAAATAAAAAAGCTCATACTAGAGGAGGCACATCGGAGTAAATACACTATCCATCCCGGAGCAACCAAGATGTATCATGATCTCAAGCGGAATTGGTGGTGGCGGGGCATGAAGAAAGATGTGACTGACTTTGTCACTTGTTGTTTGACTTGTCAGAAAGTCAAGATTGAACATCGGAAACCTCCTGGATTATTAAAGAATTTGGATATCCCAGAGTGGAAATGGGACAGCATCTCTATGGATTTCATCATGGGGCTTCCTCTAACGACATCCGGACATAATGCCATTTGGGTAATTGTCGATCGGTTAACTAAGTCAGCTCATTTTCTAGCAATTGCAGCAGAATACTCATTGGAGAGACTAGCAAAGATCTACATGAAGGAGATTGTCAGATTGCATGGGATACCGAATAGCATCGTATCTGATCGTGATCCACGATTCACTTCACGATTTTGGAAAGCATTGCAGAATGCTATGGGAACTCGGATGAGTTATAGTACCGCTTATCATCCTCAAACTGACGGGCAGACTGAGAGGACTATTCAAACTCTGGAAGACATGTTGCGGGCTTGTGCAATCGAACTAAAAGGAAGTTGGGACGAACATCTTCATCTTGCGGAGTTTGCATATAACAATAGTTATCACTCCAGCATTGAGATGGCACCTTATGAGGCTTTGTATGGAAGAAAATGTAGATCTCCTATTTGCTGGACGGAATTAAATGAGCGAATTTTAATAGGTCCAGAACTTGTGGACGAGACGACTCAAAAGATTAAGGTGATTCAACAGAAACTTCTCACTGCTCAGAGTCGACAGAAGAGTTATGCTGACAAGAGAAGACGACCGTTGGAGTTCATGGTGGGCGAACATGTATTCTTAAGAGTCACACCAATGACTGGCATAGGTAGAGCAATACGAGCAAAGAAGCTTTCACCTCGTTTTATGGGTCCTTATGAGATTTTGGAGAAAGTTGGACCGGTAGCTTACAGAATTGCATTACCTCCACAGCTTGCGAACCTTCATGATGTCTTTCATGTATCGCAACTGAAGAAATACCAACCGGATCCTTCCCACATTATAGAAGTAGAAGAGGTAGAACTCAAGGATAACATGACGTATAAAGCCGAGCCGGAGCGGATTGTTGATGCAAGGGACAAGAAATTAAGAAACAAGACCATTAGACTTGTAAAGGTCGAGTGGAAAGGAATGGTTCCTGGAGATGCTACTTGGGAAACGGAGGAGAGCATGCGACAAACCTATCCTCATTTATTTAAATAGGTTAGAATTCTTATTATAGCAAAATTTTGAGGACAAAATTTTCTTTTAGGAGGGGAGAAATGTAACATCCTGAATTTTGAATATAATATCTTGAACATAAACCTATTTTGGGAAGACTAGTAGGCTCTATTTTTGGAAAGTGATAAATTTGAAATCAGTATTTTGTGGGCCCCGTGAATAGTATTTACTATTCACGTATACGTTTTTACTATTTACAAATACGTATTTAAAAATATATATATATATATATATATGTTATTCGCAAATACGTATTTAATACTTGAAATTTGTGAAATATGAATAGTGTTCACTATTCACAAATACGTATTTACTATTTAAAAATACGGTATTTACTATTCCTAAATACGTATTTACTATTCATGCGGGACCCACGGCCAAAATAATTCTCTGCAAACTTTCCCGTGAGTGACAAACTTTCTTGTGACTTTGAAAAAAATGGCCGCGGGACCCACGTAATAGTAACTTACTATTTGAATAATAATATTATATTATTATTTACTATTCATGTGGGACCCACGAAAAATTATTTCCACAACCAGCCACGGGAAGAGTCACGGGAGGTTTGAAAATTTGTCATCGGGAAAATTACGTAGAACGACCCAGAGACGAAAATTACACTTAAGGACCCATTTTCCAACTATAAATAGACCTTCCATTTCATTTCATTCTTCACAACTTCTAAGAGCCATAGAGAGAGGTAGAGAGAGAGAGAGTAGAGATATTTGCTTAAGAGTTATAATAGCTGGTTGGTGATTCGGGTATTAGCAAGTAACAGGTAACTCTGAATATTCTTCCTTATACTTGTGAATTATGTATGATTATTAATTGGTTTGTTTATTTTTTTTTGGCAAGAATATTTAGAAAATATTTATGGTTTTAAGATCTGGTGTGGGAACTTTGATTTGCAAATCTGCAGAGGTACTATTTATACGTACGTTACTATTCACGTATACCGTATTTACTATTCATTTTACTATTCACATATACCGTATTTACTATTCACATTTACTATTCACGTATACCGTATTTACTATTCACATTTACTATTCACGTATACCGTATTTACTATTCATTTTACTATTCACATATACCGTATTTACTATTCATTTTTACTATTCACGTATACAGTATTTACTATTCATTTTACTATTCACGTATACCGTATTTACTATTCATTTTACTATTCACGTATACTGTATTTACTATTCATTTTACTATTCACGTATACATACCGTATTTACTATTCACGTATATATACCGTATGTACTCTTCATTTTTACTATTCATGTATATATACCGTGTTTTACTATTCACATATACACATAGTATTTTACTATTCACAGATACGCATAGTATTTACTATTCATAAATACGCATATTGATGTATAAAACTTTATGGTATAATAATGCATTATTTTGAGTGAACATATTCATCATGGCGGTTGTATTATGATGGGTGGAGTAAGGAGGGATTTGAATGATAAGAATGATTTATGCCACCACTCGGTGCACAGTGGATGGTACTTGTTTCAGGGCCCCATCTTCCATGTTTTCCTCTGGCCGGGATTTCATTGGAGATGTGGGACATGTGACACCTCCTTAGTTGTTATTTTAAAGGAGGGGAGCCATAGTCCAGATTTAAGCTCTATACCTTTGGCCGGGTGTATCTTAAGTTTTGGTGAGCTTGGAACAATTCAGTCAAATGAATGAGTTTCTATTGGACTATGTGTTAGCCTATGGCTCCAGTCAGCGGTATATGGTTGGAAGGTGATATAAGGGAGGGTGCATACTGCATAATGCATTTCTGAACAGTTCAAGAATTTGATATAATGATGAATAATCTGTAAAGACATGAGATGAGAACTTTTGAGATATATATGTTTTATTACCTTCTATATTGATGACTATTAGTATAAATTATTTTGTATGAGAAATTATGGAATCTACATATATATATTTGAAATCAGCCCATATCTTTTTGTCATATATTATTTGCTCGTGTACGGTAGAAATATTCAGTAGTTACTGAGACGTGGAATCTCATCCCACATTAACATTTTTCAGGTGATTATTCTAGTAGAGAGCAAGGGAAGGCACCTATGGAGTGAGCTCTGGAAGCTCTTTTAATCTCCAATAAATTATGATATGTTATTTTATTTGCCATGAACCTAAGACTTCCGTTTTGTATTAAACTCTGAAATATTTTCTGGAATTTATTCTGATTATGTATTACGGGTTTTATTCGAAATGGTAACATTGTAAAAGGATTTGGATATTGTTGAACTCTTTTGATGGTATTTTCAATATTTTGACCAAGTTTTTGGGTGATGAAAATGAGGTGTTACACTATGGCTTTTAGAAGTTGTGAAGAATGAAATGAAATGGAAGGTCTATTTATAGTTGGAAAATGGGTCCTTAAGTGTAATTTTCCCAAAATTATAAAATTATAAAATATAAAAAGTAGTGTTCCTCGTGGGCTGCTGGCGGCTCTTCGTGCTCCAATCTTTTTTTTTTGTTTTTTTGTTTTTTTGTTTTGTCTTGTTTCTTGTTTTTTTTGTTTTTTAATAAATTATAAAAAGTAAATGTGGGTCCCGCGGAAATTTTTTAATCACACGAGGTGCACCACGAGGGGAGAGGCTGCTGGAGGGAAAATTATTTGGCGTGGGTCCCACATGAATAGTAAATACGTATTTAGGAATAGTAAATACCGTATTTTTAAATAGTAAATACGTATTTGTGAATAGTAAATACTATTCATATTTCACAAATTTTCAAGTATTAAATACGTCTTTGTGAATAACATATATATATATTTTTAAATACGTATTTGTGAATAGTAAAAACGTATACATGAATAGTAAATACTATTCACGGGTCCCACAAAATACTGATTTCAAATTTATCACTTTCCGAAAATAGAGCCTAGTAGTCTTCCCAAAATAGGTTTATGTTCAAGATATTAGATTCAAAATTCAGGATGTTACATTTCTCCCCTCCTAAAAGAAAATTTTGTCCTCAAAATTTCGCTATAATAAGAATTCTAACCTATTTAAATAAATGAGGATAGGTTTGTCGCATGCTCTCCTCCGTTTCCCAAGTAGCATCTCCGGGAGCCATTCCTTTACACACAACCTTTACAAGCTAATAGCCTTGTTCCTCAATTACTTATCCCCCGCATCAACAATCCGCTCCGACTCAGCTTTATATATCATATTATCCCTAAGTCCTATCTCTTTCCCAAACATGCTCACCAAGCGCACAACACAATTTTCGTTCATCCTGTACCCAAAGTAATATTCAGACACAAGATCCACTAGTTCCTTATTTGAGCGCTTGGTTACACTGGCCTCACAGGCCAGTTCATTCTTCCTTTCTGCTTATTTCATTGTATTACCACGACACTGGATATTCAGATCTTACAGCTTAAGAAGCTACCCTCAGGCCATAATAACCACAACATGATATAATCTGATTATTCTGCCAACCTTAAGATAAACTTTAGACATACAGGTCTAATGTTACCATGATAGGCAACAAACACAATACTAGGCACATAAGTCTTATAGCCTAGAGATACCACCATATGCAAACTAGCTCAACGGGTCTTACCGCTTCAAGCCTCTGCTCGTCTATCCTATACTCGTGCTTCCTCAATTCAAGTTTAAGAAAACACTTACTTACTAAATCTAGCTTTCACCAATGGCAAGTAATTCAAAAACAAGTACATTTGGCAAGATTCCGTAAACTAAGTATATCCACAACAGTTTCCAACCTCTTCTAGCTTGTACACCTTCCACCACAATCATAATTTAAAAGTCAATTCTTGTTCTAATTTCGCAAGGATTCATTCCATGAGACATCATAGTTTATAAATGTCGATTACAAACTGGTCTTAAATCCTGTTGTAAATATTGCGTAAAAATTTCCAAACACAGCAAGTGCATTGGTAAGTTCAAAATTCAAATACTCAGGGACCTAGCAACTATTTTAAATAGTCACCAACTCCGAATACATTCCAGGTTCCAACTTATTCTACTCAACTCATCCATGAAACACTCAATTCATTATTTCTAAAGAAAGATTCTATTATCAAGATCATTTTCTATGCTAGATAAACAGTTGGCAATTCTCTGAACACCTTACACATGTTGGTATCACATTTTGTTCCCTATTTCTCTCCAATCAATTAGTACCATATTCTAATATCTCAATTTATTCAATCAATTCAGTCTCCTAAAGAATCAATACAACTGTTAAGTTGAACTGTTATATTACATTTCTACTAGTAGCAACCCTCTAGATCCCCTACCAACTTTCAGATTCATCATCCTATTTCTAAAACCCCGATTATTCATACTAGATTCATCATACTCCATAGCTTATATCATTTAAGAACTATCCTCAAACTTTCCCCAAAAATGATAATTGTCAAATTACAAATCAACTCTTAGAACTTCAATATCAGCAAAACAGAGATATCATGTGTCCTCAATAATATCCATAGAACATTCATGTTTCACAATTCCTAGACTAAGATCTAAAACATTCAAATATTATTCTCACAATCTCAGCATTGTTCACATGATTCGAATTCAATCCTTAGTATCTCAAAGACATATACTAAATATCATCTGTTCCTCTCATAGTTATCTATTAATCACACCCAAATAACATACTAATATTGTAACATAAATCACCGGATTTCATACTTTCATAATTAGACATACTATCTTAACTCAGATTGAATTCAAGTCTATTCTCAAATATTCCCAGACATTAATAGTCAAGTTTACAATTTGATTCTTATAACCTCAACATCAACTGATAATTCGTGTTTCCCCAAAAATACCCATTATACATACTAAGATCATGATTCACAATTCCTAATCTAATTCTTGGATTATACGAAGACTATCTACAACCTCAGCAGTATTCACAAGGTTCTAATTCTACTTCAACCTGCAATATCACAAAGGCTCATTTCGTTCTTAAGTTCTATTTCAGCTTAGATTAAATTAAAGCCTATCCTCAACATTTACTATATTCATTCTAACATCTTACTGGCATTCCTAAGGATCACCATTTCATACCTTTCCATCGATCTTCCAACATGTTTATCCAAAAACCTTAGTCTTTGAATTATCTGTGACAAATTCATAGAGTTCTTCGGATACTCAGAGAGTGAAGAATGCTCTCGGGTTAATTGGCACAACTCATCATCATTTCAAATCTTCGGATTCTCTCCGGTTCATCTAATATTATTAGAAAGTCACCCTTCCCAAGATTACTATCACCTTAGCACGCTTACGCTTAAAATCCTATTTTCAAATGTCTGTCCCGACATCTCAAAACAGCTGCATACCTAAATCGGATTTCCTGGAGATTTGGTCATTAAGTAATCACCATGTGACTTATAAACGTCCAAACTTAATTTCCTTGAGACATGACTAACAATAAATGTTGTGTCGATTACCGCCTGCACCAAAATTCAAAAAGGTTTCGACCTATAAGGGCGGTTAGGGTGCATTAGGTTGTATTAGGGTGTGGTGCCATAAAATTTCCGCATAACAACAAAGTCTGCATAATTATGAGCCAGCGACAGATGAGAATCCAATGCTGCTTAACAAAATCTAGACGTTACTAGCCCAGCTATAAACCGAGTAAAGCATGAGTAATTGTTTCACATTCTCTCAGGCTTCACATCCTCTCAAGCTTCACATCAACATACATATTTCCTCTCCGATCGTAACTTTCCCTATATTCTTCCATATTATCTTTATACATGGCCGGTTCAAGCAACTTCATTCCAGTTTCCGATTCATACAACCCTTTCTTTCTTGAAACTTTACTTCATGACTATCAGACTAACATGTTGTCTGACTTGTCAAACAATGCATCATACCCTTATTCTTCTTTACTTCCCCAAAATCCCGTAAGTATGAATGTTCATTCATCTGCCTCAACGATTAACATTCCTACTCCTCCTCCAAGGATACAAGATTCTATTTTTACAACTACTAACAGAAAGGAATCTGAAGCAGGTCCATCAAGGCGACCTGTCCAAAGATGTCGTAATATGGCAGATCTTATGGAGTCCACGGTACCTTCTCAACCAAGGAATCCTGGTTCTAGCTTGACGGAGACTACTAATCCATTCTCATGTGGTTGCTGCCATGTTCTACGAGAGATCATTCATACCAATGGACTTCAATACCATAAACTTGAAGTTCATGGGAGGATTGGTATGATATGCCACGCTGTCTTTCACCAGGACGTACAAGGAGGTTCTTCCAATCCTCAAGTATTTGACTTTGGTAAGAAAAATTTAGAAGATGTCAAACATTTTCTAGAAAATTATTGTTTGAATCAAAATTCTTTAGGGTATGTCCTGGTGTCAGATCCCCTATCAGCCTACTATGAGGCCCTTTGTGTTGGTTTGGAATGGACTAAAAATCAAAATGAACTCCCTAATAGTTCATTTCCAACCAATACAACAAATATATCCAATAAAGGAAAAGAGCTCGTGGTTGTAAATAATAATCCTTCAGTCCCCATACCTAGTAATCCATACCGATCAAGAGCTGAACAAAATATTAGAGCTGCATCAATGTCAATAAATGATCTTAGAGACTTATTCCATTTACCTCAACAAGAAGCGGCTCAACAAGTTCGTCTATGCAAAAATGTTCTAATGAAAATATGCCATAGGGGAGGAATAAAGCATTGGCCTTATGTAAAAATTCGAAGCACTATGAAGCAAATAGCTAGATTGAGAAGAACAATGTCTCCTGATGGTCCTCTCTCAAGAGCAGCCGCTCAGGAAGAAATTAATAGACTTAAACTTGAGATAGTCGAAGCTTGCGGTGGGATTGTACCAACTGTTGTTCTTGATGCTTGAATTAATATAGTCTACTCTTCTTAGCCTTCTTGCTAATGTTTGTAATCTCTATTCTAGGATTCATAAGGATTTTCGAGTTTTCCTGCCAAACTCAACTTTATCTTATTAAATTCAAACTTAAGCCAGTTATTCTGTATAATCAAGACTATGCCCGTATTCTGTTATGGTATTGTCATCTGTTACTCATATAAATTAGCTAGGTAAGTGAAAGTCTAGCGAAAATCTCTTCATACTTTTTACAACGGCAACTAATTGAATAAACATCAAATAGGGGCTTAGTCTTTCAATCACTTTCTTAGACACCAATAAAAATATTCATCCTAGAAAGTAATTTTGGGCCTACAGAATCCAATATTCAATAAATTTTCTACTTACCAACTTCCGCTACGCAGCTCTGAAATTTAATCTCAATCACATCCTCAAATCATAAATCCTCATTATCAATCACTTGAATATTTTGATTAACCCATTCTTCTCCTATCATGAATGTCACAAGAAAATTGGTAAAAAGAATCCAAAGCTATAAAGGAAAATGCACATGTTATGATATTTAATTTGCCATGACCTCAAAATTTTTATTTAGAAAACTGATAAGAAATTTACAGATTGGCCAGAACCTTTGCTCTGATACCAAAATTGTAACGCCTCATTTTCAATACCAAAATCTTGGCCAAAATATTAATAACACTTCCAAATATAGGATATTCAACACTCAAACACATATTTACAATATGGCCAAAGGTAGAAATCCATTTATACAGGGCCAAAATAAATCCAATAAATAAGAGTTATTTTAAAATGCGGAAGTCTTTTAGGTTCATGGCAAATAAAATAACACAACATAAACTAAAGGAGTACAGAAGAGCCTACAAAGCTCACTCCATGGGTGCATTCCCTTGATCTCTACTAAGTTATTCACCTGAAAAATGATAATATGGGGTGAGATTACACATCTCAGTAACTACTAAATATTTCCACCGCATACAAGTAAATAATGTATGATAAAAAGGCATAAACTTATTTCATAAATATAAATATATACCATACTTTCTCTTACAAAGATTATTTGTAAAAGTAGTTATCAATATAAAATATGACTTTATATATATAAATATATTATTTCAGAAGTTCTCATCATATGTCTTTACAAATCATTCATCAGTCTATCAAATCCTTGATCTGTTCAGAAATGCATTATGCAGTATGCAGCCTCCCTTATACCACCTCCATCCGTATACCGCTGACTGGAGCCATAGGCTAACACATAGTCCAATAGAAACTTATTCATTTGACTGAATTGTTCCAAGCTCACCAAATCTTAAGATACACCCGGCCAAAGGTATAGAGCTTAAATCTGGACTATGGCTCCCCTCCTTTAAGATAACAACTAAGGAGGTGTCACATGTCCCACATCTCCAATGAAATCCCGGCCAGAGGAAAACATGGAAGATGGGGCCCTGAAATAAGTACCATCCACTGTGCACCGAGTGGTGGCATAAACAATTCTTATCATTCAAATCCCTCCTTACTCCACCCATCACAATACAACCGCCATGATGAATGTGTTTAATCAAAAGTAATGCATTATTATACCATTATATGCATCGATATGCGTATTTATGAATAGTAAAATACTATACGTATATGTGAATAGTAAAATACTATGCGTATATGTGAATAGTAAAATACTATGCGTATATGTGAATAGTAAAATACGGTATATATACATGAATAGTAAAAATAAATAGTACATACGGTATGTATACGTGAATAGTAAAAATGAATAGAAAATACAGTATGTATACGTGAATAGTAAATGTGAATAGTAAATACGGTATACGTGAATAGTAAATACGGTATTCGTGAATAGTAACGTACGCATAAATAGTACCTCTGCAGATTTGCAAATCAAAGTTCCCACACCAGATCTTAAAACCATAAATATTTTCTAAATATTCTTGCCAGAATAGTAAACAAACAAATTTATATTCATACATAATTCACAAGTATAAGGAGGAATATTCAGAGTTACCTGTTACTTGCTAATACCCGAATCACCAACCAGCTATTATAAGACTCTCAAGCAAATGTCTCTCTACTCTCTCTCTCTCTCTACCTCTCTCTATGGCTTTTAGAAGTTGTGAAGAATGAAATGAAATGGAAGGTCTATTTATAGTTGGAAAATGGGTCCTTAAGTGTAATTTTCCCAAAATTATAAAATTATAAAATATAAAAAGTAGTGTTCCTCGTGGGCTGCTGGCGGCTCTTCGTGCTCCAATCTTTTTTTTTTGTTTTTTGTTTTTTTGTTTTGTCTTGTTTCTTGTTTTTTTTGTTTTTTAATAAATTATAAAAAGTAAATGTGGGTCCCACGGAAATTTTTTAATCACACGAGGTGCACCACGAGGGGAGAGGCTGCTGGAGGGAAAATTATTTGGCGTGGGTCCCACATGAATAGTAAATACGTATTTAGGAATAGTAAATACCGTATTTTTAAATAGTAAATACGTATTTGTGAATAGTAAATACTATTCATATTTCACAAATTTTCAAGTATTAAATACGTCTTTGTGAATAACATATATATATATTTTTAAATACGTATTTGTGAATAGTAAAAACGTATACATGAATAGTAAATACTATTCACGGGTCCCACAAAATACTGATTTCAAATTTATCACTTTCCGAAAATAGAGCCTAGTAGTCTTCCCAAAATAGGTTTATGTTCAAGATATTAGATTCAAAATTCAGGATGTTACACTTCCGGCATAACATCGTCTCCTGCTTCGGGATTCCCGCCGAGGTTGTCACGGACAATGGGACCCAATTCATGGATCATAGGTTCCAGGCTTTGATGTCCAACTTGGACATCAAACAGCACTTCTCCTCCGTGGAACACCCGCAGTCAAATGGCCAGGCCGAAGCCTCCAACAAGATCATCCTGGACGGATTGAAGAGACGAATGTTGCAAGCCGAGACCAACTGGACTGAGCAGCTCCACAGCGTCCTCTGGGGATACCGGACAAGCGTACAGTCTTCGACCCAGGAAACCCCCTACAGGCTGACTTATGGATGCGAAGCAATGATCCCGGTTGAAATCGGACAGCCATCCTGGAGAAAGGTCAGAGCCAGACATGAAGGGCCGGAGTCGAACGACGACGCCTTGAGGACCGAATTGGACCTCATAGATGAAATCCGGGTAGCAGCGCACTGCCAGGAATTGGCCGCCAAGCAATTACTCGCGGCTAAGTACAACAGAAAGGTCAGACCCCAGTCATTCAACCGAGGAAACCTGGTACTCCGACGGGCCGACATAGGCAATAAGAAGGCCAAGGACGGGAAGCTGGCGGCAAACTGGGAAGGCCCTTACCGGATTAAAGAGAAGCTCGACGGAGGAGCATACATCCTCGAGACTTTGGCACTAAAGCCAATCAAAAGAACATGGAATGCCGATAAGCTGAAGATCTACTATAGCTAGACCCCTTTTCGGCAGTGTTTGTTTGCTTTCATGATTGTCTCATTACGTTTGCTTCCAAATTGTTCTTTTCAATTCAAGTCCAAGTTATGTCATTTCTAATCTTGTTGCTATGTAACGCCCCTTAGGGCTATTTCTTATCAATAAAGGACCCCATTGAGGAAAAGTTTGAATGTGCACAAAGTTTGCTTAAGCATGAAGCCGAAGCCATGAAGCTCGGCCAAACGCGATAAGGTCGAGGCAAAGAAGCCCGGCCAACAAACCAAAAGCCGAGGCCATTAAGCCCGGCACCGGCAAAAGGGCCCCGAGGTCGCGAACCCGGCCAAAACCAAAAAATATCTAGATGTGCGAAAACCGGCCGTTGTACTCCGACAGGCACTGATTAGAGCTCGGCGAGGGCGCCATCCGTGGCCCTTCGTGAAATTGACGCGTCAACGCTCGCCCGACTAAGCAAGCGGACTATCATGCCGACCCTGATCAGGTCAAAATGTCCGACTTGAGGCAAGCGAAGCCTCGGTTAGACATGTGGTAGTCTAGCCCTTACGCTGGCTAAAATTAATTCGACTATGAGAAAGTTGGAGCTCGACTATTAGAAAGTCAGGCCGAGGCAGTACGGTTAGTTATGCCTGACGAGGCTGAAACAAGACAACCTTGCCCCAACCTCCCACATGCTAAGTGTGGTAGAGCATCAAACGGCCTGCACACATGCGGCCGACAAACACTTAAACTTAGACAAAAGAATGACGAATTACCCATTCTCTAAGACGTCTAGGCGGCCTATGCCATCAACACATGCTTGAACCAAGGCAAAAGGATGATGACGGAACATAAACCATTCATTGCCTAGGGTAACTAAACAAGCTCAGAATTGCAGTAAAAGGATGATAAAAATTTAAATCATTCATTGCCAAACATAGGCAAAAGGATGGCAAAGGTTGAAATCATTCGTTACTGAGGAAAGTCTGTACAAAACGGCACAAAAGGCCAAAGTCAGATTACAAGGGCACCACCGCCCTAAAATAAAAGAAAAACAAGCAAAAAGCTAAAACTACTTGGACGGCTCGGCCACGGGATCCTCAGTCTCGACTGGCCCGACTTCAGCATTGGCGGAACCCTTGGCGGTAGGGGGCAGATAAGGGGTCAGAGTCCCGTCCTCCTGTACGAAGGCACGGTGATCGTACCCGGCCACGTTCAGCTCAACGCCGGGGTTAAAATAGCGGATCTGTGTCAGAGCCTGCTTAAAGCATTCCTCGGCAGTCTGCACCAGCGCGTCCATTGCCTCCTGGCGAGCCGCCTCCCCCGCAGCAACGGCTCTCTGAAGCTCGTCCTTCTCCTCAGCCAAGGAGTTGCTTTGCTGTTGGAGGACCTTCATCGCAGCGAGACCCTCCGACATCCCCTTCTGGGCCCAGGCGCACTCCTTGGTCACCTTCTCGGCGCCCGCCCGGGAAAGCTGGAGCTCCTGATCAGCCTTCACGGCTGCAGCCTTCGCAGCATCCCGCTCCACCCGAGCAGCGTCCAGTTCCGCCCGGACCTCATCCCACTCGGCCCAGGCCTTGACGAGCTCCTCCTCAGCCGACCTGGCCTTGGCCTCAGCCACCTCCAGCTCCTCCTTCAGGTCGCCAACCGACGAGGCCTTAGCCTCCACCGCAGACAGGCCCTTCGTCAGCTCCTCCCTCTCTGCCCTCAACCTCTGACATTCAGCACTGACCCGGGCATACTGCTCCCAAACCAGGATCAGAGCCTGGACGTACCCCACCGACCGGCAAAGCTCCTTCTGGTTTCGGTGTAGCTCATCTAGGGCCGGTTGAGTCAGCGAAGCACAACCCGTGAAGTGTCGGGGAGGAAGAAAAGCTACGTCTATCTCAGGAACTACCCCCTTGTTCCATAAACGGCCGCGGGGAAGAACAGACTTCGGCCTCGTTGGGGGAGGAGGAGGAGGAGGAAGCGACAAAGGCGAGGGCGGACCCGGCAGGGAACGGGCCGGTTCGTCAACGAAGAATTTGGCCTCGATCTCCTCATCGGAAATCAAGACTTCCTTCCCCCTGGAGGCTACGGAGGCGGCAGCGGTCTCTGGACCCTCAGAAGCCGGGGGCTCGGTTGCAGGAGGAGACTGGGCAATCACCAGGGAAGATGGGGCAACCTCAGCAGTGGAAGGACCCTGACTAGCCGAGCCCTTCTTCGTCTTCTTCGAAGCCTCGGCAGCACTGGCACCTTCAGAAGCGCCCCGCTTTTTCGGGCGACTGGGAGAGGCAGTAGCCAAATTCGCCGCACGAAGGTAAAGAGGGAGCGAGCTCATATCTCGGCCTGAAAAAAGAAAAAAAAAAGAAACCAGGTCAGAATATTCATGAATTCAAAAAACAAAACCCAAGACAAAAACATAAGCAGCACACTACTAAAATCCCTACTGGTAGAAGGCAGTGGCTCAGCGCCATCCCCAGATATGAAGAAGCTAGCCGGCCTCACACCATACTCGGCCACCAGAGCCTCAATCCGTGGCAGAGCAAAGGCTGACTCTGGCAGAAGGGCCTCGCGCAAAACTTGGAAGGAAAGAGCCTTGGCCTTGTAATGACCCTCCGTCCAATACAAGGGAAAGCAATCGCCCCCCTCCAAGAACCAGGGCCGCTCCCCAGGCACGGCCTCGACCTTAAAAAACGCCCCCTTGAAGCGTTTGAAGGAGTCGGAAAAGGGCGTCATCAACTTGCGCTCCGAGCTGATCCGGAGGGATACTAGCCCCCTCAGCTTGTCACTCCCCTTCAGCGGGCTGGGGGTAAAGGGTCTAAAGAAATAAAAGAAAAGGTTGGCCGTGCACGGAATGGGAATAGGGAAGTGACCACACAGCCTCTTAAAGGCTACAAGGTAGGCCCAGCCATTCGGATGGAGCTGGGATGGGGCGAGGCGAAGATGCCGCAACGCCTCCATTTGGAAGGGGGAGAAAGGAAGGGAAACTAGCACCCGCGTCAAACAATCGCGGTAGAAAAAGAAGAAATCCAGTTGATCCTCTGACCGAGTCACGCAGATTGGCTCCTCGGATGCCGAACGTCTGAGCACGCATCCCGGCATGGCCGGGACCTTCAACCGCGCAATGTCTGTATCGGACATCAATGACGGGGTAGTCAACACATCGTGCGACACCCAGCCGTACTGACGACGCAAGGCTTCAGGAGGACCAGGAGAGTCCGAACCCTAGGGCTCCGAACGCCGCTTGGAAGACCCGGACTTGGGAGCCATTAAACCTATAGGCAAATAAACGAAACTGGTATCAGTAAAGTGTGAAAATACCTGGCACAAACATGTTAGCAGGCGATAAAGACTGTGGACTTAGACGAACAGGGTTGCTAGAAGGAACAGCCGGGGCAGACCAATGATGGCAAGAGCCGAGTAGGAAAGAAGCCTCGGCGTCCCCACCACGAGCCATCGACGCAGAGGCCTCCGCGAGACAATCCCAGCAAGGGCCGAGATACCCTTCCGGGGCGGATGTCTGGCGAGCAACAGCAGGGCCCTCATAGAAGTTGAGGGGTTCAACCATCAGCACCGAAGGCCCGGAACCGGATGAGGAGCCTACGCCGGCCCCACCGGACGATTCCAGAAGAAGAGCGCGCGCCAGTGGACGGAAAGGACGGCGAGGAAGCGAGACTGGAATCCTAACCGACGCCGGACGAACAACGCCACCTCGACGCAGAGGAGTCAGAATCCCCGAGGCAGGTGGCGCGCCCCCAAGAACCCAGTAAGTGGCCCGGGGAAGACTCGCACGGAGAAACATTTCCTCCTCCGGCGTTAATGACGCCCTCGGTCTAGGAGCAATCCTACCCCTCACCATGTTTAGAAGCTTAAGGCACTAAAAAATTTGCTTGGGGCAAGAAACAGGACGAATTTCGGGGTAATAATGCCAGAAGAACCCAGAAAAACCCAGAAACACAGAAGAACGATAGCACAGATAGCAATTACCAAAATAAACGATAAAACACAAGAAACCACTGAACAAATACACAATGGAATAGGCGAAATACCTGTGTGAAGAAAGTGGAGGGAATTGGAACTCTGGAAACGACGAAAGGCAAAGTCTCGACTGACAGTGGTTTGAGAGAAAACCATAGAAAAATCTGGAAAGAAGACTGAAGTAGCGGGAAAAATAAAAGAGAAACAAGAGGAAAGCTATTTAAACCAAAATCCCGAAACGGCAGGGGTACAACGGTCCATCTCTGTACAGACATGACGGGATTGGCCCAACACGACGACAGCACAATAAATGCGCGCTGGCCTTGAGAAGCGGAAAGACGCGGCGGTTGCAGACCACGCCCACTCAAGGCCTGACAGCTGTCAAACCCCAATAATGACGCGCGCTGGGAGAAACCCGAAGCGCTCAAGAATCCCAAAAGGCAAAAAGTTCGAGCCCGGGATCACCAACGGGCACGTGGGACCGAAGTATGACCAATATCCATCCGGACAGGACGGACCCGGCGTTCGAGGCGGGGCACCGTGAAAAGGCATGATAAGCCGACCACTGTCCGAGGTCGGTCTGATGGTCACGGCAGCCGAAAGCCGATGCAGTCAAAAATCGAGGCCTCGGCCGTACCCGGTGCTGGGGGCAATATGCACCTCAGCCGTCCAGAAGCCTGAACAACCGAGTTGGGGGGCAGCTGTTACGGACCGGCCCAACGGGCCCATAACCGGACCTCGGCCCAACAATGCCTAAAACAGAATCTACGCTGTAACGGGTAAGGATCTGGGATCCCACTGATTTAGGATCTCATTAATACGGGACCTCCTAAAATCATGGCACCAATAAATCAGCCCTTGATCTCTCAATCCCAGATACCGCTCATTAACACAAAGATACTTGCATCAGACTCCTCTATAAATAGAAGGAAAACCTAAACAGGTGCACACGTTCTATCTCATGCTCTATTTACCTACTGTTACACAGAGCACACACCCCACTCCCCTAGCTTCACGCCTCTAAGTTTACTGCGAACTACGTGGACTTTGATCCCTTCAAAGGGTACGTAGGCTCTAGGCTTGACAATCTAGTCAAGTCCAATCTCTGTGTTCTTAGAACAGAACAATACTATTAGATTATAATCTCATTTAACAGTAAAGATTTAAGGGATAAAATAAACCCTTTTATTTCTTACTCTCTCCTATCGCCTTTCACCCTCACTCTCTCCTCCACTGGCATGTACGAATATTTTATCAGATTAACACTAGGAACTCGTCAGAGTCCTTACATTTGCCATAGTTGCACAAGAATTGATTAAATCATGGGGACCCCGATGGAAACGAAGATCCTGGAAATAAATCGCATATGTCTCGGATTAATAGGGAAAAGCACGAATTAAAACAAGAGAAACAGAATTTTATAGGGGTTTGCAAGTGAGAACGGGGTGCCCAAAAAGGAGTGGGGTTTGTGGAAGAAGTTGGTAGATTAGAGAGATTTGGGCTGGAGACACGACTTGGTGAATAGGTCGGTTTCTTTGGAGAAGACGAAAGAACTAGCGGAGGAGGAGAGAGAGTAAGGGTGTGAGGCGGTGGGAGAGGGGAAGGGAAAAAGGTTTATTTTATTATTCAAATCTTTACCGTTGGATGAAATTATAATATAATGGTATTGAGAGAGGTAGGTAAAATAAAAATAGTCAGAATAACCTATCCCTATATATGTGTATGTATGTATGCGCGATGACATCCTAAATTTTGGGACTAGAAGTTTAGAAATAGTACTGAGATAGGTAGACTACCAAAGCCAATGGAGTCAAAAGTCTTAAACTTATCATGACGAAAAACTTAAGATAATTATGAAATATTATTTTGAGGATATAGAAATATGATGAAGGGATTAGTTACAAAAAATTAACCTAAATAATTTTTAAAGCAATTTTCTTGAATTTCGGGACTTTTTTCCAGAAAATTCAAGAAAAGTAATTAGAGGATCATTTTTTGCCTTAAAATTTTAGAATTTATATTTTAAGGCACAGAGAAACCAATTGAGGAAGAAAACCCTTATATGGTACCTCTGGTTCTAATGATAAGACCATAATGCAATTTACACTACAAAAGTTATCCTATAATTAAGACTGGAGGGAGTATTTGTACCTCTGATTCTAATGATAAGACCATAATGCAATTTGCACTGCAAAAGTTGTCCTATAATTAAGACTGGAGGGAGTATTAAGGATTAATTTCCGACACCTATCTAACGTTTGTAATTAAATGAGAAAAAACCAAGTTGCAAACAAAACCCTTGTAAGGGAACAATTAAAGAGAATCTTAAATAGGTTATGAAAGGGAACAATTAAAGCCTTGTAAGGGAACAATTTATTCCTCCCTCTTTTATGGCCTTGCTTCTTCTTTACCATGACTTGTTTCTGCCTTTCATTTGTTAACTCATTCCTAAGGTTTTTTTTTTTGAATGTCCTAACCATGGAAACGAAAATAGCCTTATAAGGGTTTGGATACCTTTCCTCTTGACGCATTTTAAAACTGTGAGGGGTGATGATGACCCTAAAGGAGACAATATGGAGAGCGAGGCTTTGGTATGTTACAATTATTATCAGAGTAAGGTTCGAGTCAATTGGTATCAGAGCTGGGTTGACGTGGTACAATTGGTATCAAAGCCAGGTTCGGATGACTTGGTATCAGAGCCATGTGGGCTGACGTGCTACAATTGGTAACAGAATCAGCTTCGTCGATGTGCTTGGTGTGTTACAATTGTTATTAGAGCCAGATGTTGGTTGACATGCTAAAATTGGTATTAGAGCAAGGTTAAAGTCAATTGGTATTAGAGTCAGATTCGGGTAACTTGGTATCAGAGCAATGTAGGTTGATGTGCTACAATTGGTATCAGAGTCAAGTTTGTAATGTGGTTGGCGTGTTACAATTGGTATCAGAGTCAAGAGTCAAGTTCATTGATGTGGTTGGCATGTTACAATTGGTGTTAATATCAGGTTCGGGTCCATGTGGTTGACTTTTTACAATTGGTATCAGAGCCATGTTTGACCTCTTATCTCAACCCTATACCATTATATTCTCTTTTCTGTCAGTTTTCACCCAACAATGGCAGAACAAATCCTCAATGATTTGAATGTGGGATATGGGTAAGAAGATGTATTGGCAACACAGTTATCTTAAGTATTTAGTAACCTCACCATGAAGACGAGGAAACTCCAAAAGGTTGTCTGTATGAGAGAAAGACCTAATCTTTCTAAAGATAATTTTCTGCACTCCATGAGGTTGTTCGTGGGAGAAAAAGGCCCGATCTTTCTCAAGATCATTTTTTAGATTTTAGATGCAGCTCGTTCATTAGGAAATTTATTGGCCATAAAGCAGAGATATTTACCAGTCTTGGAGCTAAATTTGAAGTTCAATTCACTGCACTGAAGAGGGACATTTGTCATCTTCACCTCATCGGTGAATTAAATTGTAGGGTCAAATTTTATTCTCCAAATGAGACTATGATAAGTGACCAAATTTAAAAAGTAATCTAACAACATTTGTTTTGAAAGTTGTGCCCATTTGCTAACTCATTCCTCTCGAACTCATTCAGTTCATCTTCTTTCTCTTTATTCCTCCCTCCCTCTTTGATGGCCTTACTTCTTCTTTACCATGACTTATTTCCGCCTTCCATTTGTTAACTCATTTCTAAGGCTTGTTTTGAATGTCCCAACCATGGAAACAAAAATAGGCTTATAAGTGTCTGGATACCTTATCTCACTCTAAAGAAGACAATATCGAGAGTGAGACTTTGGTATGTTATAATTGGTATCAGAGCCAGGTTCGGGACAATTTGTATTAGCGCCATGAGGGTTGAAGTGGTACAATTGGTATCAGAAACGGGTTCGGGTGACTTAGTATCAGAGTCATGTGCGTTGATGTGCTATAATTGGTATCAGAGTCAGGTTCGTCGATATGGTTAGCGTGTTACAATTGTTATTAGAGCCAGATGTTGGTTGACGTGCTACAATTGGTATCAAAGCTAAGTTCGGGTGAAATGGTATCAACGTCATGTGGGTTGATGTGCTACAATTGGTATCAGAGTCAAGTTCGACAATGGAGTTGGTGTTACAATTGGTATCAGAGTCAAGTTAGTCGATGTGGTTGGCGTGTTACAATTGGTATCAGTGTCATGTTCGAGTCCATGTGGTTGACTTTTTACAATGCGTATCAGACCCAGGTTTAACCTATTCTCTCAACCCTTAAACCATCATGTTTTCTGTTCTGTCAGTTTTCACCCAACAATGGCAAAACAGATTCTCAATGATTTGAATGTGGGAAATGGGCAAGAAGATGTATTGGCAACGCGGTTATCTCAAGCATTTAGTAACCTCATCGTGGAGACGAGGAAATCTCCAAAAGGTTGTCTGTATGAGAGAAAAACCTAATCTTTCTAAAGATAATTTTCTGCAAGAAACTCCATGAGGTTGTCCGTGGGAGAAAAAGGCCCGATCTTTCTGAAGATCATTTTGTAAATTTTAGATGCACTCGCTCATTTCGAAATTTATTGGGCATAAAGCAGAGATATTTACCAGTCTTGGAGCAAAATTCGAAGTTCAATTCACTACACTGAAGGGGGACATTTGTTGTCTTCACCTCAACGAAGAATTCTGGCACTTTGAAAATCTTGCACCCAAATCAACTTAACAGTGGTAGAACGAATTCTTAATGATTTGAATGAGAGAAATGGGCAAAAACATATTTTGGCAGCACAGTTCTCGAGAATTTAGTGATCTCATCGTGCAGACGAAGAAACTCCAAAAGGTTGTCCATGTCAGAGAAAGACCTAATCTTTCTAAAGTTCATTTTTTGTATTTTAAATGTAGCTCGTTCATCCAGAAATTTATTGGCAATAAATTATAAGTATTTACCAGCCATGGAGAATTTACTAGCTATAAATTAGAGGTATTTACTAGCCATAGAACTAAATTCAAAGTTCAATTCATTACATTAAAGAAGGACATCTGCTTTTTCTATATGGTTCTTGCAACCATATGGGAATGCTATCAGAAACGCTAGGTGTAACATCCCAGTGCCTTGATATGGTCCGCTTTGCCTATCATTCCCTCATGGCTTTAAAAGATGTATTGACCCGAGTTTGGCTCTGATACCAATTGTAACATCTCAACTTCTCGACCCGAGCTGGCTCTAATACCAATTGTAACATCCCAATGCTTTTGCTTTAGATATTGTCCACTTTGGGGGTCCATCACTCTTCACCGCTTACAAACGTTATAAGAAGGTTATAAGTAGAGCCAGAAAAACGGGCAGGGCCCATCTGGCCGGCCCGTTTAAGCCCTAACCCTTTAAGGGCCGGGTTTAGAAATTGGAGGTAAGAAGTGGAGTTAGGCCCTGGAGGGCCAAGGGCTTACACGAGCTGGCCTTGGAGGGCTACAAGCCGGCCTGTTAGGCCCTTTAATATATATATATATATATATATATATATATATATATATATATATATATATATATATATATATAGTTTTAAAAGATGAAGTTGGGGTCAAGAGAATTTTTTTTTCATGTGTTCTAACAAAATATAGAAGTTCTATTCTTCCATCTAATGTTTAAGCTCTTATTTGTACTCACAATTGGATGCATGGATTCACATAGGATGGTAATTTATTAATTTATAGGTATTTTGTATTTGTTATGGAGTTATTTATCCATTTAAGTATAAATGCATAATAACAGATATTTTTCTTACCTCGAGCCTTGGAGGGCTGGCCCGTTAAGCCCTGACTCCCAACTCTAGTCATAAGGAGTCTTTTGTCCCAAATTTTAAGTGCCAAATTTTCCATTACCTAATTGATCTAAATCTTAATTAGATTGAGAGAGGAGATAACTATTTATCTGACTCTAAATATAGAACTATATGATTGATTTTGATTTTAAATACAAGATTTTATTAATTCATTTTATCTTTAATATTTATCATTTTTTACAAATTAATTTATATAAGATTACACAATGATATATAATAGGATGAAGTCGCATTTGCTATCAGAAACACTTTAACTTTCTTTGCATGCCTAAGTTAATGAAGTAATTTTTAAAAGATGATGGACTAGAGGACAGAAAAGTAAGAGAATATTCATTATTACATGTTCATTCTCAAATGGTTGATTGATGATGATGGTACATAAGTGGTCCAACAAGATATATTTCCAGCATTACATATAAATATAAATATATATACACACACATATATAAATTAAAATCCACTATAGACTGTACGAATGTTCTAACATGATCCCACTCGAAGGGTGTACACAATTACTTTAATCCTTTCCTAGGTTTCTTGTTTTTCATGTAGCCCTCAAGACACAAACACACACGATTTTAAATAACATACAGTGCTCATAATTTGTATTGATATAAGTATTGGTCCACATGATTGAGAAATGAGAAATGAAGAGGAAATAATAAAATGTCAAGGCAGAAAGTACATAATAGTATATGCCGTTGCTGTACGGTGCGGCCACAATCAATGAGAAAGCGATACTGTCGAAATTATAACTTTTTTTTTTTTTTGCTATTGCACCCGGTTCATCAGAGCTTCGCCCTGACTAGTCCGGATCGAGGTTCTGTCGGGCGCATACGCGAGGACCTCTCCTAAGGAAGTTTTCTACATCCACAAGAACTCGAACTCGAGACCTTTGCTTAAGCGATTCAAGTCCCTTCCACTTGAACCAACTTCCGCTGGTAAAATTATAACATTTTGATGCGCCGCGTGATCCCCGTGCCGTGATCCACTTGTCTTGATTGATACTTTACAGTGAGCCACGAGCCCACCTAATTCAGATTTCATTCCGGTCAAGCCTCCTCTTTTCCTTTTAACTTAGGACCCGTTTGGTTTAAAGGGAGAGGGGAAGAAAATAGTAGAAGATTACCTTATTTCGTTTAATTGGTGTGAGGTGAAGTGAAGGGTTTTTAACTAACCCTTGTTTGGTTTAAGATGGATGGGAAGAGAAGAATGATAACAATTTATCATTCTACCTTAATATATTTAGGTAGATTTTTTTAATTATATGTTATGTAATTAATTAAACATATTTATTTTTATGAAAATTTATTTTTTATTTTAATTAAATATCATAATAATTTTTTGTATTTGCAAAATATAATTTCTTAAAATTTATTCAATATTAAAATTTGTTTGATGATGAAAATATATTTTTATTCAAATTAATTTAATAATAATTTATTATTATTTAAATTTGTATGAGCACATGTTATAATTATAATAATTTTTTATTCATAAATATATATTTTTATAATAAATAATTTTTTTAATAATATATTTTCAATTATAATAATTTTTGTATAATAATATATTTTTACTTATCATCATAGACATTATTAGAATATCATATAAGTTATAAAGATAAAATAGTCCAAAATTTTGGCTCCTTGGAAACCCCACAATTTAGAGGGAGGCAAAATAGGAGTGTGGAGGGGACGGGATGAGAATTGTGAAGTTCCTTCCCCTCCAAAATTTCAAACCAAATAAGAGGGAGGGGTTCATTTTTCCTCCCCTTCCATTCCTCCCCTCCAACCAAACAAACCCATAATATAATAATACTTCTATTATTATCTTTATGAAGCAATATTAATGGTCTTATTTATAAGTCAATTCTGACATAATTATTTTGTTTGAACCAAGAAAATAATTAGAGTTGAGAACTTATTATCTTTAACTTAAAATGTGGAGGCTAACAAAAACAATTTGGATGACAGGTAGAGTAGACTATCAGCTTAGCATATTTAGTCAACTAAAGATCAAAATTAACTGAGATAACGGTTAAGGAAAAATTGTTCCATTTTTTACATTTACATGATATAATTTTCCGCCGAAAAACTTTCAAGACAAAATTAAAATTGAGTAAAGTATTTCTTCAGTCACATTGGAGATAAGTTTATCTCCAGTGATCCTAAAACTACGTCGTTTTGAATTAATGAAGGGTGTTTTTGTAATTTTGTTAACTTTTTTATCATATGAATTTTACTCAAACACCCTTCATTAATTCACCTAAAATTCCATACACACTCTTCATTAATTTGAAACGATGTAGTTTTAGGGTCACTGGAAATAAACTTTTATCTCCAGTGACTAGAGAAATACTTTTCCCATTAAAATTACCCCTTGATGAGAACTTCAAAGATAAAAATACCCTTAACCCCCTTTAAATTATTTCCCATTGTTTCTGTTCCAGTGTTTACCAATTTTTGGTTATATATCCTTTAGTTTTATTATAAAAATATCTATTTATATAAATTTGATTAAATTTATCTTTATTCCGAATTCCTTTTAAAAAGTGAGTAGATATTTTAGAAGGATTCTGTTTAATAACTGAATTTTTTCTACAGCAACAAAGTTAATATAATTAAACTCAAACCCAACATATCGATAGAAGAGAATGCTCTCCCTAAAAAGAACAAGAGAATGCTTTGAAGCAGACGTATGACGGTATGAGACAAGAATAATGTGATAGAACTTCCAAGAATAATTTGACGTAAATGAGCAAATTCATAATTTGACTGCAGTCACTGCACCATATCCATATGCAATGCAAACCAGAGAGTGACGAGTTTAGTTACTCTCCATTATACTCCATAATATTAGTAATAGTACAACAGCAAACACAACAAAGGTAAATTGCAGAAACATTTCCACCCAAAAAAAAAAAAAAAATTGCAGAAACATCCAATAACCTGCTCTTCAGTCCTCTCTCTCCATCTAAATCCGAGAAGATGTTGTTATCTCTCTGCTCGTACAATCCAATTTCATTTTTGTTTAATTTAAAAAAGACCCCAATGATTCAAGGCCCCCCAAAAAAAAAAAAACTACGGGGGCGATTTGTCCCCTTCAGCCCCGTCAAGGTCCGGCCTACGGGCACCCGCGAGGAGCAAACCCGACCCTAGAACCCGCCAGATCGTACACGACGCGAAAGCCTTGTTGCTGGATGTTCCCGATTATCGACAACCCGCCCATAGTTCCCGCGAAGGCGAAGCAGAAGGTTCCTTGGGTATCCACCGGGATCAAGTAGTTCGTCGCCGGAAGTGACACGTCAGCACCTCGGAAATGCAGCACCACCGTAGGCACCTTCACCTGCGTCTGCCCCGACAGATCGAAACAAGTGTCGAAGAGTGAGAACTCCGGCGCCTTCTTCAGATGCGAGCCTCCGACTCGGAAAGCGTTCCTGAGGGCGATGTAGGCGGGTCGGGTGAGCCGGGTCACTGACGTGCCAGAATCGATTATTACGCCGCCATTGCCGGTGGCATCGAATCGAAAGAGCGACGGCGAAATACCGCGAACGGGTGCTCCCCCTACACTGATCCCGAGCAGCTCTACATAGTAGAATGTGTCGAGCTTAGGATTCCTGAGGAGGGGCGTGAACCGGGCGGTTCGAGGAATGGCCAAGTCGCCGAATATAATTGAAGACGGTTTGGCTGAAGAAGAGCGGTCTACCAAGCAATAGGAGAATTTCTGGTTAAAACGGCGTCCCGTTTGTTCTGGAAACGACAACTTCCCACGGCCAAGACCGAGCAGCCCCGCCGCACCGACGAAGAGTCCCTCATTGTCGTGGCCGCATCCGAGGGCAACGCCGGGGACTTGAGTGCGCCGAAACGAGAGTGTTTCAGTTGAAAAATCCCCAACAGTGAACGAACCGTCACCGTATGAAACCTGATAGAGACAGTTCTTTTTAGTGTTGCATCCAGGAGAATCCAATCGCCGGCAGAGGGGCGAGCCACATGAGATTCCAGCGAAGGAACGAGATTTAGTCGGGTCGAACACCGGGTCGGTCTGGGAGTAGCATTTCCGGCAAGGAGAACACTGTAGCCAAACGACGTCGCTTCCGGTATCGAGCACCATGTAGACGTTCCTCGGAGGAGTTCCGACGCCCAGGCGTGTGAAGTACTCTCCGCTGCCCTGAGCCAAACCGGATATAATGGAGCTACTGAAACCCGGGCGGCCAACAGCGCTCTTGTCCACAGAATCAACCTTAGAGGCCATGGAAATGAAGGATTTGACCCTAGCAGCGTCTCTTTGCAGCCTGAGGTTGAAGAGCTGTTCTGGGGTTTTGTTGAAAGACATAGCATCCACATGATTCAGTTCAAGAGAGATCACAGATTCGGAATCGGAGGTCTCTAAGGCATCGAATTCGAGCCATGAGGGTGTGAGTGGGCGAGGGAGTGAGCGGAGGACTATTGTTTGGGTCTGAAACGGAGATGGATCGACGGAGGAAGCGGCGGAGAGAGAGAGGAGCAGGGCGGCGAGAGAAATGAAGAGAATGGGGTTCCCTGCTCTGGCTTCCATTGTCGGAGGGAAAAGAGGGAGTGGTGACAAAAACACACAGATGGCAGGGAATAAATAGTGGAGGATAGGGGAAAGAGAAGGGGAAAAGCGCTTCCAATAGAAAACTAGAAAAGTAAGTCTGGGTAATAAAGAGGCGAAAAAGAAATTACTACCTCCGGTCCTAATTATAAGAGCTAGTTGACTTTCTTTGGAGAGATTAAGGAAGTAAAATAAGTTACTTAATCATTTCATAGGTTAAATATTCTTAGATTATATATTAGTTTATTAGTCAAACTAATAAGTTTGAAGAAAAAAATAAAAATAAAAATGCTTTAAAGTAATTTAGTTAGCTTCCTTAATTTCTCCAAAAAAGTCAACTAGCTCTTATAATTAGGGCCGGAGGGAGTAATAAATAGTGGTTGTTTGGTGAGTGTGGTCTAACTCAATTATTCCCCATTTCAGAGTTTTAGATTTTCTATTCTGATCTGGTAAATAATTGGATATTTGGATTTACTAGCTTCTGGACGGTTAATGCTTTAAGCCTTGGCACTCCACTAACTAATGCGACTTTATTTATAGGGTTATGATGCGTCTAATATAATAAATTATTGACTCAGGAGTGTTCAACATAATTAACTATTAAGTAGATCGACCAGTATAATAAACTTTTAAAAAGGAGCGCTCAGGACAACAAACTTTTAAAAAGGAGCGCCAGCACAATGCCGTTAGCAAAAAGTTAACGTCCATTATCTAAAGTGCGTCCAACACAACAAACTATTACTCCAAAAGCGTCCAACACAAAATTCTAAATTTTACTAAATTAAATAATTTTTTTCTCAATTGTCATTATTCAAAACTACTTGTATAAATATCTATGGAAAAAAATTACTCATTCTTCAATTTTGTCAAAATTATAATTTGCTAAAATAAACAAAAGTTTTAATTAAAAATATAATTACATGATTTAAATAAAATTCAAGGTGTTTTATAGTTTATTATATATGTTAAACAAAAAAAATGATTTATTTTATTTTAGAAGAAATTTATGTGAGTTAAAAATTTATTTAATGTTAATAAAATTTAAACAATCTAAAAAATCTATTATATTCGGAAAGAAATAAAATGAGCTTAATTTTTATTTCCATAAAAGAGCTTAATGGACGTTAACTTTTTGCTAACGTCGTTATGCTGGGCGCTCCTTTTTAAAAATTTGTTGTGTTAGGCGGTCCACTTAATAGTTAATTGTGTTAAACGCTACTGAGCCAATAGTTTATTATGTTGGATGCACCTTAATCCTTATTTATACAAGAAAATCACCGGTCTAATTCCCCCCTCCCCCCACTTAAAGAGATAAACAGAATGCACACTACTGTAGGGGTGAGCATGAAGCTCAGGAGCCCAGTGCGCCCGCCCAAATCCAGCAAAAAATCACCCTGCCCAACTCAGAAAAAAGAAGCCCAAAAATAATTGGGCACAATCGGACTAGGCATTTTTGCGGGCTGGGCTGGGCATCGGGCAGGGTATGCCGCCCTGTCCAGTATGTATATATAATCATATTTGATATAAATATTTTTTATATAATAGTTAATGTACATATATTATATATTTACTAAAATTCTAATATATCCATGAAGTATTTGACTATTAGTCCATTATATTACTAATAATGCTTTGTATTTAATAGACTATGGATGTTTTTTTTTAATTTTTCACGTATGTATATTTGACTATTTGTTGAGACATATGATACTCTTTTTAATTTCTAGACTCAAATTGTAAACTTATTTGAAATATTCTAAAGCGTATAATTTATAATTATAGATTACATTTGAAGTTTACAATATTGCTTATTATTATTAAAACTATTTTTTCACATAGGATGCTGGTAAGGTATCACCATTTGGGCAAGGGAAGCCTGCCCTGCCCAGCCCAAAAATGTTAGGGCTTCTATCGGGCAGGGTTGGGCATCGGGCTGCATTTTATTGCCCAATAATCATTTGGGCAGGGCATCGGGCAAGGGTCTCGCCCTACCCAGCCATGCCCACGCCCACCCCTACACACTAGCATTCATAATATAAGTGTTCGTTTGGAACAACGATTAAAGTGCTTAAAAATAATTTTTCAATCATGATTTATAGAATACAAGATATTATTTTTGGTCCTAATTATAAAATCTAGTTGACTTTTTTCAGGGGGATTAAGGAAGTTAAATAAATTTATTAATCATTTCATATGTTGTTTATCCTTATATTATATATTAGTTTATTACTTAAATTAAATAGTTTGAAGAAAAAAAATGCATATACACATATTTGAAAGTAATTTAATTAGCTTCCTTAATCTTTCTAAAAAAGTTAACTAGGTCTTATAATTAAGATTGGAGGGAGTAGTATATGAGAGGAGTGTTATCCCGACTTACACTTTGTTAGATTTTTTTATATCATAATTTTCTATAAGATTTTTTTTAAAACATTTTCTTAGTCTTTGGAACCTCAAAGAAACTTTTCCTATCACTTATTTGAGAAACTCAGCCTTTGATTTCTTTTTTTGCTCAAGAACTCAGACTTTGATTTCAAAAACTTTTTTCTGCAAGTTGAGATAAAACTCCTTTTATATACTTATATTATAAATCATAAAATATTTCTAAAAATTTAAAACAAACATAAAATAATTGTTGATTCATTCCATTATTTGTAAATAATGAACCATACAAATGTAAGTCGTAAAAAAAAAAGGTGTAGTGAATTAAATAAAATAGTAAGAAGGGAAAATTATATTTAGGTCTTGAGCAAGAAAAAATACAATAAAACACTCCATTAAAATCTCAAAATTGGATTTAAATCTAATGAAACTTTTTTACAATAAATTTCAATTGTCAAATGCCCATGGACTTGTCAATGGACATCCATAAACTTATCATTGAAAACGCTCATAGATTTGTTAGTGAACACCCATGAAATTGTCAACGGAATTAAATTTAGGGTTAAGGATCAATTTTACCAACAAACTATTAGCTCAGGAGCGCCTACCACAATAAACTCTCAACTAGACCTTAAATACAAACTAACTTTTTAAAATGTTAAAGGGGCACAAAACCGTTAAAGTGTGAGTAACGTCCGTTAGCTGCAACCAAATCTCTCTTTAATCGTTCCTCTTCTTTCTTTTGTTCTTCTCTGTCAAGAACCACATCTCTGTCTTTTCTTTTTTGGATAGAAATATGCATCCTTACATAAAACTAACGCTTATCCTTCGCAAGAACTCCCTCAGCAATGAACAAGAACATGTTTTTAGAAATCAGCTTCCTATTAACGCTTATCCTATCATTTTCTTTGCTTATCCTTCGCAAGAACTCCCTCAGCAAAAAACTAACGCTTATCTTTGCTGTCAGTGGGTATCCTATCATTCTCTTTAATCTCTCTTTAATCCTCTGTGAAAACGGGTAAAAGAAAAAAATGATTCAGAAATCAGCCAAGAACCCGATAGATTATTAGCACATGCGTTGACGATTTTGACGGGATTGAGCCTAGAAGGAGCAGAGGAGTGATACTATTCAACTGTCTTCTTTGTCGAGAATTGGAGAGAGGAGCCGCCGACTTCTCCTGTTCCTTCATCTTCATCGGCGATCTGAACCAGATTGAGAAGATCGTGCAGATGTGTTCATCTTTTTCTTTGATTATCTTCATCGAGAGTGTTGCAGGGAGGACATGAGGAAACAAGGTAGCAGTTCCAGTTTTGGATTTTCTTTGAAAGTTGAAAGAGTAGAGGACGCCTTTTCTGAATCTCTTCCCTGGACTACTGATTTGTTTATGGCATGATGCCAATTTCCCTATTTTTGATATTCCAGATGTAGAGAGAAGCAAAGAAAAGAGGTTTTTTGAATTCAACCTGTTAATAGGAAGCTGACAGCAATGAACAAGCTTTTGATGGAAGAGAATGATAGGATACCCAGGCATCAACTAACAGACGTTACCTACGCCTAACGTTTTTTGTGGCACTTTAACATTTTAAAAAGTTAGTTTGTATTTAAGGTCCAGTTGAGAGTTTATTGTGTTGGGCGCTCCCAAGCCAATAGTTTGTTGATAAAATTGGTCCTTAACCCTTAAATTTATTGTGGAAAAGTCTCATGAGGCTTAATTATAAGTTTGGGATTTTAATGTATCATTTTGTTGTATTTTCTTTTTTCCAGAACCTAAATGCAATTTTTCATAGAAAAAAACATATTCAACATAAAATAAAATTAAGATCAACGTGATTCAACTCTCAATACTCAAATCATAAAGAAAACTTGTATATTTTAATCTTCTCATACAAGAATAACTCAATCACCTAATCACTCATTTCTTTCTCTTGTCATACTACATCTAAAAAGACAAGGAAAAAAGAAAAAAGTAGTATATTATAGAAAAATACAATAAAATATTATTTGAATTTTAAAATTCTAAAAAAGTAATTTCATATAAAAATATTTTTTAAATTGTTATACTCTTGTAGACAATAAAACTGATATGATATTTTGAAGTTGAAATGATATTGTTTTATTTTCCCCTATATTATGTTATATTTTTTTAAAGATGAGGTGAAATGAAGATGTAATTATTTTTTATCTTTGTTTTCAATGATCCAAGAATGGGGAGAGAGGATGGGCATATTTTTATTTATTTATTTTATATATATTGTATTAATTTATATTTAAATTATATGTTATTTTCTGAAATGTTTTTTGTACCCAGTATCTCAAATTAATTAGTTTTCATTCTTTTATTTAGAAATATCTATCTATAACATCGATATCATGAAAACTAATTAATTTAAAATACTCGTTACAAAAAAAATTTCAAAAAATAGCATATAATTTAGTCTAAATAAATACAATGTATAAAAAAAATTAAAAAAAATGTTTATCCCTCTAATAGAGATATGAATACATAATCAACGCCTTAGTAGTGCAGTGGCATGAGAGCCAGTATTAACTGGCCTCCATTTTTTATGTCTAAGGTTCGGTCCCTACCCCTCTCCTACCATGATGTATAAAAAAAAAAAAAAAGAGAGAGAGAGAGAGATATGAAGACATAAACAACATTTAAAGATTAGGCACCAAATGTGTACTCCATAGCAGTATGGCCCTAGTAATCTTGATGGGTCCTACGTTAGGTGAAAACGTGGTATATACGCGAAGGTTCGATTAATTAAATGGAAGTATTATTACAATATTACCCCATCCACAAACATGACTTGGGAACAGTAGAAAGTTGACCTTAGCTGTCTTGCAAGACTAGGAGCACTGATCACCTGTGCGCCTCCTCACAACAGGCTTTCAAATAATCAAATCTGTATCTATCTACATAATAATATAATATGCTACCCATCCTTATTATATATCGATTTTAACCAACAATTTTTGTCTTCATTATAAATTGAGTTTCAGAGTAGTAAAAACATTTTTTTAACAATGTTTCCTTTATTAATTACAATAAACAAAAATAACCTATTAATGTTCATAAATAAGGATAGAATTAGAAATTTAACTCATAATTAATGAGTTAACTAACTCTCATTGATATGTGACAGTTAATTAAATTGAACTTATAAATAGCATCACAGTGGTAGTCGCTTCCTCCAGTAATATAGAGTTGATTTTTTTTTAAAAGCTATTAAGGAAGTTGAATAAGTTATTTAATCATACCAAATTTTGTGTATCCTTAGAATATATATTAGTTTATAAGTTATGCAAATAGTTTGGAGGAAAAATGAAAAATATAAACATATTAAATTAATTTAATTAAATTTTTTAATATCTTCAAAAAAGTCAATTATATTTTATATTTATGACTAAATGGAATATATTCTATTATGTAGTTGATTTTATTCCTGAATATAATATATATTTTTTATATTTGTCATTTTTTTTTCAATTTATCTCTATTTATACTCTCTCAGTCATGACAAAAGTGAAAGATAGATGAGAGAATTAAAAAAGATAGTTAGAGTGTTTTTTTTAAAAATATGTTATATTAACTACCTTAACTAACTTTCTTAATCTAATTAAATTAAGTAAATAGGTTTTATACTAAGGATTGAAGAGTTTATATATTTAGTTTGACCAAGCTTTAGTACTAAAAAAAAGAAAGTTAAGACATTTAATGTCTTAAATTGATTTATTATTTCAAATTTGTCCTTATGTTGGATAATGAATATTAAAAAAAATACAATATATTTTCTCTCTTCTACATTTTTAATAAGGGTAAAATTAAAAAACATGATCATAGGACATAAACATTAGACAAATTGAAAGTATAATGAGGACCAGACCAGAATGATATATATGTGAAAATTTTATTGTTGAGAAAAGGCTAAACTAGTTAACACTTTTTTGTGTATAAATTGTTTTAAGTCACCCTTAGTAATAAAATTTTTAAAGATGGACTTTTCTCCAATTTATTCATAATTATAAATAATACTATAAATGACATGCTCACATGCATTTAATACTAGCATATAATTTAAAGATAAAATTACCACATAGTACTTATAATATGGGTCAGGTTTCTCACATTATCATTTTCTTATTATCCCTTATTATCTCTAAATCATGTTTGTTCAATCGATTTGAAAGATCACAATACTACTTTGACGTTTTTCTCCTTTTCCCAATCAACAGCTCAGATGAACTCATGAGAAATAACGAGAAAAATGTATTATGAGAGGATCTACCTCCCTTTAAGATATGAGTCTAATTTTAGTTGGGAATGTACTCCCTTCCCATTAAAATGTGAAAATGCCTCTGTAGCATATGACTCAACCCGCTTCATCTCGGCCTGGGCTACCTCTTTCCAAACCTGGGACCGAGGGACATTCAACGGGGTGTAGCTGTCGTACTTGGCCTTCTGGTCGGCTCGGTCAGGTTTGGCTCGGCTCTCACGGGTTCGTCTACTCGTCTCGGATCTCGGCCTTCTTGACCGGTCTTCGTCGTTGGCCAGATTGTTCCTCGCCCGTTCGGGTTCGTCCGCGTTGGTCGCCTCCATTTGCTCCACTTCCAAGTACTTCTTCGCCTGGGTGTAGAATTCAGTCAATGTGTGCACTGGGTTTTTGCACAAGTTTCGGGCCAGTCGTGACGACGGGTCTAGCCCGTTGACCAAGCAGTGTACGTGGACCTCTTTGGGCAACGATTGCACTTGCATGGCTACGTCTCGGAATCGGTCCAGGTACTTCTGCAGGGCCTTGCCCTTCTTCTGTCGCACTTTGCTCAGCGTGAATGCGGTCTTCGGCTGCTTTTTGCTGGTGGCGAAATGCAACTCGAACTTGCGTCCGAGGTCCTCGAAGCTCCGGATGGAGTTGTCCGGGAGAGAGCTCAACCATCTGTGTGCCGATCCGGTCAGAGTAGCCGCGAAGAGACGCTGGGTAACCGGGCCCCTAATTTGTCGGACCCACATGAGCTTTTCGAACACGCCAAGGTGGTTGTGTGGATCTTGGGTTCCGTCGTACTTCGGTAGGTCAGCCAGGTCGAAATGTTTCGGGTAACGGGCCGTGGCCACCTCTCTTGAGAACGGGGATCTGCCGGAGTCCGACAGGTACGTGACTCGATACTCCCGGGGAGATCCATGGCGAGGTGATCTATGAGCCCGGGGAGTTCGGTCCTCCACGCGGTGTCTTTCTCGGCCCCGGCCTTCTCTGTCGGCCCGATCAGTGTGGTTAGGACCGTCACCGTGATTCTCTTCGTTCTCTTGGGACTGTGATCGGCCTCGCTCCACGCTAGTCCTCCACTCCGGCTCGCCGTTGTCACGGCGTGCGTGTCTTGGTTCTGGACTGATCGAGGAACTGCTGTCATCCACGGGAGACCTCCTTCCTCTTCTATGATTCCTCTGGCGGTTTCCTTGTCGGCGATCTTGTTCGAGCGCGTCTTTTATCATTTGGCCGAAGGCTTCAAAATCGGCCTCTCGCTGGAGGTGATCCCGTTTCTCCTTATTCTCGAGCCTCTGAAGGAACGACTCCTGCGTCCTTCTCAGGATACGTACGTCGGCTTCGACTGCCTGGACGTCTCGTGCTGGAGCTTCTGTGAGTGCTCCCAATGGTCGTTGGTCTTCTGCAGAGGGAGAAGTGGTCGTATCAGTTACGTGCCCTTCTGGGGTTTTCTCTCGCCGCGGTTGCTCCGGCGGCCGACTGGGTCCGGATGGCGGTTGGCTTGTCAGAGGGTCTCCACCAACCGGAGATGGATTTCTGCTGTGGCTGCTGGTGTTTGCCATCAATGGTCACGGGGATAGAAGTTTATGGATCCTCACGGACGGCGCCAATGTTCTGTTCTAAGAACACAGAGAGATTGGACTTGACTAGGTTGTTAAGCCTAGAGCCTACGTACCCTTTGAAGGGATCAAAGTCCACGTAGTTCGCAGTAAACTTGGAGGCACGAAGCCAGGGGGTGGTGTGTGTGCTCTGTGTGACAGAAGGTAAATAGAGCATAGATTAGAACGTGTGCACCTGTTTAGGGTTTCCCTGTATTTATAGAGGAGTCTGGTGCGAGTATCTCCGTATTAATGAGCGATATTCGGGATTGAGAGATCAGGGGCTGATTTGTTGGGATCATGAGGAGATTCTCGATTAATGAGATCCTCCATCAGTGGGATCTCCTATCCTTGCCCGTTATAGCGTGGATTCTGTCTTAAGCATGGTTGGGCTGAGGTCCGGACATAGGCCTATTGGGCCGGTCCTAACAAGATATGAGGACCCGTTTGTTACGCTGAAAGTAGGCGGAAGGAAAGGGAAGATTACATATCTTCCATCACAAAACGTGTTTGGTAGCGGCATCTTCCCGGAAACCATCTTCCAGCAACGCTTGATCTTCCCTTAAACGTAGGAACTTCCATTCCATCCGAAAATGGAGGGAAAGTTCAAATCTTCCCGGGAGACTAAAAAATTGGACAGAAATGCCTTATAAAAAAGCACATCTCTTGCGCCACTGCAGTTCTTCTTCTTCCTGCTTCTTCTTCATCAGATATAGTAGACTAAGATCGGTAATTTCATGGCCGCTTGCTTCGATGCTTCAACTCTCTGAAATTTTGCTGACTCTCTTGCTTCGATCGTGTCTCCGATGTGCCCAATTGCAAAACTCAACCCAAAACCCAAAATACCCACCACAAAGTTCTTGAGAAAATCAACGAGAATGACCGTGAAGAGGAAGTGGAACAACATGAGCAAGAACAAGAAGACGATGTGTGGGTCTGTGTTGTGTTGTGGTTTTTTACTGTCTTGCATTTATATTACTTTTATTTCTGTCAAAAAAGCCTACTTCTGTTTCTGTCATTTTGCTGTTCCTCGAATGTTCTGATATAAACAGCTGCACAAGTTTGGTTACTGTCCAATTTTTCATTCGAACCGCGTTGTCCCTTTAGTGCTTTACGTTCGAACCAGACGCCAACGTTTAAACGGTTTAAGGGCATTGTGGGAATTTCACCTAATCTTCCCACTTAACAAACACTCAATTCTTCATACCAAACATATCATCTTCCCTCAACTAACTTCCTTTCCTTAGTGTACCAAACGGCTCACATTTTTAAACTTCCCTCATAATCTTCCATTCCTTTCATTTCCATTCCTTTTTTTTTTTTCCTTTCCTTTCCCAAACCTTCTCTGTAACAAACGGGGCCTGAGTCTAATTTTAGTTGGGAATGTACTCCCTTCCCATTAAAATGTGAAAATGCCTCTGTAGCATATGACTCATTTGGTCTTGATCTTATTCTTTTTCTTTTTTTGGTCAATTCTTCTTTTTCTTTTTGGTTACATGCTCTTGGTCTTCTTATGCTCAAGAATCAAGATCTAAGATAATTTTGATGTCATATGAAATAAGACAAGCACAGTAAATAGAGTTTAGTGAGAGCCAAAAAAATAAATAAATAATATTCTAGCTGAAAAAAATATGACATATATTTCTCAAAAATATGTGGAGTTTGAATTTTGCTAAAATCCAACTAAATACAAATATGAAATTTAACAAATAAAATTTAAAACAGATAATATTATTTTCTCTAGAAAACACAAAATAGAATCCAACTAGATACAGATACAGCCAAGAAGCGTGCACATGGGCTTCACCTTTTGATCTGCAATCAAAGTGAGACTCTTGTGCGTATGAAACTGCGGACATCAATGGCTAAACTGGTCCACCAGGAATATTGCTGTAAAGAAGTAAAGTGCCACTTATTTCACAAAATTCATGACATAATGTCTTTAATATGTTACTACCTCCTGTCCTAATTATAAGAGCTAGTTGACTTTTTTTTAAGAGATTAAAGAAGTTAAATAAGTGTTTTAATCATCTTATATGTTAAATATTCTTAGATTATATATTAGTTTATTAGTCAAACTAATAAGTTTGAAGAAAAAAATAAAAATAAAATAGTTTAAAGTAATTTAATTAGTTTCTTTAATCTTTTCAAAAAAGTCAACTAGCTCGTATAATTAGGACTAGAGGGAGTATTATAGGATGATATTCTTGATACTAAATATAAGAGTTAGATAGCTAATTTATGCTACCTCTAATTCTAAATATATGACATAGTTTGCAATATAAATTAATCGATAAATTATATTCTATATTTAAAATTAGAGGAGTACTAATCAAGAAAGTTAACTAAATTTGCTATTTAAATTGTATTAGTTTCTTTAGAGTGTCCCTTTTAATTATCAATATTGAAAATTGCTCCTCTAATAAAAAAATACATCTAGACAAAAACAAACTTCTCAATTAACTCTTACATCTAAACAAGGCATTTAAATTCAAGAGTTTGAGTAAACTCGAAGCTAGGACATAGACTTAGATTATAAACTGGGATGATAAACTCACAAGTGTTTAATTTTATCAATAAATAGCTATTAAAAATATATAATTAAATAATAAAACTATAAAAAAATGGCAATAATTTAACATACTGAACACGCATAAATTTGTTCCGTTGTGATTATAAAAGCCATGTGAGTAATGATGAATAATTGCCCAAGAGAGCGAAAGTTCCCAACAATCTCCCTACAATCAAGGAGATATTTCTTTCATGGATTCTTGCTTAGATTAGATGCTCAAGTCAACTATGAAGACTTTAAGAGTACACTTGCAATTATTACCTGGCTGTGAAGTCCCTTGGGAAAAATATTGAAAATCCTTTTCAGGTCATAAGGGACAAAAAAATCAAAATCAAAATCAAAAGTCCCTAAAAAATTCTGATATAAAAAAAATTCATTAATAATTCCTTATGATTAACAACTTTATATATGTTTAATAACTCTTTAGGATGTTTTTTGTATCAGAATTTTCTATAAGATTTTTTTGTCTCTTAAAATCTTAAAGGGAGTTTTCCAAAAAAAAAAAAAAAATCACATGATGGTGTTTTGATTTTTTTTTTAATTTTTATTTTTATATATATATTTTCCACACATTAAGAAACTCACGAAGTTCGTCTCTAGAAAAGTATTAGAAATTATGTTGTTCATGATCATAATGAACCTCTAGTACCACATCCACTCCCGTGACAATTACTAACTTCCTTTACTCACATCACCTATATATATAAATTATTTATTTAGTTATTTATTTTGCTTCCCCATATTGAGTAATGGCCCATAAATAAATTATTGAGTGAACAGTGAAGAATCCTGTCCAACCAATAATACTGCATCCGATCTTTTTTGCAAAATGGTTTTGAAAACGATAACCTAATTTTTCCATCCACGAACTAACATTCATCACACCACTTTTACAAGAAATTCAAAAAGTTTGTATTTATTATTTTTAAATTAATAAAATCTTGTTTGTATTTTGTACCTTTTCTTGGTAATAAAATGTATCCACACCTCCTTTTTCCCAAAAAAAAAAAAATGAATAGGATTTTTTCCCAGGAAAAAAAAAAACCTATTGCAGATTTTAGTTGGAAGACGGAAGAATGTTCAATGCCTGTTCATTTTTTGTCTTTCTTAATATTTTAACATATTATTAATGATTTCATAAAACATTATATTTAGACCGCTCAAATTTCAATTTAATGATTGAGATGAATAGTTAAAAGGAAGTGGAGGGGGAAAAAGGTGAAAAAGATCTAAATCTGAATAAAAATTACTCTCTCTAGTTCTAATTGTACGAGCTTGTTAAGGGGTTTGTTTTGATTATAAGTGCATGCCACTAGTCTACTCACTCTTGTCCTAATTATAAGACATATTTACATAATTTTAGAGAGATTAAATATAGCAGTACTTTTAAATATTGTCCTTTAATTAATACTGAAGGTGGTACCTTATTACCCAAATTAATAATTTTTTCCTTAAATCATCTCTGTTGATTACGCATATCAAGTGAGTAGTTTTCAGTTTAAGGGATGATTTTTCAAGTAAACAAATACAATTTTTTTTTTAACAAATAAGGAATTTTTAATTTATAAAAATCAGATATTTAACTCGTATACTACTCTGATCCTATTTATAAGTCCATTTTGACAAAAAAAAGGGTCCTATATATAAGTCCCTTTTGATTAAATAAATGAGATTGTGACAATTTTGTCAATATTATTATACTAATGAAAATAGAGAGAGAAGAAAAGTTAAAAGATATCCAATCATAAATGAGAGTAAAGTTGAAAATTTACCCCATAATCATTGAGTTACCTACCTCTCATTGGTATATATGATTTGGTCAAAAGGGACTTATAAATAGGATCAGAGTGTTATTTAAGATGGGAGGAAGTACTTACTTCCATTAACTCCTCCAGTCCTCTATATATACCACTCTGGTTCTATTTATAAGTCCATTTTTACCAAATCTCACATACTAAGGAGAGGTAAGTATCTCAATGATTATGGAATAAATTTCCAACTTTACCCTCATTTAAGAATGAGTAGCTTTTAAAATTTATTGTTAAATCTTTCTTATCTTTTTCTCTTTCCAACATGGCTAGTCAATCTTTCTTATCATCATTAGTATAGGCAAAATTGTCACAATGTCATTTATTTGGTCAAAACGAACTTATAAAAAGGACCAAATTTTTTGGTCAAACTGGACTTATAAATAGGACCAGAGTGGTAAGATATATTTACATAATTTGATTAGATTAAGGAAGTTGATTAAGTTAGTTAATGTGACATATATTTTCTAAAACACCCTTAGCATGTTCCTTAATTCCATTATTCTATCTTCTCTTTCATTATTATTGAGGAAACATCTATATGAGTAAATTAAGAAAAAATTAGTAAAGTATATAAAGTGTATTATATTTATAACCAATACCAACTACCAAATATTATCCTAAAATTAGGAAAATTAGGATTGGAACAGTACTTTTTATTGGGCAATGAACATTTTAACTTTGAAAATATCTAAACAATCCACGAAATCGTTTTCGTCTTGTAGATAAAGACACTAATGTACACGTTGATAATTTTGTAGTTTTTTTTTAATCAAGATAATTTTGTAGTTCCCTTACAGAGTTACAGATTATATATATATATATATATATAAAGTTACGAGAATTAAACTTGGGCTTAATTGAAAAAGTAATAATTTGTCCATAAAATCTCTAAGAAGAAAATAGAATCCGTTGGCGAAAAGAGGAAAAAGAAAGGGAAAATCCTGTTCAGGGCCCTTTTTATCAAAAAAATGTGAAAAAAGGCCCAAAGACTCTGAAAATTCGAAAAAAGGCCCAAGGTTAACGGGGTACTGATATAATTGTTAATGGGGCTGATATAATTGTTAGTGGGTACTAATATAGTTGTTAATTAGACTGATTTAGTTGTTAAAAATAGATTCTGAAATTCAGAAAAAGACGCAAGGTGAGTTGTTAATAGAACTGATATAATTGTTAGCGGGGTACTGATATAGTTGTTAACTGGGCTGATTTAGTTGTTAAAAATTGCTAGCAACTATATTAGCTCCATTAACAACCCACCTTGGGCCTTTTCCGGAATTTCAGAATCTTGATCATTTTTTCTAATTTTCAGAGTCTTTGAGCCTTTCTTAGCATTTTTTTTTTGTTAATATAGGCCCTGAACATGATTTTCCAAAAAAAAAAAGTCATTGGATCATTGACTTTATCAAGTTCACATGCATGAGGTCCATAGAGAAAGGAACCACGGAAAAAAAAAAAACAAAAGTTTACATGAATAGAAAATCTGAAAAGCAACAGACTATTTATACTAAAAAATAATTTTCATGATAGGCAAAATTATGAATGTTTCAAGGCACGAAAAAAATCTCTAAAAAGACATATATATAATGCCACCGAAATGTGAGTCAATATTTATCTTTAAGGTTGTCAAACTCACGAGTTTAAGTGAACTCGTGACAGCGATGTAAACTTATATCGTGAACTTAAATCGTAAACTCGTAAGAGTTTATTTTTATTATTAAATAGATATTACTAGTGTATAATTAAATAATCAAAATATAAAAATGACAATAATTTAATTTAAATATCTTTTAAATCCAAATAATTGAAATTAAATCCATCATCATTCATCATATTTAATATAGAAATTTCTATATAGAGCTGCTGAGCATGATCCAATAAAAAAAATTTAACACGAGTTTAATAATAAATTAATACGGTTTTATAAGCTAGAAACGTAAAAACAGTAAACTCGGTGTATAAACTCGTGAGTTTAACCGAGTTTACAATTAACACGAGTTTGCCACTGACTCGACTCATTTTTGTAAGCTAGAAGCATAAAAACGGTAAACTCATAGAGTTAACTCGCGAGTTTGACAACAATGTTTATCTTTTTCTTATGCTGTAGAAAAAAATCTACTTTTTTTACTAAACTTGTAGCCATCCTTATAACATTTTAATCTATTGAAATATTAACATTGAATGAATAAAAATTAAATTGCGCATTGCTTAAAAATTTCGTGATCTAATCTATTTGTACCCTAATTAACTTTCCTTAAAACAAAATTACTATCACAATAACTCAACAACGACTTCTACACTTTGTTGTTTAAAAGATAATTAACTAACTATTCACTCTTGTAATCCAATCCAACACATTCTTGATAAGTTTCTTGCTTTGCAATGTCTAGAAATTTATATACATTCTTAGAAATCTTTTTCATGAATTTATGTCTGAACATTCATTGAATATTAAAAGGAGATGCACTCATTCTTTTTAACTCAATGAATGAATTAGTGAATGTACATTTTATTATTATATTGTTTAATTAAAACACTCATATACACGAACTTGTTTATTGGATGAACTAGTATACCTCTTTGAAGTTGTATATTATATAGCAATTTTATTATGAAAAAGTTTAGTGCATGTATTAGCCTTTTAAATTAAGAGCATTGTATAACAGTCTTCAATGCGTGGAGAGCTAACAGCGATGGACAATCGAGCTCAAACAAGTGTCAGAATGCTTGCTCAGTTTGTTCAATGCACCAAGGGGACGCTAATGAGAAAGGGTGGGGACTAAAGCCTCTTAATCATATTAGAAATTTGTTAAAAGTATTAGGTTAAATTTTCATTTTTATTTTTCAGCTGGATGTAATTGAGATTTTTCCTTATTAATACCCACTTTTCATATATATAAAAGTTAAATGACAGATTTTCTTTTTCTTTTTTTTTGGTTCAAAAAATGACAGATTTTCTCAGAGTATCATATGTGGTAACTTATTTATTGCAGAGGATCAAAACAAAAGCATAAACTGAAATAGTAAGATATCATATAATAGATTTTTTTTTTTTATAATAGTCTTAAATGCCATAGAAGTTTTCTTTTAGGAGCATCGGTAAGACGGAAGTTTTTTTTAGACCAAAAATGCCACAGAAGTTTTTGCCGAGGGACAATTTTGCCCTAGAAGTTTTCACTAAAAAGCAAATTTGCCCTAGAAGTTTTCACTAAGGAGCAATTTTGCCCTTCTATCCCCAAATATTAAATTTGACTATTAAATCAGTTAAAGACCACACATGTGATACCTTGAAAAGGTCACACTTAGAGCCAGAGAAGGAGATCCTTGAGATGTTGAGTTCAAGGCGGCCATAATTTGTGAAGCTGAACTGGTTAAAGGGACTGAAAGGTTGACTATCACAAAACCCAAAGGAAGTATCACTTATGATCTAAGCAAATGATCAGTCTATACAAACGTAAATATTATCACTATTGATTTGTTTTACTGAACCAATTTTGGAACAATTCATTTCTCGTTTTGCGTTTCATTTTTTTGTGACAGACCTTTCAGTCCCTTTGACCAGTTCGGCTTCACAAATTCTGGCCGCCTTGAGTTCAACATCTGAAGGATCTCATTTTTTAACTCCAAATTTGACCTTTTCAAGGCATGACATGTGTGATCTTTGACTGATTTAATAGTCAAATTTAATATTTGGGGACAGAAGGGCAAAATTTGCTACGTTTTGTAAACTTCCGGGGCAAAATTGCTCCTCAGCGAAAACTTCCGTGGCAAAATTGATACTTCCTGTGAACTTTTGTGGCATTTTTGGTAAAAAAAAAAAACTTTCGTCTTATCAGTGCTCCTAAACGAAAACTTCCATGGCATTTAAGACCTTTATCTTGTTTTTTTTTTTTGTCAACAAAATCATATAATAGAATCTCAAACAATAAATTTCTTAGGATACGTATATTTTGCTTCTAACTTTGCAAAGAGTACGCATATATTCATAACTATATAATGGGATCTATTTGCACAATTTTCAAAGTGGAAACGCAAACCATGGCACCAACCCAAAGGTATTTCCTTTTCATTTTGTCTCTGCTCCATTTGTTTCTCACTTTTCATTGTTTTCATTCTCTACCTCATGGATTTCCTCATGGCTCTAATCCAAGGCAACCTCCAACATCTAATGGCCTTGCCAAAACATCTCCTTCTGGCCCTAATCCAAGGGAACCTCCATTTTCCCCTTCCATAAACTCCTTGAGCTATGAGATTAATAGAAAAGTTCCATCTGGTCCTGGGGTCATCGAACCTCCGCCTACTCCTCCTCTGAAGCAAGCTTTAGTTTTTGATGGCTACAACTCCTTGAGCTATGAGATTAATAGAAAAGTTCCATCTGGTCCGGGGGTCATTGAACCTCCTCTTACTCCTCCCCTAAAGCAAGCTTCAGTTTCCAATAGCTACAACTCCTTGAGCTATGAGACTAATAGAAAAGTCCCATCTGGTCCGGGGGTCATTGAACCTCCGCCTACTCCTCCTTTGAAGCAAGCTTCACTTTCCAAAGGCTACAACTCCTTGAGATATGAGATTAACAGAAAAGTCCCATCTGGTCCTGGGGTCATCGAACCTCCGCCTACTCCTCCTTTGAAGCGAGCTTCACTTTCCAATGGCTACAACTCTTTAAGCTATGAAATTAATAGAAAAGTCCCATCTGGTCCAGGAGTCATTGAGCCTCCTCCTACTCCTCCTATGAAGCAAGCTTCACTTTCGAATGGCTACAACTCCTTGAGCTATGAGATCAATAGAAAAGTCCCATCTGGTCCAGGGGTCATTGAACCTCCGCCTACTCCTCCTATGAAGCAAGCTTCACTTTCCAATGGCTACAATTCCTTAAGCTATGAGATTAATAGAAAAGTCCCATCTGGTCCAGGGGTCATTGAACCTCCTCCTACTCCACCTCTTAAGCAAGCTTTAGTTTCCAATGGCTACAACTCCTTGAGCTATGAGATTAATGGAAAAGTACCATCTGGTCCTGGGGTCATTGAACCTCCAGTTTCTCCTCCTCTAAAGTAGATTTTATTTTCCAATTGATGTTCCAATTCCCAATTACTATAACTCTTTAAATTATGAAAACTTGTATGAAAAATAAAAGGCAATATCATATGCCATTGTTATAGACTTAATCTAAATAAATTATGCATTTACAGTAAAATTCACTTTTATTATTGCTCCTCTTATTTTTATTACAAGACCTATTTATTCAATTTGAAAAAATTAAGAAAGCTAAATAAATTATTTAATTTTAACATATATGGCATGATCTCTCTCTAAAATATCAATATATCAATTTATAAGTTAGACAAATTAATTTGAAGAAAAGTAATAAATATAGGAGATTGAATAGAAAACCTTCTTACATCTAGGGCAAAAATTCACTCCCAAACTAAATCCTACATTTATAACTAGAGGAGTATTATTTCAATTCCACATAAAGTTATACTCAAACAAAAGTTAAATATAACTTGTTCTTTGACCACACGTAGTTTCTCTGTTTTTTGGGAACAATTTCACCTTTGACTTGCCAAAAAGGGGTAAAAATGTTATTGCTCGACTAATTACATGGTATATATATGGTCATAATATTTAATTATGGGGTTAATGTTTTGTCCTTATAATTTATCCTAATTTTAGTTTTGGTCTCTTTAAAAGCAAAATGATCTAGGTCTCTTTATTAAACTACAAGGATTAACATTTTACACTGAAGTAAACTTGGGAAGCAAAACCTATAATTTGAAATTATAAGGGTCAAAATCAAAATGAAGATAAATTATAAGGACCATACATCATATTAACCCGTACTTATATCATTGAAATGCATAAAGTCGTTTCAAACTATTTCCATAGGATGGGGACAAAACGTCAAGAACAAACTTAATTAGAAGTTGGATTCTACAGACGTGATACAAAGTGTTACATATGACAACGTAAAAAACAAAAGTAAGAGATTAATCAACAATGCAATTTCTAATGAAAATTAAGTTAAATTATAATATTAATACGTATTTTAGTTCATTTAAAATAAAAAAATAAGAAAATTTGGAGCCAACTGAGAAAAGGTGGTATGCTGCTCATATTTGATATGAACATTATTATTAACACCCCTTCTTTTTTTTTTCTTTTTTTTCTTTTTTAAAAACATTAATATCAAGAGTACATGCTATATATTATATAGCGTCAGAGATTCGGCTGGAACCCCATACAAAAGTGAAATCTTGAATGAGTGTTTGAAGCAGTGGTGCCTGCTGTCTGGTGATGCACCCCCTGCCGTCCCTCAATTTTGGAGCACTTTTCAAAGGTTTTTCATAGTTCTTTTGATCATTAGATTTTTTATGAAATGATTGATATTTTGATATCTTATGCTACTTTTGGTTCTAAATATAAGATAAATTTTGTAATGTAAATTGAACTACAAACTTCATCCTACATTTAGGACCGAAGGGAATATAAAAAATGGAGTTGTTTTCAATTTTTTACGATTTTTTTTTAAAAAAATTGTGTAGTCTTTTAAATCTTTGAAAAATCATTAAAAAAAAATTGAAAATAGTTCCGTTTTTTACCTATAAGAATCAAAATGTCACTCATTTAGAATCTATCAATCAAAAGAACTATGAAAAAAACATCTTGGAAGTGCCCAAAATCGAGGGGTAGTTCTGACCAAAAAAAAAAATCGAGGGGTAGCAGGGGCACATCATTGAAGGGGCTCCAGGCACCCCCTACATGAGTGTTTGAATACGAAGGAAATCGAAAGTATAAATAAGAGAGAGAATTTCCTACCGATTTATACTACTAGTAGTTATCTACGACGAAATAGTAAGAAAGTGAAGGAAACGTTTACTAAAACCATAATCAGAGTGGTGATTTTGATCCTTCCGCAACTAGTCATGAATTCAAACACTTTGATATAAGAAAACATCACCTGAAGCTATCTCTAACTCGCTGGAAAGGCAGAGCAAAAAATTATTGTTACCTTGCTTCATAATCCTAATCTTTCATCTTAGCACGGTCTTCACTTGCCATATAAGGGGGCCAACAAGACCTCACAATCACATTAGAAGGAATACGATTGGCATTAATTAATATACCAGAAGTGATCATTTGAATTGGCACCTTGGAACAATATTCTTCAATTACCCGTAGTGTACCAAACCCTTCCACAAGCTCCCCAAAAGCCACATGAGACCCGTCAAAGCTTTCATTGCTTTCAATATGTGATCAGAAAATTAAAACAAGAAGCTAAATGATCTCTGTGAGACGTCAGCAAGAGCTCTCATGTATGGTGTTTGAGGTGATTTGACTCAACCAATGGGAAATGTGATGATAGAGGTGCAAGTGTATCTTCTGTGGTGTCCAACAAAGCATCAAAGTTGGCATCTAAGGTGGCAATGAAGTGCTACATGGTAGCTTAGGTGGCATCTACAATGAACGAGATGTCATTTATGTTATTCAAGTAGATTCTAAGCAAACTCAAGATCCTCTTCATGACATTGAGGGCTCAATTATTAGAAGCCCAGAAAAAAGTGAGTTATATATATATATATATATATATATATATATATAAAAGAGAAGGCATAAGCCTATATTACAAGGAAGAAAAATTACAAAATGGGGAAATTAATCCCAAACACTCTTGGTCAACCCAAGATCTTAAATAAGTAGGACACTTTATAAGGACACTTGTCCTAGAAATCCCCATCTTTGCTAAAGCATCCGCAACTTTATTGGCATCATGTGGCACAAATCTCCATTTAACATGCCAATCCGAACTGATTAATTCTCGGATTCTCATGACAGTAAGACTCACTAATTGACAATTGGGATCAGTTATCATATTAAGCACTCCCTCGGCATCAGATTCAACCAACACGTGCTTTAGCCCAAAATCATAAGCTAGTCGAAGGCCCTCCCATATGGCCCATTCCTCTACAACATGTGATTGGCAGTCTCCTATAACTTTTGAAAACCCAGCAAACCATTTCCCATACCCATCCCTCAGCAGCCCCCCACACCCCGCCTTAGCAGATGACAAAACCATGGCACCATCAACATTAAGCTTCCACCACCCAAATAGTGGCCTCTCCCATTCAACACACTGATGCATCCGACGGCTCTCAACAAGACCACCAATGTCATGATCTACAACATATCAATCCCAAGTTCTCAAAATCACACCAGTGGGATAAGAGGGTTTAGCAAAGAACTATAAAAAATACATAAATTTCTCCATTCCCATAATTTCCAAATTGTAACCCCAAACAGGAGGTCCCAAGGTTCCCTACATCTCTTACCCAGTGGCTTTTTAAGGGTAAAAAACAGCCAATCCCGAAGATTAAGGGAAAAAATTTAGAAGCGAACCTGCTATGGATTAGCTCAATCCACATATTTTTTGCAAAGTGGCAATCCCTTAATATATGTAAAATGTCTTGAACGCCAGAATTACAAGTCCCACACAGCGCCGAGACTTGTGACCACACACTCCGCCAAAGATTCGTAGGGAGTTTATTAAGAGATACTCTCCACATGAAGACTTTAATCCTCTCAGCACCTTTCCAATTCCATATGACTTTGTAGAGGTTGTCCTTCAGAGAGTCAGCATTGGGCTCAATTAAAGAGTAGGCGCTCCTTAGAGAAAATTTTCCATCAGCCGTGGCACTCCATGCCATAAGATCAAAGCCTGCATTAATTCTAGGCGGAAGGACAGAAGAGATCCGTCTAATACCAGCTTGACTGATAATATCAGAGAGAAGTGATAAATCACAGGATCCATCTCTCACCCATTCTGCAACAAAAGGCTTATTCTCCTCCTCAACCAGAGGTCTAAGACAGAAATCCTTAAGTTTAATACCTTCCCCTAGTCAATAGTCATAGAAGAAATTGACCTTATGACCATGGTAATGAAAATGTAGATTTTACCTGAAAACGGAAGGAGAATGAAAAATCGTAAAACGTAAAATCGTAATGTAGTAAAATCGTAAAAAAAGCATAAAAACTTAAAAGCGTTTGGAAAATTAGTAAAATCGTTTGAATGAAAAAAAAAATCGTAAAAACGTAAAATCGCAGTGATAAAACAAGTTTTTAACTACCATGCTTATGACCACTCCTAATCAGCCATTTAGTACCTTGATCCACAACCTCCTTCTGGGAGCAAATAAACCTCCAAACTCTAGAATCACCAAGTCTAAAAGTCAGCAGATTCTCCTCCTCCCTCCACATATACCTACTGGATAAGATATCAGCCTAAAGCCCTTTGGAGCCCGTAATAAGCTTCTAAGCTAATTTCACACAACAAGCTTGGTTGATAGCAGATAATATCCTAAAGCCTAGCCACCATATTCCCTTGGTCTCGTGATCCGGTCCCAAGCAATAGGGTGATAACACCTAGAAGATTTGTTGTGACCCCATACAAAATATCTCTGCAACCTTTCAATTTCAAGACACACATTAGTCAATAGTTGAGCCACTTGCATAGGATACAAAGGAGCAGTACTAAGAACCGACATAGCAAGCGTGATCCTCCCGGTTAAGGAAAGACTATTTGCCTTCCAAACACTAAGTTTGGCTTTGATACGATCAATAACATATTGAAAATCTTCTTTCCTCTTCCTATTCCGAGAGAGTGGAAAGCCAAGATATCTCCCAATCTTACTGGAAACCTGCATCTGAGAAATAGATTTTATATGATCTCTAGTATACATAGGTACTTTGGGAGAAAAGAAGATAGAAGATTTATTCTTATTAACTCTACCACCAAAGGCTACCATAAAATCCTGCAGACAATTCATCATACACGTTGTTTGAGCTTTAGTAGCAACCCCAAACAGAAGGAGGTCATCCTCAAACATAAGATAAGACACACAAGGGCCCCCCTTAGAAACATAAATTGGTTTCCAGCTACCATTAGTCACTGCATCACAAATTAGGTGAGATAGTTTATCCATGCATAGGACAAATAACAACGGAGAGATAGGATCTCCTTGTCTAAGGCCCCTACGAGGTGAAAAATACTCAGTTTGCGAACCATTCCACAACACATTATAAGTATCCGAAGAGACATAAGATATAATAAGGTCCACAAAGGTATTATCAACAATGATTTCAACTAAAATGTGCTTGAGGAAACTCCAACTAATTCTATCATATACTTTTTCAAGATCAATTTTCATAGCCGTAAGACCTCTCCGACTTCTAGTCTTACTCATAATGTGAAGAAGTTCCTGGCCAATAATAATATTATCTTGAATATGTCTCCTTTTAATAAAGCTAGCTTGGTAAGGGGAAATCAAAGTATCCATAATTCCTCTTAAGTGTAAAGCAATAACCTTGGACACACACTTATAATGTACTGAACATAAAGAGATTGGCCTAAAATGACTAACCAATTCAGTACTATCCGATTTAGGAATCAAGGAAATAAGTGTTTTATTTGCCTTAGTGATAGACATCGTACCTTGAAAGACCTGTTTGACAAAATCGCACAAAGCAGGCCCCACAGTGCTCCAATTAGACTTGTAAAATATTGGGGGAAAACCATAAGCTCTCGGAGCCTTGAAGCTACCCATAGCAAATAAGGTAGATTTAATTTCAGCCTCCGTCGGGATACTAGCCAAGCTAGAAAGGACTGATTGATCAATCAATGGAAACTTGGAACTAGTATTCAATGTCAACGTGTCCTGAGAAGACGAACAGAAAAGACTTTTGAAATGGCTAAAAACCATACCCTTAAGCTCCTCTTCATCTTCCACCCAAACACCCTTCTCATTCTTTAACATTGAAACCTTATTTCTCCGTCTTCGGATCTTAGTTTTCAAGTGATAATACCTGGTGTTACGATCTCCCATAGAAATCCAATCTGCCCTAGATTTTTGAAACCATTTGATCTCTTCAATATCTAGTAATCTCTCCAACTCATCTTGAAGGTTAGCCTCCAATGAACACAGAAACTGAGAGCGAGGATAAGCGTAGGAACATTAAATTCCATCCAGCCTTTTCATAATCCAATGTTTTTGGCGTTCAACAAGACCAAATACATTCTTATTCCATGATCCCAAAGAAGTCTTAACAAACCCAATGATTCAATAAGGTTACCCCTCAACACCCAAGCACCCTCCAGAAATTCCTTATAATGTGCATGCTTGAGCCACATTGACTCAAATCAAAAAGGCTGATCCCTATGACAACTAACTTTATTTCCCCGTTTAAAACAAATTGGGTTATGATCAGAAAATTTAGTCCTAGAGAGTACCTTGAGAATGCAAGACGTAAAAGAGGAGGGAAAAGCTTCATTTGCAACAGCACGATCCAGCCTCTCAAAAATTCTTTGACCCCCAAAAATAGACGGCCCCCTCCAAGTAAACTTAGAGCCACAATACCCAAGATCCGACAACTTACAGCGCCAAAGACGGTCAGTAAATCGACGAATTCTGGACTCATTACAACCAAATCCACCAGATTTTTCCGATGCCGAACCTATGCCATTAAAGTCTCCAATAACAACCCATGGGATGGCAATAGAAGAAGCAAAATCCTCTAAGGCATTCCAGAGGATCTTCTTTTGAATAGAATTGGGGATCGAGTAGTCAAGCGTGAGGAAAAAGGGCGGCCAACCTTTACAACAACAACAGAGATGGATGAACTGGCGATCAAGACTCTCCACCACCACATCAATTTTTTTTTTATTACAAGGCGAGGGGAGGGGGATTCGAACTAAGGACCTAAGGGGGGAAACACATCCCAATACCATCGCACTACAAGGAGTGCTGGTACCACCACATCAATTTGGTCAGACCGCCAAGCCGCAACTATGTTGCTGGAACGCCCAACACTAGGCATAAAAGCTTGCCCATCAAAACCCATCGAGAGGCTAGGGAAAAAGTGAGATGTTCAAGAGGCTGGAGAAAACATTTGTGCTTTAGTTTGCTTCGTCAAAGGCCCATAATATGAATATATATATGTTGAGAGGGTGCAAATGAGGCCTTAACTATACATATCTAGGCCCATAAGAATGCTTTTACAACAAATAGAAGTTTGAGCATGTGGCAACGTATGAAAATCCATGAAATTGTGTTACGTGAAGCAATAAACCCCATAAGATGATGTACAAGGTCTATATGCAGTCTAGAATGAAGAATTCACTGAAAATACCATGTGACAAGCATGTGTCTTGAAGAAGGAGCATTAGTGACATCTAAGATCATTTAAGAAGCACTTTGAAGATGTCATTATTCATTAATTAAGGTTTAATTTTGTTTTAAGTAAGTTTCCTATCTTTATTTGCATTGAATAAGGCCTTTTGGTTAAAGACTACTCTAGAAGACTTTGTTTTGTCACCTTATTTCAAGGAGCTGACTTGGTCCGGAAGATTAAGTAATTTTTTAACTCTTTTAGGCTTGAATAGTACTAACCAAGATAATCGATTATCATTAAGGCATCATTTAATACATTTATGACTAGGTTTTTAGTCTTAGAGTGTTCTTTGATTGCCTATATATGTAGGCTACGTTTATGTGTACTGGGCATTTAGATTATAATGAAATAAGAGATAGGTTATTCTGCCTACTCTTATTTTGGCTACTTTTGCCTACCCCTTTCAATACCGTTAGATTATAATCTCATTCAATTGTAGAGATTTGACGGCTAAAATTAACCTTTTTACCCCTTCCTCTCTCCCACTGCCTCCTTCCCTTTCTCTCTTCTCTATTGGCATGGATGAACACATCCGTTGCAAAAATATCTTCTTGAAGAATTGTTGAATGTGATTGATGGGATTTGGCTGGCTTGTGGAGGAGAGAGAGTGATTGTGTTGACAACTAATTATGTGGACAAGCTTGATCTAACTCTTATAAGGAGAGGACGCATGGATAAGCTTATTGAATTGTCCTACTATTGCTACGAAGCGTTCAAGGTTCTTGCGAGGAATTACTTGGATGTTGAGAGCTACCGTTTGTATCCGAGAATTGAGGAATTGTTTTAGGAAACGCGGATGACTCCTGTTGATGTTATTGAGAATCTAATGCCAAAATCAGTGTAGGAAGAGGCGGAGACTTGCTTTGAGAGGTTCAAGAAGAAAGAAAATTTTAAACTGCTCTTTGGGAAGATATTTTTGCAAGGAACGTGTTCATCCATGCCAACGGGGGAGAGAGAAAGGGTGGGAGGCAGTGGGAGAGAGGAAAGGGTAATAGAGTTTATTTTATTCCTTAAATCTCCACTGTTGGATGAGATTATAATCTAACGGTGTTGAGAGGGGTAAGCAAATGTAGGCAAAATAAGGGTAAGCACTAGGTAGAATAACCTATCTCATGAAATAAACAACAACTTTGTTCTTGGATAATTTTATTTCTCTTGCGTGAGTTTTGCTTGTATCCTTGTATTCTCGTGACTCGTGAGAGTACTCTGACAGTATCAAGGGCTGATTATCCTTGTGGTGCCTTTATGGCTAAGGTTGTAAGAGACCAGATCTCTTAAAGTCCTACCTTTGATCATATGTCATTGTGTTTTCAAACTTGTTTTCAAGTCGATTCATTTCCTCCCATCGTATCATGTGGACCATATAGGTTTTTAATATATGACAAATTTGAGGAATTCATCTTAATTTTTAAGTGAATTTATATTTAGGACAAATTTTTTTGTCTTTAATGATTTATAATAAGAACCATAATATTATTTTAATTAAAAAAGTGGGACCTGACATCTTTTTTTAAGCTGTTTTTCTCTTTTTATAATGGAAAAGACAAAAGCAAGAAATTTTAGTTTTTTTTTTTAAAAAAAAAAAATATATCAAAAGCCCAATTGAAAAAAAAGCCATCCCAAATATCTTAGAAATAGCCAAAATCACCCATAAGCACATTTGCCCATGAAAAAGCTACTTTTAGGATAGCTAAATATCATCCCAAACACACCCTCCGGTTTTTAATATAAAACATATTTAAGGAACTGATCTTGTTCCTTAATATCTACGACATGTTTTTAATGTTTATTAGTTTTTTTCCCCTAATTTACCCCTAATATTGATGTTCTTTTAATAATAATCAAGAAGGATGGAGAATAAGGAAATTAAAGAAAATCACTAGCGCGTTTTAGAAAATGTATGTCATTTTAATTAATTTAATTAATTTTTTAATCTAATCTATATATATATATGTCTGTCTGTCTTAGTTTAAACACCGAAATGAGTACCTTTCTTAAGGTTATGAAAGAAAGAATTTTCATGGGAGACGGAAATTTTCTGCAGTGAAGGGGGCAATGTCATAGAATAGTTCAAAAACCTTTCTTTCATAAAGGAGACTGAAGGCTAAAAAGGGAAATTTCGGAAGGAAGGCCATAACACGATGCAATGTGAGGAGTCAAGGAGCAGAGAAGGAAACATGGACTAGAATATTTGTATTTTAACTCGATAATAAAGATTTTTCCTTATTAATATAATAATATGTACGTTTCATATATATATTGCATGACTACTATAGTAAATACTTAAAAAACAATTATAATATGAGTTTATCGTTTGTCACGTTACTTGACATAAGGTTATGTTAAGTCATTCTAAAACTACGTCATTTTGGGAGTTAGGGGAATTAATAAAGAATATTTTAGTATTTTTGTTTTTGTATTTATTATATGAATTTTATCAAAAGACCCTTCATTAATTCTCTTAACCTCAAAACTACGTCGTTTTAGGAGTTAAGGGAATTAATGAAGGGTGTTTTAATATTTTAGTTTTTGTATTTATTATAAAAATTTTACTTAAAGACTCTTCATTAATTCCCCTAACTCCCAAAACATTTTTCAATTTTGGGGTAACTTGACATAACCTTATATCAAGTGACGTAACAAACGATAAACTCTTAAAACATATAGTAAATTTTATTTCATTTATTTAGTATCGCTTGTTATTTTTTTCTCACGGTATTGGTATTATATGTGGTAACTTATTTATTGCAGAGAATTCAAAGTGAAAATAAATACTGAAATAGTAAAATATCATATAATAGAATCTCAAACCACAAATTTCTTAGCATATTTATATTTTGTTTCTAACTTTGGCAACATTGTCCATATCTTCATAGCTATTAGAACGGTATATAACGGGATCTATTTGCAATAATTTTCAAAGTGGAAACATAAACCATGGCACCAACCCAAAAATATTTCCTTTTGATTTTGTCAGCATTCCATTTGTTTCTCACTTGTCATTGTTTTCATTCTTTACCCCATGGAGTTCCTTCTGGCCCTAATCCAAGGCAACCTCCATCGTTTTTCGGCCTTGCCAAAAAGCGTTCTTATGACCCTAATCTAAGGGAACCACCATTTTGGAGTTCTATAAAGCATGGAGTTCCTTCTGGTCATAATCCGAGGCAACCTCCATCATTTTATGGCCTTGCCAAAAAGTCTTCTTATGACCTTAATCTACAGGAACCATCATTTTGGTCTTCTATAAAGCATGAAGTTCCTTCTGGTCCTAATCCAATTGGAGATCCAATTCCACCTCCCTCATTTATTGGCTTTGCAAGAAAACCACCTTCTGGCCCTAATCCAAGGCAACCTCCATCATTTTACGGCCTTGTCAAAAAGTCTTCTTATGACCCTAATCTAAGGGAACCACCATTTTGGAGTTCTATAAAGCATGGAGTTCCTTCTGGTCCTAATCCGAGGCAACCTCCATCATTTTATGGCCTTGCCAAAAGGCCTTCTTATGACCTTAATCTACGGGAACCATCATTTTGGTCTTCTATAAAGCATGAAGTTCCTTCTGGTCCTAATCCAATTGGAGATCCAATTCCACCTCCCTCATTTATTGGCCTTGCAAGAAAACCACCTTCTGGCCCTAATCCAAGGCAACCTCCATCATTTTATGGCCTTACCAAAAAGTCTTCTTATGAGCCTGATATAAGGGAACCACCATTTTGGCATTCTATAAAGCATGGAGTTCCTTCTGGGCCTAATCCGAGGCAACTTCCATCATTTTACTAGTACGATGTATTGTAATCATGAAAACACTCTATGCAAAATAAAAGGCAATACCATATCATGCCAAGCTTGATCTTGTGATTGCGTTTACAAATGCCTGAAGTCTCACTGTTCTTTTAGTCCCAATCTCTCTCTCTCTCTCTCTTTCTCTCCTTTACCTTTTCTTATTTAAAAAAAATTAACACTCCATTTTAAATTAGAAAATTTTAATTTAAATATACGAAATAAGAATAAAAAAATAGTTAGGTAGCCCGTATTTCATTTTTCCCCCCATTTTTATCCTTCAATATTATCGATAATTAATTATCTACTAAGAACAAGGTAAACAACCTTGATACTCTCCCAAGAACATTCTAGATAAAAAGTTATCTTCCGATCCTAAATATAGAACATATTTTATAGTGTAAATAAAAACAATTAATACTGCCTCTGGTCCTAAATCTAGGACATATTTAAGACCGGAAGCAGTATTAATTGCTTTTAGAACTAAGTATAGTTTCTTGTATTTGGTCTAAATCAAGCTAGATCATGTAAGGATTGTCACTTGTGCCACCACATTCATCAAAGAATCTAAGCTTCATCTTTGATTCGGCAAGTTGGCCAAAAAAAAAAAAAAAAATCCCGCAATGAATGGAAACACAATAACTACGGAGAGACTCTTAAATAAATGATAAATAAATCAAATTTCCCTTCACTTTCTCCTATCCTAGACCCTTCTTACTTTTAATCTAGAACAATCAAATTAAATTTGAACAACTTGGTTTGAGACTATATAGAAGCAGAACAAGATAAGAAATGAAGAGGAGAGAAACAAAGCAGAGAGAAGCTGAGTTGAAGATTTTCCAACACTATACCAAAAAGCTGAATAGTATAAATAGAAAGCATTCAGTACAATTTGAACAAAAGGATTGAATGAAGATTTTGGCTAGGTGGGGACAATGCAAGAATGGCAACAGAAGCAAGCTACAATAATGCCAAGCAAAGCACCACCAAAAACTTGAGATGGTGTGTGACCTAAAAGTTCCTTGAGCTTCCTTTCACTGATGGGATGCCCTTCAAACAAATCCGCAACTATCCAATTAAGCACCTGCAACAAGCCAAATCAGAAAATGTCTTCTGGGTTCAGCATAACCTTTTCTCATAAACTAATACTCCCTCCCGTCTTTAATATAAGACACATTTATAGAATTAACCTTAATCCTAAATATAAGATATATTTTTCATTACCCCTATTGATCTCAACAGTAATCAAGAAGGAGAGAGAATAAGGGAATTAAGGAAGTTAACTAACATGTTATACTAATTAAGTTAACTATCTTCCTTAATCTAATTAAATTAGGTAAATATGTCTTATATTAAGGATTAAAAAGAGTATCTGTTTAGCCTTCAAGCTGAGCTAGTTTTGGAAGTAAATATAAATACGTCAGAAGTAATTCTGCCTAAAATATATCATTATGCTCATGAATCTATAACTAATTATTTTGGTTTACCATTTTTTGTGTGAACAGAGTCCAATGTTTTTTAGGCATTAACAGAGAATACAGTACAGTATAAATCTTGTGCAACAAAAAATGATAGCAATTGAAAAATAAATCAAGATAGCATGGACTACTTAATTCTCATATTGAATATTAGTATGCACTGCTAAATATAATATTTAATTAGGACACTTCTCCCACATCATCAATAGCTTATCTTTAAATTAGTAAGATTTCTCATCCCATTTAAGTGCCTATCATTTGGTATTAGTATTAGCTGATGATGACAGTGGAAAGGGCGACTTGCAAAGGGTTTTGACGGAAGAAAATCTAAGTGAAGTGTTTCAAATGTAGTCACCAAAACATTGACTTTTCAAGGCCAACCAATTGATAGCTAGGAATCAACATGATATGAGATGCTAAAATCTCATATTGAGCAGTCAAGGTTAATCAATGAAGTATTTACAGAAAGTGATTCCTTCATCTCAATAATAAGATTCACAAGAACAGTTCTCATCACCCACTTAGGCACCTATCAAAACTAATCCAAGGGACGCTAGTAATCAAATACCCAAGCAAGCTAATTCAAGAAATTAAGTAGTTATTGTTTTTTATTTTTGGACTTCTAACGGACAAGGATCACAATTTTTTTTTTTTTTTACAGATATAATTCTAAAAGATCTGTATAGCCCAATCAATATCATCAATATAAAAAATAAAAGGTGCAGGGAGCTACACTGTTCACCACTCAAGTCCCAAGCATCTGAATACAGGGACACGAGAAAATGATGAAAGAAGAAAATATACCATCATAGAAATACTAATGTCACAGTATCACCGATTATTGATCAAAAGTTCAAAACCATAAGCGTAAAGCCTCTTAATTTGATTAAGCTTCTGATAAACATATAAACTGACACATATACTTGTTGGTCATTCTCAGACAAACCCTTTTTCTCTATTCCATCAGGCCAATGTAAAGCAGTGCAATATTGTGTTCAATCAAAATCATAGAGGAACCATATCGTTAAGGGCTTAAAACAGTGCAGAAAACCTGAAAATAAAGAAAAACCAAGACATCCCAAAATCACATGGATTGCATTCACAAACTAATCTTAACGATAAATAAACTATATGAGATATTCAAAAAGTACCTAACAATTGATTAACTATGTCATTTTATTGCCCCATTCGCTCACAATCAGTTTTAAATCTTAAGAGCAGTATCAAAGCAGCTACCACCATTAGGGCAATAAGCCTCATGGCGACTTCTTTCTTTCACGCCTGATCCAGCATGTGGGAGCTGGCACTCAGCCCATCTTGGTTTGAACCTTCAAGCATAATTTTTTCTCCTTTCAATGTGTTATTCAAGTAGATTCTAAGCAAATCCAAAATCTTTTTCATGACATCGAGGGCCCAATTATTAGCATTCCATAAAAAGAGTGAAATGTTCAAGAGCAGGAGAAAACATTTATGCTTTACTTTGCTTCATCAAAGGCCCATAATATTATTACTATATGTTGAGGATGTAAATGAGGCCTTGACCATAGAAGAGTGAAATGTTCAAGAGGCTGGAGAAAACATTGTCCTCACTTAAAAAGAAGAAAAGAAAAGGCCCCTTCAAACGGCCATCTAAGCTTTGATCTTGACCCTAGCAGCCACTCACCAATCACCATCAACCCGAACACTAACACCTATTTGGAGGAAGCAGATCTTCTCATAATCTATTTTATGTTCTGTGCCTTAGTTTGCTTCGTCAAAGGCCCATATTTGCAGAACAAATATGATTGTTGGTTTTAGGGCTGAATCCTTTTTCTCATGGGAGACGGAAATTTTCTGCAGTGAAGGGGACAATGTCATAGAATAGTTCAAAAACCTTTCTTCCATAAAGAAGGAGCCTGAAGGCTAAAAAGGGAAATTTGCAGGAAGGAAGGCCATGACACGATAAAATGTGAGGAGGCAAGGAGCAGAGAAGGAAATATCAACTAGAATATTTATTTTTTTAACTTGATAATAAAGATTTTTCCTTATTAATATAATAATATACACGCTTCATATAAGGTGGTCAAACTCGTGACTTTAAATAAACTCGTGACAATGACTTAAACTCGTATCGGGAACTCAGAATCGTAAACTCGTAAGAGCTTACTTTCATTATTAAATAATTATTAATAGTGTATAATAAATAATTAACATATTAAAAAATGATAACAATTTAATTTAAATATATTTTAAATTCAAAGAATTGAAATTAAATATATTAATATTCAAAATTTATCATATTTAACAAAAAAAAATTCTATAAAACTCATATATAAAGCCGCTAAGCATGATTAAAAAAAAAAGTTAACACGAGTTTAAGAATAAATTAACACGGTTTTATAAGTTAAAAACGTACAAACGGTAAACTCGGTGTACAAACTCGTAAGTTTAACCGAGTTTACTAGTGATTCGACTCGATTTAGTAAACTAAAATTGTAGAAATGGTGAACTTAGAGAGTCAACTCGCGAGTTTGACAATAATGGTTTCATATATATAACAAATATGGAAAATATATTGCAAGACTACTATAGTAAATACTTAAAAAACAATTACAACATAAAGTAAATTTTATTTCATTTATTTAGTATCGCTTGTTATTTTTTTCTCACGGTATTGGTATTATATGTGAAAACTTATTTGTTGCGGAGAATTCAAAGTGAAAAGAAATACTGAAATAGTAAAATATCATATAACAGAATGTCAAACAATAAATTTTCTTAGCATTATATTTATATATATATATATATTTGATAATATAGCATATTTATATTTTGTTTCTAACTTTGCCAACAATGTCCACATTTTCGTAACTATTAGAACAGTATATAATGGGATCCATTTGCAATAATTTTCAAAGTGGAAACATAAACCATGGCACCAACCCAAAAGTATTTCCTTTTCATTCTGTCTATGCTTCATTTGTTTCTCACTTGTCATTGTTTTCATTCTTTACCCCATGGAGTTCCTTCTCGCCTTAGTCCGAGGCAACCTCGATCATTTTATGACTTTGTCAAAGAGCCTTCTTATAACCCTAATTTAAAGGAACCACCATTTTGGTCTTTTATAAAGCATGGAGTTCCATCTGGTCCTAATCCAATTGGAAATCGAAGGCCACCTTCCTCATTTATTGGCCTTGCAAGAAAACCACCTTTTGGCCTTTATCCGAGGCAACCTCCATCATTTTATGGCCTTGCCAAAAAGCCTTCTTACGACCCTAATCTAAGGGAACCATTATTTTGGCCTTCTATAAAGCATGAAGTTTCTTCTGGTCCTAATCCAATTGGAAATCAAAAGCCACCTCCATCATTTTATGGCTCTGCCAAAAAGCCTTCTTATGACTCCAATCTAAAGGAACCACCGTTTTGGCCTTCTATAAAGCATGAAGTTCCTACTGGTCCTAATCCAATTGGAAATCGAAGGCCAAGAAAATCAACTTCTGGCTCTAATCCGAGGCAACCTCCATCATTTTACTAGTACAACGTGTTGTAATCATGAAAACGCTCTATGCAAAATAAAAGGCACTGCGATATGATGCCAAGCCTAATCTAGTGATTGTGTTTACAAATGCCCAAAGTCTCATTGTTCTTTTAGTTCCAATCTCTCTCTTTCTCTATCTAACTTTCTCTCCTTTCCCTTTTCTTATTTTAAAAAATAAACGTTCCATTTCAAATAAGACATTTTTAATTAAAAATATACGAATAAAGAATAAGATAAATAGTTAGGTAGCCCAGATTTCAATTTTTTCCCCATTCATTTTTATTCTTTATAATTATCGATAATTAATTATCTATTAAGAACAAAGTAAATAGCCTTGATACTCTCCCAAGAACAATCTAGATAAAAAGTTATTTCTCCAATCCTAAATGTAAGACATATTTTGTAGTGTAAATTGCATTACAAAATATATCTTATATTTAGAACTGGAAGAGGAAGTAGTATTAATTGCTTTTACAACTAAGTAAAATTCCTTGTTTTTGGTCTAAATCAAGCTAGATCATGTAAGGATTGTCACTTGTGCAACCACATTCATCAAAGAATCTAAGCTTCATCTTTGACTCCGCAAGTTGGCCCCAAAAAAAAAATTGATTCCGCAACGAATAGAACACAATAACTATGGAGAGACTAAATAAATGATAAATAAATCAAATTTCTCTTAACTTTCTCCTATCCTCCCCGCATCTGACTTTTAATCTAGAACAATCAAATTAAATTTGAACAACTTGATTTGAGACTATATAGAAGTAGAACAAGATAAGAAATGAAGTGGAGAGAAACAAAGAAGAGAGAAGCTGAGTAGAAGATTTTCCAACACTATACCAGAAAGCTGAATAGTATAAATAGGAAGCATTCAGTACAATTTGAACAAAAGGCTTGAATGAAGATTTTAGCTATGTCGGGACAATGCAAGATTGGCAACAGAAGCAAGCTACAATAATGCCAAGCAAAGCACCACCAAAAACTTGAGATGGTGTGTGACCTAAAAGTTCCTTGAGCTTCCTTTCACTGATGGGATGCCCTTCAAACAAATCTGCAACTATCCAATTAAGCACCTGCATCAAGCCAAATCAGAAAATGTTCTTCTGGCTTCAGCATAACCTTTTCTCATAAACTAATACTCCCTCCGGTCCTTAATATAAGACATGTTTAGAGAGTTGATCTTGGTCCTAAATATAAGACATATTTTTCATTACCTCTATTGATCTCAACAATAATCAAGGAGGAGAGGGAATTAAGGAAGATAACTAGGATATTTTAGAAAATACATGTTATACTAACTAACTTAACTATGTTCATTAATCTAATCAAATTAAGTAAATATGCCTTATATTAAAGACCAGAAGGAGTATCTGTTTAGTCTTCTAGCTGAGCTAGTTTTGGAAGTATGCATAAATGTCAGAAGTAATTCTGCCTGAAATATATCATTATGCTCATGAATCTATAACTAATTATTTTGGTTTACCATTTTTTGTGTGAACAGAGTCCAATATTTTTTCGGCATTAACAGAGAATACAGTATAAATCTTGCAACAAAAAATGATAGCAATTGAAAAATAGATCAAGATAGCATGGAATCCTCAAGTCTCATTGAATATTAGTACGTACTGCTAAATAGAATATTTAAGTGGGACACTTTTCTCACATCAATAGCTTATCTTTAAATTAGTACGATTTCTCATCCCATTTAAGTGCCTATCATTTGGTATTAGTATTAGATGATGATGACAGTGGAAAGGGCTACTGGCAAAGGGTTTTTACGGAAGAAAATCCAAGTGAAGTGTCACAAATGTAGTCACCAAGACATTGACTTTTCAAGGCCAACCAATTGATAGGAATCAACATGATATAAGATGCTAAAATCTTATCTTGAGCAGTCAAGCTTAATTAATGAAGTATTTACAGAAAGTGATTCCTTCATCTCAATAATAAGATTCAAGAGACAGTTCTCATCACCCACTTAGGCACCTATCAAAACTAATCCAAGGGACGCTAGTAATCAAATACCCAAGCATGCTAATTCAAGAATCTAAGTAGTTTTTTTTTTTTTTTTTGGGGACTTCTAATGGACAAGGATCACTTTTTTTTTTTTTTGCTAAAGTATGCTTTTAGTCCTTTAAGTTTACATGAGGTATACTTTTTGTCCCTTAACTTCATAAAATATACTTTTAATCCTAAAATTCTAACACCGTTAATTTTGCCAACGAAAAATGCAAACTCAAGTGATAATAGTGTAAATTTAAGTGATGATTTTGTAATTAAATACTATTAAGCTTAAATTTAAAATATGGGTAAATTGAAGAATATATAAAATTTGTGTAATTAAGTGTTATTAGTCATCATTTGAGTTCGCTGCATCAACGTTTCCGTTAACAACATTAACGGTGTTAGAATTTTAGGACAAAAAATATACTTTATGAAGTTAAGGGACCAAAAGTATACCTTTTATAAAACTTAAAGGACTAAAATTATACTTTAACCCTTTTTTTTAATACAGATATAATTCTAAAAAATTCTGTAGAGCCCAATCAGTATCATCAATATAAAAAATAAAAAGTGCAGGGAGCTACACTGCTCACCACTAAAGTCCCAAGCATCTGAATACAGGGACACGAGAAAATGATGAAAGAAGCAAATATAACATCATAGAAATAACAATGTCACAATATCACCAATTATTGATCAAAAGTTCAAAACTATAAGCGTAAAGCCTCTTAATTTGATTAAGCTTCTGATAAACATATAAACTAACACAGACTTGTTGGTCATTCTCACACAAACTGTGATATCTTCCCCCTTTTTCTCTATTCCATCAAGCCAATGTAAATATTGTGTTCAATCAAAATCATAGTGGAACCATATCGTTAAGGGCTTAAAACAGTGCAGAAAACCTGAAAATAAAGAAAAACCAGGACATCCCAAAATCACATGGATTGCATTCACAAAATAATCTAACGATAAATAAACTATATGAGAAATTCAAAAAGTACCTAACAATTGATCAACTATGTCATTTTATTGATCCATTCCCTCAAAGTCAGTTTTAAATCTTAAGAGCAGTATCAAGGCAGCTACCACCATTAGTGCCATAAGCCTCATGGCAACTTCTTTCTCTCACGCCTGATCCAGCATGTGGGGGCCAGCACTCAGCCCATCTTGGTTTGAACTTTCAAGCATAATTTTTTCTCCTTTCAAAGTGAGCTTTCCTTTCCTTTGTGACCTCAAGTATTTTAGGCATAAAAGAAAAGGCAAATTCCTTTCTTTTATTTCATTTAGTTACACAGAGTATTTCCCATTGTGTCTCTTCTTTCAAGGGCCTTCAGAACAACTCCCATTTCAAATGACATAATAAGAACTAAACTAACATCCCATGATCACAAACTTGGCTTATTCCTAACAATTTGAAGGTAAAATAACCCAGGATTTCACTTGAAGTGCAGATGTAGAAATTTAGAAGCTCAATTTATTCCATGCAAGGGATTAGATAAGTTCCTATACTCCTAAGAGACTTAGAGAGATGGACATAACAAATAGCGCCAACCCCCATCCAATGGAACTTCAGTTGGTTATGCTTACAACTAGATGGACATAACTTTACTGTTGCGAAACTTGTTAAAGTCAACTTGGTGGTGTGAAGACTTTCATATTGCAATACAATTGTCCATACAAATGAAGTCTCATATTATAAGCCACAACTTTGGAAAACAATAGGCATTATAAAAGTAAAATACACCAAGCAAGAGCGCTAGACAAAAAGTAGAGAGATTTAAGGATTCAGAGTTAAACATTTGACCAAGTAAAAAACACCAAAGTAGACAAACAGAAGAAAGATTTAAGCACCACAGATGAGTACTAAAAGATTGAACGTGCAATCAAAATCCCTTTCACTCAACAGTCCCCTAACACACCAAGCAATAATTATAATGTCTTGTAATAATTAAGTGACAGAAGCTATGAAGCACTGCTACTTCCAGGAGCCATATCAGTCTGACACTTCACATTGCTCCTAAATACAACCTAAACATTCTTCCATATCCTTTCTTCTAAGGATGCCAAAAAAGGACCACTTCAACAGGTTCTTATGAGGAATCGTTAACAAACAATACAAATGTCCTAATATTTTAACGATCAAGATATTCAAGAAATGATAAGCTGTAAGAGAGACATCAATTTCACATAAAGAAGCGAAATGCAAATATTTACCTCAGCTTGCATGCCAGCATGTCGCCGAACGCCAATTGCATCATACATAACAATGAGACTAAACCCCAAACACACAGGAAATAACGAATCAGCCACACCATGGCAAAGCGCTACAGAAGTAGTCAAAGCAGTGCACAATGCCGAGTGCGACGATGGCATCCCCCCTGAGGCAAACAATAGTCTCAAATCCCATTTCCGTTCAACGAAGAAGTTCAGAAATACCTTTAACGATTGCGCTATTATCCACGCAAACAAGGCCGAAAGAAATGTTGGGTTTGCTGCCAAGGTAGCAAAAAATGGGCTAAACCGAAGCTTCGCGTTCGTGGTGATGCTCAATAGAGCAACTCCTAACCCCCCGTTCTGCAAATAACACCCATTATACTCGTCTACAACCTTCTGGGTACAGCTATAAACTCTTAAACTCGAAACCCATTTCTGGGTTTGCGAAGAAGCCAACTTTTTTACGGTTTTCAAAAGGGGGAAGGAAACCGATGTGGGGTTCACCACTGTGTGGCTTTGATTAAAACTTCTATGATTTGAGTTTTTCGGGGGATCCGAAGGAGCTGTCCAAGAAGAAGAAATTAGTAACGAAGTTCTGCGTCGCTTGAGCTGAAAAAAGGATAAGCTTGTCGCAGAGAGAGGCTTGCTGTTATAGCTGTATGATCTGAAATTTGGTGTTAGAGAAGAAACACAGTCCATGGAAGGGGATTTTGGGTTCTAAGATCAGTCAGCATTTCAGAGGGGGCACGAGAAAGTTCTGAATTCGCTGTAAGAGGAAAAAATTATTCTGATTCGATGAGGCTAATTTTATATTAACATAAGAACGTAGGGTAGAGAAAACAAAGATACCCACACATCTTGTCTTTTGCCGTAATATGCTATCGAAGACCCATTCCGGGGAAAAGAATATGCTACCCTCGCTTTCCACTTGCCTTCATGTCTATGGCTTTATGTAGAATCATAGTATCAGTCGATCAGATGAGATTTTGATCGAGAATATAAAAAAGTACGAGGCCCTGATTTTTGTCCTGTTACATTAGAGAGGGAAAATGCATTAGTGTTAAAAAAACCATATCTAATTATACCTCTGTCCTCAAGCAACTTAAGACTTAAGGGTATGATGTTATAATTAAGTAATCAATTTAAATAATTTTTAATTAGAAATTTATATAGAATTTCTTATATTTCATCGTTACGTTCTTAATTAAAATATATAGATATATAATTTTTAAATAAAATTTGAATTAAAGCACGCTTTAATTGTAATGTTCCAATTTTATTGGATGTCCCAAAAAGACCACTCTCTAGATCTTATGTGGATCTTATATGTATGTACATATATGGAAAACATCTTAAACTTAAATGTGTTATAGTATTGTTAAAATATAGTGTCATACAAGTCACGTAGACTAAGTAATAACTTGAAATTTCATGGGAAAAAAAAATACACTTTTTATATATTTTTGAAAGAAGAAATAAATTGGAAGTAAGATAATGAATTTTGTGGAGATAAACAGAAAGAATGATATTGTAAGAAATATGAGGAAAGAATACAAAACAAACAATGCAACGAAAAATGTAAATTTTTAAATAAATTTTATATTTTTTCCAAGATAAATTTTATATTTTTTTTCCAAGATAAATCTAATATTGATCAAATATTTATTATATGGAATAGGATATTGTTACAACTTTTTTTTTTGTTACAACCAATGTTACTGCCACTTTTTCACTGTTAGATCAGAATCTTAATAGGAGAGAGAAATTATATAGGTAAATAAGATTCTGATCTAACGGTGGAAAAGTGGCAGTAACATTGGTTGTAACAATATCCTATCCCTTATTATATTTTGGCAGAACAATTATATAAAAATGAAAATACAAATCATTTGATCTAATTTATTTAGATATAGAAGAGAGAAATAATAAAGGTGGATGAGACTATGATTTAAGGGTGAAACAAATTGGTAGTAACAAAGTGATACTCCCTCCGGTCCTAATTATAAGGCATAGTTGACTTTGTTTGGAGAGATTAAGGAAGCTAAATAAGTTACTTAATCATTTTGTATGTTGTATATCTTTATATTATATATTAGTATATAAGTCAAACTAATTACTTTGAAGAAAAAAATAAAAAGAAAAATACTCTAAGTTAATTTAATTAGCTTCTTTAATTTCTCCAAAAAAGTCAACTATGTCTTATAATTAAGACCGGAGGGAGTATAATGTTGAAACAAAGTGGTAACATTAGTAGTAACACTAATAGGTAATAACAATATCCTATCCCAAGTTATTTTATGCAAATATTCTTTCATATTGAATTTCATCCAAAATTTTTTTATATAATTGAAAAATTTGCCCAGTCATCACTACTCTTATACTGTTATACAGGGACAATTATGTCAATTAACAATAACGGAAGAAATGACGAATTTTCTAACTACCATTTGAAAGTTTCCATTGTTTGTGAGTGATATGTCGCCTCGCTTCTCTTTTCATTCCCGCTTTCTTCATCTTCGCCGATAGCTTCTTCCCTCGTCGACAATGGAGAATCTGATTCAGCTTGTGAACAAAATACAGAGGGCTTGTACCGCCCTCGGCGATCATGGCGAAGAGAGCGCAATGCCCACCCTCTGGGACGCCCTGCCCTCAATCGCCGTCGTCGGAGGACAGGTTTTCATTTTCTCGCTTCTGTTCCAGTCATTATTTTTATTGAATTTTGATCCATTGATGCAATATTTTCGGATCGTTTTTTCTCATGGTGAATCGCCGTCTATCTGATCTAATTAGTTTTCCTCCCTTCTTTCCTCTTCGGTTTACGTTATCATTTTGCTAGATTCTATTTTAATTATTACTATAATGCTTTCATTCTACTGTGAACGAAAACAGGAATTGAACTTCCCTTCACTTTCAACGATGGTCATTTTGAGATTTGAATAAAATAATGAAATGCGAGAAGTTTATATAATTCCTGGGTCACTTGAATGATTCACTGAACCTCAATATGTTGTCTTCTCAATTCTGACGAAAAGTTTATAGAATTCCAATGGTTCCACGAGTCATTCTTGTCTTCTTCATAAATATTTACAAGCTTTTAACTTATTCAAGATTTCACAGAGCTCCGGAAAGTCTTCAGTGTTGGAGAGTATTGTGGGAAAAGACTTCTTACCACGTGGATCTGGTAATTGTGGCGATCTATTGTTAGTCACATACTCTTTTATGATTAGATTTTTTCCCCTCTTTCTCTTTCTCTTCTTGACTTGGATATCTGGATAAGTGAACCAATTTTTATTTGCAGGTATTGTCACTCGGCGTCCTCTTGTTTTGCAACTTCATAAGATTGATGAAGGAAGAGAATATGCTGAATTTATGCACCTTCCACGGAAGAAGTTCACTGATTTTGGTATTCTGCTATAGAATCATTTTTCTTTTTCACACATTACTTCTTCATTATATTCCTCATAACACAATTACAACTTCATTTAGCATTTTTCGCTTAACTTCTAATGTTACTTATTATTATGATTTTTAGAATTATGGGTTAACAAGTAAATTCCTAATAATTGTTTTTTCCATTGCTGCTTCTCCATAGAGACTAATTTTGCCTGTTCTCTAGCTGCTGTTAGGCAGGAGATCTCTGATGAGACTGATAGAGAGACGGGTCGGTCCAAGTCTATTTCTTCTGTTCCAATCCATTTAAGTATCTACTCCCCCCATGGTGAGAAAGATGCCAACTTGTATTTCCTATTACCAAGTTTGTATATAATTGGTATATATAAATATATAATCTAGATGATAAAAAAAACGAAGAACTATTTTTTTGATATGTCATTACCTATTATTCACCAAAATCATGGCTTGTTATTCTCTATATTCTCTCTCTCTCTTTTCTTCGAGCAAAACATACAGTGGCAATATGTTTTTGCACTTTAGATCTCCATGGATCCAAGCATAAGTTTTTTTTTTTTTTTTTTTATAATTACTGTCAATAATAGTGCCTAAGTTTGATCTGAGTCTCTGGGCCCAGTATCTTGAACACTATGTTTTTCTCATTAATGTAATCATCGACAAGTATCATTCTATAAATATAAAATTGACTAGGAATACATATGTATGTATTACTGCTTTTATTTTGTTATAAAAAATCAATTTGATTTTTTATGCATCCATTTCATCTAATTGAACTTGTTGACCTTGGCAGTTGTCAATTTGACCCTAGTTGATCTTCCAGGACTCACAAAAGTCGCTATTGGTGAGTTTCTAAGACTTACGACTAGCATACCAGTTAAAGAGAGTTTGAAATTTTGAACAGTTCTATTATAAATTCACAAATTAATGGCATTTTGTTTGTCTGTGTGTTATAGATGGTCAACCAGAAAGCATTGTACAGGACATCGAAAACATGGTTCGTTCTTTTATTGAGAAGGTAATTGTTCCTATAGTTTTGAAATACATGCATTAAAAAGACTTTGACACATAGGGTGACCTTCTTTTCTTGTGAGGAAAAATATTTCGCGATGATGTCACTAAAACCTGTCTTTTGCAGCCAAATTGTATCATTTTGGCAATATCTCCTGCCAATCAAGATCTTGCTACCTCAGATGCAATTAAGATTTCTCGTGAAGTAGACCCTAAAGGTGAGATGCCAAACAAATTTGTGTTATGTAGCCCTGCGAATCAGTATCTGAGTTTAATCTTTTGACTTTTGTGCTTCAGAGCTTTCTTGATTTGTTAACGCTGTATCAATTTTCTTTGACCTTCACATGAGGAGATGACTTAAGACATGTTATATGAGCAATTGAAATGCCTAGTTTCTGGATATTTTTCTTCCTATGCTTAGTCATCACAGCTTTATTTCAGGGGAAAGAACATTTGGAGTTTTGACAAAGATCGATCTCATGGACAAGGGTACTGATGCAGTTGATGTAAGTATTTGGTCCCTTCCAATGCAGAATTCGTAGGCTACTAAGAGGATTAATTTGTAATTAATGCCTAAGGGTTTCCCATATTGGGTTCCTCTAAGCTCTGACATTTTTTCTCCACCCTTCCCCTTTCTTAGATCCTTGAAGGAAGAGCATATAAGCTAAATTTCCCTTGGATCGGTGTTGTCAATCGTTCCCAAGCTGATATAAACAAAAATGTTGATATGATTGCCGCGCGACGTAGAGAAAATGAGTATTTTGCTAACACTCCAGAATATAGACATCTTGCTAGCAGAATGGGTTCTGTCCATCTGGGAAAGGTGTTATCTAAGGTATACTGAAGAAATATCCTAATCTTCATTTTCCTAAATGGCAATCCGTTTATAATCTATTTGAATGCACAAGTTAACTTCTACATCTGTGATGACAATGAAATTCTCAGCATTTAGAAACTGTCATCAAGTCTCGAATCCCAGGCCTTCAGTCACTAATAAGTAAAACTATTTGTGACCTGGAGGCAGAATTAAGCCGTCTTGGAAGGCCCATGGCTACTGATACTGGAGTAAGCCCTCTGCCATTGGCCTCTAGCTTCTTCTAGTTGGTAGTGTTTATTCCACAAAACCCTAGTGAAGTTCATCAAGAATTTGTGATTTAATTTATTTTTCTCCTTTTGCAGGGAAAATTGTACATGGCAATGGAAATCTGTCGAAACTTTGATCAGATATATAAAGATCATCTTGATGGCGTGTATGTCCTTTTTCCCTGTTAGTGAATCTATGAATATTGAGTGAATATATACTATTGTTTAAAGATGATTCAAATGTTTACAGGAAGCCTGGTGGTGAGAAAATTTACCAGGTATTTGATTCTCAGTTCCCAGCAGCTATGAAAAGGCTGCAATTTGATAAGCATCTCTCAACTGATAATGTGAGGAAGCTAATAACTGAGGCAGATGGGTATCAACCTCATCTAATTGCCCCTGAGCAAGGATATCGCCGTCTCATTGAATCTTGCATAGTTGCCATCCGTGGCCCAGCTGAAGCAGCTGTTGATGCGGTATCTAATTATACTACAGAGTTGATCTTCCTTATAAGTTATAATAAGATGTTATCTTTTTCCTTTTGTCGTAAAACATCTACTTCATGCCTTACTTCTATGATCTTTCAGGTTCATGCAATTCTGAAGGATCTGATTCACAAGTCTATTAGCGAGACAGTGGCAAGTAGCAAGCAATATATATATATTTAGTTCTATACATGCTTAAGCATTGAGACGCTTTAGCAGGTAGCAAAGGAGGAAGTTATAATTCACAAGTCTATCATAACCGATGAACTTTTCTGTTGATTGTAATTGTAGGAATTAAAACAATATCCCACCTTGAGAACAGAACTTGGGAGTGCAGCTGTTGAATCATTGGAGAGGATGAGAGAAGAAAGTAAGAAAGCAACGCTGCTGTTGGTTGACATGGAGTGTGGTTACCTGACTGTTGATTTTTTCCGCAAACTTCCACAAGATGCTGAGAAGGGTGGAAATCCAACTGTATCACTTTTTGACAGATATAATGATAATTATCTTCGTCGAATCGGTAAGTAACCGAAACTTAACTATCCCTCTAGTCTTTAATATAAGACTCATTTCATACACTAGAACATAGTATTGATAATTTCCAAGGAAAACTCCACTAAGATTGTGGGAGACTCTTTTTTCCCCCTTAAAATCTTAGAATTGTTCTTACTGAGAGATTTTCCTTGAACTTACCAGCTACGACTGTTTTGTCGTACGTGAACATGGTATGCGCCACCCTGAGGAATACAATCCCAAAGTCAGTAGTATATTGCCAAGTGCGTGAGGCTAAGAGAAGCTTACTGGACCATTTCTTTACGGAGTTGGGGAAGAGGGAGGTGAGCTTTCTGTGTCATATTATGAAGTTTTCTTCTTGCTCAATAATGCAATAGCCAGCTGACATGAATCCTCCATTCTGCACATAAGTCCTCATACATTCAAACACCTTTTTTTTTTTTGGCATCACAAATATTATGATCTCTGTGACTTTTTAAGGAATTAAGATTATGAGTTCCTTTTTTTCGTTAATGACCTGTTGTTGTTATGCAGGGGAAACAACTGGGTAAATTGCTTGACGAGGATCCAGCCGTGATGCAGAGACGGATGTCACTTGCAAAGAGGCTGGAGCTTTATAGAAGTGCTCAGTCTGAAATTGAGGCGGTTGCTTGGGCTAAGTAGGAAAAAAAAAACAGCATTAATGGTGCTACTCATTGGAGTTAGAATTTTGCTTTTTCCAAGGACTTTTTATATATCATCATTGAATTGAATTCATAAGTTTTGGTGCCAAAAAAATAAAAAATAAAAATCATAAGTTTAATTCTTTGTCTTTTAAGAGTGAGGTAGGAATATACACACACACACACCAGTATATATATTGTTTTGCTCCGGGATAGGGAATAAATTTCCGCTTTCATTGTAATAAAACATTACATTCTTTTTTTATATTCACTCATTCATTTATTTTATTTATATGGAGTGATAAAGTCATGATTTGATGGGAGAAACCAAGGTGACCTTAGAAATATGCGGATGTAAACACACACACATATGTATGTATACTATTGGGGTTTGGGTCTAATGGAAGGGACTAATCCCTCACAATATAGCAAACCAAGGTTTAAATTTTCACCGGGAGATATGCTCACATTTTGTTCTGATAGTGTCTCAAATAGGATTGCCTCCATTAGAAAGATACTTATGCTTAGGAAAAAAATATATGTGTTTCTTATTAAAAAATAATATTACAGTATTACACTAAAAAGGTTTGTTATATTTTGTCATCATATTTGAGGATAACAGTCTTTTCTAATTATTATTTATTAAAAAATATAAAAGATAATTTTGAACTATAGAATTTATTTTATTTTATTTTCTTATAAGACTCTTAACTCTGACCATATTTATGATATTACATGTAAGCCACTGAATAATACATGCGATGGATTGTGACGTGAGTCTGTTTATAGACTATATATAGTGTGAAGTCATTGTAAATTTTACATCATACAAAGATATAAATTGTGGTAGTCATTTTGTTTTGGGTGAAAAACAAAGGCGACCATTTATAATATTTAAACATGAAATTTCTGTCCTTTGATCTTTTATTTCCTCTGGCAAAAAAAGATATGTCATTTCCATTCTCCGCATATCACAAAACAACCTCAATACTGATGCCATGTTTTGTAAGGTAGAATTGGAGGCATAAAATTGGAATTGAAATTGGATTTCATGCTGATTGCATGTTTGATACAAAGAAATGGCTATGGAATTGAATTCCATGTGGAAGCCGTCAATTCCATTAAAAAAGCTAAGATTTGCAATACCATGTCCTCATTTCCATGAAGGCTTTTTGTTTAAAAAGAAATTTACATGGGCATTTTGTTTAAAAATCAAGTATCATTTCCATGACAGTTCAAACTTACTTTTAAACTTTATTTCCATCTCGGTATCCATCAATTTCAATTTCAGCATACCAAACGGACTCTAATACCCATATGCGTATGAGATTCTCAAACATTTGCAGTGTCATTATCTTTTTGAACATATTTGAATGTCTTCAGTAATGGACAATGTATGAGAATTGTTGATAGAGAATATCAGGAAAAGAAAAGGCTGTGACTGTGAGAAATGAAAGTGTGGTAAGATATTGAGTTTTCAAGAATAGAAAAATGATGATTTAATGATTATCTCTCGGTACCAAACACTATCCCACCACCAAACTTCAATGCAACCTTCAAATGTAAGAGACTATAACCTCTCAACTGCCCCAGTTGTTATCTCTCTTCCTCTATTATTTTTGACTCTATAGAGTCTTGTAAGCTGGCATATTTTTTTCCCTGGCCTTAGATTTCATACTTGTGAATAGTCCATGAATGGCAAATTTGAGATCTTGGATTCAGATATGGCCATCTTTTGGGAGATTTTTTGGTATTCTGAGTCTTCTTGTCTTGGACTTCAAAATCACAGCATTTGCAGATGATAAGGGCAGAAGTAGTGGTTTTGCAGCATCAGAAAGCACTTGCAAGAACACAAACTATCAAAGTTTCCTTCCACCACCTTATCAGAATATATCCAACATGATTTGCAAACCTGTGTGGCATACTTATGAATTGAGGGTAAGTTCAGGCCAGAATTAATTATCATGCTCGGTTCATTATTCTGCCCCAACCCCCAAACTTTTTTCTATTTTTTTTCTATTGATCATTGGATTCTACCACTCTGGTTCTTATTATAAGTTCAGTTTAACCAAATCTTATATACTAAGAAATTAAATTTAAGATATTTAATATATCTTAAATTTGTTTACCTTTCTAAATTTACACTCATTAATAAAGATGTTATACATTTTCTCTTACGTATTTCTTTTATCTTAGAGTGGACTTATATTTAAGACATAAAATTTTTGACCAATTGGACATATAATAAAGACCAGAGTGATATATAAAATAAGTGATATCTTGATATCTTATGGGCATGGTCTGTAATGGGGTAGTTTTGAATTTTTCATGATTTCAAAAGAAAAGAAAAATAGGTCCTTGCATCTAATTTGTTGAGTTTTGTGGTACAGTACATCCAAAATGATCATACCACAACCATCATATTATCTGCTCCCTACACGATTGGGTGGGTGGGAATAGGATTTTCAAGAGACAATATGATGGTGGGTTCAAGTGCAATGGTGGGTTGGATCAATAAACATGGTCATGCAAAGATCAAACAGTTCTATCTTCAGGGTAAGAAGGCTTCAGAAGTGATTGCAGACAAAGGTGAAATACCTCTCAATAATATGCCTGCAGCTGTGGCCACTAGTGGAGCTGAGATTTACTTGGCATTTCAGATGCAACCCAGAACCCCTTTTGGAAAGCAACCTATTTTGTTGGCTTATGGAAATAAAACTCCAAAGAACCATCATCTCTCAAAGCATGTTGATAAAACAGCAATCATATTTGATTTCTCTTCAGGTGCAAAAATCTTGATCCTCTGAATTTTATAGGGCAGATTCATAGGAGATGCTTTGTATAACTCTGTTTCTGAATATCTTGCTCAAAGTTTTATGGTGAAAAGTTACAGTTTAGTTCCTTGGAATAAAACTTAATAACTAAAACTAGTTTTAATTAGGACAATAAAATTGCACCTATAAATAACCACTTTAAGAACAAAACGAAAACTTGTTTGTTTAAAGGATTAAACCTGCTCAAGGGAGTGAGTCTACGAGCAAGAGAGTATAGTATCTTTTCATATGAATTAAACTTTCAATATCATTCTAAGGAAAAAAAAATGAAAGAATCATACAGATGTAATAAAATGCATCCTTGAGATCCTTTGGGGAAAAAATTAAGTTGGGACAAAGCTTGAGGACACCTCTAAAGTTGTGTTTGGTTTGAAGGGAGGGGAGAGGAGTTTCCCTCCCTCCTTGATGTGAAAAATCAGATATGACCATGATATGAAATACTTATACGGAGAACGATGCAAAAAAGTTATGTAATTTATGGACATATCTGACTTTTCACACCAAGGAGGGAGGGAAACTCCCCTCCCCTCCCCTCAAACCAAGTGTAACATTAGAAAACAAATGGTACCAAACTCTGAATTTTTCCATTTTTCGATGATATTAATGATTAGCATGCATTGTTTAATGTGATTTGGTGAAACTTATAGCATCTTAAGATGTATGATCAACCAAAACTCTTACAGGTTACAAAGGTTCTGGATCCAATGAGTTGATTCAGATGAGGAAGAGTCATGGAATAGTGGGTATAATGGGTTGGGGACTAATCCTACCCGTGGGGGCAATTATTGCAAGATACTTCAGGCATAAGGATCCATTGTGGTTCTATCTCCATTCAGTCATTCAATTTGTGGGATTTGGATTTGGACTTGCCACATTTCTTCTTGGATTGCAACTTTACAACAAAATGCAAGCTCATGTACCTGCTCACAGAGGCATTGGAATCTTTGTCTTTACACTAAGTATTCTTCAGGTTTCCTACTGACCATTTCTACTTACTACTAAATGTTTAATTCCCTAATCTAAACCTGCCCAAGAGACTTCATATTGGCTAATGAGTCCAAACCTGGCCTCGGTTACATATATTTATTATAAGACTTAGTTATCATATTTATTAACCTTTTCCTAATTTGCCCCAATTGATGATCCTCAATAATCAAGTAAGAGAAAGATGGAGAGAATTAAGGAAGATGATTAAGGTGGTTTAGAAAAAATATGTCATATTAACTAACTTTACTAAATCTTTTAATCTAATCAAATTAGATAAATAAGTTTTATATGAAGGATGGGATGGAGTATCTATTACCCTTCCCATCCTTTTTTAAGCTAGTATAATTTTTAAAATGAATCTAATTTTTTTTATAAACAACGTTTTGGATATGTTTAAATATTTAATAGATTTTTTCTATTTTTCCCCCTAATCACATTCCCACTCACCCTCTCTATAAATAAGGGCTTTAAAAAAAAAAAAAAAGAATGTGTTTCTAACATGTTTGTTGTCTATAACCCATTTTAAATTTCTTTATCTATATGATCCGGTTGTTTATAGCTGATAAAAAGGACGAGAAGTAGTACCTTGTTAAGAACAATTTTGAAATGACTTTTAAAGCTGTGGTGATTATAGGTATTGGCATTCTTCTTAAGGCCAAACAAGGATTCCAAGATGCGCAAGCTTTGGAATTTGTATCATAGTTGGGTTGGAAGATTGGCGCTTTTCTTTGCATCAGTGAACATAGTGTTGGGGATACAAGCTGCAGGGGCAGGCAGTGATTGGGGAATAGGCTATGGATTCCTTGTCAGTATAGTGATTGTGGCAACTATCATTCTTGAGGTATTGGCATATCTAAAAAGATCAGAGATGCGAGCTCTGCCTCCAAGCTTTCCAATGGATCCTGTTCATGAAGCTACCTTCCCCAGTCATCTAACTAAAGGTTTGCTCTTTCTTCCTTTCCTTTTGCAAAGATAATTTTTGTTAGCCTAAGTCTAGTTAATTGACAGAACTAATCGGTCATGAATGAATATCAAAAGCATGGTATTAAAACTCAACTTGAATCGCCCTTGTAAATTGGTGAACAAGTGTTTTGTTTGCTCTGGTCAAGAGTTTTAGACAACTAAGCCCAGTTGGATTTTATATATTTTTTGTCCTTCCCTTATTAAGCTTGAAATGACGTTGTTTTGAGTTTAAAAAATGGCTATCTATCATATTTGTGTTTTAGTAACTCTGTTTTGTTAGATCATATGTGATTTATGCATAAATATTTACTTTATTTATGGATTACTACATTTTTAAATTATGACCAATCTGAGTTAAGGTTAACCTCAATTTACACAACTGACTCGTGAATCACTATCTTAGTCAATTTATTGACTGGTAACAAGTTGAGTTCTCCCTCCAATAGCCATACATAATATTTTCACACTAAGTAGAGAATATTTCAAACTACAAGCATTTTTTTTAGGGGGAAAAAAATTTTTCACTCTCTTAAGAAAGTAGAACATTCATAGCATTAACTTGTTGGTCTTTGTTTTGTGATTAGCGGTGAAAACCGCTTTTCTGATGTGATTTACGGTATGTGAGAGGAGTTTTGTATCAACTTGCGTGTAGGTACTTTTTAGACTCTAACTCAAACAAGCCCTATATGTTTGCCAAATTTACAGCTAAAGTAAAAGGTACTGGTTTTATATGTCTGATCATTTGAATGACGCAGGGGGGATGTTATAGACCCTAGTTTGCACTTCTCAAAGCGTATGAGCAATATGATGATGAGCTTCGGCATGCCTATAAGCTATTTTGCGAGCAAGCTCTGTTTGGGCAGATATGCAGAAAATGCATGTGAAGCCAGCTTGAACGCTTTAGTAGATTGGGTTCTCTTCTTCCATCTTTTGCTTGATCATAAATGTAAATTAAAGCTTTCCTAAATTTTTTTTTTTTTCTGTTTAAAGCTGTATTCAAATTTACGAATCAGATTGGTGAGCAATCATCTTTTGCTTGTACTATTTCTCTCTCTCTGTTTTTTTAACCTTTGCTTTCTCAAAATCAACAACAAAATCAAGAATTAAATTCAAACTTATGCTTTTATTGATGGTCATAATCTCAGATCTATCATCGAAAACACAGGACAGCAAACAGAAAAAACGAGCAATAAATAGAGAAGTTACATACAATTGAACCAAATTAATTAACAGAGCCGGTGATAAAGGCAATTAAAAAATAGAACTCCTTTAGTCATGTACGTTATTATATCAAAATTTTCCTGGCTACATAATGAATCAAAATTTGCACCTTGAAAGGTGACTCAGAATCCGTAAAATTGAATAGTCATGGTAGCATATGGGGCAAACATGTAGATCGATCGATGAAAAACAGAGGATCAAGGTGAAGGGTAGAAGCATCAAAGTCCCATATATGAATTGATTTGATTTTAGCTGCAGCTACTGTTCTACTTCCTGTATGTGGTCCAAATGCAAAAAAAAATATTATGAAGCTGAATAGTATAAATACTTCGATCTTACGAGGAAGTTTTGTCACACGCAAGCAACAAATCATGGGTCCTAGCACATTCTACAGAAATGTGATGACCATAAAAAAAAAACAAAAAGCTCTAGTTTTACAGATGAGATAGTACCTTGGACCAATAAGTCTCCAGTCCTCCAACTCAAGAGATGCGTCTGAAAAATTTTGTAAATTAATATGATTCAGGCTAAATTAAATCTAGTTGGGCCAATAGACAAAGTCGAATCTATATTGCATGATAGAAAAGCTTGTTGATTTAAACATTGGTTCTTCAAAGTACAATCTACAACCACCAAAAGCACAGCACTTTCTGAATAACACACGGCTATATTGCATAAATTTAGTTGGCCAAATAGACGAAGTTGAATCTATATTGCATGATAGAAAAGCATGTTGATTTAAACAGTGGTTCTTCAAACTACAATCTACAACCACCAAAAGCACAGAACTTTCTGAAAAAAATACGGCTATATTGCATAAATTTAATTATTATTATTTTAAATAAATTAGGGGTGCATGATTGATCTAATTGAAACTAGACTAGTAAAAAATCTTTCTTGAGTAAATTAGAGAAATTATAAGCGCAACAAGTGAAAACTTTATTTTTAAAAAAGGTTGAAGGTATAGAGCAGAAGACCTACCAGAATCTCCCCAAAAGTCAGCTACAAAGTCGACAAGGCAAAGCATTCTGTCATTCAAAATGCTAATAATAATCGAACCATCACTTCAAACTTTGCATGTGAGATATAAGGCCTCTTTCTTCTCTGTCAGCAAATTATTCTGCCACATTTCCTTAGAAACACTTGAGAACAGCATGGATTAAGCAGTCGCTGTACAGTCTTTACTGGAAGAGGTGTTGATGGACTTGGGGGAATCACTTCCTCTGACCACACGGTTATTAAAAACTTTAAATGATTGTGAGCCATAGGGTCGATTGAGCAAACTTATTGGCATTCTCAGAGTCTGCTTTCGGTTTCTTCTCCCCCTAATCAAAATGCTGAAGGTCTTCTCACTATCTGCGTTCTTATTGTTACTACTAGTGTAATCATTTGAGCCAACGTTATCACTTAGCTTGTTCCCTGCAGCTTCATTCCCATTGTAACTCGGATTACCATTTTCATGTATACTTTCTAAACCTAGTCTGACCACTTCATCTTCTCTAGTCTCTGGAGCAGGAACCGTCACCTCTTTCTTAGATTCCCTGAGATTATCAATATCTTCTGGCAAAACTGAAGCTGAACTTGGACTTTCAGAACCATGACCCTGCATTTGTTGTTCCATAGTAGGATCAGCTACTGGTGGAACCACAGGTGCTGGATGTGAAAATTCCACAGGATGAATACCAGACCAAACAACATTGGGACCAAATTTGGACATGTTAGGGTTCACGTTACATGGCCATGTGAAATGATTGGCATGAAAGGCACTGCTGGTGACTGGAAAGGTGCTAGTTGGCACTGGTTGAGGTTGAGTATAAGCAGGATACATAAAAGGCAGTGGTTGAATCATATTTGGTGTAGGAGGAGGCGATGGGTATGCATGATGAGGAGATGATATTGGGCTAACTGTTGGTAGCACTGTTGCAGGCCCAGGGTGAACATTCATGTTTACTGGCCAGGGGCCAATTGTTGGAACAGGACCAGGACCAGAAGGAAGGGTTATGTTCATGGGAACTGGTGCAGCACGTGCAATGGCTGGTGATGGGTTAAAAGGTGCCGCAGATGCAGACAATTTCCTGTATGGGATGCCACGGACATCACTTGGGCTTGATGGTGGTGTATTGAGTGTCAAATCTTCACCTCCTTGTGAGATGACGACATTTGCATTATCATGGGATTCTGATGGAGATAGGGAGCTAGACGATTCAAAGCCTCCGGATGAATCATTTGCATCAGGTTCTTGTCCGTGAGAATCCGCACTATCATTGACTACACCAATCTCTATGGTATCATCAACTGCTTTATGATCATCAACATCTCCAGCTTCAAGTCCCTCAACACTCTCACACTTATCTTCCACAACGTCAGTTGGTTGAGTTTCCTCTTTCTCCTCAGTAACTTTATTATCCTCTTTTGAATCCTCCACTGGATCTGATAAGGAAGTTTCCTTCTCTTCTATTTTATCATTTACCTCTTCTGGGGTTGTGTTGACATTTGAATTTACTTCAGTATCTTCTTCCTCATCATGTTTTCCAACATCTAGTCCATCACCAGCAGAAATCTCACTCTGAGGATCACTGACCTGCATCATGGAAATTGTACCTGGTGGAGCCAACGCTACTTCCTTGTATGAAGGAGATTTCCCGAGACTAACGATTGAAGCCTTCATTGGATTTGCATCATTAGGTGTAGAATTTGAATCATGTTCCAAATGAGAGCTGAATAGCTTGTCACCAGCTCCCGATGTATCCTTTGTACCAGTGGTGCTAGATGAAGGCATGGACTTCACCCTGTACGTAACAGCTTTTACTACTTTCCTTCCATATTTATTGCCTTGGGTGATGTTCACATTTTGGTTATCTGTATGACCCCCATGGGATATGGTTCGCTTCTTCAAAAAGTAAAACCTGCTATTCTGATTCGTACCCTTATTCAAAGGATGATCAATGTCAGCCTCCACATTCTTCTTCTGATAACTATAGATCTTGCTAATCGCTGCCCGTCTTTGCTTCAATCTCCGGCCATATGGTCCAGCTGATCTTGGTCTTTGAACTGGTTGCCACCCATCCTCCCCATCAGCATGTGCATCAGACAAAATTTCGCCAGAAACTTCTAGCTTCTCACCGGTACTCTTCTCTAAATTTGGCTGTTCTGACTCAGGTGCAGAGTTGATCTCCTGCTCAGTATCTACCCCGCCTCCTGGTTCAGTGGTAGAGGTCTCTTCATCCGAAGGCTCTTTTGGCATTTCCTTTGAAGACTCATCAGAACTTGCAGAGCCAGTGTTTTGGTAGGATTTCAACCTCAGCTGTCAAATAATAGAAAATTCATATAGAGCGATATTACAGAAGAGATGGGTGCAAGTTGCCATATTTCAGAAATTCAAAATTGCATGAACCTTCATACATTATACAGAGTTGCAGTACTCAATAGATTTCCATTTTGACTATAAACTAATCTGGCCCTATCTTTCATTCCACATTGGTTGGAATTGTTTACATCTTACAACAGTGTTAACACTTAAAAAACATAAAGATGGTTTAGTCATAGCAGCTGTGTCTTATAAATTGTACCCTCAATATAATATCTCCCATCAACGTATTTAAAGACGAAGGTTTCTCGTTGAACCTCAAATCTTACAGACTCACGCCATATGCAATGCTCGGAACAGAAAGGGAAATCAATATCAATATTCAGATAAAAAGGGGCCTTCTGTTTACTGAAGTATTCTAAGGTTGCCATGTATGGTATTTCTCATTGGCTAAGCCATAAAAGTTGATCGTTTGATGCATTTGAATTAGTTAAAGTTCCATTTATGAGGATTCGGCATATTGCACATTGATCAATAAATCAAAGAACTCAAAAGAGCCCCAGTCAAGTAATAGCAGCAATAACAGAATGAATATAAGTGAGACGCAGGAAATGTGATCAGAGAATCAGTTAATCGGTCTATACATAGTCGGAATTATTATTTCCTGCAAATCTGCAACATACCTTTGTTGTATGACTTCTTCTCTTCGTTGCCATATCTCTCCCTTTGGCATCATTATTGGGATTAATGTAGTCAAGCAAATCTGACACACTGACACATTCCATGGGAATATAAGAAATCAGTACGTATGTTACGTGTGAATTTGTGTGTTGTGTGTGTGTGTGTTAAATATGTACATCAATATCAACATTGAACCACCAAAGCCAACAAAATGTAGTAGCATCGTAACCATTTATGTGAATCTTAGTCCATGATCATGCATCGGAAGGAAGACAGTCCACAATAAATAAAAAACATGTCATGTTCCCAAAAGCCATAAGATCACCAATGGGACAAAAAAATGATCTATTGATATTCAACTAAAAGAGACATCAAAGAATGTAACAATCACACCAATCCCCAACAAAATTACATGAGACAATTTTCAATACAATAACTTAACAGATACCACTATTATGAGACCCATTAAAAGGTACAAAAACAAATAAAACTGGCAATCAGGCTTCAAACACTTAGATCAGCCAAAGAAAAATCAGATTAAGATTGACATAGATGAGTTAAACATACCTTAGGTGGCCTTTACTAGCAATTGAAGCATCAGGTTTTTTAGTACCATTTCGTGCAGCTTCTTGCTGCTCAAAAGCCTTGGACTCGAAATACTCAAGCCAAGCAGCCGCATCCTGAAGCATTTATGACAAAACTCAGTTTATGCAAAATTAAAAGTAGCTATCATACATGCCACGCATAGAAGGAAAAGAATAAATTTAATTGGTGCACCAAGGTTCATTTTCCCAATATGCTCTGGTCAATTTGGACTGGGCCATATTTGGGCAACCCAGGCCAGACATCCTAACCATGCAGCCAGATCCATGGGGTTTTTTTTTTTTTCCCTGTCATATCTATTTTCCGTATTATTTGTATAAAATAGTCATATCGCTTTTGTTATTTTGAGTAGTAATCATGTCACATGATTGCATTCTAAAAGACTGGTTCATGCATAGAATATAATGAAATCGAATAAAAATGACAATAGAAAATATAAAGAAACAAACAAATAGTAATTTAATAAATAATGCTTGCATAAAAACTTTACATTTTTGGGTGTATCTCAAATGCTCTTCTCATTGAAAGATTGTAATATTATTGGAAACACTAAAAAATAGCATTTTAGTAGTTCTATTTTCAAATGAGGATCAGGGCAAGGCCCGGAGGTGTTACAGGTTGGGCAGAACGATAATCTGTAACAGCTCTGGTTGTTCTGTCACATCATTTCAAGGCTTTCAATCTGCGAACTCTATAAACGCCTCGAATTCAAAGTTATGTTTTTTGTTGAGGTCATTGGCTTATTTTCATCACAAGAAAAAGATTTTGTAGCCAATAGGACAAACTCAAATGTGAGAATATACCTGTGTGCGTAAATCATCTGGGCCAAGTTTTGAGCGCAGTATTTGTAAAGTTGTTTGCTCATGCTGCACGCTCAATGGGTATGCCTCCATCAACGAGAGTGCTATTGCTATTGCATGATAACTTGCAGCTGTCTGCAGAGAACCATCATCCAACAAATATGCTGATGTCATTATACATAAGTGAGAAGTTTGGTCAAATAAATACCAGGCTGTAGGCTCTGGCTAATTTCTTTTTCTTCTTTGCCATGTGATCTTTATATGGGGTGGCCATTAAGACACAATTTTTAGCCTTTGTAATTACTCTCCCTTCCAACAAAAGATGCCCAACAAACTACCCAATCCTTCAATCTATTTTGAAACTATACACTCCCCTCTTCTAAAAGGGGAAAAAAACAAATATACTTATTTCCCCTGCAATATAAAAAATAAACTTGCAAATCACACTTATTTTGACCATAATACACCTATATCTATCATATACGCATATAGGGATCACAGTTCACTCATATTTTTCACATAAACTGAGGACACTATCAAAACCTGAATATGGTCTGGACCAAGCAACCGCTGGTTGCACTTTAAAGCTTTGTGGAGATATCTAAGGGCAACATGCACATTTCCAAGACCTTCTTCCATCATAGCCACATTAATATAAGTGGCAGCAGTATTTGGATGAGATGGGCCACATGTCAGATGCAGAAGATATAAAGCACGCTTTACGTACCTAATTAATAACAGCAGAAGAGCCAAGTTGTGAAAAATAATCGGGACAAAAACTGAAAGCAGCTTTATATATATATATATATATGAAATATCAAGAAAACTCCTATCTGGTCAATGCAATACTTGTTATCATCAATACTGGATTTACTCGGTAAATGAATACTAGATTATCTTGTTTGGTGGACAGCGAGGGGTAAGGATATCCTAACTTTCTCTCCACCTTATATGTATATATAAATATCAAGAAAACTCCTATGTGGTCAATACAATACTTGTTATCATCAATACTGGATTTACTCGGTAAATGAATACTAGATTATCTTGTTTGGTGGACTGCGAGGGGAAAGAATACCCTAACTTTCTCTCCACCTTCTAATAAATTATTATATTTTGAATGTTAAAATGAAGTAAAACTATTTCATGTCAGGTCAAAACTCGGAGTATATGATTGAAGCATGTAAAGTTATTCACCATCACTGCATTGAACCAAAAACGAAAAGAAAAGAAACATACTTTAGAGCCAGCTCTGTGTGTTGAAGTCTGTAATAGAAAACTGCAAGATCCCCATAACTCTTCATTGTATCTGGGTGATCCAGGCCTAATTCTCTCTCATTGATATCCAAGGCCTTTTGTTGATAAATTGTGGCCTGTAAATATAGCAAACTTCTTAATCTTAATTATAACTTCGATGGGTATAAGCAAATATTCTCACTTGTGTATTTTCTGACGTGTTTCTCTAACATGACTACACAGAATGTACAGAAGAACTTGGGTCAGTTTTATAATATTTTTTCAATACACATGACCTATGCTTTCCCAATAGTTAAGAAATGAAAACAGGAAGAAAAAACGCGAGAGCATTTAAATTTAATCCATAATCAAACAATCTAATTATCCTAATCACGAAATACTGTCACATTTTCAGAAGTTTTAGACCTTTTAAAGGATGGGATTAGCAGCTATTATCTGGGTACGATAATCAGACTTGTTATGATCTAGATCTAAATCATGACTGCTCGAAAAGCAGCTTTGGTTTCAGATGAAACAACGTTTACTCACACCAAAACACAAAAGGTAATGCGAAAAACCTGATTAAAGTCTCCAGTGTGATATAAAACTACAGCAAGGAGACTATATGCTCCTGCTGTCATCCGATGATAAGGGCCACAGACCACAACCAGCTTGGCAAGAGCCTGTCACAAACAAATTATAGCAGTGTTAGCAAAGCTAATGTGAAAGGTAACAACTATTAAAGCACCCTGCCCATTTTTCACTTATATCCCAGCAAAGAGTTCTGAAGATATGTATACCTTAGTCCCATAGGTAACTGCATCTTCAAGCTTTCCCTTGTCTAAAGCTGTTTTGGATGACTCTAGTAGTTGCCTTCCGTCTGCAGAAGAGCAAGCAGCTTGCTGCAAAGGATCAAAATGCACACCACATATTAAATATGGATTATTCTAATTATTTCAAGACATGCAAGAGAACAAATATTTATCTTGCCCTGTCCTTTTCTTTACCTTGTGAACTGGGACCAAGCTGACAATATCAGATTTATGGAATGGAGTTGGGGAATCCATATCAAAATCCCTTGGGACAAGCTCAATGCCCACCTAGCATAAGATGTAAAGAAACTTCTTGTCAAAGATAGACTGCTTAAAATGTCATCTGATAACCATAAACACTACAACGTATTACATATTTAAGCATGTTTATGTGTGAACATGCATGCATATATATGAGATCGTTGATGTATGAATATTTATGTTTCTAATAGATAAGAAAAAGGAATATGATACAGAAAATCTCCAACAGCCTAACAATAACAAGTGTCTATATGAGAGCTATTGCAGTCAAAGAAAAAGAAAGAAAATGGGTCTGTTAAGTTCATGACAAGAATCATATTATATTACAGGGACCAGTCTTTCACATGATATGATTACTCTAATTAGGTGGGAAAAGCCATTAATCTATTGTACGCCACAACAACTGCCCATACAATTGTCATATCAAAGTAAGAAAATACTTCAATTTCAGATGCATGGAAATTGAACACTATTCAAATAGCAAAGCCAAATTTAAATAACCTCTACAAGTCTTTATCTGTTTCCGATCATTATCAAAAACAGAGTCTATGATCAATCAGTAATTCACATGAAACCATAAAATCCGGGCATCTTGTTAACAAAAATGCTTCAAATGAATAAGGTGCAGTTTTGAGACTCCATGGGTAATGGAATCTATGCAAGCCACACCAGAAACTATAATTCTCTAGTCTATGATTCAGTACCTTGTGACATAATCCACGTAGAATTGCAAACTTCCTTACGTCTTCGTAGTTTGAGCTGCTAAGATTAAAATCATATCGCTTCTTCAAAAAAACCTCCAGCCATTTCCATACCAGGGGGTGGATATTGCACGATTTATGTAGTTCTTCAATTTTGGGAACACCAAGCAGCATGTTCAATGCACCAGCTATTGATACAGCCAATTTCTCTTTATCAGTAAAAGCAGCAATCACAGCCTGCAAGATGTGCTTAAAAGCTCGAACTATCATCTCATGAATACAAAGTGATTGCACATGTGACAGCTTTTCTGAAAGTTTCACCTGTGAAGAAAACCAAAAGAAAAATTAGAATACAATATTGAAAATAAAAACAAATTTGCAAGTGATTTAGATCCCAAGATACAAAGTCTCCCACCTGTTAGTCCTTGAAAGGTGACAAGCAAGTTTAAACAAGAGTGAAAATCAACACTAGTAAAATGAGAGAGCTTAAGCATAAATCGCCGGGAACCCTGATTGGCTCATTAAGATCGTCCTTTAAGAAATAGAAAGGGTATAGTAGCTGATGACAACAAAATACAGACTACATTTCATGAAGAGGACCTTTAGAAGATTCAAGCAGGACTATATGCTTAACTATAAGAAATTCAAAAGAGCTTCTTTTCATAGCTATTTAAAGTGCCGTTACATGCAAGGAAGAGTTTAGAGCACTCACAACATGTCCAAGAGAACGCATCTTTAGACCCCTAGTATGCATAAAATCAGTTAGGGTGCGGCCATCAACTGGAGAAAGTTCCAATGAGCCAAAGTCTGCCACCTGTTTTGCATAAATAACAATCAGCAGAAATTTACAAGCTGGAAGAAAAATCAGAAAATTAGCCAATGTTTAAGTTATTACCAATTTTGGGAGAGCAACATCTGTGTAGTATTTCTGAGACATGTCAATCAGGTCTTGGATAGACTGTTAGTAACATGAACAAGTTCAGTTATGATTGATGAAAAAACCTAGTTCAAATACTGAAATACTCGGAGATGCCTTATTAGACCTAGGTGACAGTACCTTGCAGTGAAGTCCACTTCCTGATTCCTTTAAGCGAGAAAAAGCTGCTTCAGACAACATGCCCTTCAGCACAAGCTCATTTTCTGCAGCTGTAGCTTGATTCTGGGATTCTATTGAGGGCGACAGGGTACTTTCAACTTCCCCATTAACACATGCATGAGATCTTGAATTCTCAGATTCCAATTTATGATTGTTTAAATCAGATTTCTTTTTGCTATTCTTGAGAACTTTAAGGGGTTTTCCAAGACCCTCAACCTTCATTTCATTCTTAGCCTTCTCAGCAGATGGTTTCTTATCTTTTTCTGTATTGTTTTGGTCCTGCAAATGTTGTATCCAACAGGCTCCAAGTTCCCATCTCACAAAATCGTCCAAATTAGGTTCCTCTTCCTCAAGCTTGGAAAGGCTTTCTTTAATCAGTCTTTCCACAAAAGCTTGGGAAGCACCAAGTTCTTCACGTACTTGTATCATCGGCCTATTGTTCTCTGACTGTGTTGTGTTGTGAAGAAGTAATCTCAAACTGCAATGAACAATATATTAGTTATCGCCCTGTGAGTTTGTCATGAACGACAACTGGATCAATCATCCCATTAACAAAGAGAGAACAATGCTAGCATACAGCTCAGTCCAACAAAGAACAACCACTAAATGCATCTATATGGAACTGGCTAGTTCTCAATTTTAGCCTCAAGCTAATAAAATCACAAGGAAAAATGTAAAAATGGGAGGGAAAAAAATAAGAAAGTGAGGAAGATAGAGAACACATATAATTGATAATGAGTATTATGATGTTAATATAGCAGAATTAAGGGCAACCTGTTAATGTTGAGTGCATTCGCACCACCTTCTGGCTGATCAAGCAATTCAATGCGTTGAGATGAATTGACAATTCCACTCTCTCTACCCTCAACTTTCACAACAACTATGTAACCACAGTATCTCACATTGATGACACTTAATGTCGTAATATCCTGAAGTCAAGAAATAGTTCATTAGTTTTGCAAGGGAAAGAAGCAGGCATACTGAACAAGTTGACCAAAATCTGCATAAAAATAAGTATCATACATGGGCAGCAGTATTCTCATCAGCAGTAATCCCCTTCAGAAGATTTCGTTCTAGCAGATCCTTTTGATTCACACCAGTGGCTGCAACTCCATCAATTTTAGTATCAATCTTACAGCTTGCAACAGAAGCATCTTTGAGAACCCTGATACTCAAGTCGCCTATTCTCTCGGTGTAAAGAATATCATTGTCTACATCTGAACAGATTAAATGTGGCTGTCCCATTATATGCTGAACAGCCTTAATAGCTCTGAAAATGGCAACATCAACGAACAAGCTGTGAAGAAGGAATGCCTTTCTGTCTCGAGCCTGCCTTTCTTCTGCTGTCTTGCAAGGCATAGATGCAATGAATGAAAACTCATTTGCCCATGGAATCAAATCACATTCTCCATCTCTTCCGAGACCACCACCATTTCCACCCCAATTTTCATCCTCCATAGGAAGAGGAGGAAATGCCGCTGGCGATTGTGCTGCAACAGGAGGAACAAGCCACGTGTTGGCTCTGAAGCCATATGGGAGGTTGCCAAACTGAAGAGACCAAAGGGAAATAAGAAGAGAAAAACAATTAAGAGATTTATCACAATATGGGCTAAGTAGAATTTATACCTTAGGTAAGGCTTAATTAGATTAAACGTGCAATCACAAATTACATAGCAAGATATAAATAATAGTCTAGTACACGTAAAAAAGGTGGAGAAACCCCCCAAAAAAAATGGCATTACCTTGTTACGCTCTGAAAATGCCTTCATGAGATCATCGTAGGCCTGAAATTTGAGAAACAAGAATCATAAATTGCAGAGAGTTCCATAGGCAGAAACACAAGAAACATGATTGAGGATATTCAATTTAAATGTTGAGGTCTTGTCATGGAATTTCACCTTACGGAATTTGATAATAACAATATACCGCAATCAAAAGATTTGTATTTTCACGAGAAACATGATTGAATATATTCCATTCAGGTGCTGAGGTCTTGTCATGGAATTTAGTCTTAAGGAATTTGATAACAAAAATATACAGCAATCAAAATATTTGTATTTTCACAGACCGACTACTTCCTATCAGGGAAATCAGAATATAGCCAATTCATTTGTTGCGTTATTGAGTAACTTAAGAACATAATGCAATCCATATTAAACAGGAAATGGGAACTTGCAACATACTAAAAGTTTGAACTCCAGAACTCGAGTCTTATAGTAGAAGCAATTCAAGATGAGTCAAAGGAAAACTAACATTGTCGAAAGCTCTACTTAGCTGTCGTAACAAATCAACGAGATTATGACACAATATCCGCTGCTTTCCAACACTGTAAAATCCCTTTCTGCATGCTTCAACGTGGATCACTTTTCCATTACAGAGCTTGACCTGAGTTCAAAAGAACATCGTCATTATAATTTTCTTTGTAATCTTCGCTCTGAAGCAAAACACCACAGAGTGACGTGAAAGACGAGTTCTTACATCAAGTGAAAAGAGATGATCAGCCTCTGATATCTCTTCAACTTGCCGTCGCGCTGCTCTCTTTATATCTGTATTGATAACTTGTCAGAATGTCTAGATCTTACAGAAAACAGATAAATCTAAAATAAGGAAAGAGATTGAAAGGAGTACATTGGAGAGGCGGAGTGAGATGGGAAAGAGAGAAAAACTCGTAGAAGTTCCCGAGCTTAGGCATGGAGTGGCTTATCTCGCCGTCTCCATCAACTGCCGCCGTGTCTTTTGGTGTTTGCTTGATCGTATCGGCGTTGGTCTCCGCCGGCGGTGGCGCCTGAGACTTCGTGGACTTCGGAGTGTTGGAGGTTGCGTTTTTCGAGGCATCGGGCTTGGGGCTATCCTTGCTCGGCGGCGGCGGGCCGAAGCTCGTCGTACATGCCACGATGTCAAGCAACCGTCTGACGTGGGCCACTGCTCGCTCTTCATCGTAATCCTCTGCATCAGAAATTCGAAAATCAGATTAAGGAGAAGGATGAAAAAGACCCAAACGACGTCGTTCGACAATTTTGTAAGAATGAAAAAGCAATTTTAATTTTTTAGTCGAAAGAAAAGCAATATTATTCGGACAGTAATAAATAATGAATATTAATCAATATAAATATCACCCATAAAAAATCAATAAACTATCCTTTTCAACAGTTGTCTGATTAAGAATATGATAAATTCAAACACGTAATTGTGTCCAACATATAAGATTGACTTTTTTAAAAAAAAATTAAGAAAATTAAATAAATTATTTTATAGTATTTATATGGGAAAAATATTTTTCTTGTCACTGGAAATAGAGTTATCTCTAGTGATCCTAAAACTACGTCGTTTTGAATTAATGAAGGGTGTATTTGTAATTTCAGGTGGATTAATGAATGGTGTTTCTGTATTTGCACTTTTCATTAATTCACTTGAAATTACAAATACACCCTTCATTAATTCACCTGAAATTATAAATACACCCTTCATTAATTCACCTGAAATTACAAATACACCCTTCATTAATTCAAAACGACGTAGTTTTAAGGTTATTGGAGATAACTCTATCTCCAGTAACAGGAGAAATCCTTTACCCTATTTATATTTAATATTTTTCTTTTAAACTAATTTATTTAAGGGAAAAAGATTTCTTCTGTCACTGGAGATAAAGTTATCTCCAGTGACCCCAAAACTACGTCGTTTTGAATTAATGAAAGGTTTGTTAGTAATTTCAGTTGAATTAATGAAGAGTGTTTTGGTAAAATCTATATGATTAAAAAATAAACAGAATTACAGAAACACCCTTCATTAATCCAAAACGACGTAGTTTTGGGGTCACTGGAGATACAAGAGAAATCCTTTACCCTTTATTTAACCTATAAATTAAAGAAAAAGTATTTCTCCAGTCACTGGAGATAGAGTTATCTCCAGTCACTGGAGATAGAGTTATCTCCAGTGACCCCAAAACTACGTCGTTTTGGATTAATGAAGGGTTTGTTAGTAATTTTAGGTGAATTAATGAAGGATGTTTCGGTAAAATGTATATGATTTTAAAAAAATAAAATTACAGAAATACCCTTCATTAATTCAAAACGACATAGTTTTGAGGTTACTGGAGAAATCATTTACCCTTAAACTAATACTGTGATTAATTCATTTATTTAGCTTTTTAAATTTTTAAAATAAATAAATTATATTTATATTAAGATAATTTTAGATGAATATACCTTCAAATAAAGTTAGGATGCAAGGCTTCATTGCAGACACGTCCACCGTGTCCTTTAACCATGGCCCTCTCACCTGCGTTACATGTCACCAAAATGAAGTTGCTGAGTAAACATCATCAACAAGGCAACGTCTAAAATATCTCTCTCTCTCTCTCTCTTTTTTTTTTACCATCCTCTTATTATTATTTTTTAATAACACCTTTATTTGCTACTCTTTCCCCCATTAAAATAAGGCTTAAATATTATCAATCACTTTAAATTTGAGATTAATCTCTTTTGATGCTTAGTGATCACATAACACTGATGATTAATCTCTTTTAATTTCACATTTCATAAAAGAAAAAAAATTATCATGGAAAGAGTTCTAATGTGAAAAAGTGGTAGTGTGACATAAAATTGGTAGTGACAATATCATATCCCATATTGAGATAGGATATTGTCACTATCAATTTTATGTTACTACCAAGTCATTACCACTTTTTCACCGTTAGATTAGAATTTGATCTATTTTTATCATTTCTCTCTCATATTGAGATATTTACCAAAGAAAATTTATAACTCTTCAAACTTTTACAATAGTAAAAATGGTGAAATTTTTTAAAGTTTTGATTTGCATCTGTTTATATCATTGTTGTTAAATTTTCTGATTAAAATATGAAAATTATATTATTCTCTGATTAAATTATGAATCCAATTGAAGAAGTTTCCCTTTTTAGGGAACACAACTTAAATAAATGATAAGGCTATGTTTCCAACCTTTTTTAAATAATAATAATAAAATAATAAAAAAAAAGTGACATGACTGCAACTTTATCACTTTTGTTGAGATCTTTCTAAATCACGTAAATTTTAGGTTTCTAATATTTTTTATCAAAACAAGCAATTATCGACCAAAGATTTTGTCAAAACAGAGGTCAAAAAAATTGGCTCTGATAAATACGGCATCATGTCTTTTATAATGTCGTTTTGAGTTGGCTTTTTTTGGCATTAAAACCGCGTAAAATTTTTTTTAAAAAATAATAATTTATATGGAAATAGATTATTTAATTTAAAATTGGCAAATGCCACCCAAATATCTTACCTCATGTGATAGGGAAAAATTTGTGATGTAACAAGTCTCTGTGTTCACTGATAGAAGCCGAATAACATCTATAATCCTGTCCGTTGATATTCCCTGCAGTTATAAATTCTCAAACATTAATAATTATTTTTTTGAACTTAAAACATTATTAATTATTAATAATCAAGTACACTGCGAATTGAATAAAAAAATTGTACCAATATCATACAACATTAAAAATGATTGAATAATTAAATTAAATAATTATAATTATTTTATTGTTTCGTTACAGTTATGATTTAATTTTAGTCTCATTCCACATTCAAAAATCAAAATATTGAGTCAATACATGTCAACAAAATTTAATATAATATCAATAAAATATCCCTATTGAAGAATAGATAGAATTATAAATTTGAAAAGTTATAAAAAAAATTAAAAAATGATGGGAATAAAAACCAATATTTATATTTTTATGCAAATTATTATTATTATTATTTTTTGCGTGTAAACCAAATTATATTACTTCAAATTATATGAATATTAGTGTTCCGTGGCAGGAACAATCAACCCATCAACTAAATATTAGATATTTTATCAAGTTAACTTAAAAATTATTGAAGTTAAGGCATCAATTTCTAAATTTTAAATTATTTTAAATGTGAAAAATCAGGGTTACGTGAACAGTTGAATAAATGTTGGATATTTTGGAAAATTGTTGTTTAGCTAAACTAAGTAACTTGCACACATGAAATTCGTGGTGAGGGGCATTAACATGTAAATCACTGAAAATGAGGTCCAAAAAATAAAGTAGGTAATAAATTGATGACATTTGTACGGTGATTTGGATTCTAGTTAAAGCTTCCACATGTTCCTCAGTGTTTCTTTACAATGATTAAAGTGATGTTCCCTCTAATCTCTACATCCTATACAGACTCTTAACCAACCTTTAGACTAATAATAATAGTAGCCCCTATGTTTAAAGAAGATGATACTCTCATAATCTTTTCTCTCAGTTTTCTTCATAAAATCTCATATCTATCTTCAGATTAAAAAATGAATTGTTTCAGATTTAATATTTTCTAAAACTATTATCATAGTGTTTTATAATTTAACTTTTTTAAAACTTTATCTGTATTGCAGTTATGAATTGTGTTGATAAATTTTAATAGTTTAAATTTCTTTATTTATGTTTAAAATAACAATTTTATGAAATCTGAACCATTTATTTTTTTTTTTAATCCAATGGTGGATATGAGATTTTGAGAAGAAAATAAGATAAAGGATTCTGAGTGAACCAAAACCCCGGTATTTACTTAAATATTATGATTATTATATAATATTTCATTTTAAATGCAACTAGGTTTTGATTGATTTGCATTACAATATACAATCTTTTTTGTGAAATTAATATAAATCATCTCAAACAAATAGTTTTGAAAATAAAATAGAACAAAATGGTTTTACTAAAAGTAGAAAGACAACTTAACAATTTACTCCAACAAGAAGCATCTTGGTGAAAGACTAAAAGGTACAAATATCAACTATATATGAAGTGTACTAAAAAGCACAATGGGCAAAAGATTCCTATAAGTGTTTTAACACAAGAGACACGGGGAGTTGCCAATGTATAGCAATTAAATAATGACAAGTCAAATGCATAGCAATTAAAAATAAGCATAACAATTTTTAAATATTCTTCCTTGATAAAATAATGATTTAAATAAAAGGAATAGAAATTTATGAGAATAAAATTTCAATTTTTTGATATAGCAACAAACCTTGAGAATAACATGAGTTTCATCAGGAAGGTTTACGGTGATATCCAAGACAACAGGAAGAACTGCAAATAGTTGTTGAACAAAGCCAAATCAGATTCAATTAATTAAAATAATTAAGTGCTTTAATTTCATTAAAAAATAAACTAACAACCATCAATAATTCATATAATAATAATAATAGTAGTAGTAATTCTATTACCTTTCTCTTCCTTCTTCTTTTTCTCTCCCTTGGCCTTTCCACGGCTGTTTCTTGGTGCCATTTTCTAGTCTTGATGTTTAAGAGAAGTTCAAAATCTTGACTTTCTGGCACTGTACAAACATAGGAGCACAAGTTATTAATTAATTTCTTATAAGTATTATTTCAAGTCATTAGAAAAAATTATTATGCAAATTCTCACTGACCCAATTCAGACCAGAAGCTTAATTGATACAACTCAGAAGAAAAGAATAAACATAACTAATTAGAGCTTTCTGACATAACAGATGTTGCTTAATTAATTAAAAAGCCATGGCTTAAAATTCTTAGGAATGGTCACATAAATTTGAGCTTAATCTTCATTATCCCAGTTCAGGATAAGGTGAGCTCTAAAGACAAAGAATAAAAGAAATGCATCAGAACAAGCAAAGAACAAGAAACTTGAGGCTTTATAAAGCTTTCTGACACTGTGTAACACAAGTTCTAATAGAGTCCACCATGAAGCCAAAACCCAGTACTATTTTGAATCTCAAAATTTTGAGATTCTCATTAGAACAACTCAGGATAAGACTAACTTGAATGTTGGGGCGACGAGGCAGAGAACTCAGAAAATTTAAGCAAATAAGCATAATTCTCATTAAACTAGTTGAGGATAAGATAGGCAGAAATAAGCTCAGAGAAAGAAGATAGGAGCCCAATTATTTGAAGCTTCAAAATTTCAAGACCAATCAGAAAATTTTATCCTTAATCCTCATTCACCCAGTTCAGGATAAGAGAAGCTCAGAAACAGAACACACAGAAAAAGAAAACAAATGCGATATAGACCAAACAGAAAGCCAAGAAGATGAAAGTAGAGGTAAATTCCAAGCTTAAAACTTTGAAGACCAATAAGAAGATTTGTGCTCAATTCTCAATGACCCAGTACAGGAAAAGAGAGTGAGGTTCGAAATCTGTGGCAAAAGAAAAGGAAAGAAAAGAAATAAAGGGCATGACAGATTGACAGCAACCTTACAGAAATCAAAAAGATAAGTGCTTTATTTTATTTATAGAGCTGGAAGGAGAGGATTGAATGAATGAAGAAGCAAAAGCAGAATATGCATTTATTACCAAAGTAGCTCCAAGAGAATGAAGGTTTGAACAGAGAGAAAGAGTTCAGAAAATGGAGGATAATGAACGGTGAAGAATAATGACCATTGAAGAAGAAGACGAAATGGTGTTGGTGTGTGAGGAAATGGAGGTCTCATCCACTGGAAGGAAGAAAAAGCGAAGACGCAGGCAAGCCAAAGATATAGAGGAGAGGATGGTGCATTGGTGTGATAAGGAAGGAAGGGCTGAGATTTAACCGTCAGAATCATATCACTTGGCCTCATCGCCCAATTTTCTCAATTTGCTTCTGTCCTTCATTTTCTTTTCTTTTTTTTCTTTTCTGAAAATGATAGAGGTGTTTGAAAATCTTATCAGTCATAAGCACCTCTTATCTATTATTAATACACCTTAGGTCTTCCAATTTTATTTTACATTGAGATGGTAAGCGGTCTCATCCGGTAAAAAAAAGAATACAAGTTTGAATCACAGGTTATGTATTAGTGGGAGTGGAGAAAACACTTTACGCTTTAAACCTCAAAATGGGAAACCCTTTATCAAATTAAAAAAAAAAAAGTTAAAGTATACTTTTAATTCTTTAAGTTTACATGAGGTAAACTTTTGGTCCCTTAACTTTATAAAATATAGTTTTAGTTCTATAATTCTAACACTATTAATTTTGCTAATAGAAAATACAAACTCAAGTGATAACAGTATAAACTTAAGTGATGACTATGTAATTAAATGTTATTAAACTTAAATTTAAAATATGGGTAAATTGAAGATTATATAAAATTTGTGTAATTCAATGTTATTAGTCATCACTTGAGTTCGCTACTTCAACATTTTCCATTAGAAACATTAACGATGTTAGAATTTTAGAACCAAAAGTATACTTTATGAAGTTAATGGATCAAAAGTATGTTTTATATAAAACTTAAAAGACTAAAAATATCATTTAGCGGGAAAAAAAAAACACCTTAGCATATGTTTGGCGCCGCCCGGGGGCGGAAAATAGGTCAGAATTAAATTTTTAAAAAAAATGAAAAAGTGAGTTTATAAAGTTTTAATAAAGAATTTGTAAAATAAAAGAATAAGAACAATTAAATAAAAAATTTCAAAATCACTTCTCTAATTTTTTTAAATCCAAATCATAAAAATTTTCCCCTCCTCCCCCTCCATCCAAATTCCTCATCCCCTAATAACTGGTGTTATCAAGATTTCATATATATATATATATATATAAAGCATTTTCATTTGAATTCAGGTTTGTATGACTAGTAAAATTTTCAACCAGGTACTTTTTATAATTTTTGTATTTTAAAATTTGTATTGGGATTATTTTTTGGGTGCTTTATTTAATTCCTTTAAATTATCTTACTTTGTGTCTTTTTTCATTTTATATTATTTATGTAGGTGCTGGAAGCTCCGGCACTTTGTGGTGGGAATAGGAGAGGGGGACCACTGCTTAAATAAGTCCACAAATTACATACAATTATTCTTTGTAGTTGGGAAAAAAATAATAATCAAGATTTTCTAATGAAAAAATAAAATGGAATGCTAATATTAAATAACTTCTACATAGCATTCTAAGTAATATGTTAATAACTTGGAATAGTGAAAATTGTCACACTTTTTTTTTCCTTTTTTATTTTTTTTGGGGGTATTCAAGTAGGTTAAATTTATTAAGAAGAGTAAATGAAATCAACCGTTGATAAAAATTGATACTCCTTCAATTCAGTCCTTAATATAAGGTATATTTAGGTAATCAATTTTGATCTTAAATATAAAATATAATTTTTATATCAGTCAATCTTTTTTTTAATCGATTCATATTGATACCATCTCAACAATAATCAATAAAATGAGAGAATTAATGAATTAAAGAATAGGTAAAGGATTTCTCATGTCACTGGAGATAGAGTTATCTCAAGTGATCCTAAAACTACGTCGTTTTGAATTAATGAAGGATGTATTTGTAATTTCAGGTGAATTAATGGAGGGTGTGTTTGTAATTTCAGGTGAATTAATGAAGAGTGTAAATACAGAAACACCCTTCATTAATTCACCTGAAATTACAAACACACTCTTCATTAATTCAAAACGACATAGTTTTAGGATTACTGGAGATAACTCTATCTCCAGTGACAGGAGAAATATTTTTCCCTTAAAGAATATGACTATAGTATTTTATAAAATACTTATCATATCAACTAATTAAATTAACCTTTTTAATTTAATTAAATTAGGTAAATATGTCTTATATTAATAACCAAAGGAAGTGTGCCATTACATAATCTTAATTACCAAAAGCTTGCAATATGTGACTATATCTTTATTTGTTTTTTTGGCCAGTTTATATCCTTATTTGTTGACATCAAAAAAATTATACATCTATTCATATCTAATTTAATTTATTTACGAACCAAATTTATAGTAATAACAGGCCAAAGAATCAGCCTAAAATTTTCTTTCCAATAGATTAATTAACCTGTACATTTGAGATTTACATTACAATATTGCAAAGTCCTTAATTTCTTATAACTTTTAAGATATTCAATTTTTTTCAAATTATGAATAAAAATTTATAAACAACAGATTATTATATAATCAACAATATACTTATGTCCATTTACTTCCCAAATTAGCAAGTGCATGGATTTTTATAACAGTAAAAATTCACACACACACACACATGTAAAATTTGAAAATTCTTATTTTATACAAAAAAATTTCAAAAATTCAATCAAACCATTATTAATAATAAAAATTATATATACAAGAGGGGTGGGAATATAATAATCATCCTTTTAGTGTGACATAGAGGATCGATGCGGCAAACTTCTTGTAGCTAGCTAGGAAATTGGCAAATCTAAACGATCATCTTACTAAGATGGCTCATGATTTTATCGAAAATTTTTAATTTGTTTCCTCAATCAATCACCATCTTCTTACCAAAAGGTATATAGTTGATGATGGAATGAATTGAAGCATATTTGTGTTTTGTTTTCGTTTTGTTGCAAGGCTTTGTTGAGCCACTGACTTTTAAATTTTCATTCAAAGAAAAATTATGATAAACACTCATCGATCTAGTCCTATTTAAAAGGTGATAAATAAAAAGTTTATATTTATCCTATTTATAAGTCATATCGTTAACTTTTTTTTATATGAATGTACAATTATGTTGTTTATAAAGATTCGACAGAGCTTTTCTATGAACTGTTAACGGCCTAACATAACCCTCTTTTTTTAATCTGAGCTTAAGACCGACTATAAAACAATCACATACTGTATGTTTGGATTGATTTTATTTTCACCGGCTGGGTTTATTGTATATTAAATATATGTAAAGTTTTAAATGTGAAAACAAAATTAATGAGATCAATATATATTTAGATGGAGAGAAAATTAGAAGAAAAAACTACTGTGATGAAAAACTCTTTAAAAAAAAAAGTAATTTTTCTTACCATTTTTTGAAGTTTTCTTCCTAATATTTACTCCCCTCTATTTTTCCATCACTTTTCTCTCCAGCCAAACATGTTTTTTGTGGAATGTGTGAAACATTAGAGGAGATCGAATGGAAATTAGTTATTATCCTTCCTCTTTCATCTTGATATTTTTGACTTTCCCTCCCCCACCTCCCTACTATATCTCTAGGGAAGAAAAACTTCTGGCTTGGACATAACTCATATAACAAAAGTTCATAGTATCTAAAATAGTAATAGCAGTTAATGAGAGTTAGGTAAGTTAATTATGGGTACATATGTAAAAGAGCAATCAGCCAAAACAATAATGACTGAATGACGTTCAAGAGATAGAGCATTGTTTGGGGCATTATGTTATATATGCAGAAATTATGCAAGCAAATTTCAGGTTTTCAATTAAGCATGTGTCAGGGCAACCATATTTATCAAACTCAACATTGCTCAACTAGCTAGATGGGCTATTAATTCCAGAGTGCCCACCAAACCGATCAAGATACTGTGTAAAGAGTTAGTGGGTGATATATGAGTTAAACCGGAGCTAACCAACAGTTAGATAGGTGAGGAAGTGGAGATTTCAGGGTTATTTATATAATATTAAAAAAATGAATTAATTATTTTTTAAAATTTAAGATGTCAAACTGGTCAAATCTGCTGGAGCAAAACCATTGGACCACTGGTTTGCCGGTTTTTGGCTCAAACCAGCGTGTCTAGTATGGTTTCAATAACATTTATGGGTATGGGTATGTTTACTTGAAGGAGTAGGAAAATAAAACTACTCCATCCGATTTAAAATACAAGTCACTTTCAACTTTTAACCACCTCATTAGAATTAAGTAGTACTAGTTAACTTATTAAATATGTCTTAAATTAAAAAAAAATCAACTTTACAATGATGAAGTGAGATTTTGGAGGAGAGATAATAATACAAAGAGATACATTTAAGTATTAATTATATGAAAAAATTGGTGAATAATCATTAACTTATATTATGGACATTATGGAAAGAAAAAACAAAAATCTTTAACTAGAATGGGACTAATATTCTGAATGGCGATGTACGAAGAGAAATATAGATAATCAATCATACGAGTCTGGATGGTGGAAGTTTTAAAGCTTTATGATCCAATAAAAATAAAAAATTGTAATTAATAAGGAAATTTTATTTTACTAATATATGATTTGATGGTTTTAAATTATTTATTTATTTTTTTTAAGGGCATAAACTGCCAAATTATAAGGTCGGTCCAAAAATTATTGGTATTATTATACACGCACACGTATCATACACCAGCCAAAAATGTTAAAAGCACATCTGTATGCCTTTTTATCAGTCGCACGTACCTTTTATATTATATATGTGTGGATATATTTCTATATTTTCAGTTAAAATATGCAAGCCATGCAAATCCTTGGAAACCAGCCATCGGGCCTGCCCTATCTTCACAAGCAATCTTCAATTCAACTAACTTTTCTAGTTATATATATAATGCTTCAATTTGAGGATCAAGTAAAATAGCTATATATAAAATAAAAAAAAAATTTAATAAAACACTTAATGCTACACATATTCTTGCAAAAATCATATTTATGATCACAAAATTCTTCTACAAGACGATTAATATTATGGGTGGAGGAAGTAGTACTACAGTACATATAGATGTAATATTCCATTTTAACAAATGCCCGATATTATTACTTCTCATATCCATTTCTATTTCATTTTCCTTTTTTTGCGCTTTCTGTTCCTTTCTATTTCATGTACTATCAAACACTAAATCTATTAAGGATTCAAATTATGATTTGTCATATAAGGGGATTAGTCCATCTTACTAAACCCAATTTCCCATATAAATGAGTTTGATTTTGTTCCAGTTTGTAAGATTGCTTGTATGTTTTCTCTTCATTATGTTGAACTCATATGGTAGAGTGTATGCATTTGTCTCGTGATCTTTGTAAAATCCCAATATTTTATATATAGACACACATATATATTTTTTCTTTACTTATGTTCAGAATAAACTTAGCTTTTTCTTAAAAAAATTACGTGTGCAACCATTTTTTCAAACCTTTTCGACCATACGTTATGCATAAAGATGAACAGTTAGTGTATGTTTGAATGAGAATAACTTTTAGGATTTACGATGTAAGTATGTGAGAAGAGTTTTGTCTTGACTTATGGAAAAGAACTTTTCTGAAAACATAATTTAATTTGTTGTTTTTCAAACAAGCACAAAGGCTATCTCAACGTCGACTCTCACAATTTTTCATTCTTCTAACATATTTTTTTTAATATTTTCTCACTTTTTCTTTTAATTATTATTTTCGCTTCAATTTTTAAATTTTCCCCAAGAGTAAATCTAAAATGTCGTAAAGTCACCAAAACATGTTGTTGAACCCGATGAACTGAGCTATTTAACCTATTGATTTAGTAAGTTGGGTTGAGGTATCATCATTATAAAAATTATTGAGCATCGTCAAACGAATCTGACTCATTTAACTAATAAATTAGGTAGGTTGGCTCTTTTTTTTTTTTTGGATTGGGGACTAAATGGTCCCGGGCAGGGTCGAACCCTGATACATAGGCTAGATAGACCAGTATCATATACTATTGTGTTACCTAAGCGCTGGTGTAGGTTGACTCATTTAACTCACTATAGTGCTGAAGAAAATTAGAGTAATGTCTTGAAATTTTTAAAGGATTGTATTATTACTAGCAAGCCCCGTTTCCTACGGGAAAAAGTTCAGAAGATAAGAAATTATTTGCATTGAAGTCAAAATATTAGAAAACAATTACACACATGGACAATAGACTTCGATTGAAATACTCTTTTATTAACTCGTTTTACACGGAACTAAGCGCAAGAGTCATATCTCTTTTTCTCTCTTTGTCCGCATCTCTCTCTCTCTCTCACAGTTCTCTGCCTCACGAACTCATCCGTTCAACTCTCTCTCACCGGCGGCATGTTTGACCATCACATGTCGTTGGCGAGCATCATCTTCAACCACAGCCATGTCAGAGAAGTAGATTGGAGCTCAAATCTTTTAGTTGCGGCTTCCTCCCTCTGATTTCTGTTGGTTGTAGTCTTCTCTCACCTCTAGGGCAAGCTTTTCCTCTCCTTCTCCAAGTCTTTTTTTAGGTGATGAGAGCTCTCTTTCTCACTTTTATGCGAGCTGCTGTCACAGCATCTCCCTCCTCAGCAGTCTCCATTGGGGAGGGGATGTCTATTCTTTCTTCCTTTTTTTTTTTTTTTGTGGTGTTAAGTTTAGTGGTGGTGTTCTCGGTTTATCAAGTAACAAATAGATCTACTGGATCTGATTATGACTCCTCTTAGTTGGATGATTGTTTGAACGTCAATAGATCCGATCCTCACCTGGTGGCTCATATCCGTATTTTTGGGTGAAGGGTTTTGTCAATGGTCGTTGCTGCTATATGCTTTACCTATCAAACAACCATTATTAGCCATATGCAGTATCAAGAGGTGTTGTTTGGTATGCAGTCGACGTCATTAAATTTGTTTGAATCAAGGAGCAGAAGTGTTTTTCAGGATATTATTGGTATTCTTTCTTCTGAAGTTGGGTTTTTTATGATCTTTACCCCAAGACGATGAAACTATATAGCTGCTGTAATTGCAACCGATGCTTATAAGGAGGTGTGTTCTATAGGATGGTTTTGCAATCAATATATTTATTCATGTTACTTCTAACCTTGATGTCCAAGAGACTGGTGTAGTGTATAATTCTACTTCTATTCCCAACTCTTCAAAGGGTGGTGATTGGTTTTTCTTGTATTTGGTTTATTTTGTTGTATTTGCTTTGGCTTTGATTGTGTTCTATATTCATTTTATTTTCATCTAGTGTACCAGCTATAGCTTTGCAGTATTAATATAAATACCTTTTGAGAAGGGGGGGAAAAAAAACCCTTGTTTTACACACACATAATTAAATGAAAAGTATCACCAAATTCAAGCATAAAGTAAATTTAAATTCCAAATAAAATTTATATATTGCACACACACAAAAATCGTCATAATCTTACAAAATTCAAATGAAGTCATGTAAGATACTCCCTCCGTTCCTAATTATAGAACAAATTAACTAATTTTAAAGGGATTAAGAATAGAGGTTAAATTAATTTATTTTACTCATTTCTCTAAATTGCCCTTATATATATAAATTTTGTACTTCAACCACCTTCTTGATTTCACATAATTTTTAATTCATATCAATAGGGGTATTTTAGAAAGAAATTGATAAAAATTAGAATGTTGTCTTATAATTAGAACCAAAACAAACTCACAAATAAAGTCCTATAATTAGGACCAGAGGGAGTATAATGTTACAGAAGGTTGTTATATTCATGAGTTGTGGACGGCAAAATTCATCTTTATAATCTTACCTCAAAAAATAGTACTCCGTATTATAATTTTTCTGCCATTCATAAAAATAAAATTAAGTTCACAACTAAATTTTTAGTCCCGATAATTTTACTTGGTTCATAGAAATCCAGGTATATAATTTTCGTTGTGATAGTACAAGGAAAACAAACAGCCAAAAAAATCAGTGGCAGGTCACCTCATTTCAATTTTTCAGACTAATATTTTTTTGTTTGCATTGACAATTGTTAAACAGTGGATAGACTCGTGACTTTGTATATATCTTGGTTGAATGAATTAACCAACATCTTTATTTTTGAAATTTATATTTTAAAGAAGACGCAACTGAGTTTTTAAAAAAATAATAATTAGAATTCCATTTATTTATTCATTTCCAATGTATATTTAAAAAAAAAAAGATCGAATTCCATTTATTTATTAGATAAGATATTATAATAAGCAATATAACATGATCAAGATGCTGAGATTAATTTCAAGGAAGTTGACGATGATGCATCGAACTAAGGACCCATTTGGATTAAAGAAGAGATAGGAATAGAACAGAAAAGAAGAGAAAATATTTTGCCACCTCAGCTTCTTCTTCCTTTGCCGTCATTGACAAATTTGCACGTGAGGAGGTAGTGACAACCATTGAAAAAGAAAAAGATGCGTTATTTGGGGAATTACCACTGTTGGAAAATGGGTTCCTATAAATAATGGAAGGAAAAGATATTTACATGGATGAATAAAAATTGTCCGCTGCCAAAAAGCATTTTCCTCGGAAAGTGGTGAATCAAACGGCTGCCGCCAGATGAAAAATTTGATTTTCCTTTTCTCCTCTGATTTGCAACGAACCAAAGAAGCCATAAGAACAAACAGAAAAAGATGGGGAGATCTTTTATTTTCTCTCAAAAAAATTTAATTATTTCAAATATAATTAAAAACTTATTTACTACCTACTAAAGAGTGTAATGCATCTAAAATTAGAGGAAACTTTGATGTTGTGCTTGATTGCTGTAAAATTTATTTTGTCTCTATTTTCATTGATCAATTAAACTGATTCTTATTGTTTTTGCAAAATTATTTCTTGTTTAACCATAAAAAATAACATAGCATTTCATGTTTTTATTCCATAGTAAACATAATTGTTTCAATTAATATTGTTTGTGATTTTTTCCCTAACAATTTTTGTGCAACAAAAGATGATTTGCTAACGTACACTAAGAACACATGCACAAGAAATATTAAAACCAAACTCTGATCAACAAGTAAAACATGCTTTGAACATGTATTTTGAAGAAGTCCCAAATACTTTGAGTGATTTTAATTATTTATTATTTGTAATTCAAAGTGATAGTTTAATTTCTCTTTACTCATCATATAGACGACCAATTAAATAAGTTCATATATATAATAATAGATTAAGTAAATTATTTCTTGAACATTGATGCTAGACCACGAGTAGGGAAAATTTATTCCGTACAAGTGAAATTGAACAGTTTATCTCTTGAACGTCGGGTTTTGTGTGTTTTATGGATTTTGTGATTGAAGAGTGCTTTGGCTTTAGTGGAGTGCTTCGCAAAATAAAAAATAAATAAAGATAAAAATAAAGAAGTGGTAAAGCACTCGCTGTGCGCTAGGACAAAGACATTTAAAAATAAACAATAAAAAAAAAATGCTTATATATATATTGCAAAGTATTCGAGTTGGAATTTTATATAATCCAAATCAAATGTTGTTCACATCTGGTGCCATTTTACTTCATCTCTGACGTTAATAAGCTTATTGGCCAGGAATATATCAAGTATTGTGATAACAAGAAAGCTTTTTTGTGAATAAATATTGGTTTAATTGATAAGAATGCGACTTATTCTTCATAAAAAGCATGAGTTTAAATCATATTAATTATTAATGTGAGACCTTATTGATGGTTAATAGACAATAGATATCGGTTGATATAACCTTAACATTTTCAGGCGGAGTACCATATTTAGGAAAACAACAATATTATCAAGAAAAACTAAAAAAGGAAGTTTTGAAATAACAATGAATTGTTATGAGGGGGTGAGTGTCGTCATCAATAATCATGAATCAAATACTCCAGAAGCAAGAGCCATGATTGAGTTAAGGAATATATGGATGTAGTGAAGTATAAGAATCTAAGAGATTAAGGGATCGATAGATGTTGGTAGGATTCCACCTCCACCGTTGAGTTACGGGAGCATCAATAATATTATCTCCGGTCCTAAATATAGAACAACATACATACATATAGGATCGGAAGGAGTATATATTTTTTCCTGATTCTAAGCATAGAGTTTTTTTTTTAAATGAAAAAGCAATTTATTAAAAAGGATTAAACAAGTTACATAAAAAGGCCTAGATTCATTGGGGCTTCACATAAGATCCAGGAATTAAACGTTAAATAATTGGTTGAATCATCATTCCAACAAGCATAGATAGAGCTAAATAGTAACTAATTTATACATATAAACAACTAATTCATACATATTTAAAAAATAAATAACTAGTTATTTGTGAACAAATATTCCCTCCAACCCTTACATAAGATACAAATAATCTGATTAAAATTAGTTAAAGATGATAAATTTATTTTTTAAAAAATGTACTTATTTTTAAAAAATATCCTTATTTATAGAAGGAGTGAGAGTGGAATAATGGAGTGGATGAGAAAGATGACGAGTAGGGGAAAAAGTGTGTAAGATAATGAATGAAACGATATATATATATGCTAATAGTATCATGCAATTAAGGGTAAAACTGGAAAAAAAATGTATATTTAAAATTTAAGACATACTTTTATTGTTTTTCATTTTTGTCCATATTATAAGTCATTTCTAACAACTTTACGAGAACAAAAGAAAAGTGGTTAACTGACCATTAACTTTGTATGAGTATGAGACATTGTTTTTAACTTTGTCTACATGTAAGAGTACTATAGAAAAACAAAACATTAAATTTTAAGCTTTTTTCTAATAAATTGTTATAGGGGTAATATTTGAGAATAATTCATTAATGACTTAGATAAAAAGTTTCTTCTAAAAGAATTCATTTAGTTTTGACACGAGGGAAAATATGTTGGTTTTTTCAAAAGTATCCCTACCCTTTTATGAATTAAAAACTACCCTTGAGCATTGCACACATTGAAAAGATGGATTAAGCGGCAATTCTTTCTGGAAAGTTGTTATTGATAGATAATTTTACTTTGGAAGTTTTTTCAAGGGAGAATTTTACCCTGAAAGTGTCAAATAGTGAACAATTTTATCTTCATTGTTATTTTAATTAATTTTAATCATTAATTGATTAAATATGTTAAGAATAACACATAAGTTATTTTTGTTAAGGTACAAATTTATCTCGAAAGTTTTAAATCTAACTTTAAAGAAATAAATTAATTGTCAAAATTAATTAGGATACTTCTTTTTTCTGACATGAATGAAATGTATACTATCATCTTAACATATTTAGTTAACAAAACCATTAAAATTAATTGAGATAATGACCAAGGGAAAATGGCTTTTTATTTTACACTTTCATGATGAAATTATCTTTTGATATCAACTTCTAGAACAAAATTTCCCCTTAATCCTAAAAGATTGAGTTCGTAGTTCTTACCAGACCAAAGTTTTGAGCTAACTCCCTTTAAGACAGAGAACGGGAGGGAGGACTAATGATAACTAACAAGGAACATTTTTGGAACACACAGCATTGTTCGTTAATTCTATTCTAAGGATGAGGACAAAGGACAATACGTTGGAGAAGGGCACTCATGTTTCTGGGCCACTTACGTTCCTGGGTGGGGCGGTGTTGCTTTAATTTTCTCCCCTCCATTATATTAATTATATTTCCCACTCTACACTTTATATCTTATAGCAAAGGAATATTATTATATAATGCTGCCGATTCAACCCACTTAATTATCACACTTTGTTTTCAGGTATAAATTTGTCTCAAAAGTTTTCTCTGAGAAATAATATTACCTTACATTTTTTTAAAAAAAAGTTTAATGTTGCCCTAGAAGTATTAAAATAAAATAATGTTACTCTTTTTTGTTAAAGAGTTGACGGTTTAACGTTTAATATAGGTTTTTTAACGGTATGGAACAGAATTGTTACGTTTTGAAGCTTTTAGTGTGACATTAAACCTGAAAAAACTTCTAAAATAATATTACTCCTCAGTGAATATTTGCAGAACAAATTTATACCTTAACCATTTTTCTTCAAAAAGTATCATTCGTTTTCGATCTAAACTCCCTCCTTTCGTGTGTACCGGTTTTCACGTTTAATATTAAAAGCAAGCTTGATGTATATACTTTCCAGAGCATCTGGTTTTGTGACCACAATAGAGCCAATAATAAGCCTGGGCTTGTATCTTAAGTGATGACAATGCAACTGAAGATATCATATAATCCCAACATTCCCACATTGTCATTGCTCCAATATTATGGCGGGTTTAAAAATAACATATGATACGCACCCGAATGAATTTAAAAAGAAAAATGATGTACGGTTTCCACATTGCAGAAATAATGTGAATATATAATTATAAATTAGGGCCATAATATGGGGCACCAAAACCTTTTTCTGTATTTTATGTTTTAGTATAAAAAAGCTAAAACTTTTGTCTGCATTTTTTTTGGATGAGTAGAAAGAAACAGGATCATGTAAGACACGTAGCATGGGGAGGTTAATTATGAAATTAGAGGCCTGTTTAGTTTGAGGGGAGGCAGTGAAAGTGGAGGGAGTGGAAATGAAGATATTGACCAAATTGCCATTAATGAAAAGAATATTTCTTTTTGCTGAAAGTACTTCATCCGGTCCTAATTATAAGAATACTTCCTATAATTAGGACCGGATGTAGTATATTTTTAGAATATTGAAAAATTTTCATGAGTTATTTAGTAAATATGAGATTTCTCTCTCTTCTCTTCCTCTCTCTCTTTCCCTCCCCTCAAGCCAAACACCATTCAAACTCTCCCTCCTCTCAAACCAAACACTAGACCGGAGACCGGGACCGGAGGTAGTATATTTTTAAAAATGATTGGTGGAATGAGAATCTAAGAGACCGCGTGGCATTGTAGGCAAATTCGCCCAATCAAATCAAAGGCTTTGTCGAAAATGACAAAGCTTGAAGATGTAAGAGTCCCAGACGCTAGGCCTTGCTCTAATCCACACGCAGATTAGTGGGGCACTCACAAACGTTTGTTACTTGTGTATTTATTCTTGTTTAATTCAAAACACTCTACTAGAATGTCTCAACTAAAGTTACTCATGCATGTACCCTCTCTCTCTCTTTTTTTAAACGAGTGACAACTCTCATTTTGTCTTTCCTCAGTCATCAGCATCATCATCCTCAAAAGATAATAATAACAACCCATTTTTCTCTGCCTTGACAGCAATTCAAAGTAATCCCCCTAAATCACATGGTTTGAGATAGATTTTATTATAAATATCTATTGCTATTACTACCTTCAGTTCTAAATATATAGCACCCGAGCGAGTATATAGTTTTTTCTATTGGAAGTTACTTATATTTTGAACCGGTAGGAGCACATTCATGAGTAGAACGTACTCCATTTAGTCTTTAATATAAGACATACTTCTCAATCCTAATTATATATATGTTTTGCACTATAAATTTTGTCCTATAATTAAAACTGGAGTTAGTATTACCTAATCTGATTAAATTATGGAAGTTAGTTAATATGAAAGGTATTTTCTAAAACGCTCTAATCATATTCCTTAATTCTCTCATTCCCTCTCCTCCTTGATTATTGTTGATGAAAGAGTATTAATATGGATAAATTAAGAAAAACTTGATAAATATGAAAAATATATCTTTTAATTTAAGACTAAGATTAACTTCTCAAATATGTCGAGGGAGTGGTTTAGTTAAAATCCAATTGCATATTGCCAAAATACTACCTCTCTTTCTTATTCACGAGTTATTATTTATAACATAGAATAAGCATTTATTTATCGTTTATCCATGAGAGTATATGATAGTTGGGCAGCAGCGAGAGAATTGTCTCATGCATGCATGTTCAACTCAAATGTCAACAAAAAGCAAGGGGGCAGCATGATAGCGCATCATAAAAGCAGAACACTTGTGGCAAAGACAAAGTTTATTAAAAGTGAAATTGTAGCAGGGTTGTTCAATGAAGGTACGTAGGTCGTGGAGGTTAAAGTGATCGATCGAGGTAGGAACATAGCATGCCCTGATGAGTTCCTCCAAGCCACTGTCACCATCAGCCTCAAATTAGGTTTTAACCAAATTCTTTTATTTAGTGGTAGACAAAGATGCTGAATTGCCGATACATGACAGGTCCGAATCCATATAGTGCTATACATTCAGTCCTTTATATCTTAGTGGTCCAAATAATGCAGCAATGCCACCCACTAATAATGAGAAGGTAAAAAAACACATCATCACAAGTTAATCAAAACATTAACAAAACTTTCAAACTTTCAATTCAATGCGATCCCATCTTTAGGTATATGTACGTCCGAGTTATATTTGCATTGCCTTCTGGCTGGCAACCCTCAAAGCAAACTATGTTAGGATATTGAGATCCGAATCAGAACAATAACAACAAATAAAAAAAAAAATGAAAGCCACGGGGTAAGAACAGAAATAACACCTTCACTAGGGAAAACTCCAAGGAGAGAACACTTTTTATCTCTTAAATTAAAAGAACTCCTCACAAAACTCACTCAAGAAATATTTTATAGAAGGAAGAGATGAATATGATTTTTTGGTGTGATTTTTATGGAGAGTTGATCTTGATCATAAATATAAGATACATATAATTTTCATATTTCTCTGTTTTTTCTCTAATTTACCCTTACTAATGTTTCTTCAACAATATTCTATGAGGATAAGGAATAAGGGAAGTAAGGAAAAGAAGTATGTGAAAGATAATTAATGCAATGATATATATATATATAGCATGATGCAACCAGTTTGGCCAACCAGTGATGTTGATATCCCAGATGCATCGATTTTGGCAAGTCGAGAGCAAATTTGAGGATCTTGGAGAGCAACGTAACGTAACCGTTCTAGTCAGGTATTCTCCCTTTTAAGCAAAATAATAATAATGCTAGCCTGTCTTAATAAGTCGAGAGAGAAGTTAGCCCCCCCTAAATAGAAAAAAGAGATCAATAGAGACTTTTTTTTTTTATAAGTATTCAAGGTCCCTTGGGAACTAACAATCTGGGATTTTTTTAACATTATTATCGGGCAGTGTTGGTTATGTTTGGATTAGCGCTGAGGCAATTGAGCTTTTGAAGAAAAAACAACTTTAAGCCCTAAGCTAAAATTTATTGTTTTTGGCTTTTCCACCGTGTATAAAGAGAAGAATTTTCTATCATGGAGAGAGAAGAAAAAGCCTCACGAAGAAAAGATACTAGATCCCGCATTCTTTTTTTTTTTTTTATGCACATAGTAGGGGAGGGGGTAAGGTTCGAACCCTAGACATGGGGGAGGGGAGCCAAACTCCCATGCCACTGTGCTACTAAAGCGCTGGAAGATCCCGCATTCTTTTATCCCGCATTCTAATTAAATTTTTAAAAGGGAAGTTTTCTCCATTTTTCCTAAAAGTTAAATAACTTGGTATTTTTCAAAATTTTCCAACAACAAATTAACTATTTTTATTTTTAATATAATCATGTCATTTTCGGTCGTTTTACATTTAATTTGCATTATTCAACCGAATAAGTTTCACTTTATTAAATTGACTTTTTGAAAAAACTAATCTAAACATAAATTACATTACATAATCTAATTTTTACTTAATCTTATGTTTGTAAGACTCAGATCGAAAGAAAGTTACTCCTGTCATAGCTGATCCAAATACACCCTCAATCAGCATAACTGCACGTTCAAATAATTTATGGAGAGCAATAGCCGGATTTTAAGATGTGAATTACTTATCTCGAGTTCAAATTTTAATGATAAAAATATGCTTCCATCAATGTCTGAACCTAAAATATAGTACTACTTATAAACACTCTTCCGTTTCAAATTATGTTAATGTTTTAAGAGTAAATTATGAATGCCAATCAACCTCATCATGTTATAAATTTTAATTTTTGACACTTAACTCCAATTTCTAATTTAATGATACTTAATTAATAAAGAGTATTTTTAAAAGTACCATACATCAAGTTCTTTATATCAATTACGTCAATTTCTCCCATCACACATGACTATGTATCCTTTTATATATATATATATATATATAATATATATTTAATTAAATGATAATGATTTAAAAATAGGACACATGATTGTATATTTATTGGAAAAAAAACTCAAGGAAATTGATATAAAAAACTTGACATAATTATTTTCCTTTTTCAAATAAGCTCATTAATGAATTATAGTTTTCTCTGGAAGATTTTATAATATCATGAAACATAAAAACACTCCCAAAAAAAAAATCTTACAATAAATCAAAATGAAAAGAATAGTATAGTATAGTATAAACTAGGATGGCTGTTAGGGAAATGCTATTCAACTAGCTAGCTAGTTTAGATACATGCATTTTGATGAAATTTTTTGGGGGAAGAACCACCTTTCTTATAAAATTAAAAGTGCATAGAGACAGAGAATATTTTAAACAGATTATTCGAGTGTGATCTAACTAATATATATAGGTAGGCATTAATTCTTAATAACTATACATTTGAGTATCTTACCTTAACATGAATAATACTCATCTGATTCTAAATATAGGACATAGTTTGTAGTGCAAATTACACTATAAAATGTGTCCTATATTTAAGACCAAAGGTAGTATTATTTCAGCTTTTTTAACCAAAAAACCACACTCTTGAAATTTATAAGAGAATTTTATTCAAGTGAACGGAGGAAAAAGACCATGTTATACAAGTAACATCACACATTTACAATAATAAAATACTACTACGTAAGATCAGAAAAGCACCCAAAAAGTTTAAAAAAACACTACCAGTATTTAGGAAGAAATCATAATCAATAGCAAAGGTTCTGATTTATGTTGTTTCATTCATAAAGGTCAGTTTCTATGGCTCAATTTCCTCCTCTAAAACGCATTTTGTCAGGGATACATGTGGAACATGTTGGTTTAATTCAATTGTTAGGAAAAGAAGTGTGATTAAAACTATTAGGTACAAGGTTGTCAAACTCACGAGTCTATACAAACTCGTGACAATGATGTAAACTCGTATCGTAAATTCGAATCAGTAAACTTGTAAGGGTTTACTTTTATCATTAAAACATGTATTAACGGTGTATAATTAAATAATTATAATATAAAAATAACAACAATTTGATTTAAATATATTTTAAATCCAAATAATTAAAATTAAATATATCAACATTCATAATTTATTATACCTAATTAAGAAATTTCTATAAAATTCATATATAAAGTTGTTGAGGATTACAAAATTGAAAAAAATTAACATAATTTTGTAAGCTACAAACGTAAAAACGGTGAATTCGGTCTGTAAACTCGTGAGTTTATATGAATTTACGGTTGACACGAGTTTGCTAGAGACTTGACTCGATTTAGTAAGGTATAAACGTAAAGACGGTAAACTCGGAGAGTCAACTCGCGAGTTTGACAACAATATTTAGATATGTTAATAAAAATGACACTCGTAATCAAAGTACCAGAAATAAGGTACAGCAAATTGGAATTGCATGACGCCTGAATCTATATATCAAGCATTCTGAGAAGGGATGGTAGGAAGATTAATTGATAAAACCAAAATGTACCTTCAAACGGGAAAAAAAAAAACAAATGTACATCTAATTCATTAGAGAAGAGCATTAATTGTGAAAGAGAAAAGGGGTAGGAGAACACACTTTGAATTCGACGTCTTCCTCTAGCATCTATTGTCAGGATAAAGACTTGTAGAGGACGATGGGTGAAGAGAAGGAACAGAAAAACATCACCGGCCGGAATGAATTCCGATGTAAATAAAAAGGACGTACTATGCCTTTAAAAAAAAAAAAAATTCAAACGACGCCGTGTTGAAGCAATGGAAGCTCAATGAAGAGGTTCCAGACCGATTATTATATGCCACATCATACTATGTCACTGTGCCTAGTATGAGCCACATCATTCATAAGTATTTATTTCATTGATTCATATGTCACTATGCCTAGTATAAGCCACATCATTCATAAGTATTTATTTCATTAATTCATAAGTGACTGGACTTTGTTGAAAATTGAGCTACAATGAATTTACCGTTAGAGGTGGAAACAGGCTAAGCGGCCTATCAGGGGCCTGTGGTCTGGCCTATTTCCAGCCTGGTTAGAACAGGCCTGTCAAGTTAATTAAAAGGCTAAGCCTAAGCCTTCTTTAAGGCTTGTTTTTCTAAATAGGCTAGACTTAGGCCTCACAATGAGCCTTTTAAGCCTATTAGGCTGGCCTATTATAGGGATAAAATTGTAAATTAGTGAGCTTGTAACGAAAATTGTTATATTGTTTTATTTGGTCTCATATTTTATAATGTAATTTTGATCATTAGTATTAATTTATGTAAGTAAGCCTGTTTTCAGCCTGTTTGAAATAGACTTGTTTTTTTGCTTGTTTTACGATGAAGTCTGTGGCCTGTTAGCCTACTTATTTTTTTTGTTTAGAAAAATAGGCCTCTGAACAGGCCACAAGTCAGGCTCGGTCACTTTGTTGTCAAACAGACTTGACCTATTAAAGGTGAAGCGGTGAAGCTTGACCTGACCTATTTCCACCCCTATTTACAGTCTAAAAGTTAAGAAGTTAAATATATATATGTTAATACACTCATATATTCATTTATATTCATTTTTTTAAAAAATAATTCAACTGTAAAATATTTTTATGACTTTATTATTGTAAAATAAAATATAGGTCAAATTCCTTTTACCCATTAAGTTCTTCAATCACATTTTTTATTTTATTATTATTAATTCATGTGTCCTTGTAAATTTTTGTAAATTTATTTTTGTACAAGCTCTTTTAATGTATATTATAATTTATAAGTTTTCAGGTGAATACTTGTTAATTTACTATTGCTTGTCATTATTATGAGTATATGCACTTATAAATTCATATATAACATATAGACACTTGTTATTTTGTTGTTATTAATTAGTAAAATGTATATATCCACCTGAACATTCACCATTAGGTATGCCACGAGAATAGTTTTGCTGCACAAAAATGAGTTTGGTGTGTTCTTGACCAACATCGAGCTTCCTTTAAAAGTTCCACGGTGAATGCTTTAACTATAAAAAATGACTTGCATTTAAAATCCAAAAAATGATCTTTAGAAAGATAAGGCCTTGCTCTCTATGGACAACCTTATGAACTTCATCTCCACGGTGAGATTATTGAGTACTTGAAATAACTGCACTGCCAAGACATCTTCTTGCCCATTTTCCACATTCAAATAATTGAAATTCCGTTCTATCATTGTTAGGTGAAAACTAACAAAACAAAAAATATCACGATTTAGCAGGAAAATGATTGAGAGAATAGGTTCAGAAGTTTAGTGGCATCAAAAGGATATGGAGGTGGTAAGTGCAATAGCTAATTTTAACGTGCGCATGCATACATATGTGTATGCGTGCAAAGTCTATTTGGCATAGCCTATAGTGATTTAAGTTCGTTCAATGGAGTCCGAGTTCAATATGAATAATATTATTTAAGCTTTTTTAACCAACAAACCACACCCTTAAAATTTATAAAAGAAGAGAATTATATTCAAATGGTGAACAGAGGAAAAAGACCCTATCATATAAGTAACATCACACATACAGTAATAAAATATACCATGGGATTTAGGTAGATATCATAATCAATATTGTAATAAAATACCATGGGATTTAGGTAGATAGCTAGCATTGAGTTTTCTATTGCGGCAGGGTTTAGTAAATCCATTTTAATTACAATGACATAGGAGTCTCCCTCTATTATTAGCAAACAAATGAGAGAAGTAGCATCTCACATAGAAAAAGTTTGCTTCAATTCACTTTTCACGTGCAGTTTGGGCTTATATTTGCAATGAAAAGAGTGGAACTTTTCTGGGCATGTTGGTTTAATTTAGGAAAAGAAGTGTGATTAAAACAAGGGAAAATCCTTGTATCAAAAAAAAAACAAGAGAAAATCCCCCTCAAGTCCAAATTAGCAAAAAATTGTTAAAAAAAAATCTTAAGAAAAAGTCACATGTTAAAAAAGACCTAAAGGCCTTTTCTGATATTATTTCATAAACGTTAACAACAATATCAATAGAATATATATTAACAACTAGATCAATAACCGTTAACAACAATATTCTAACAACTAGATCAATACTCGTTAACAACTAAATCAGTATCCGTTAACAACTATATCAGTACCTGTTAAAAACTAGTATTTTATAAAATAATATTTTAAAAAAAAGGTTCTGGAGCCTTTTTTGACAGTTTTTTACTAATTTGGGCTAGATTTTCCCTTAAAACAATTAAATATGTTAATAAAAATGACACTCGTAATCCAAGTACAAAAAACAAGTTTTTCTCAATGAAATAAGGTACAGCAAATTGGAATTTCATGAAGCCCGAATCTATATATCAAGCATTCTGAGAAGGGATATATCAGGAAGATTGATAAACAAAAATGTACCTTCGAACGAAAAAAAAAACAAATGTACATCTAATTCATTCAAGAAAAGCAATAATTGTGAACGAGAAAAGGAGGTAGGGGAGTACACTTTGAATTCGACCTCTTCCTCTATCTTAGCATCTAATATCAGGATAAAGACTTGAAGAGGACGATGGGTGAAGAGAAGGAATAAAAATAACAGCACCGGAATGAATTTGCGAAGTAAACAAAAGGACCCTGCCTACGTTTTTTTATTCATTTTTTAGTTAAACGGCACTGTTTTGAAGTAATGGAGGCGAATGGAGGGAACCAGTTTACGGATGAGCAGGGGAAGCTCGTCCGTACGGATGAGCTCCCAACCGTCAGATCTTTTTAATAAAAATTAATTTTAATTGGTAGAGAACCTAAAATAAAGTTAATCTCTGAACTAACATTTTTTTCAAAAACGATTTTTTCATCTTAGATCTAATGACTAGGAGCTCATCCGTACGGACAAGCTCCCCCTGCTCGTTTTTGTCTAAAGGACAAGCAAGTAATCGAGTTCCCCCAATAAAGAGGTTCTAGTGTGACTATTATATGCCACATCATATTATGTCACCATGCCTAGTATACGCCACATCATTCATAAATATTTATTTCATTTATTTATGAGTGACTTGCCTTGACAACTGAGCTCCAATGAATTTCCAGTCTTAAAAGTTAAGAAGTTAAATATATATCGTTACTATACACTCATGTTATTTTATATTCTTATTTTTTAAAAAAATAATTCAAACTATAAAATATTTTTGAATGACTTTACTATTGTAAAATAATCTTCTCCAATCCCACTGGTTATTTTATTATTATTAATTCATGTGTACTTGTAAATTTATTTTTGTACAAGCTCTTTTAATGTAAATCAGGATTTGTAAGTTTTCATGTGGATACTTGTTAATTATTATTGTTTGTTGTTATAATGAGTATATACACTTGTAAATTTGCCTATAAAGACACTTGTTATTTTGTTGTTATTAATTGTTAAAATGAGTATAGCAACTTGGATATTCAAGAATGCAACCAGAATAGTTTTGCTGCAACTTTGAGATGTCTGTTACAAAAAAAAAAAAAAGAGTTTTGTGTGTTTTTTACGAACATTGAACTTCTTTTAAAAGGTTCACGGTACACTTGAGAATGCTTTAATTTAAAAAAAAGTGGGGGTGAAGTAGCTTCCATTTGTAAAGGCTGAATTAGGGACTAAATTTTAGGTCTGAGAATAAGTTGAAGCTTGCATATATTTTTTTTCCCACAATTATAAGAATGGGAAAAAATAAATAAATATACCGCCTGATCTCCAAATGATATTCTATTAAAAAATAAATATAATAGCATTGTCATGTTAAAAAATACAAAATATACCGCCTGATCTCCAAATCTATCAAAAAAATAGATAAGATACAAAATCATGTTTATCCGACTAAAATATATCACGTCAAATTAATTAATATTTATAAATTATTAATAATAGCTATATAAATATACATATAACCCAATATCTCACTCACCATAGCACCCCAAATTCTAAACTCATCACCTTCGTTAATCCCATAAACCACCCCAGTCAGACTCATGACCTCCTCCAAAAGACCCCTCCACGTCATTGAAGAAATTTTGGTGAAACTAGACGCCCAAACTCTATTTCAATGCTCTTCTGTTTGCAGAGAGTGGAATGACCTAATTACCAGCACCAATTTCATATGCCACAACTCCAAATGCTCCAGAATTCTCCTTATTAAAGCCTGTCAATGCCAAAACAGCGCAGAAAATTATGGCAGGGCATATATTTCTTTTCCATATTGTCAGGTAACCTATTCATTGCATTCTGATAACGATCAATTCCATTTGATTCGTACACTAGTGAGTCCTATGAAGGAACTTAAAGGAACAAAAGTGATAGGAGTGAGCAATGGATTAGTATATCTTGCTAAGGAACGTCGACCTTTCAAATTTATGCTTTGGAATCCCACGATTCAAAAATATGTATGGCTTTCACTCCTCACTATGAATTGGGATGAAAAACTATCAGTTACAGGTTTTGGTTTTGATAGTCATAACGATGACTTTAAGGTTGTACACCTCCTTTTTAAGGATATTAATTATAGTAGAGAGTTTGACTCGGCCTGGGAACGTCTCATATGTAATCTTCCTCCTTCATGCATGAACATTGCACGTCGCTTTCGCCATGTACTTTGTAATGGGATGCATGTACTTTGTAATGGGATGCTTGATTGGATTGTTTGGCATAGAGAAGAAGCGCGTAAATATATACTTACATTTGATCTGACCCATGAAGTTTTTGGACTAATATTATTTCCTGATGGAGCACGTATCAATTGTTTGAATTCTCTTGTGACAACAGGGGACTCACTCCTCTTAATACAAGAAGCTCATGTATATGACGTTGATCATGAAACTGATGAAGAAGTTAAAAACAACTTTTTTTTCCGTTTGGATTATGAAACAAATTGGAAACCGCACGTCATGGACAAACTAGGGCTGAGCAAAAAACCCATAACTCGGTGAGTCCGCCTATAACCCGGTGTAATTGGGCCACTTTTAGCCCGCCTAAAAAGACCCATAATGGGTTGGGTTAAAATCCGTTCATTTAAAAATTAAATGGGCGGGCTATGGGCACACCTTTGGGTTGCCCATACCCGCCCATTAAGTGTTTTTATTTTATTTTATTAACTACCATAACCCTAATAGGTATTGACTCTCACTCTTTTTTTTTCCCTATATTTGCTTATTCAACTTGTGAGTCGTCACGACTGACCAGAACAAGAGAATCAGAGTTTGTAATCTTCGTGGGTCAGCATTTGTTGGTGTCATCTTCATCCCCTGAACCAGAACGAGAAAGCAAGCCAAAGTCGTACTATCTGAATGTTATTTTATTAAATTCTCATTGATTTGTTCCTCCATCTCTACTTTTTTCTTCTCTTTAAATTTATGTGGTCCAGCTTTTGTTTCCAAAAAGAATTATTTTTTCTTATTTAAATCAATCTTTTAGCTAACACACCATATCCCAAATAATCCAAATGATTTCAAAAATCTTGCAATATGTGAAAGTTGTCATGAATTTAGATGTGTGTTTAATGCTTATGTATGTTTTTTCTCAAAAAAAATAAACAAGTCAAATGTAAATGGGTTACTCAAAACCCAGTGAAACCCGCCCATTTATATGCTAACCCATTTACACGGGTTTAGATGGGTTGAGGTATGGGTATGGGTTAGCCCATACCCATTTAAAATTAAATGGGCGGGCTATGGGTTAAGGCATGGGTTGCCCAACCCGCCCATTGCTCTGCCCTAGGACAAACATCCTCTCAACAACTGGAAGAATGGATCCTAATTTCATACTAGGCGCAAGAAAGAATGGTGAACTCATACTAGACATGGGGATGGACAGATTAGTAGATACACTCCAACAACTCTAACTAATGTCATAACAGAAGCTATGAAAAACAGTGTTTTTTTTAATTATCACACTGAGAGTTTGTATTTACTTGAAAAGGGAGAAGCCGTTGATTCCTACCAATATTAAAAATGTTGCTAATGTTTAGACTAGAGTCATAGGAAAATGAAAAGTTAGACTATTTTATGTGTTACTTTTGCAATATGAATCATGTATTTTATTTTATAATTTTTTTAATACCAACAGAAATTCAGTTACAAATGCTTCCTGTGTGCGAACTTAGTTATGAAGAGTAACTAAAACTTGCAGCAACTCTTCTCAACCACACCCTACTTCACTATTTACCCAAAACTAAAATTTGCAATTAATGGAAAGGTAGGCAAATCAATTTCATCTTCCTCCTTTTTCCCCAAGTTATTAAGTAGAAATCTGTCATAAAATGGCTCATTCTGACCATATACTAGTCCCACCAAACATGGCCTTAGGGCAAATGGGTTAGTTGAAAGTGCTCGTCTGTTATAGTAACTTTTAGTCAGCGGTATGCACACAAATCTAAATGACTGAACGGAAACATTTTTCTACCAATATAATATTGTACGACAATAAAAATATTTTATTTTTATAATTTAAAAATTATATTTTAAATAATATTCTGTTGGTTATTATTATTGTTATTTTAATACTTCGTTACATTTATGATTTAATTTTAGCCTAATTCTAACATTTAATATATTGAGTGTAGTACATGTCATGATGTCAACATTTAATATAATTTCAATAAAATATCAGTATTAAATAATAAATATAATTATAAAAAAATTTAAAACATGATGAGAATTTAAACTAATATTATAAATCTTTATGCAGATTATATTATTATTTTTATACACGCAAATTATAGTATTTCATAAATACTAGTGTTCCGTTGCAGGGGTGTAACTATCAACTCACCAACTGTTATGGTTTACAAAATAGAGTAAATATGTTTTGAAAATTTTTTTAGAAGTAAATTTGTTTAAGAAGTTTTGTTTAGGAGCAAATTTTTGTGAACTTTCATGGTAAAAATAATACCAATCCAACGATCAAGATCAACTGACGGGTAAAATTATTATGTTTGTAAACTTTTGGGGTAAAAATGATACCCAAAATACTTCCATGTGTTGGACACTCCCTTCGTAAAATTTCCATGACAAATTAAATCTTTAACCCAAAAAAAAAACTCAAATTCAAGGGGCACTTGCCCCCAATCCAACAAATGGGTCCACCTATACGCACACGCACACACATATATAATTGATGAGTATATAGACGAACAATCAGAATAACCTCATCAAAAAGCTTATTTTTATCAATAGTTCGCTCCCAATTCACACTAAATAATTTTCAACACTTCTCTTCTCGAAGACACTAAATAATTTCCAATGCAAGCTCTCCCTCTTTCTTTCTTTTCTTTTTGGTCAAAGTGTGTACGTGTGTTTGACAAGATGTGGGGGTGTGTTTGTGTCACCGTCGTGTTTGTGTGGGGGTATGTATTTATGAGTGACTTGCCTTTGTTGACAATTGAGCTCCAATGAATTTCCAGTCTTAAAAGTGAAGAAGTTAAATAGATATCGTTAAACTATACACTCATGTTAATTTATATTCTTATTTTTAAAACAATAATTCAAACTATAAAATATTTTTGAATGACTTTACTATTGTAAAATAATCCATTAAGTTCTCCAATCCCACTGGTTATTTTATTATTATTAATTCATGTGTACTTGTAAATTTATTTTTGTACAAGCTCTTTTAATGTAAATTAGGATTTGTAAGTTTTCATGTGGATACTTGTTAATTATTATTGTTTGTTGTTATAATGAGTATATACACTTGTAAATTTGCCTATAAAGACACTTGTTATTTTGTTTTTATTAATTGTTAAACCACTTGGATATTCAAGAATGCAACAAGAATACTTTGCTGCAGGTTTGAGATGTCTGTCACAAAAAAAAAAAAAATGAGTTTTGTGTGTTTTTGACGAACATTGAACTTCTTTTAAAAGGTTCACGGTACACTTGAGAATGCTTTAACTTTAAAAAAAAAAAAAAAAAAGAGTAGGGGTGGAGTAGCTTCCATTTGTAAAGGCTGAATTAGGAACTAAATTTTAGGTCTGAGAATAAGTTGAGGCAAAATTGTTGTCAAGATTCATATTATGAAAAATTTGCTTTTTCATATTTTTTTCACAGCAAAAATGTCTAGGAAGAGCACAAACACAAACTTAATAGGGAGTTTATAAAAGCTTTGGCAGGAACAGGGGTTGCATGGGACATTACGTGCTAGATAGTTGATAAATCCCAATTTTTATATAAATTTTCTCGCCTTATCCATTTATTTTAGGGATTATTTCAAGCTAATTTGGATATATTAGATAATATTTGAATTGTTAGCCAATTTTAGGAGATAATGTAAATCTGAATTAATTATGAGATATTGGACTTAAATTATTAATATCTTAGTTATTATCTTGTGATTAAATAATATCTCTTAATATATGATAGATCATGATTTTATCATATTAGAACATCCTATGGTGCAGAATTTTTCAAGAAAATGAGATCTAATGGTGGAATTTTAGTGGGCTTCTTATATTTTAATGGGTTCAAGTTGATACCCTAAAAGCCTTCTTTCCCTCCCATAAAATAAAAATTGGGGCTGTTCTATCCATTATTGGGCAATCTTTCTGTAACTGGAATTTGATCCCAACAAACTTTGTTTCCTCCTCAAAATCCGTTTATCGTCTTTAGAATTTTTAGGATAATAGAATATGGGGCAGATGTAGTATAAAACTTGTAACAGGTAACTAGGAGCCACCAGTTTCTCAGTCTCCAAGTCCACCTGTAACATTTTATTTAAAAAAAAAAAGATTTAATCTCATTGGATATTCCAAAACTTGTATACATAATGCTTAAGATCGGAATCTCATCTTCCTCGTTTTTGCCTAAGTTATTAAGTAGAAATCTGTCATAAAGATGATAAATAAACAAAAATCATATAAGTTTGTAAAAGAACACGTATTTAATATAAGACTGATTAACAATAGTTGATAAATGAGATCTTTCACTTTCCCATTCACATGTAAAATTCAAAGGAAATGGAGATAAAATAAATAGAACAAAATGGAATTTAGATTGATATTACTAGTTCTATTCTTACTGGCGAGCCACGACAATTGCACCTATCAAAGCAGCTAAAAGAATTATTGAAATGAGTTCAAATGGAAGAAAAAAATCTGTTGATAAATGAATTCCAATTTGTTGACTATTATTTATCAAATCTTGCTCTATAATCTGATTTGATCTTGTAGTCCAAATAATCCCGTACCATGATATATCTGGAATAGTAGTTATTAGTGAAACAAAAATACTCCATCCCCAACGGTCCAAAGATGAAAATCTTGGTAATATTCTGAACCATTTATGAACATCACAGCAAATATGATTAAAACGTTTATAGCTCCTACATAAATAAGTAGCTGTGCTGCAGCTACAAAATGGGAGTTTGATAAAATATAGAATAAAGATATACAAACAAGAATCAGTCCCAACGAAAAGGCAGAAAAAATTGGGTTGGTAAATAATACTACTCCTAGACTTCCTAATACAAGACCTGATCCCACAAAGATTAAAAGAAAATCATGTATCGGTTCAGGTAAATCCATTAGATGAAAAATAAAAGATATAAATTCAAGACACATAAGGGCTCTAACCATATTTCGGCTTGTGATCAATCCGTAGATGTTCTTGTTGTAATCAAAAAAAAAAAAGATGTTCTTGAAAAATAAATTATGGATATGATGTGACGTTCTCTCTTATTTTTTTCAAATAAAAATGTTTAGCATTATAACAAACCTATTTTTAAAAAAATATATATATCAAAACAAATAAGGATATTGTTTGCAAAAAAATGATATTCTATTAAAAAATAAATATAACAGCATTGTCATGTTAAAAAATACAAAAATCTATCGAAAAAATAGATAAGATACAAAATCATGTTTATCCGACTAAAATATATCACGTCAAATTAATTAATATTTATAAATTATTAATAATAGCTATATAAATATACATACATATAGCCCAATATCTCACCCACCATAGCACCCCAAATTCTAAACTCATCAGTCATCACCTTCGTTAATCCCATAAACCATCCCAGTCACGTCTAGCAAAGTTAAGGTGGAATTTTACCAATGAACTATTGGTTCAGGAGCGTCCAACACAATTAACTCTCAACTGGACCAAAAATACCAAAAATAGTTTTACTCAGGAGCGTCTAGCACAACGCCGTTAGACAAAAGTTAATGTCCGTTATCTAAGGTACAAATTAGCCAACGAACTTTTACCCCAGGAGCGCCCGGAACAAAATTCTAAATTTTACTAAATTAAATAATTTTTTCTCAATTGTCATTATTAAAAACTACTTGTATAGATATATATAGACAAAAATTACTCATTCTTTAATTTTGTCCAAATTATAATTTGCTAAAATAAACAAAATTTATAATTAAAAAATTTAATTATATGATTTAAATAAAACTCAAGGTATTTTATAGTTTATTATATATGTTAAACATTATAATTTAAATCATATAATGACAATTTAAATAAAATTATATAAGGAGGACAAATATGGGTTTGTGTTGAGACTGGAGAGTTTCGTCTCATCTCACAAGGCATGAGTCTTAGTTGCATTCGGGGCAGTAAAGAGTGAACTAGTAAAATGGAAGAAAATAATAATAATAATAATAATAATAATAATGTTAATTAATAAAGAAAAAGAAAAAAAGGGTTAAACAATCAATAGTGGCGATAGATTCATGAAGAAACTCAAATATAAAATATATGGAAATGGTGTCTTGCAAGATATATATAAATACACACACATAGTCACGCAGACTTAATGAAGGAGGGAGATGGGGTTATATAAAAAAATATATGTATATGTATACACTCACACACAGTTTGAAGTGAAGAAACCAGGGGGTGAGACATGAATGATGATCTTATCTTATGCCAAAATTGAAGAATGAGTAATTTTTGTCCATATATATCTATATAAGTAATTTTCAATAATGACAATTGAGAAAAAATTATTTAATTTAGTAAAATTTAGAATTTTGTGCCGGGCGCTCCTGGGGTAAAAGTTCATTGGCCAATTTGCACCTTAGATAACGGACATTAACTTTTGTCTAACGGCGTTGTACTGGACGCTCCTGAGTAAAACTATTTTTGGTATTTTTGGTCCACTTGAGAGTTAATTGTGTTGGACGCTCCTGGACCAATAGTTCGTTGGTAAAATTGCACCTTAACCCTATTTTTATTCCCCCACGTCATTGAAGAAATTTTGCTGAAACTAGACGCCCAAACTCTATTTCAATGCTCTTCTGTTTGCAAAGAGTGGAATGACCTAATTACCCGCACCGATTTCATATGCCAAACTCCAAATGCTCCAGAAACCAAATTCTCCTTATTAAAGCCTGTCAATGCCAAAACAGCGCAGAAAATTATGACAGGGCATATATTTCTTTTCCATATTGTCAGGTAACCTATTCATTCCTTAACCTTTTTCTACAAATTTTTTTGGAATTCCTCCTTCTCTCTTCCTCTCTGCACTTCATCTTCTTCATCGGATGCTCTTTCGCCGACGGCTTGTGCCTAACACACAAGCCGCCGGCAACCACCGCCTCTGTGCCATAGACGAGTCCGAGTGGTTGATGCGAGTCCATATCTTTGATCTGCGGTCCAGGTGCTTTGGAGTTCAGATCCTTGATCTATGGTCCTCTCCCTCATAGTTCTGTCAGACGTGGCCTTCTCTCGTCCTTGTGGCGAGCCCTTTCCTCTCCTCTCCAGATCTGATCTGTGGAGGTGAGATTTATATATTTTTTTGTTATTTTTCTGTGATTCTAGGGTTTCTGGTGGTGTTTTTGTGTCATAAAATAAGCAGATTTATAAGATTTGGGTTCAACTCCTCTTGGTTGGATGGTGGTATGCACATTATAAGATCCGATTCTCCCTTGGTAGTTCGGATCTGCGTTACTGGGGGCAGATCTAAAGAGGCGTTGCTTGTTGTATGGTCAAAGTCATCAGATCTGATTCATCAAAGGAGCAGAAGTTTTCTTCTGGACATCATGGGTTTTCTCATATCTGAGGTTGGGTTTTCTGTGTTCTTAACCCCAATATGGGTACCTATACAGCTGCTCTGGTTGTGGCTAATCCTTATAAGGAGGTGTGCCCGTTTGGGTGGGTTTTACAACCATCACCTTCTTTGTTGTCACTTCTAACCCCAGATACTGAGGAGGCTGCTTTGTCCATGATTCTACTTCTCCTTCTAAATATTTTATGTACGATGATCTGACTGTTTTTGTTGTTGTTTTTGTCTTTGATGTATTTTGTTGTACTGGATCTGACTTTAATTGTATCCAAATATTGTACCTGTTTGGAGTATTAATATAAATAGACTGTTGATTAAAAAAAAAAAAGGAAACCTATACATTGCATTATGATAACGATCAATTCCATTTGTTTCCTACACTAGTGAGTCCTATGAAGGAACTTAAAGGAACAAAAGTGAGGGGTGAGCATATTAATTATAATAGAGAGTTTGACTCAGCCTGGGTTTTTTCATATGCCACTTGATCGTGGAAACGTCTCATATGTAATATCCCTCCTTCATACATGAACATTGCACGCGGCTTTCGCCCCATACTTTGTAGCGGGATACTTTATTGGATTGTTTGACATAGAGAATAAGCGCGTAAATATATACTTACATTTGATTTGACCCATGAAGTTTTTGGACTAATATTATTTCCTGATGGAGCACGTTTCGATTGTTTGGATTCCCTTGTGACAACAGGGGACTCACTCCTCTTAATACTCCTCTTAATACAAGAAGCTCTTGTATATGATGTTGATTATGAAACTGGTGAAGAAGTTCAAAACAACTTTTTTTCCATTTGGATTATGAAACAAATTGGAAACCACACGTCATGGACAAATATCTTCTCAACAACGGGAAGAATGGATCCTAATTTCATACTAGGCGCAAGGAAAAATGGTGAACTCATACTAGACATGGGAGATGGACAGATTAGTAGATACCGTCCAACAACTCTAACTAATGTCATAACAGAAGCTATGAAAAACAGTGTTTTTTTCCATTATCACAATGAGAGTTTGTATTTACTTGAAAAGGGAGAAGCAGTTGATTCCTACTAATAGTAAAAATGTTGCTAATGTTTAGACTAGAGTCATAGGGAAATGAAAAGTTAGACTATTTTGTGTGTTACTTTGGCAATAATTTTAATTTCGCAATATGGAATCATGTGTTTTATTTTAGTTACAAATGCTTCCAGTGTACATATAATCACTAGTGATTCCATACCATTTGCGTATTCGGAGTTGGCCACTAATTTTATAAATGAGCGAACTTGACGCCTCACAGTTCATGTTGAACTAAGTTATGAAGAGTAACTAAAACTTACAGCAACTCGTCTCAACCAAAACTAAAATCTGCAATCAATGGAAAGGTAGGAAAATCAATTTTATCTTCCTCGTTTTTGCCCAAGTTTTAAAGTAGAAAAGATCATAGCGGTGCAGCAATAATATAACGAAGAATTAAATATAAAAGAACCTGTTCTGTATGAAGAACACAGAGATTGGACTTGACTAGGGTGTCAAGCCTAGAGCCTACGTACCCTCGAAGGGATCAAAGTCCACGTAATTCGTAACAAACTTGAAGGCACGTAGTCAGGGGAGCGGGGTGTGTGCTCCGTGTGGCAGAAAGTAACAAGAGCATAAGATAGAACGTGTGCACCTGTTTAGGGTTTCCTTCTATTTATAGAGGAGCTTGGTGCGCGTATCTCCCTATTAAAGAGGGATATCTATGATTAAGCCGTCAAGGGCTGATTGGCTGTTACCATGATCGTAGGAGAATCCTTATTGATGAGATCCTAAAAATAGGGGATCTTGGATCCCTTCCTAATATAGCGCGGTTTCCCTTATAGGCGCCATTGAGCCGAGGTCCGGACTTGGGCCTATTGGGCCGGTCCGTAACAGTTGCCCCCCAGCTTGGTCGTTCAGGCTTCTGGACGGCCGAGATGCTTAGTACCCCGGTCCCATTATGGCCGAGGTCATTTCTGCGGACTGAGTCGGCTTTTTGGACGCCGCGGCCATCATTCCGTTTCGGAACTGTGGTCGGCTCAACCTGTCCTTGCCCCGCCTAGGACGCCGGGTTCGTTCTCGTCCGAGCGGTTTTCTATCCTTCCCGGGTCTTCTGCCCCTTTGCCTTTTGGGATTCTCCGGACGCTTCGGGTTTCGCTCTTACGTGCTACTATTGCAGGCGTACAGGTGTCAGGCTTTTACTGGGGCGTTCTGCAACCGCCGCGCCTTTTCGCCTTTCGAGGTGAATGCGCATTTATTGCGCTAGCGTTGTGCTGCACCAATCTCGTCGCGTCTGTGCGGGAATAGACCGTCGTGCCCCTGCGTTGGCTTTTTAAATAGCCTTCTTTCTATTCATTTCCACTTTTTCCCGCTATTTCACTCTTTTGCCCAGAAATTTCTCTCCTTTCTCTAGAGCGTGAGTGGGGATTCTTGGTTTGAGACTTTTCACCGTCTTCCAGCGTTCCAGTCTCTTTCATTTTACTTATACAGGTATTGCACTTATTCCCTTGTGCATTTGTTCGGTATTTTTTCGTATTTTTCTGTGTATACTGGGAATCGCTGTCTCTGTTTCTATTCTTCTGGGTTTTTCTGGGTTTCCGTTAGCGTTACTGTACTCAAAGTTCTTCCCAAACCTCCTTCAAATACCAGTTCCTGATACCGTAGGTCTTTAATTATGGCGGGAGGTGGAAATATTCCGCGACCGCAGGGGTTGTTGACGCCGGAGGAGGAAATGCTCCTCCGTGCGCGTCTTCCTCGTATGACCTACTAGGTTCTTGGGGATGAGCCTCCTGCCACGAGGGTCCTGGATCCTTTGCGCCGGGGTGGTGCCGCACGTCCGGGACGAGCTGGAGCTCGCCCGTCTTCGGGAAGGGTTTCTATTCCCATTCCACGTCATCCCTTCCGGCCGCTTGCCCGGGCTCTTCCCCTTGAATCGCCTGGTGGGACCTGGGTTGGTTCCTCTTCCAGTACCGAGGCCCCGGTGGTGATGGCTCGACCCCTCAATTTTTACGAGGGTCCTTCTGCTGCACGCCAGACGTCCGCCCCAGAGGGTTATGCCGGCCCCTGCTGGGACTGCCTGGCGGAGGCTTCCGTATTGATGGCGGGTGATGGAGATGCCGAGGCCTCATCTATTCTGGGCTCCTGCCGGCATTGGTCTGCCCCGGCTGTTCCCTCTCGTGTCCCCATTCGTCCTAGTCGGCCTTCTTTAGTACCTGCTGTTATGCCTGTGCCAGGTATTTCTGCTTCTTTGCTAATACCGGCTTTGTTTATTTTCATATAGGCTTATTTATGGCTCCCAAGTCAGAATCTTCGAAAAAGCGTTCGGAGGCCGGTGGTTCGGACTCACCCAGTCCGTCCGAAGCCCTGATTTGTCGATACGGCTGGGTATCACACGACGTGCTAGCTACAACGTCGCTGATGTCGGAGGCGGACATAGCACGGCTGGAGGTCCCGGCGGCATCTGGGTGTGTGCTTAGGCATCCGGGGCCTGAGGAGCCTGTTTGTGCGGCTCGGTCCGAGGATCAGCCGGATTTTTTCTTCTTCTACCGGGACTACGTGACGCGGGTCCAAGTTTCTCTCCCTTTCTCCCCCTTCCAGATGGAGGCGTT